>PVKZ01000267.1:287500-1036538 GCA_004027375.1 Macroglossus sobrinus | reverse complement strand
CACACACACACACACACACACACACACACGAGAAGGGAAAGAATGAGATACCCAGCAATCACTCTAGTTATTGTGAGAGCCCCTTACTCTGGGGATATGAAATGTTTCTGGATTAGTCATTGATTCATCCACGGAAGAACTATCCTTTACGCCTTTAACTGTGGCCTCTTAGAGTTTCTTCCTTTTCCTATTTATCCCATTTGGCCATATCTGAAGTGTGCTTGGAAAATATGCTTCTCTTGGTAGCCACACAGTCTTCTCAGTCCTCTCCCTGCCTTAGAAAAATTGAGGTCCAATGGAGGCAAACAGATCAATCTTTCTTTTCTTCACTAATAATACCTTCCTTGTAACTGGTTGCCAATAGCAGTTAATAGCCACTGTTTTAGTTTAAAGGGCTGCCATACAAAATACCAGATTGAATGGCAAGCACCATAAATTTACTTTCTCATAGTTTTGAAGGGCAGAAGTCTAAGATCAAGGTGTCGGGAAGTTTGATTTTTCCCGAGGCCTCTCTCCATCCTATGACCTCATTTAACCTTAATTACCTCTTTAGTCCTTGTGTCTAAACACAGTCACATTAGTGTATTACATTAAGGCTTCAAAATAGAAATTTTAGGGAACACGATTCAGTCCATAACAGCAACCAATATATACTACTAACATTCCATTTCCCAATCTCTTTCTCTATAAATGTAATTTTACTGAGTACACGATCTGCCTCCCCAAAAACTTCAGAAAAACTTCAATAAATATTTTGCACTGTAAAACATGGAATGCTCTTTCTAGCTTCTTATATTAGGTTCTTCAATAACTGTAGTTAACCACTAAGCTGTGACCATGCTTTTGCTAATAATTTCTGTGTTGCTCAGTATAGACTAGTTATGCTATGGAAACAAATTGATACTCAAATCTCAGTAAATTAATGCCACAAAGACAGACTATATCTCATTTATTTTACGTGTCATTATTTGAAGTTTGGAGCCTTAAGAGAAGGGTAGTGTCTCTAATACACATAGTCACTCAAGAATGTAGGCTCACAGAGGACCCAGCAACTCACAGCCACATGGTAGGGAATACATAGCTTCCTCAGACGGCATGGCAAGGGAAGAAAGATACTAAAAAAATCATAAGCTTTATACCACCTAGCATGAAAGTGAGTTATTATAATTCCTACTCATCTCTTGTCAGCAAAAACTAGTCATAGGTCCTCATCTAACGAAATCATAAGGTAGCAAGTGAAATATTTGCAGAGCATTAATATATATAAAAAAATACATTTAAAACTTGGAAATCAAAAGAGAGTACCACATGCCATTTCAATGACATATTTGGGCATTCTTGTTTAGCTAGGCTATCTAAGAATTATCTAACTTTCTAGAGATTATCTGCATATGAGTCTTATTTCCTACTTGATTAGAGCCAAGACTCAGTTTTATTACACATTAACTTGTAGAGTTATCTTCAGAAGAAAAATAACCCCAATCATTGTATTTTATTAGCACATAGGACATAGACCAATATTGTTTTCTAGCCTAGGGGCTTTATTCTAACATTCTTTGTTTTCAAAATGCCTATAAAAGGGAACTCTCAAAATTTGTTTTGGAACCTACTTTACCATCTTCCTATCTCCCCCTCTAATAAAGGAGTTAAATAAATAATTGACAGATGTTCTATGTCTTGTGAGTCATTTTTTTTAACTTCTTCGTTAAAATACCCTCAACAGCATTTACTGTCTGATTGGAGAGCTCTTTCCTAACGCTATAAATGTTTTATTTCTCTTTATAAAACTTAGCCACCTGACATATCAGAATTTTATTTATAACCAATTGTTCATAATATAATTGCTCTAATATAATAGATGCTCTATAAGAGTAGTGACTCTTGTTTTCTGAAACTGTATACCCCTAAATTACAAGTGTTTGCTATATAGTGGATACTCAATAAATATTTGTGGAATGATTTAAGGCAACAATTCTGTAACTCAAAAAACATGCCTCTAACTTAAGTTTTGCTGCATTAATTTTTAGTATAATACAGAAACTGGTAACAGCAGGTCTAAATTTTAATAACATCTTTAACACTTGAAGGTTGAATTTTTGAAAGTAAAAGCAATTTAAACAAAAGTTACCCATGTTCAATGGGTTAAACAGACAAGTATTCTACATTAATGCCACATAATATCATATACAGACTGTCCAGAAATGCTATAAAGTTTATTAATGTAATTTCTGAACATTAGCTTAAGTAGTTGGTAGCTCTTTTCAAGCTTGTTTAATATGAGTTTTCTCATATTCCAAGGTTAGTTTCTTTTAATATGATACTGTATGCTCTTAAGATTTATGTTTTTCATTAAAGTCTATCCAGCTTTTTAACTGAGAAAAGAGTATATAAAATTTATTGTAAAGATAAAACTTTCCTTAGAGTTGGCCTTGATATGATGTACTAATTTCTAACCCTTTGTCAACTCTAGAGAATGAATTCTGTAGAAAAACGTTTTGCTTGTGCAAACAGGCAGTGAGCAGTTCATTTCTCCAGCTGCCTTAACTTCTCCTCCTGCCACAATAAATCTTTGTGTTCGGCAGCATCTCATTTTTCTCTTGCTCTTCCTTATTTATGTCAATATGCTTTCAAATTCATGCCAACCTTTTTAAAGGCTTATTTTGTGGATGACACCTTTCTTATTTTTGCTGAGAAAAATGTAAGAAGGATTAATACAGTTGTGTTTTCAAGATTAATGTAGTCACATGTCAAAAACTGGCTAGAGGTGAAACTCAGCTTTTCAGTAACCACTTATCATAGAACTTGGGCACCATAATATTCACATAAATATTTTCAAGCAACATAATGTCCACGAGAGCTCATGAATTTAAAATGTGCTCAGCTATTTTCTTTAAGAAACTGATATTTTATATTTATCTCTCTGACTTTCCTAATAATCGTATTTCATGGTTGATGGAAAAACCACCATGTCGCTCTATTTAGCACAATGATTTTTACTTTCACCTATGGCAAGTAAGGTAACTGTTTAAGATACTGCCAACCTTACATTTTATAATGGATTTTCCATGGGTAAAATGAAATTGATTAAAAAGTTCTCAACTATTCAAACACACTGGATCAGCCTATCCTTCTTTTCAACAAAAATATTTGAGAGATACTCACTGGAAAGTATTTTACAAGGAGTGAATACTAAATTGAATTCAAGCCATATACATAGATCTATATGAACTTAATTCAAAAAATAATTATTAAAATTTATAGTTTTATAGCATTTATTACATGCAAACATTTTACATGTTATATAGGATAAAAGTTTGAGTATCTTTTCATGACACACAATATTGGTTATGATCTAAAGTTTACTACTTCTCCAGTTTGCTTTCCTGCCAATGACCTCGTCTCCACCCATTAATCCTGCTGCATGACTCTTTGAGTTCCCTTAATATTTTGTGTTCTTTCATGTCAAAGACCTTCACGTAACATTGCTTGCTAAGTAGCATGCCCTTTCTCCATCTTTTTAATCCATCTGATTCCTACATCCATCCATTCCTCTATCTGATTAATATCTGTTTGATTTTCAGGACTCTAAATGAATATTATCTCATCTGGAAAAATTTTATTCACTTCCCAGACTTAGTTAGATGTTCTTCCTCCTTAATCAATCATCATTTTATACGTATCTTCATAATGAAAGTTGTCATGTCACATTGTAATTTGTTTACCTGACTCCTCCACCCAAGCAGACTCTGCTCTCTTTGAGAGCAATGACTGTATTTAATTCATTTATTTACTCATTACTTTGGGGACTCATATTATCTATTTGAAGTTCTTGGTAAGTGGGGGATAGATATTTGCTAGACTCTATGAAAAAGTTCAGTACACACACCAAAAGATTTACCAAAGTTAATGACAAAGAATAATATAATTATGTAGAATAGTTCCCAACTCATTAGTTACAAAAAAAAAAAAAAGTCAACTGTACTTGGTAAAAATACAATGAGCACAGAAATGTGTGTCCATACTTAACAAATAAATTTAAAGTTATGATGGAGGCTGATGTTGGGTAAAAGCAGGAAGTGAAAGTGTATGTAGTGCGTGAAAGGACACAATTTTAGTTTTGTACTTGAATCAGCTTCTTTCATTATTTACTTAAGTACTACCTGGCTTGTGGTAAGGGCCTCCTTCATTAGCTAAAGAAATTGGGTGGGAATAACACTTAACATTGCAATCTGAATTTTCTTTTGCTTTTTCATTTGTTTCATAAGATAAGTCCTATAGTTTAGTAAACTGTTTTGAGATCAGTAATCGATATTTGGGAATCAGGGGGCATTAGTAAATTCCTGCTAGAGTTTGGGCATTTTAAAATAATTGCAGAAAGTAGTAGTCAATGAACTGAATAAATGATTCAAATGATGAACTTTGTTCCTAACTTTCAAAGAAGATAAAAGATACCTTCATAGATTTGGCTATTATGAGATTGTTTCTTTCTGAACATTCACACAATATAAATTATAGACATTATAGCATTTTGTTTTCTTCAAGCCTAGATTAATTCAAATATAGTTGTATATTAATTAGGTAGGAAAAGCCTTTATAACTTTTCATGTAAATCACCACTCTCTAATCTTGTCTAAGCAAATGTTATTACAGGTAAAGATTAAATTGCTGAGACTGGGTATTAGAGAGAGTGAAAATATTCTGTCCTTGCTGTGAAGTATGTGAAGTGGGTCTGTGAAGACAGATTATGAATGAATAATACATAGAAATTAGATGGATCATGAGTAGGATGATCATAACACAGGTTTCTTCCTGACTATAGAAACTGACCTTTTCCTTGAAGAATTTACTTTAGAGAAGTTGCAACTGTTAATTCTATCTCTGCCCCTTTGAGAAGCAAATCTTTGCCTAGCCTCTTGTTAGTTGTACAACCCAAGAATGTCTTCACCAAAGATCTGGAAGTCCTTGATAAATGCAATTATCAAGAAAGATAGGGACCCTATCTGCCAGTCTCTGTGCTAGGTTAGGAGACTGTCCACGAACACCAATTTGCAGAAACTGATGGCTTACTCATATTGACAAGCTTCCCCTCAATCCTCCAATACTTTTTCATTAGCTCACCCCAGCATTTAAAAATCTCCAGCCTTTTGTTTCAGTGGAACTGAGTTCAACCTCTTTCACTTATTGCGATAGTCCTGAATAGAGTTTTCCCTGCATGTTTAATTTATCTGGCACCATTTTTCGTTGCCAGAGGTGATAGATTGAAGCTGTGCTATCTACCTTTCAAACATTCTGCTTCCTAACACAACAAAAATATAATAGTATCCTTTGCTGATTATCCCATTGAAACACAAAGTACAGCTTTACCAACCAATTGTTTCTAATTGTGTTAAATTAACAGTATTTATGCTTCTTTAAAAGAAATATCATAATCTAACATTCATCTAACACAAATTACGATAACACTGAACAACACCAATGCTATTCACAATATTAAGTTCATAGGGAGATAATATTAAGAAGACTCAAAATGCCACAAAATTAAACCTTTATCAACATACATCAAATATATACAGGGGGAAAGTAATAAACATGTATTTAGAATTTACTATAGTCTAGTCACTATTATATATTATCTCATATACCTTCTTAATGATACTTCAGTTTTATAATTTGATATCAAAATTTTTATAAAATATTAAATATTATCTTGTATAAATTAAGATGTGCTAGTATATGTTTAGTAACAAAAAAAATCTTCTAAATCTCATTAGTTTATAACATTAAGTGATTTTTTCTTCCTCTCATAAAGTCCATGGGAGGCCTCCTAAATCTCCAAGGTGGCTTATGCCATGCTGCCAGTCTAGGACTGCAGCTCGAAGGAAATAGTGGAGAACTGTACACCCGCTCCTAATAGCCTCCAGGGAGAAGGAACAGGTATCTATTCCACTTACATTTATAGGCCAAATAAATCACATAGGAACACCTAACTTTGATACGAGCAAATTCAGTCGCTGCTGTGTTTCCAGAAGTGATGAGCAAGCAGCAATAATGTCTATCGTCTATTTTCATATTAAAAGTTACTTGCTTGGACTTAACTATTTTATTCATTAAAATTCTCTTAATGAAGAATGTCAATAAAAAATATAGCATACAACATGCATATAATTTTAAATTCTAACACAAATTCAGTCTGACTTTCGAATCTCGTAGTGAGATGCTACATCTCATTTTTATTATAATGGTTTAGAAGTTATATTTCTTTACTTTGCTTGATTTGAAAGTAGACAGTAAACTAGAAAATTAAATGGGAACTAGTATAATGTAACTAATATAAATTGAGAAGACAAACTTTGTAGCTCTAGTTAATATCTTTCCATATCTTTAGCCATTTTAACATATTATAGAGTGACTCTCTTCTACAATGAAACCACTGGCTTTTGTTAATCTGAAGCTTATTTGAAATATTGCTCATTATAATTCTTTTCCATTTGAGATATTTTCATTGTGTTGCTCGAAAAGAATCTAACTGTAGTAGTTTACAGATTTCATATCACTTTTCCTCTTTTTTTCCCTATCTATATTAGCCATTTGTTGTAATCCAAGCTTATAACATCTCAGTGATATATTAATCACAACAAGAAAATTCTATTTTTATTCAGCACACTTTCATTTTGACTTCCAATGCAAAAATATCCTGGAATGACTTCAATATTTATCCAACAGAAACTAAAATTTCTGAGTATCAGGACACTGAGAAATCTCACAAGTATTCACTCTCAAATGTTTTCCAATATTTACAAATTGTTTTCCCTGCAGAACATAGCCAGATTCTCCATTGAAAGTGAATACATACACCCACACAATCAATTCCAAGAGAAAATAGGGGTCACAAAGACTGAAATTCTCCATGCTACTTTTCTAGTCATTTTTAATTCTCTTACTGACTTTTTCAAAGGCAACTGCTGTTTCCTTTCCCATTCCACTGTAGGGGAGCAAAATTTGCCATGTAATGATATCTCCCTTTAGCATGAGGATTATTTTAGGCTGATTATTCTTAAGAAACAGAAGACTCAGAAAGCTTTTCTCACCCTCCCCCAACTGCCTAAAATAATTTAAATAGGGAGCCCATACCAGGAAGAGAGCTACTATGAAAAATAACTTTTTTTTTTTTTACATCCGAAAGACTTCTCTGCATGCCACTGTATACACGTTTTTTACCAAACATTTGCTCTTATCAACTCCCTATAAAATCTTCTACCTCCCTGTGAATTGTATTTCCCCGCTTTGAAGTCTCTGACCATTACCCACTTCTTCTTAGCTCAAGATGGCATAGAAATCTCGATAACCTGAATGTTTGTAGTTGCTATGCCTTTGTACAACTCTTATACATCCATAATTAAAACTGGTTTTCTTCTGTTAATCTGTCTTATTAGGCTAAGCAAAGAATCTAGAATTTTTTTCTCCTCAATACCACTCTGCTAGGACTTTACTCACATCACTGTTCACCAATTTTTTATTTCTGTCCTTTAGTTTGACACTGGCCATTTTCCCACCTGACAGCCATGCTCAAAAGTGTCTCAATAGATGTATCTTTAGCCCTTTATTGCCCTCAAGCAGATGCCTCAGCTCTCCTTCCCTTTATGACTAAACCTCATGAAAGAGAAATCTGAGTACTCACTGCCTTGCCTCCCTGCCTCTTCCCACACCCCTGCAGGAGAGTTCTTCCTTCTCACTACACTCTAATTAATACCTTATCCTTTTTAAAGCTTGCACTACAATCACTCTCACTAGGGACACTAGCAACCTCTAAAATGTCAAATGCAATGTCTCTTTCAGTGCTTACATCCTGACTGGGGAAGCTTGACAATTTGGGTCAAGTAATTTAGTTTCTAATTTTCACATTTCCATTTCAAGGAAATGACTTTCTAATATTTTCCACAGAGGGCATTCACTCATTGCTAGTATTTTTCTGGTTCACATTGTTAGTCACTATCCACTTTTTTTTCTGCTTTTTATAAATTTTAACCCCTTGAATTTAATTGTCAAATTATGTTTCTTCCTCTATTGGTAATTTATATATAAATTTATCTTGTTACATAGATATGCATTATTCTTAATATACAGAGGCTTTTTGTGTTTATTCCTCCTTCATCAGAACAAAAAGTTCCTGTCAGTAACTTCAACCTCTCTTGTAGGTAGATTTTACTGTTCATCTCTTAAATTACAAATTGAAAAGTTGATAATTTCTCCAAATTTAGTTTCTTCAACTTGATATTTGTCATTAGATATAATACCTGGGTAGTGTTCGTTTTTTATTTCAAAACGACTTGCTAAAAATCTGATCATTAGTATACAGGATAAAAGTGTCTGAGTTACCTGTATACATGGAGTCAAAACAAAATGAGAGATTCCAGTGTTTATGTATGTTCCTCAAATGTGCTGTCCACTTACCGTGCAGTATCATTTAACCCTTTCTGTGCCAAAAAGCCATGTTTAGCCTCCTAATTCCGAGATGGCCCCAAGATTTTAACACGTGTAAATAAGTATAAATAAAACACACATCTAAGATATTAAGTTATGTTTACTGAAAATAAAGGAATGGAAAAGGATATTTCATCAAAATGGAAACCCCCCAAAAATGTTAGGGTAGCAATACTTACATCAGACAAGATAGACTTCAAAATAAAGGCTCTAACAAGATACAAAGAAGGACCCAGTTATCCCACTTCCGGGTATTTATCCGAAGAAACCTCAAAACACTAATTCGAAGGAACATATAAATCCATATTTTCATTGCAGCATTTACACTAGCCAAGATCTGAAGGCAACCTGGGTGTCCATTGGTGGATGAATGGATAAAGAAGTGGTATAGTATAAATATATAATGAAGTTACTCAGCTATAAAAAAGGAATGGAATCTTGTAATCTGCAACAACATGGATAGAACTAAAGGATATTGTGCTGAGTGGACAAAGACAGAGAGAAACAGGCACCATATGATTTCACTTGTGGAATCTAAAGAGCAAAACCAACGAAACAGAAACTCATAGATACAGAGAACATTTTGATGGTTGTAAGGGGGAGAGCAAAAAAGAGAAGTGGAGGGATTAAGAAGTAAAAATTGGTAGTTACAAAATATTCACAGAGATTTTGTAAAGCATAGGAAATATAGTCAGTAATATTATAATAACTATGTATTGTGTCAGATGGGTACTAGATTTTTGAGGATGATCACTTAGTAAGTTATAGAAATGTCTAATCACTATGTTGTAAACCTGAAACCTAAGATACTATTGTATGCCAACTATAATTAAAAAATTTTTTTTAATAAATTATATTAAATTTTTTAAAAAGTCAAGCTGGTTGAGGAGAAATCAGCCGGCTTATCCACTGCCTCATAGTAGTAGCTCTTAGAGGCAGCTGCTATGCCTTCACGTTTTCCTTGAGTTCTTCATGAGTGAGCACCATCAGCCTGCTGGCATTCCTTGTGCTGGTTTGTGACTCCCCAAGCAGCTGATGCCTAAACTTAGACTGCCCACCTCTTTCAGCTGAAAAGACACTCACCTGTGCTTTAAAAAAAGTAGTGAAGTAGCAAGGAGACAGCATCCTTTTCCCATAGCACAATCCAGGAGGTATCCTTGCATGGGATGAAATGAAAATGAGGTTACCTATCATGAGCAACCCATGAGTTTCCACCAATACCAAGATACAGAAAATGAGGACATTTTCCTAACCCATTGTTTTACCTAGTTATTTAAAATTTCTTTTAAAATGTTTTTCATTTTATATAGAATTACTTTTGACAGTTTTTTTTTCTTTTCAGCTAATCATATTGATAAGGGGAAAAGTACATTATGACTAAAATCGGATGTCATAAATTCTGTCAGCTATATTATTTTAATGTTAAAGTAACTGAAAAATTGTTAAGATATGACATTAGTGACCTGGAAATCCAGGGTGACAATTACAATGGTTGGAAAATTGTAATACATTCCAAACCATACATAAACACTTAACAAATATACACATAGACAGAGAAATCATTTTGAACTGAAAAGAGAAAACTGTCCTTAAGACAGTTATTTATTAAAAATGGAGGGTATATCAAAGGCCATCTACAGAAATAACTAGCTCAACTATCTTTTAGATGTATCAAAAGGCTGTTTTGCATCTGTGAAAACTTTTGGCCTTCAAATACACTTATGCCATTAGAGTGACAACAGATAAAATAACAGAAAATGGCAAGGAAAAAAAAGAGGGCATGTTTCTTCATATGTTATGTAATATAGTTCCTTTTTAGTATTTACATACCTAGAAATTAAAATATAAGAGATAAAAAGGATGACTATAAATCTGTTGTTTTAATAAGCTTTGAATTTTAAAATAGTTGTGCATTTACAGAAAGATTTACAGAGTATTTCTGTATACTCCTCACATAGTTTTCCCTATTATTATCAGCTTCCATTACTGAAAAACATTTGTCACAACTTTATTTTATTTACTAGCTTGTCCATTAACATTCTTTTTTTAAATTTCAGGATACCACATTGCATTTAGTCTATTTAGTCAATATGTCTCAGCTTCTTCTGCTCTGTGAAAGTTTCTCAATTTTTCTTTCTGTTTCACGGCCTTGACAGTTTTGAGGAGTACTACTCGGGCAGTTTGTAGAAGGTTCTTAAATTTGGGTCTCTACATTTTCCTTTTGTGTTTCAGGAAAGAATGCCATAGAGATGAAATGCCTTTCAGATTCCATCATATAAGTGATACATGATATCAAATTGATTTGTCGCTGTTGATATAAACCTTGTTGACCTGGCCCAGGTAGTGTTTGGCAGACTTCTCTCCTATAAAGTTACCAGCAGCCCCAATTCTACCCTCATACTCTTTGCACATTCTGTTCTTTGTAAGAAAGTCACTGAGCATGGCTCATGCTGGCAGAATGGAGGCAGGAATTAGCTCTACTGTGCAGGAGGATTGTATTTAAAAATTTGGAATATTTCTATAAGGAAAATTTACCTATTGTCTCATATTGATTTCTTCAATTATTTTTTAAGTCAGTATTGATTTATGGATTTTTATTTAGTACTTTTAAAATAATCATTCATTATAAATGTTATTAAAAATAAATGTTATTTATTTTGCTGCTTAAATTGTTTTAGTCTTGACCACTGGAGACTCTTTCAGTTTTATTCTTGTGTCCATTTGACATTCTCATGCATTTTTGTTTTTTAAATATGCCCTTATTTTTCTGTCACTACAAGATGCTCCATCCTCATTTTGTATCTTTCCTGTCAAGCCCTAACTCCAGCCGATCATCCAAGAGGCTCTGGTTCATATTATTATAGAACGGTGTTTGAAACCAAGTTCTGGACGTTAGTTGTGCTCATTGCTGGTGAGAGGTCCAATGCTTTTTCTTATCTTTAACAATTTATTTTATCAACTTAGTTGATTTTTTAATATACAATAGCTAATCTTTGTTTTAATCTGAAACTCTAAATGGCAGATGGATAATTAATGTGTGTTTGAGATGTTGAAAGTGGAAAATGAAATTGAACTATTTTGTGCAATCATCTCAATCCTGTTAATTATTGTTTCACTTATAATTAATGTGAGGTATCCAATATCTACATACATATCTGTATCTAAGACTCTGGATCAAAGTAGGTGAGTTCAAGTTTCAGAATCTGTATTTTTGAAGGTTATATCATTTGAACAGTTAAAGAATTACAAAGGGAATTAGAGTTTATCTAGTTGAATATTTCTAGTTTATAAAGAGTTCAGCATGGATGTCAGAAGTTACAATACATGCCCATGGTCATGCAGCAGTGAGACTGGACATTATGTCATTTAAGTTTCCAATTAGAGTTCTTTCGACAAAACAAAACACTAACTTTACTTGCCTACCTTTTAGGGTTGTTTTAAGAAAAATTAAATAAATTCATGAGAATGCATATTAATGCAAATTTCAAATATAATATATTGACTTTCTATCTCAGAATGGTTTCTCTATACAGAAGAATGAGAACGTGTACAATGTTGACTATGTCTCAGGAGTTTTACATACATCATCTAATCTACCAACAATTTTCTGAATAATGTGTGATTACCTTCATTTTACAAATATATAAACTTCAATGCAGAGAGATTAACTAATCTGTGTAGGGTCATTTTGTTGCTAACCTGCTGTAAACCAAACATAATTTTTTCTCCCTATTTCTAAATTTTATTCTTTTCATTTCCTCAAGATGCCTGTTTCCCTTCTTTAGAATATGTGGTTTAGAAAGAGCTTAACGGTAGTAACTTTTGTACTTTAATTAACCCACATCTTACTTTTCCACTGCTTCTGTATCACATATTCTCTGAGCTTTGTAGTTATTTCTGAGCAACTTTCAATCTCTCTGTCAATTATCTGGTCCTGAAAGGGCACTTCTTTGTTATATTGAAGAGATAAGTGATTGCCAAATGAACGTTCTTTCCTACACAAAGAAAAGAAGCAAATAAAAATGAAATTAAACACAGTTAATAAAATAAAGTCTCAAGCTGCCTTCCTTTTTGCTTAGTTAATCGTTCATGAAAAAGTGAGAAATTTCTGATTTAGTGAATCCTTTGGCAAGGAAGGTGTAGATCACTGAAATATTAATATAATTTTTAAAATGAACTCTCTGTTATTACTAGGCATGCCATTTGAATCAGTTAGGGTATTCTGGCTAAAAATAACTAAAAGCCAGATGAAGAATTTGGTAAAATGATACTAACGGAAACTCCAGAGTGAGTCCGCCTCTATGCTCTTTGATACATTAGTGATGCCTTCAAGGACCGAGGGTCTTGTCTGCTTTCTCTGTTTCACCACTGCCTTGGATTCCATCTCCAGGTCTGTCCCTTCATGCTCAAAAGACCACTGCTTCAGCTCCAAAATGTGTGTCTTCTCACATAATATTCCAGACAGTAAAAAGTGGTGATGAAAAGAAATAAATTTTTCCTCATGTAGATTTTCTTTCTTTAATCAAGAAGAATAATCTTTCTAAAAGTCTCTCGGTTGTCTTCCTCTTACAACTTATTTGTAAAAACTAGGTTATATACCCACACTTCAATCACTAGTAAAGGGGATATAATTCGTGCTAATTGCATTGGAACATCACACTAGGATTGGGCATACTGTTATCTAAACAAAAAAAGCATCATGGGAGTAAGGAAGAAATGATTGCTATTGTGTAGAGAGCTAACAATGCTTGCTTGCTACAAGTATATCTAGGCTATGAATCACATTTATATCGTAAAAGGACACCAGCTAGAAACAAGAAGCAAAGAGGCAAACTAGAGAACTGGCCTGGCCAGAGCAGTGAGCAGTGATCTAAATTCTAGCGTGTGTCCAGGCTTGTGCTAGCTCCCAGTGTTCTGATGGAGCTGAAGTTCATGGTCAGGAGGATGGCGGCAATACCCTGCTTCTACGGCGAGATGATAGTGACTGGACGGTATGCTAGATCCAGGTGAAAACAAGAATTTAGGCGGCAGCTAGGCCAAAAACTTAAAGCTTTGTCTGTTAGAAGTGGGACAAGTAAGCCAGGCTATCTGTCAGAACCCTAGTCAAGCAGTCTGGAACCCATGTCCTGAGTAAATGCCAATTAAATCTGAGAAATATCCCTAGGCACTGGATGGGAATGGGGACAAGGAACTAGGACAGCACAGCTGGCAGAAAGGTTGTCAGGTGTGAAGTCAGAGGCATTGTGGCTTTGAGGCAGGTAACTTGTAAACCTCTCGCTTACCCCACTAATAAAGATAGAATCCTTAAAAAAAAAAAAAAATCCACGTTTAGTTTGATTTTCTCATTGTGTGGTTTAGAGCTGCTGAGGTAAATGGCTCCATCACCTGTGGCAGCACAAATTCAGTCTCCAGAGTGACAATGCATTTCATAAAATGGTTATTTTTGATTGGCGCTAATAAATATCAGCTACTGTACACGTATAGGAGCTTATTTAATCTGCCCAATGATATGTGAGGTGGCTTTTCTTATCTCCATTTTCAAGTGGAGAAAATGAGGCATAGAACATAAATATCCCCAAGGTCAAAGTGTAAACAGTGAGGCTGAGATATGAGCCCTGCTCTGCTAAACTCCAAAGCCTGCGCTATAACCCAGACACCATATGCCTCGTATTTACAGCTTGTCAAGCTCTGATTTACACACAAGAGATGTAGCTTCTTATTCTACGAGAACTTCATGGGTTCCGTTAATCAATCTGGTGGCTTAAAAACCAGACAGACCATGTGAGAGGACTGCCAAATGCTGTTGTGCTGTATGGACTACCAAGCAGTCAGCTTCACCCCATTTAGGCGCTTTCTCTCTGAAACTCATCTCTAAAACCTGGAAGTTTTGCAAATTTGCAAAAGCAGAAAGAGCACACTTGAAATGTCACTTTGAGTGGCATTCAGAATTGTTCAGTGGAGGCCCAAATGAAATTCGGGTGTCTCATTTAATGAAGGACTTGTAATATCATATTTAATCAACACTTTTTAAGCAGATGGTTACAGTGCGAGGCAGAAAAGTAAGCATGTCTTAATTTATGGATAGCTGTCAGTGCCTGAAATGTTAAATTGTTTGTCTATATAAATTTTATGAACTATAAATAGTCCCTAGCAACTAGTTTTGTGCCCGAAATTTGAGACATGCAGGAGGGACAAGAGAAAATTAAGAAAAAAAAAAAAAAAACACTTAGAGAAAAGATGATCTCAGCAATCAGCAAAAATGGTAAGTTTTGTAAAGCAGCATTTTAAACATGAATTTGTGACTTTGTCTGCCAGAATTTCAAATCAGCTGTCCAATTTATGAAACTGTAAGTCTCAACTTTTGTTTTCAGAGAAACATGTCAAATTTTGAAGACTGGAGTGAACTATAGAAACTGTACACAAGGAATACTAAATTATTAATACACATGTGACATTTTTATTACAGTTCTGATTATCCATATTAACCATGCTAACATAACTGAAGGACTGGGCCTTAGTCATTTGCTCTACATTCATTGATACCCTCACTGCTCAAGAAGCCTGTGCTTTTACTAGTCAAATTTCACATTCATGAAACACCTTGAGTTTCACCTAAAAGGCTGATGATGCTTAATATATCAGGCTTGTTAAACCCAATTCCTATTCTCTCATGCCTATGATAAAGGGAACCAACAGAGCTGAAATTCAAATGCTACTGGCCTCCTTTTTCCTTCAGGTTACAGTGGCATGGCTTGTTGGATTCAGATCTTATCTGGTAAGTATAACACTGGTGAGTGGGGAATCCACCTTCAAAAATTCATGACCATCCATGGAGACAATCCGTAGCTCTACTGAAACAGGAACAGCATGAGAAAATCCTTGGTTTTGCAGATAATTTACCATACCAACCTCTCTCTCTCTCTCTCTCTCTCTCTCTCTCTCTCTCTCTCTCTCTCTCTCTCTCTCTCTCTCTTTGTTTTTAGTATTTAATTCTATTTTACTATGACATATTAAGATAGAATTGAGCTGGATTAAGTTTCCTTTTAAAACATTCATAAGCACTGTGGGAGCCCTGAGCTCACAACAGGAAAGGGGTTACTACGGACAATGGGTAGACTGCATGGCCTTGCTATTCTTGGAAGCAGACGACTCAAGCATTACTCTCTAGGAAAATTCCCAGTTATGTTATTTGCACCTTGAACTTTTTGGACAAACTCTCTAGCTCTACTTTTGAAGGCTTAATTAGTATAACAGAACTAATCCTGTTATCTCTAATGCTGGTTTTAAATTTTATCCAATGATAATCTTTCATTATTGATCAATAATTTGATTTAAATTTGCTTTGAAATCACAATGCTTACTATAAGAGAGCTTTTTAAAAATAAAACTATATTGAGAAAATTGTTATATATTTTTAAGACAAATAATATACATTGTGCAAATGAGTGGCAAAAAAATCATTTGATTATATTAACTATTTGACTGAGACACCAAGCTTTGCATCTTTTCTCTAAAAGGAATAAGAACATATGATAGTAATGTGTGTTCTAGGTCTGACTTTCTCAAAATTAAATATATTCCGTTCATAAGTAAATTAAAGCTTCTCAGCCTAGTATTTAGAGAGTTGAAGAAGCTGATTTTGCAGGTTCTTCTTACTCTTTAATATTCTTTGTTTTTATTCTAAAATCTTGCTTATACTTTAATTTTTCATCTGCTAGTTTGATACAGGTGCTAAATAATTTTGCAAGGTTAAAAGGCAATGTAATATGCATACAAATTACTTGGCTTTGCCATATTATAGGGACAGGAGAATGACCTATTTATACCTTCTGTCATTCTGAATATTAGATCAGCTATAATACACAAAAGGTGGAATTATTATTTAAATAACTTATATGTCCTAGACTGTGGATAGGTAATTTCAACAAAACAAAGTCCTTTGTAGTGTAAGAATTATTTGATTGTCTATCTAAACTATCCCAAATACTTCATTCAGTTTATTTGAGCTGGTAGATCAATCTTGTGTCTACTTCGGGGGGGCGGGGCGGGGGGGGAATGTGGCTATTTGAAAAAAAAAATCTCTATTTTTTTGATAAAAAAGTTAAACGCTCATAAGTCAAATAAATACTGAATTATTGTCATCATCACTTTACTGAAAATATTCTTATTAATGTTACTAATTATCTGCTAATTGATAGAGCCAAAGGCTAATATTATATTTTATTTAATTATCCCAAGTCTTTATCAATACTAGCATTACTTCTGAATATCTTTTTTCTATTCTTAGTCATCCTCAATACACCTTTACTTCTTCAACATCTCCGACTATTCTACCATGCTCTCTGTGTCTCCCTGACTCTGTCTGCCCTTTTAAGGGTGGAATTTCCCACTCCTCTGTTTTCACTCTTGGTTCTCTCTGAATGGCATCATCCATTCCTGTGGTTGTGAATATAATGTCGAGATCTTGATATTTATCTCATCTTCATTGCCATATAGCATTACCTGTTCCTATTTACTTAAATGTTCTACATAGGAATCTCAAATTGAAACCCCAAATCAAACATAGTCTATCACTTAAGTGGTTTTCTCAGCTTATAATTTTAGTTATGCTAATAGACTGATCACCCCTACTCTCTCCTATGCTGAAAATACTAGCAGCCTCTTAGTGTCTCTATTTGCTCACTGCCATTTTCCACCATCATCCAATCCTATTTCATGCACCTCATTTAGAGCTGTAAACTCTCTTAATCCTTATTTATTACCTTCCTAAACCCTCATCATCTCCTACTTACAGTCTTGTAGTGGCCTCTTACAGTTTTTCTTGGTTATTCCTTTGTCAGCCAGACCATTTTCTATACAGCTGTTAGCATGGTTAATACCTTACCTTATAAATGATATCATCTTCAAGTTAATATCAAATCCCACTAATGTAGTAAATGGCATCATTCATAATCTAAATTTAGCCCACCTCTCTATCATAAATTCCTGCCATACCACTGTCCTCCCTTTAACTCGCCATTCACAGAATTACCCCACCACATGGGACCTCTTAACCATCCCCCCAAATTTACCTAGTACTCCATGATTATGCATCTACCATTACAGAGCTTGACCCTGCTCAAATATCTCCTTCCAGATAATACAATCTGCAACTCCACCAGAAACAGTGAGATGTTGGGAAATGGTACATACTTGTTGGGAGCCACTCTTGCTGAATGCCCTACAGATAGGAATAAAGTTGCTAGAAGTTTGCAGAGCAGGGGGGCTCTGTACTGAAGGAGGAAGTTTGGCTTAATGAATAGAGTTGAACTTTCCTTGACAAAAGGAATAAGGAAGGGAAAACAGGAACAAGGATGTTTTGAGAGAACTTATGTACATGTCAGCAATTGTTAGAATATTTGTGGGTTTTGCTTTTCATGCATTTCCAAGGGTATAAATATGCTGTGCTAAATAAACTCGAGGCGCAGTATTCACTGTTAGTTCTCCTGATTCTATCTTTTCTCTCTCTCTCTCTCTCTCTCTCTCTCTCTCTTTTTTCTCAATCCTCACTCCCCCTCTCAGAAACTGTTCGATCTTAGCTGGTGGGCTTCAGCACATACTTCCTTTGGGGGAGCCCCAAATATGAACCCAAGGCAAGATCAGTGAATAGGAGGCTTCCTATGGAACCAAAATGGAAAAAATGGATTCAAGAGAAGGCAGACTTTTCATCTGCAGGTGGGCATATGTACTGGATTCATCAGAGATTACTTGGGATACACAGAAATTGAGACTTCTATTTTGGGTTGTGTGGCAGCGTACATTACTGTACATACCGAGCTTGAAAGAATCATATAAGCTGTATGTACACCTTTATAATTAATGTGGCCATCATCCATTTTCCTAATTTGAAATAAAAACATAATTCACCTTTAAAGTACGTTTCCTTTGTCAAATTATCAGAAAACCTTTAAAATATTGATGAGTAATATTAACTAGTTAAGTTTATCAGTTTCTATTAAATATTCAATTCAAGGCACAATCAGGGTGCATTGAAATAGTAGTGTTACTACTATAGTGGTCAATTATGTCCTGCTTGAATTATTCATAACCCAAATACAAATGCCTTCATTCTACACTACACACCCATGGGGAAACCAGGTTTTCAAATACATATTTGGTCAGTACAAAGTATTAGCTAGTTACCAAGAATTCTGTTAAAGGAGCTACAAATAAAATTACCATGACAAATATGCTTAATGGTTATTTTGCAGATGTTCCATTATAAAACTCTATTCATGCTATTAATCTTCTGAAACCTATTACCATTCCTACAGACAAGACCATCAACTATACTAATGTTGTTAATTGTCTAATTCCAGTAGCTTTGAAAACAGAGGTTAGAAGCTGCCTTAGGTGACACCAAAACAGCCTGACACTAGCCCTCGCATACAGCTGTAAGTAATAAAGTGAAAAAAAGTCTTAGAAACTCCATAATGAGACTGTTGAATGAACACACTAGACTGCCACTAATGCTGAATATATCATAATAAGTCAATTTCAAAATTGTATCTAACAGTTTTAAACCAATAAAAGATTAAAATTGTAATATTTTATTCCTCAAAACATAATAAAATATCTTTTGATAATTTTTATATCTTACTAGTTAATTCAAATGATAGTTTTCCTGGTCTATATATCTCTATAAAATGCTGTATCTCTTTATGTATCTGAATAATTTTACATACATAATATATGGATAATATAATCATATGATTTTATAATATATAATTATAAAAAATAGATAATTATGGATTTATCTATAAAAAATAGAAATGGCAGAGGATCCATGATGAAAATAAATAGAATCTAGGAGGTAAAACAGGTCTCTTTTCTGGTTGTTCTTCTATTTGCAGAAAAAAAAGTAATGACTACAAACTTATTGATTTGAATATTAGCATTCCTAACTTCTTTAAAAGAGTTTTATTCTATTGTTCCCATCCTTCCCATCTCTAAATATAATTTTTGGTTTTCAAAGATTAACCTAGAACCAAGCTCCTAAATAGAGTCTTTCCTCCACCTGGTAAGCCAGAATGATGGACAGATGTGTGTTTTCTCAATCCCAATATAATAATCAAATGTCGTGTGTAGCATATGTATCATAAACACAAGTGACCCTATGTGTTTATCTGTTATTTGAATGAAAAGGCATCCTCTCTTAAGCTTCTGCGTATTTTATTATGTTTCCTGCCTTAAAGTCCATATTAAACCACTGTGATCTAGTCATCGCTCTTTGCACTCACCATTTTCTCCATAAAAATCCAGACTTAGGCCATACTTATTTTTCTTTGATTTTCTTCCCACTTACTTCATGATTCCCAATAGTCGCTTTGCCCATGTGCTTCTACTGTATACCTGAATTTCAGCATCATATATTACACTGCAAAGTACTTGCTTGCTGGGTTTGTTCTCACTTTTATATCATAAACTGCATAAAAAGAAACCTTGACAAATTGATTTCTTTTATGTCTCATCAGTGCTTGGAACAATACATGACACAGAGTGGCCATCTGAGAATGGAAGAATAAATGCATATCAATATAGGAAATGATAGTGTTTATGCTACTTATGCTCATTAAATCGAAATGTATCAAAAACAAACATTTGATTTCAATTTATTTACTCAAAAGAGGTATGTCATATCAATGAGAAAAATCAGAAGTTGTTTCCAGATTTTTTCTTCTTTTATCTGCATTCCTAAAAATTAGACTCAATTAAGTGTTTGGAGAATAGCAGAGAAATCAATTTTGAAAAATATTTTTAAAATATTTTGCAATATTTTCTCATGGATCCATCAAACAAGACATCCTGAATTTAATTAACAACATTTATAATTTAATTGGGGACATGGAGTATATATCTATTCTAATTTACATTGTTCCTTTGAAGATTAACAGTATATTTACATGTTATATAATATGTATCATTTTTAAGGAAGAAATAATATGTTTAGGATAAAAGATAGTAAAAATCCTGTAACTGCCTCTAGAAACATATACCTTGCATTCAATTTTTTTTAAGGTTGTTAGTCTAGACTGGGTATATGACTATTCCATTATGTCAGAGAATGATGCCAAATGACCTTATAAAATTTTAAATTGTTCCCTAAAAGTTTAACACTTTGATAATACATACTTTTTCTAAAAGTTTTAATTCATCAACTATGGCCATGTTCTTATAAAAATGTCAAGAGGAGATTCTAAGAACATTGGTTTTAAAAATTAAAAAAATAATAATGGAGGCAGGCTGTCTTAGGATGTATTTCTTTACCATATTTTTCTTAAAACACATCAACTTCAAATGACCTTACAATGGAATCCTGTGATCCTGTTTCAACTTTAACACTTAAAACTTAGGGATTCAGTATTTTATATCAATAAATGAAGGTTAGATCTTTCTTGAATTTTTTTTTTGTTTATCTTTGAAATGTCATCGCCATTCAAGCATATAAATCCCGTCTGTTTTGCAGTAAGAATTCAATGTATTACTAATCCCAAGAAGAAAAAATAAAAACAACCTGAAGAAAGCTAAAGTTAGAAAAACATTTTTATAGGCACCTTAATAGTAATCACTCATAAAATTATTCACACCCCTTGAGAGATGCGTGACACACACACACACACACACACACACACACACACACACACACACACACAGTTCTAATGAAATATTAAAAGGTTCGCTGGGCCCATTTCAACGGCACCTTGGCAGACCTGTCCCCTGACCGAGTGCAATTCTTTGCAAATGCAGGATCAAAGGGCCAGCAAAAGCACAGAGTTAAATGGCTTTTGCATCATTCCCCCACAGAGGCAGCACTCATCTAATTTATAAATTCCTACTTTATAAATCAAAACCCTGTTTTGTAGGAGAGACTCTAGTACAGAACTGGGATCAATGACATAGAGAGTTAAATGATGCAAAGTCCCAGTGTAAACGCGCTCTGAAGGAGGTCAGCATGCGGAACCAGAAGAGTGGAATGGGCGTTCCTTTAAGTGACATACGATGAACAAATATTAGGGGGAGGAAGGGAAATGTAGGTGGGTTTTTGACAGTATTTGCTTGCAAACATAACCGAAGGAACAGTAAAATAAATTCATTAATTCAGGGTTTTTTTTTTTTTCTGATTCTGTTGTGTCATGTAGAAACCATATGAAACCATAGGATGATATTTATGAGGTGCATGTTCTAAGCACAAAAAATATGTGGTGAGTAAAAGAATCAGCAAGGAATCTGAGTCTGAGTTTTGGGTTTGGAATTAATTTTGACTTTAGTGAGCCATTTAATCTTCCCAGTCTATGACTCAAAGTCCTAGATAGCACTCAAAAAGAGAAGGCGTGCAACCTTCTAACCCGTACAGCTAAAATGTCCATGTTCTGATTAGGCTGGCAGGTAATTTTAAAAATATTTTTAATTAATTCCTCAAATTTTTAAATTTCAGTGTGAAATGTGAGATGGATAATTACATAATTTAATAGCAAAAAGTTATAATAATTAGAATTAAGTAGAAACGTTTGTGAACATACTAATTTTTTGAAGTGAAGCATGAAAAACTTTTGGGAAAACATAACCTTTGAATTGGACTTTGAAGGGTTAGTAGAAGTTCAGAAGTGTTTCTGATTCCAACAACAAGAAAAAAATCTTGGAGATATTACTGTATGTGGAGATTCTTTTGCAGTTTTCTATGGTTAGAGGTCAGAATGCAAGGGACAAGAGCTCTTGAATATTTCGAGAGACAGACTAGGTCTAGCGGATAAATAATTCTATCTGTTACTCCAGGTTGTTTGGGATGTCTTCTTACACTAAAATGTCTTTCTTCTTTTCTTTCTTTTTCTTTTTTAAATAAGGCAGCTCATGGGTCTGCTACTGTATCTGAAATCTACTATAGTTGTGTTTAGAAAAGTAACCACAATCTACTCATAAAAAAACTGTTTAAATGCATGTATGTTACTTAAAATATGAAGAAAGAAAGATCATATAGAGAATCCAAGGTTGCCTAGAAGCACACAGAAGTAGTCTTGTAACCCCTGTATTTTCAAGTAACAATTTAGGAACTATATGTCAAATCATATATTTTTTAAATGAAAATGCAGGCGTACCAATTTTCATGAAACAGGCAAATTTTAAAGCTGGTATCACATTGGATAGGTTTTAAATAGGAGTCACAAGTTTCTGTTCCTACAGGGGCCTAAAAGATAACCTGATATTAAGAGCACAGAAATATTCTTCACTCACACAGATTAATAAGTTGTATCTCATTATCTTGCCACTTGTGTTTTCTTGATCTTTTAGTTTTCATTTTTGACAGAGACATAAAGACAGAGAGAGAATTCACTCCTCTAGGAAAGAGTAAGAGCACTAATATGATAATAAATGATAACTGACACTTAGGACCATTTTCAGAAAACCACAAAGTAGTTATAAAAAGTTTAAAGAACTGGATACACATATTCAGACTAAGTAGATCAGCTACTACTCAGCTCCAAGCTGACTGCTATCATGCAGAAATCAGACTCAGTATTTTCTGCATGTAATTTTTATATTGTAAAATCTAAATGAGAATTATTACTTTTATCTTCATATTTACAAGATGAAGTGATAAGCCCAATGGTCAATGGTCTGCATTACAGGTCACTGATTTAAATTTTAAAATGTCAGTGAAACATTTCTACCAATATGAAAATGCTACGAAGCCGTTAATGCTTAGAAAGCAACATTCAGTGCATATGTGATATTACATATTAAATCATTAATAGAACAATAAAATAATTTCAAGCTTCTATCTGTCCATGCTTGTCACTTAGACAAAATAGATTCTTTCATTCTCTTTATGAACAATTATATTATACATAATATAAAGAATATACATAGTATATGTAAATATGTAATCTATTTTTTCCTAAAAAATTCTAATAAAACTCAGCAAATGATTGCCTAAATTTTTATTCTCTTTCTTAAATAATTGTCTATGCTTATTAAAGGAATCTAAATGGCTGAGACTCATTCCTCTTATTATTTATATTTTTTACAACTCTAATAATCTTAAGGTTCTAGTAACCTCAGTTCTGTATTTATAATAAATCTGTATTTGTACAGAATTTAGAAGTTATTTAAAACATGAGACATAAAAAAGCTCAAAAAGGAGCCAAAATTCAAAACATTGCCCAGCACATTAGAATGTAAAAATGATACTTAATATTAGTCAATCATATACCGCCATCTCGTGGCAATGTGTGGTATAACCCAAATGAGAGAATTCTGATGTTAAAAATAAATTTCAATTTACAAGCACATTTTAAATAGATTATTTAATTTAATTATTTTGAAAAACGTAAACCTTCCCATCCCAAATAATTTTTTATTGTTTCTATGTTCTAGAAGATAGAGCAAAAATGCTTATGAAGTTTTCTTTTTGCCTAACCTATTGTAATCTAATTTGGATAAAAAACTGATTGTCAAAAAAATTATCCCAAAATTGTTAATTTAAGTCATTTAGTAAATGTATAAGTTAAAAAATCCTGCATAGTTTGATAAGTGGCCTATTAAAATAAAAGCTTAAGCTTAAACAAAGTGTTTTGCTTTGATTTTTTTCTTTATGGTAGTTGTAAAAATCAATAAAATAGACTATCAGCTAAACATATATTATTATTATGGAGTTTAACTGTAAGAAAACATTGCTTTTAAGTTATTAACTTTCTCTAGTGGGATATTGTTTAGAATAACAAGACAACACATGTTACTTAGCAGATTTGTTAGCCTCTTATTTGATATCTTATAACTCTAAAGAAGAAGTTCCAACAAGGGTTGCAAAGATATCAAACTTTAAATCTATCAGTGCTTTTTTTTTCTTTCTCAGGTTCTACCCCCTTCACCCTGTTTCCCAGCTGCCCAGGGTAACACACAAACGAATTCAGGAGAAAATTTATGTAGATTCATGGAGGGAGTAGGTTAGACATGGATAATCTACTTTTTCTTTTGCTACTTCCTGGGTTTTCACTGGTCTCTGCTAAAAGATGCCTCATGCTACACACATGACAGTATGTGGACTCTGCATCTATATAACAAAGTATGCCAGGTCCTGCAGTATGGGGTCACTGGGATGGCAGATGTTACTGAAGTCTATCACTCCAAAGGAATCTTTATTTTAGAGGTCCTCTAAATTTGATCTTTATTATCTCAATTCCAGCATGGAATCTGGCATAATTTACCATTAATATCTGCTATATCTGGAAATATTTTTTCCCCAGAAGATCTTTAACTATTAATTCAATTTATTTAATAGTTATGGAGTTACACAAGCTATGTGTATCACCTTGGGTTTGTTTGGTGTTTTGTGCTTTTTAAATTTTTGCTCCTATTTTATCTAAGTTATTGAATTTATGTGCATATAGTTTTTCACAGTATTCCTTTACTATTCTTTTCATGTTTGTGGGGCCTGTAGAGAACCCTCTCATTCTCAGTATTGGTAATAGGTGTCTTTTCTTTGGTCGGTCTTGCTAAAAGTTTATTAAAAAAAAAAAAATATATATATATATATGATAAACTTTGTTTATATATTTTTATATATTTATATATAATATAATTATAAAATATATATTTATACATATATAATATATATTTTTAACCAACTTTTGATTTTTCTCAACTGATTTTCTATTTTCAATTTAATTTATCTTAATGATTTCTTAAGTCCAATGTGGATTTATTTTGCTTTTCTTTTCTCAGGTTCTTAAGTTTGAAAGCTTAGGTGGTTGATTTTACATCTTGGTTATTGTTTAGTATAAGTATTTATTCCTAGAAATTCTCTTGAACCACTGCTTTATCTGTCTCACAAATATCGATATTTAGTGCTTTTATTTTAATTTTCTTTGGAAGTTTCTTTCATTCATAAACTATTTAGTAAGGTATTGTTAATATCCAAATTATTAGATATTTTCTTATCTTTCTGTTACTAAGTTCCAGTTTAGTTTTAGTATAGTTAGTAAATGTACTTTGAATTACTTCAATTCTTATAAATTTGTTAAAGTTTATTTTATGACTCATAAAATAGGCAATATGGTAAACGATCTATGTATAATTGTGACCAGTGTGTGTTTTGCTATTGTTAGGTGAATTATTCTAAAAATATCAAGTAGATACTATTGATTATTGGTACCATTTAGTTCTTTTTTTCTTGATTATATTCTGTCTATAAGAAATAGTTCTATTTCTTATTGCAAGAACATTTTTGTAGTCTCATGATGTGTGTGTGTGTGTGTGTGTGTGTGTATTCATGTTTTGTCCTCATTTGCTTTGTGTACTGTGGAGCTCAGTTACTAGGTACACACATGATTACTTAGATCATCATATCTTCCTGTTAAATTGACTATTTTATCATTCTGTAATGTTCTTTACCCTGAGTATTTTTTTTTAATCTGATGTTAATATAAACAGTTATTTTTTAAATTAGTTCTTGCTTGATGTATTTTCTTTCCATCCTTTTAATCTATTGTTATTCTTATATTTGAAAGGAGTTTCTTCTAGAGAACATATAATTGCAACATTTTAAAAAATCCAATCCAACAAATTGTTGTGTTTAGACCATTCTATTTAATATAATTATTATTATCTTTGCATATAGGTCTCCCACTTCATTAAATGTTTTCTGTGGGTTTTCTTTGTTTTGTGTTCTCTTATTTCTTGCTATCTTTTCAGTTTTTGAATTTCTCTCTTTTTTTTTAGAATTCCATGTTAATTTATCTATTATGATATTAAAGTTGTCTCTTTTATATATTTCAGTGGTTTTCCTGGTGATTAAAAGCTCATTCTTAACTTTGAATATCTATTCAGAATCAGTATTTTACCACTTCAATCTGGAGTTTAGAAGCTTTATCATAATAGAGATTCTTTCCTCCACTCCATTTCTGTTATAGTATTTTATGTAATATATCTAAGTCCATGATAAAACCCATCAGATAATATTATAATTGTTGCTTTCAACTGTAATACACATTTTAAAGAACTCAAGAGGAGAAGAGTGTATTATATTTGCATAGGTATTTTCCATTCTGATATTTCAAGATTCCTTCTGGTATAATTTTCATTCTATCTGAAGAACATTCTTTAGCAATTACTTTAGAGCATGGATGCTGACTAAAATTATCTTAGGTTTCCTTCATCTGAGAATCTATTTATTTTTTCCATCTTGAAATTAAGATCACTGGATAACCATGTTGGAACAGCAGAGATGCAGCATTAAATGACAATGGTACAAAGACAATTGAAGACACTGGTCATGATAGAAACAGAAAGATATTCCTAGAATTGAGGACGATATTGACATTTCATGGAAAGCTCAACTTAAACCCGACAATGATGAAGCAAACATACATAAGACTTCAGGGAATCAGCAGAGAGTTAAACAAAATACAAGAGGGAAGTTTTCAATTGTGTAAAATTTTCCTTTTGAGCGCTATCACAGTCAGAAGAAAAAGAAACTACTTAAAAAATTGTGTTGATTGAACCAAAAAGGACAAGTCACTAAGTTAATGTTTTTAGATTCCATTAATCATTGCAGTATAAAGATTTCAGTTATATGTAAAGGCCTTGTCTTTTATTAGCTGCTCAATAAATAACTTTAACAATTGTTATTATGTATTTAGCTTTATTTATCCTAAGAAAATACAATTTACCTTTGAAATATTGATCACACAATTACTGCAATAATTACGCTTATTCTATGTTGTCAGTGTGTCAACGGAGGGCAAATGCATCAATTCTAACTATGTATTCAGTAGCTAAGGAAATTACCACAAGATAATTTAGTATACCATATAATTCTCATCTGACCCTTATGAGTCACAGCTCTGACTGGTGAATCACAGTGGCACATTGTGTCCCTGAGCCAGTATCTAATAATCTTCAGAGATTTAGATATTTCTCACTCTTTAACATATAGCCATTCTGGAAAATGGTGGCACATAACTTTGGAGAAGGCTAACATAACAGGAAGATTTAGTGGTAAATATTTATGGCAGTGTGTCAGAATCCCGGCTTAAAGAAGCTCAGCTTTCACTCCATTCAAAAGCTTTTGCATCTGTGATCTGACATAAGTCTGAGATTTAAACTAGGTTTTAACTGACAAAGAAATGGAATTTTAGTCACAGTATTGCAGTGGAGGCCAAAAGTGAGCTCGACAGCCTCCCTACCTATTGTCAATATAGATGAGTAAGAAAAAAAAAAAAAGACTTGAGATATGGAATCCTGAAGCAAGGAGGAATCGCTGCTTTCTAGCAGGAGTTGTAAACAGATAGAAAGTGGTCAGACACATAAAATCTTAAGTGGCTTCCTTGTGAGCTCCTGTGATTCATCTTTTTTCTCGAAATCATCACTGGAGGCTTCGCTGTTATACCTTGCTTTTCTCCTGACTTGCACTTTCCTAATCCTTCCAATTTTTGTACAAAAATCTGTATTGCAAATAGACCTTAGATCTACTTGACACAAGCCACAGCACTTTTTAGACATGTGATTATAAACAAAAATGTGGTCTTATGTTCTCACATTTCTTCATCTCTAATACAGTGATGATATCTTAACCACTTCGTGGGGTTATTGTGAAGATAGAACACTTGGCACTGCATCTGACAACTATATTTCAGAAATGCAAACTGTAGCTATTACTACAGGACACAAACACCTTCTTTCTGATACAAACTATGAAAACCTTTTAAATTTAGTCCTTATATATAGCTTATGTTTCAGAACACAATGCTTACTAAGAATCTATGTCAAAACAAAGATAAAAATAGTGAAATTCTTAATGCAGACCTAATACATAAAGCCATATAAATTATCTAAAAGCTCCACTGTTTTGTCATAGCAGTGCATTATCATGTTATAAAATGACATTAAGCATTTGAAAAAAGCTGACAGAAACAAAAATATTAGCTGTGGTTTGAGTTCAGGGGAAAAAGTTGATTAATTTTCTATTTTTTCTGCTTTTGTGACTTTTCTACATTTTCTTTTTCTTTTCTTTCTTTTCTTTTTTTTTCTTTTTCTTTTTTTTTTTTTTTTGCACTGAACATCCACTACCTATAAAACTGGAGAAATTTACTTTTAAAAAATCATATGGAGGTCTCATGCCATATACAGTGCTTTTTAGATGGAATAGCAATCTTCACATGGTTCTTTTGAGGGGAGTGATCATGTTCTATTTTATGGATAAAGGAAGTGAAATGTTATAATATATGGTAATAATTTATCAAAGGTCATGCATAAACTAAAGATCGAAATCATGATTAAGTCTGTTTTTTGTTGTTGTTTGTTTGTTTGTTTTAAAACAGAGCTCTACTGCATTACCCACTACTGATTGGCATAAGCTCAGGTAGATTCAACAAAAACATGGGTCAGAAAACTTTATGTGACTTCCATTTCCAGGAAGATGGAGTAGATGCACTTTTCCAATTATTACCACTATGTAAACTAAAAAACCTTGACATTATGTATAACACAATCATAAGAAGACTTTAAAAAGTGGAGAGAAAAGGGGTGACCAGCTAAGGTTCTTGAGGATTGAGGAGTGATGTAATGAGAAATTCTAAAGGTTTTCTTTTTGCCTTATGTATCTCAGACTTGGAACTGAAAAAGCCAGCAAGCTGGAAATACCAGAGGCACACATTCACAAACAAAGCCTTAACACAGCCTTCACTCTAGCCAAAGGACCAGGAAAGGGGCAACCTGGAAAGACATAGAGCTCTTAGACAATAACCACTTGACTATAATAAAAAAACGTAAGAATGAAGTAGGAGATAGCGCTACAGACCCTGCAGATAACAAAAGGACAATAAAAGAAACTATAAACAAATCTACATAGTTACATTTGACAACTTAGATGAAATGAACCAATTCCTTGAAAAACAAAAATGTCCACAACTCATCCAATGCAAAATAGATACTTGAACAGTTTATAACTATTAAATTAAAATTGTAATTTAATCACTCAGCCTCTTCCTCCCCTCAACCCTGCCCCCCCAAAAAAATCTCTAGAACCAGATGGTATTAAAGAACAATTAACACCAATTATCCATAATCTCTCTGGAACATAGCAAAGAAATACTTCAAAATTCATTTTATGAGGCTAGTATTACCTTGATATCAGAACCAGACAAGGATACTATACAAACATAAAACTATAGACCAATACCCATCATAAATATAAACACAAAAATCCTTAATAAAATATTAGCAATAAAAAGAATTACACATCATGACCATGTCAGGTTTGTGCCAATGCTCAGAGGTTGGTTCAATATTTGGATATTAAATAATATAATTCACCATCTTAATAGATCAAAGAGGAAAAACTGCATAATCATGGCAATTGTTGCAAAAAAAAAACATTTGTTTTTGAGATTCAACATTTGTTAATGATTAAAAGGAAACGGAAAAGTCAGAATAGAGAACTTCTTCAACTTGGTAAAGAACATCAACATACTGTTTCATTTCACTTATAAGAAATACACAAAATAGGCAAATTTATAGAGACAGAAAATAAATTAGAGACTACCAGGAGCTGGTGAAAGTAGGAAATTGGGTATTATTTCTCAATGGTTATAGGGTTTCTATTTGTGGTAATGAAAAAGTTTTGCAAATAGCTAGTGGTGTTGGTTATAAAACATTATGAATTTAATTAATGTCACTGAGTTTTATACTTAGAAATAGCAAGCATGAAAAATTTTATGGTAGATTATAAAATTAAAAATAAATTGTATTTGTATATACTATCAGTGAACATGTAGATATTGAAATAAAAAATAGAATATTATTTGCAATCACTCAATAAATAAAACATGTACGTGAAACTCTAAGAAAACATACATGGGACTATACAACACTGATAAAAGAAAGCAAAGATGATCTAAATAAATAAAGAGGAAAATAGTGTGCATGAATTAGAAGGGTCAACATAATAAGGATGTGAAATTGATTTACAAGTTTAATGCAATTCCTGTAAAAATTGTCAGTAAAAAAAATTTTATAAGTATAGACAAGATTAACCTAAAATGTATGTTAAAAGGTAAAGGAATTAGCACAGGTAAAACACTTTTGCAAAAGAATAGTGTGGGAAGAATCAGTCTACCCAACTGACTTTATGTTATTGGAAGAAGGATAGGCACATCGATCAATGGAACACAACTGAGAACCAATAAATAAAACTACAAAAATAATTCCAACTGTTTTTTTTTTTGACAAAATAGCAATATAGGTTCAATGGAGAGAATATTGATTTCAAAAATGTTTCTGGAGAAAATTTAAAAATTCTAAATCTCACTCATTACATAAAAATTAACTCAAAATGGATCAAGTCCATTAGGTATAAACATTCAAAGTGTTTATAACTAATGTAATAAAATGTAAATGCAAATAAAATAATAAAATAAAATATAAATAAAATAAAATGTAAATGTAAAAACTAAAACTATGAAAGTTTTAGAAAAATCGTAACAGAAAATCTTTAGAATTTAAGTCTTTGCAAAAACTATTAGATTTAACACTAAGGTATAACTCATTAAAGAAAATTAAAAAAAAAAGTTAATAAATTTTACTTCATAGAAATTTAAAACTTTCACTCTTCAAAAGACCCTGTTAAGAGCTCCAGTCTGGTGGAAACTATCTGCAAATCACATATCCAACAAAAGGATAGTACTTGGACTATAGAAACAACTCTAAAATTTCAACAGTAAAAAACAAAAGATCTAATTAGAAAATGAACAAAAATCATAAAGAGACATTTTTCAGAAAAGATTAAACATATGACAAATTACATGAGATGATCTTCAGCATCATTTACCAATAGGGAAATGCAAATAACCACAGGAGATGTTCTCTGTCTGGACTGTATCACTGTCAATATCTTGGTCATGATGTTGTGCTATGTTATGGGGTGCACTGGGTAACGGGGTGCAGAAGATAATGTTACCAAGGTAATAAAGTTCAAATTTCTTACCTCGTAACTCAATGTTCTCACTAATGCTCAAATACCAGTTTAAATTTACTTTGTCCTAGAAATTTGCTGTAGATTTGATTTTCTCAGATACCTGACAGCGTCTTAAGCAAAACTTGGGATCCGTTTAAATAGAATGGTTATTACCAAAAAAAAAAAAAAAAAAAAAAAAAAAAAAATAGGTTATACCCTTACCTACGAAAGCACTGTAAGGCAGCAAGTCACAAAAACCATCTTTGGTTTTCTAGCACCATTTTTTGGTTACTGTGATGTGCCCTCTTTCATTAGTTCTATAGGCGCCTCCCCCTTACTGTATGAGTCTACTTTCTGGTGCTGTTGCTTCTGTCACCACTTCTTGTCCTGTGAACATTTTGGTGTGCTAGAAAATTTTTGTATTCTTACTTATGCCATCAGGGCTTTCTATGAAAATGCTTCAGCTATGGGGCAATGTTCAGTCTTTGCCATTTTGAGTAACTACGCATCCTGGCCTAGATCTGTTTCCTGGGACTCAATTTTAATATCAAACATCTGGCTGAAAACTAAGCCAGGCCTGAGCCAATTACTCTCTGAAAAACTCAGGTTCTTCTTCCTCCATGAAGATTTTACTGAACATCCTCTCATTCAAAAATCTATAACACTTACTTTTTGTAGCTTTTCTGAGGTAAATCTTTAAGTTGCTTGTTGGGAGCCATTCTTGCTGAATGCCCTACAAACAGGGTTAAAGTTGCCTGCAAGCTAGAAGTTTGCAGAGAAGGTGGGCTCTGTACTGAAGGAGGAAGTTTGGCTTAATGTAAACAGTTGATGTTCCTTGCCCCAATGAATAAGAGACAGAAAACAGGAACAAGGAGATTTTGAGAGAACTTATATAAATGCCAGCAATTGTTAGAATATCTGTGGGTTTTGCTTCCCATGCATTTCCAAGGGTATAAATATGCTGTACTTAATAAACTCGGGGTGCAGTATTTACTTTTAGCCCTCCCTATTCTACCTTTTGCGCTCTCTCTCTCTCTCTCTCTCTCTCTCTCTCTCTCTCTCTCTCTCTCTTTCTCTTTCTTTTCTCAATCCGCACACCCTCTCTCTGGAACTGTTCGATCTTAGCCAGCGGGCTCCGGCAGTTGCTTAAAATCAGGATTTTATAAATCCATATATTTTAAACATATATTTCTTATCTTTCCACATAACCAATGAATTCATTGACATTTAAGACCAAATCTTATATTTTATTATATCTCTCATAGTACTTTGAACATAAACAACAGATTAAATATTTGAATATTTACTAATAATTTTTGGAGAAAACATAAGTATATCCTAGGTAATGTGTCCACAAACACTACTAATCAGAGCTTGAATTCCCTTGAGCATATTTTTTGACAAATCCAACTCATACTGAACAATTAGAGATAGAAAATATAGATTCAATATAGATCTTTGTCTCTTAACACTAGTAATCTAGTTCTTTTATCTTTAATAAAACAATTACAAATTTAAGAAATTTTATTAAAGTGAAATACCAACTTATGCCATTAAAAGTGCCTCAAACTGGCTTATAATAAGAAACATTCAAAGAGTATCTCTGTGTGTGAAAAAGAATAATTGATAATTATATGTTAACAATAGCTTGTATTGATGAAATTTTTTATGATTCAGGAAAGAAGATATTATGGACTAAATTGGAAACAAAAGTAGCTCAGTACAAGTTCACTCTTGTAAATAAGAAATATGATCAAAAGCTGGACAGGTCTGCTTAGTGAGATTTCATACAGGTTCTTAATTTGGGGAATTATCGGCATTGCATTAAATAACGTAGATAATTTCATACAAAAAGGACATTGTTGGTAAACAGTTAAAATTATGTAACATAACTTTTAAAAATATGTCATAATAGTTATACTTGAACCACAGTTTCAGTAAAATTTCAGAATAAAGTTAAAGTCCTGGGTGAGTTTTTTTCATTCCTCCCTCCCTCTTTTCTTTCTTCCTCCTTTCCTCTCTCTTTCTTTCCATCCCGCCATCTCTTCCTCTTGCTTGCTTGCTTTCTTTCAAAAAAACCCAAAAAACAAAAAACAAACAACAAACAGGAACTTGAAGAGTAGCATACTATTTCATTAATATATTTACACTTTTATTTTCAATTACACTGCTTATGATCACTATTAATTTTATGTAGTTAAGCAAATATAATAATGAAATGTCACCTACTGAATAAATCACGTTTATATGGTAATTGATTTTTCTGAATTACTTGTGCTTGCTTACTTTTGACAGAGGCTAGTTTTGCACTTTCATTTGTTTTCTCATTTTCATATTATTGATTGAGATCACTGAAAAAAATTAGAATTGTTGTGGCTATTGTTTTATGGTATTAATTAATTTGATTTATGTCTGGATTACACTTTGAGTAATTACATTATGACAAAGCAACACTAACATAAATAAATCACTTTATTTGAATACACTACTTTTGGTGGTTATATTACGTAAACCTCTCATTCCATAAAAAATATTTGTGATTAGAACAAAATCAATACCATAACTTTCACTCTTTTCTACACACCAGAAGATATTGTATTCTCTTTTTACATAGCTGTTAATCAGGATCAACTGAAGAGAAATGATAATAATAAAAAAAAGCTAAAAAAGACTCATTATTTAATGTTTTAAACAGTGGCCTAATAAAAGAGTAAACATTTTTCTTAGTATCAGGTGAACTTTACAAACACTAGTTTATGGGAAAGGCACCTTCAGAAGTTATTGAATACATATGTGACATGGTAATAAGCAGAAAACTAGGAATGACATATCAGGACTGAATATTTGTATAAGAGAAGATGACTATGAAAACACCATAGAGACAAGGCTGGCAATATACGCAAGCAGAGCAGTAAAATGCTAAGAATCTCAATGTTAGTAAATCACATGTTTGTAGTTGGGGGAAAAAAAATGGTGATAGGGCATGAATTAACAATGAGATACAAGTTAGGGAACCTTATATAGTTTTCCAGTTATATTTAAGCATTTATTTTATTCCAGATTAAATAAACTCTACAAATAACTCCAAAAAATAAATTCTATAAACAATTCTAAAAAACAAGCTCTGGGCACCACTTAGAAATAAGGAAAGGTAACAATTACAGGTCTAGATGAGAAAAACAAGGAGCTTCCTTTCTTTTTAGTCAATGAATAGATTTTATTTTTAAATATAGGAAAAATACTATGTTATATAAAGTTTAAAGACAAATTAAGAAACTACTAGAACAAGGGTTTAAACAACATGTGGAACAAACATTTATGCTGTAGTTTTGAATATTTTTTCAAAAACTGTAATTTTTTCTGTATTGCTATACATTATCAAGAAATGAGAAAATGTTTTTAAAAATGAAAAAAAATTACAACTGAAAAAAAATAGGTTGAAATGTGTTGCCCTAGAGAGTTAAACAAAATAAGCTTTCTATTTTGGGAATTGGCAATCTGGGCAATCCAAGTGAGCCATCCTGATAAAGACAATGAAGAAAATGAAGCAAAAGTGTACACATACACATACACTTACACACACACACACACACACACACACACACACACACACACACGCATACACACACATTTTCTTCTTACCACAGCTGTCAGGGACAACCCAGAGTTTGGAGATTTGGCTTGGATTCTTGATTAAAAATGATATGGTGCTGAATGATGTGTGTATTGTGAATGAGAAACTATTTTAAGTGCTGAGGAGGGGGATTGTTATTGAAACATAACGTAGCTTATCCTGACTAATACACTTCTCAACCAAAACAAATGGAAAAGCAATATATATATACATTGTTTTATATACACACACACACATACACACACACATATACACATTCACGATATATATACGCAAATACATATATATATTTTTTGTATATATACATATATGCATATACATATAATAAAAGAGAATGACTATCAACTAAAGCCAGAGAAAATATCTTTAAAAAATAAAAATAAAATTGTATTTTCAGAAAAAAAATTAATTTGAGAGAATTCAACATCTTCAGATCTGTTACGTAGGCAGAGATATTAGAGGGCATTATTAGAAACTAATTATAAAATATATATGAAAATGCAAAGGACCATAACTAGCTGAGATATTTAATAAAAAAAAAACAGAGTGGGAGGAGTTGCTCTATTAAGTATGAAGAATTATAATGAAGCTTAGTAATGAAGAGAAATAGGCAGATGAAAGACAAAGAGCACAGAGACAGACTCATGTCTGTGGAAAGTTAATTCCCCTCAGAACAGAGAGACTCTTCAAAGCAGAGAGAAAAGTATGAACTGCTTAATAAGTGATGATTGAACAGTGAGACAAGTACATTAGAAAAACCTGAAACTTGATCTTTAAGTTACATCAGGTAGAAGAAATCTAAAATGTAAAAGCAAGAACAATATTGCTTCTGGAACACGATGTGAGAGCTCTTTCTCTTCTTCCTCCTCGTCTCTTCTTCCACCGTCTTTACTTTTCCATTTCTCCATTTCGTCCCTTCTCCTTCTCTTTTTAAACCAATCCATGCAAAGCCATCAGGTGGCACAGGAGAGGGTGTCTGTGTGAGTGTGTGTGTGTGGACTGCGTGTGTGTGTTGGGGGAGGTGGTGGGGATGCTGACGGCCTGAAGTGTGGTGTTGAAACCCACCACAGATACGAATGCCTAAGCAGCGACTTGGCAGGTGAGTGCAGAGCACTGGGTCACATTGTGGGTGATAAATACACAGGCGTAAGAAGGCAGCCCGGGATGTGCGGTTAAAGCTCAAGTTAGGTAAGCAGGGCATCCTCACGTGAGCGTAGCCTGGCAGGGGCTACGATAGCCCTAGTGGAGTTAGGATGTCTATGCGGTGGTGGAGGCGGTATAGCCAGGGGCAGGGTGTCAGGGCTCCAGGAGCCTGAGAAAGACGTAAGTGTAGGAAGGTGTATCAGTGCCATTTGTCAGTGCCCTAGCAGAATAAGGAAGATGTCCGTGTGAGCCAGTGGTCTGTTGTGGGTGTTGGAATTTTCAAGCAGTCAATGCAAGAGTCCAAGAGAGATGAGGGGGCGCCTTTGTAGGGTGGCCGGGGGTAAAGAGTTGGCATCCAAATGAGAAGAGAGGAACAGCTTATTGGAAGCCAGTGTAGCTCAGAAAGTTAGTGTCCAAAGGATGGGAGGAAAGAATCCGTGAAGGATGGAAGGATGGTCCAACCTGGGTGTTGGAGCCCAAGCAGAGTGAAGGAGGAATTCATAAGGGGGGGGGGTGGGTTCACAACACAGAATGAGGTGACACCTACCCAAGCACCAGAACTGCACAGGCCACAGGACAGGTTGGGGTAGTGGTCTGTTGTGTTCCTGGGGCCTCAGTGGGCTGAAAAAGGCAATTTCTAAGAGATGAGGGGAAGGGACAAGAAAAGAAAGGGGACATTAAATAAACAGAGCCGGATTGATTGAATAAGTAAATATATTAAGGATAATGTGATCCAGGCATTTTACTATTGGAGAAAGGAGTTACATATATAAAAAGAAAAACAAGAACAAACTCTGTTGTGTTGTATTAGAATTAGTGAAATAAGTGTGAGCCTGTGGTATACAATATATATCAGTCAATATAGAAGTAAACATAGATATTAACATATGTGCTTAAATACATACTTATATATGTGAATATATATATATATTCCCTTGTTCTGTCCATGTAGGGGACCTGGAAACAGTGAGACCCGCAAAACAATGAGCACAACCAGCATCCATACACGGGTGTCTAAATTAAATTTGGCACACAAAAAGGAAACAGGGCTTCTGAGAAAAACATCGGACTCCTGGGTTAGGGCAAAGAAAGTATAAGATGAGCCGAGAAAATTTGTATCAGAAAATAAGGAAGTCTCAAAGAAAGCTGGAACTTGTCTAAACAACACCAAGCTAGTTTGAAGGAGCCACTCTATTTGCAAGTCCTTTCATCCTCATTACTACCAAGGGAGCCCAGGCCCTGTGCCCACTACCAGGCCTGGTCTACTGAGAATGGCCCTCGCCAATTTTCTTAGTGATGTCTGTGTCCCACAGAACAAAGGAATCTCATTTATTTTATAAATTTCATGTTCCCGGGCCCTTTTATAGAGCATAGTCACACGGTGAGTTTCAGCCTTATGTAGTATATCCACTCCAGCATATCCAATTCTCTGAGCCTTTTGAACCTTCCTTCCACCATCTACCACAGCAAGCTCTAGTATTTTTACTTCATGTAATGTGTTCACCTATTTCTTCATGCTTCTAATGGCCATGTTAAGAAAACATTAGCACCATCTCTAAACGTCCTTGCTGCGATGTTAAATTGCATATTAATAAACTCTCCTGTAGCCAGCTTAGTTTCCCAGACATTTCCTCTTGATTTAGCACCTTTATAGTCCAGTCCTGCGTGTATTTTTCTGGCTCTGAATAGTGATTATTGGCCAGATCCTACGGCCTCTTTGGGATACAGTTTCCTTCCCTCCCCAGTACGTCTAGCACGATGCTGGCCAGATTATGTTTGATTTAACCTATTCAGTGGTTTAAATACTGAGATTAGGGAGCATTTCCTTTCTTGCAAGAAAGAGGCCTTTGTCTTGTCTTCCAAAAAGGGTGAGTGCCAGGTTTTAATAGCAAGATATAGGTCATACCCGTAGAGAAATTTGATTCTCAGGAAAACCTGAAAATTCAAGAATTTCTAGTGAATCAACCCAGATGTTCCCATTCCATGTCTTACTCTCCTACTCATCAATCAATCATGCCTCTGATCTTGGAGTAGAGATCTGCCAAGACTGAGAACTCAAGCTCCTGCACTTGCCTGCATACTCTGCAGATTGAATAGTAGGCCTGTCAGCTACTTCTGCCCTTTGGGTGCAGGAGATAAAAAAGCTTTATAGCTTTCAAGGAGCTTTCAAGGAGCCTTCCCGCTTTCACTCCGCAGTTGTCTTTCTTCAAAGCGCTTCCAGCAACATCTACTGCAGCATAATGCAACAGCTATCTAAGTTCATTTTCCTTTTTACTGAGATTTCTGATGCCCTTAATACATCTCAAATGCCTGATCTGTTGCCTCAGCTAGCACCTTTCCTTCTGCTATTGCACCAGCTCAGTTCAGGAAAAAGTTGAGCAACTCTACTGTTCTCATATCTAGGCAGCTATGAATACAACACTCACACCGGTGATGGCGTCTTCACTGCCAGCCGGCCAACAATGATCCAGCTCCAAAATCCTGGTTTAGAGTCTGCTTTCTTGGACCTCTCCTGGCACTAATTCTAGTAATTTAAGATTCCTAGGAAGCAGACTCTGAGAATAAGATGCATGCAGGAAATTACTAGGAAGTCTTTTCAAGAAAAATACCTGTAAAAATGAAGGAAATAAAATTTGAAAGAGAGAGAAGCTGAGCTACAATGAAGTCATCATTAAAGTCTCCGTCAGTCCCACAGGGAGCTCTGGACCCGGGATGGTCATACAGAATTACTGTTGGGTCAAGGGATCTGCACACTTACACTCCACACTGAACCAGCGCTGGATTTAGGCGGCCCCAGGAAGTGAGCACAAGTTTGGGTAAGGCAGCTCTCTTCAGTTAAGGTCAGCCACAAGGAGAGAACTCAGAGAGAGCCTTCAGCCATCAACACAACATCTGGGTATCATGGTACATGGCATGGCACTAGGTTGCTTTTTTAAATTGGTGAAAGAAATTGGCTGTTTTATTTCCTCTAAAATAAAATCCTTTCTTCAATGGACTTACAACCTCTCTATGAGAGGGTTTCCACAAGTAGTCATGCAAAGGTTTAATTTGATTTGTTCAGTCCCAGGAAAATTTGATGTTTGGCAAACTTATTTGGAAAAAATGATTTAGACTAATAGCTACATAGAAATTAGCTTCTAGGAGTTTTGAAGTGATGGCATAAACAATATTCCAATAATTTTAGAGATTGAAATATAAACTGTTCTCTCATTTAAATCTTTATGAAAGTGATTTAGTTTGATTTCTTAATATTAATATTAACGAACAGCTATAATGGAATTGATTGAACTGAAGTGTTATAGTAGGCAACTAAATGTTTAAATGCCAGAATTCTATAATATATTGAAAGTAATTTTCATTAAACATGTATTTTTAAATCATGAAAACTATTCTATGTTTGAAAATAAAAAATTTTTCCCAATTACAGAACTTAAGAATGAGAACTCATTCTTGAGTTCTGTAATACTAACCAAAAAAACAACCAAATACTGATTGAAATCTCTGTTCACAAAGAAATAAAAGTAATATTTCTGTGATAAAATTATAAAATTTAAAAAATAATTCAAAGTTTCTATTTTTCAAATACTTTTATATGGTATTCTTATACAATAAAATACTATTTGATTATATTTCTAGAAAATACACACAAACAAAATGAGAAAATAATCTATCAGAATCACTATAATTAAAACCTGGCAGTATCCAGCTTTGGAGAGGATCTAAAGCAACAGGAACTTTTATATTCTGCTGGTGGGAATAGAATTAGTACATCTTTTTGAAATTAATTATGTACCATATATTAAAGGTGAAAATGTGCATATCATATGAGTCTGAAATTCCACTCCTAGGGCTAGTCATTTACAAGTGGGTATATACACTAACAGAAGTGTGTAAAGTTATGTTCATAATAAAAGCAGTCATAACAAAAATCAGTGTCTATCATTTCTAGTATTCAAAAATTCAGTCTATGAATTTCAAAGATTTAGAGAATGTAAAAATATTATAGTCAAGTGAACATATGGTAGAATCCAAAACAAGCTTATAAAAAAAAAACAAAAACAAAGTTAAGATCTTTGATAAGGTAAAAAACTTAGTACCTTTGTAGAAGTACTTGAAGGATTATCAAATAAAGAGTTTCAAAAATGGAATGCAAAATAAAACCAATACAACCCAAAAAACCCATACCGTGGGGTCTGCAAAAAGCCCCTGCCTTATGTCTGACCTCCACTTGAGGTAATTCCATCCAGTAACACTGTTCATGCAGCTCTGAACCACAAACAGCGGACCACCATGTATTCTTACAAGATTTGGAAAACACTACTTACAATTCTGACCGTTCTTGTTCCTTTTGTAAAAACACATATAAGATTCCTTGGTAGGAATTCATTGAGGAGAAAGAAGTTTTATACACTTGAAAATCAGTCTGACAAAGACGTTCCTGAGTAAATTAACTTTAGAAAACATGTGTCAATCAGAGCATTTTATCCAATTTTTCATCACAAGTTGGGCAAGGAGTCATCTGCAATTGTCCCTAACTTACCTGGTTCCAGTACAATCCCTAATTTTTCCTCTCTACTGTTTCACCAAGTAAACTTTCCAAAGACTGGGTAGTCAGCTAACTTGCACCAATGTCACTTTGTCCAAGAATAATTTATTCTCTTTTGGAAGGAACTGAATTTAACTTGAAGAGATTCTATAATGACATAACCTGAAGGGAGAGTCTAGGGAAGGTGCTTTGAGAGCCGTAGGTTCTGACTGACCCCCGAGACATCAATCTCTCCAGGTTTTTAGACAGAAAGCAGCCTGTTGTTTGTTTATAAATCTCAGACAGCTGTTTTGACCATGATACTCCGCTGGATCTTCATAACCACCTTTGATTATTGGCTGCTTATAAAACTGTTGTTCCTGATTTGTACTTTAATTTAAAATCATCAATTAAATTGAAGGATGCTTTAAAAAATCATAAAATTCACTATACAGATGATAATAGTTCTCATTCAATCATACTATATCTTATACCAAGGCCCCACTCCTGTTAGGGCATTTGGAGATTAATGTCCTTCTGATGTAAATACAAAGAACAGTTTTAATTCTCCTGAGCAAGTAGGATTTTTTATTATTTATTTGATTATTACATAGATACAGTTTTGGGGTCTGAAAGATTTCTCTTTCTTTGCTAGCTTTTAGTAATCAGAAAGCCAAACTGATCACATAAAATCATGGATAGGCCATAATGGCAGGCACAGGTCTTTTTAAAATTCTCCTTTAATCTACAGTCTACTTTTTCTGTCTTTCTGTTTACAAGTAAAGATATGCCATTTCCTTTATGAATTGCTGTGAGCCATTATCTTAAGGGAAAACATAAGTAAATAAATAATATTTCTTTGTTCTTATGTGTTTTTATTGCTCATTGCATTTATTTTAAAATTTATAATAAATTCTGTATCTTAAAATTAAAAACAAATCCTGTTTCTTAAAATTTTTTTTAAAAACCCAGAAATGGACGTTTTATATGTTTAGAAGGCAAATGTATGCTATGTACAATATTTCAAAATAAATTAAAACTGTCCATTTTTCCAATTCATTTTAGGAAGATCACTTATTCCAAACATCAATGTTTAATGATGTTAACACTGCAAATGACATTCTAGTAGCAAATAAATAAATTCAAGGAATAATGAAACATTTAGCAACTCTCAGATTTAGAGGAATAGTAGATGAAAGAATACAGAGGATTTAAAAAAATATCATAGACATACATTTAATAGCAAAAGCTCTTCCAATCTGTGTTATAAGCAGATGATATGCTTTGTTGTCTGGTTTTCCTTACCTAGTAAAATTGTCTTTAAAATTATATATATGATAATCATAAGAAAACTCTAATGAATTTCCCAAGTTGAAATTACTGTCAATATTTTCTGTAAATAACACACATAAATTTAGATAATAATAATGGAAGTAAAAATAAATATATTAATAAAGAAAAAATCACTCCAAATGAAAAGAAAAATAATACACTGTTCCAAACCACCTTCCAATAAAATAAAAAATATATACTTGTAGATCTATGCAATTTATTTTGCTTATCCTTGAAGCATATTAATGCCATATAAGTTTGAAAGAAAAATTTCAACATAGTTAATTAAGAAATTTAATTTAAAATTCTAATAAAACAATTTTTATAAAGGCAAGAAAAGATGAATAATAATTCAATATAATTTTTTCCTTAAAAATGTATGTGTTGATAAATAAAATAATACAACAGAAAAATGTTTTGTTAGTTAAGTTCAATCAAAAAATGAAAAAAAAATTATAAATGGATAAAGCAAATATAGCAACATATTCTTATTTAAAACTTAATGACAGTGCTTTTTTTTGGAAAAGTTTATTAAAAAATCTGAGCAATTACCTAATTAATTCAAGAAGAGATAGATTACTCAAATTGTATGCAATAAATGTGGCATTATTAATTCTATTAAATAACTGTATCAAAAAATGGCATCATGCAAAATCTTAGACTTTCAAAGTGCTGATCATTTCCATGTCAAATAACATAATCTGACATAAATAAAAAGGTGAAATAGTTTGTAAATGATTCTATGATTATATATCCCAAATAACAAAGCTTGGTAATATAATATAATCTGTAATATTATAACTGATAATATAACTGATGAATAGTATAGATTCATCTCATATCTAAGCACTGAGGCAATTAATAGCAGAAAAAAAAACTAGCAACCTAATCTAGCACTATACTAAAATAATAGTTTTTTATATCCAAATAAGACTTATTATAGATTAGCAACAAAGACAATTGGTATAATAAACTTTAACAAATAATTAAATAAAAATAATAAAAATAATAAGTAATAAAATCTATGTAAATAGAGGTTAAACATAATTTGGTTTACTTCAACTTTTATCTCTCCTAAAATATTTTATAATTAATAAATAAAAAATTCTGTTTATAATAAATAGTATATAATTGATGCATCATATACAACCACTAAATGTATTTCTATTAGAATCTGAAAACTTATCACAATTAACAATACCATTAACATATATTTAAATATATTTATGGTAAGCATGTATTTGTTTCTCAAAATATAAAACTTGCATAAACCTAATAAAATATTCTCAAGGACATTTCAATTACATTATTTTCTTTTAAAATTATTTTAACATGTAGCAAATTTAAAACTATAGTTATACTTCTTATTCTGACTCTTTTAGAAATGTAAAATTCAAGTAAATTAAATATAAAGTAATAACATGAAAATAATCCCATCCATTTCATGGGAAGGACAATGCTATTTTGTTGAAACAAAATGCCTTCTTTCAGCATGAGTATAACATTCGTCACTGTTGGCAAAGGTTCCTAAAACTGCACCATTTCTATACAGACAAATTACAAGATTATTTGAATAATTCATTATTATTCTGCACCTTTTCCAGGCCAAAAAAACATTTAAATTGTCATTGATGTAGTATATCTACCTTACTTCTTTTCTTATTAGTCTCTAATAATTAAAGTAGTATACTACTATTTTGCCCAATGTCTTTTTCATGTGCTGGCAAATCCATACATAATTAAAATGACTTACATGACTATACCTTCATTATTTATAAAAATAGCCTTTTATTTAATTGTAACTGAAAGTGTCTTTGTATGCAGTTTTTAAACAATTTAGCTAAATTTTGATAAATCCAGGGTCCCTCAAGGATTACTGTTGCCATTTTGAGATTAAGATGTGTCAGTCTAATCAAAAACATTCATATATTAAAACAACATATTAAAAGTTAATCCCTTATTTCTAATGTTCATCTGCATCACTGTGATCAATACCTTTAATTGGTATTGGCAATCTCTCTGGAAACATAAGTAAATCAACTGAAAACTATTATACCTAAGAAGGCTCGGGAAGATAATACATTATGATGCTTAAATTATTTGTCCTAGGTGCTTGCTTTCTTTCTGTGGTAAACCACAAACTTCTTAGTTGCTCAATGACATGTGTGCCATGGCAAACTAAGTCTATTTGTTTCAATTCAATTTACATCGCATAATGCCACAAAAAAATGCTATATTTCATTTACTAATCCACAACTTTAAATTGCTTGGAACAATACAGACTTAAGAAATTGTGTGGGGATTTACTCTCATTGCCTTGGGAAGAATCAAATCCTCTTTATAAATTGGAGCTAATAGTGGTCTCCGTGTAGTATAGTTCAAAATCGTTAGGACTGTGTTATGTGACTCTAGAGTACAGTATATTTTTAAACATTGAGTCTGCAGTCTTAATATTTTATGAATATTTTATTTTATAAGTTGTAAGTTATGAGTTTTCATAACCTATGAAAAGACCTTAGAGGTACATAATATTGAATGGTTGTTCATGAAAAATTGCATATTTGTGCATTCATCAGCAGAGTAAAGTAAAGGAGGAAAATAACAGAAAAAGCTTAAGGTTGGCAATTGGGATATGTGAGTAATGGTCCTATGACTCTTATTTATTAATTGGGTTTCTTAAGTAAGTCATTTTGTTTCTCTGGATCTGTTTCCTCATCTGTCACAATCAAGGAGCTTGGATTAGAAAACCTCTAAAGACTCCAAGCTCTGAAATCCTGTTTTCTACTGTGATGTTAATTCCATCATATTTGCATGAATAATTTTGTTGTACACTTATTCCAGACTACTAATACCTGCCTATATCATCTATTACACCTTCAATAACATTCTATCCAGGGAGTCTGCAATCATCTAGACAAAAGTAGCTTTTCTTTAAATTTCTTTAAATTGACAGTATTTATTATGACTTGCATGGTCCTTATCAGTTCATTTGTCTTTGTTCCATACTATAAATCAGGGACCATTTATTATTCATTTTAATGACTCCCCTTCTTCTGCTTCACCCCTACCCCAAGGGCTTTATAGAGCTACATGTATATGGATAATAAAGGTCTAGTAAAAGTACATTGGACAAAACCAGGGAAGTGGGCTATCTGCTCCTAATTTGAGTCTTATTATTCATAAGAGAGCTACTGGATCATCCTCTTAACTTACTTATTTGGCTTTAGCAGTTCTCTGGATATTCCCTGAATAAGTCAATGCCAAATTTTGAACTTGCTAATGATATTTTCCTCCCAGTTTAAAATTTGCTCTCTACCATCCTAACTTATAACTCTACATTTCCTTCATGGACCAAATTTCTGTCAGTGGCCTTCATCAGAAACTTTGAGACCAACAAAGCTATTTTTCAGTACTTTTCAAAACACTTGGAAAACATTTTTTAACTATTTGGAAGAAAAAAATTAATTATATCTAGAGGATTGCCTGTTTCCTTCAAATCTCTGTATTGTATTTTTATCAGCACACTGATCATGCTACATTTTAATTGCATGTTGATTTTTTACTACCCACTAGACTATGAATTTCTAAAGGCAGGGATTTCTGTCTTTTATCTCTGTTTACTCAGTACTTAGGATAAAGCCTGCCAGCGCACCCCACAGAGAACACAATATCTGAATTAACAGGCTCTGTGCCAGGGCCTGGGTGGAATACATGGGAACTATAAATTGTGGTTGATGCCTTAGAAAAGCTCACAACCTATTTGTGATGACAATCTGGGGTGTATAAATGTGGCAATAGAAAAATCACGGAGTCACCCCTAGATCTTATTATCTTTGAGGAAATAAAATCTTCCCTGCTAGGACAAATCTAAATATTCAGTGAAAAAGTGATAGAAACTTGAAAGAGGCATGGAGATGTTAAAAAGCGTTAAGTAATTGAGCCTGCAATACTATTTTTACACATCTTGCACAGTTTCTGAGTGTTCAAAAATGTTAAAATGGATGTATAGAGAAAAATAAACACAATAAATTAATATGATCCAAATTGACAGCACTGAAACCCACAGGTAAGAGAAACACATCAAAACTAACAGCAGTCTTCTGAGTGAATATTAATATCAACATAAATTGTAATTTCTATCAAGTTCATAATGTGTTAAAATTCTACCCTACACAGCATTACATACTGCATGTGTGAAAATGCTAGTGATAATGTTTTACTACTCCTAACTTATCACCTTCAAAATAAATATATATGTTTTTATGCTGTACTACTTAAAACAGATTTGATCTTTGAAACATTCTTGTCTCCACTGAGAATTATATTTTCCAGAGATAACTCCTTTTGAAATGATCTATAGCTGTCATATCTTACATATAATGTATAGCTCATATATATAATATATATTATATATAATATGTAATATATATGAGACACTGTGATTAGCCAAATTTTATGTTTTTAAATCTATATTATATGAAAATATTAAGGAAAAACTTTCTAGTCAAAATTTGAGGCCTTTCATATATTTGAAATGAATATTTTAGTTTTCAAAACTTAGTCCATCAGTAATTTTACATATTTCTGTACTCTATAGAAAAATATATAGTTTATTTTTTCTAAATTATTTCTGTTAATTGATGAAGAGATGAATAGCTGAATTCCAAGTTTCCTAAAAGTAATTGTATATTTATGAGAAGTAGTACAAACTAGAAAAAGCCTGAAACATCAATATTACTGAGATAACTTTCTATTATTGTAGAGTGGTTTGGGGCAAGAAAGTTATCCTACCATTCAAGGCTATCTCCCCAGAATAGCCCTCAGCTATCATTAAACACCAAGTCTAATCTACTACATTTAGATGGTTATTGCATGAACTGAATTATGATAAGCAATTTAAAAAAGTTGAGCGGTTATCAGATCGCTATTGAATCCAAGCAAAGAAATTTATTGTGGTAGCAAGTTTTAACGGCCACTATGAAATCTGATGGAAGCTTCTTTTCTGAGACAGAATATGTCTCTTTTGTGGGTAAGATACAGGGAATCAGAGCATGATCTCTCAAGTCAAATAGATGAGAAATAAATTCTGAATCCATCATTTATTTGTTGCATGATCTAGGAAAAGGTACTGAATATGTGTTCTTCAATTTCCTCTTTGTAAAATAGGAGAAATTATAATTTCAAGCCCAATATATTAGAGGAAGGATTAGTTGACATAATATATACAAAATACTTAACAGAGGTACGTAGGACTGACTAAGTACCCATACTTTAGCTAATCGTAGTAGTAATATGCCCCAAACCAACAATGGCAACTCATAGATTCAAGACGACCACTTTTTTTCTTTTTGAAGCATTTCTTCTTTCTTAAAGATGTGTTAATAACATAGGTCAAGCTACAAATACTTTATATTCAAACATAACTTGATTAAAATTTCAGATTCTTCCCTATTTTTTGATAGACGACCTATCCTTTTCTGCAGTTCAAATTGATCACATGTGAATGTTACTGTACTCACTTCTCCAAAATGTAACCTAATATCCAAAATCTGGAGACTTCTCCACTGTAGCATTTTATGCAGACAATAGTAAGCAAGCTTCTGGCCATCCTTGTCCATTACTCTTTCCCTTGATATAGGCTATTTAGTCTTTGTGCTAAAGACATTATCTAGTAATATTGAAATCACATAGTGGTCACATTAGAAAGCAAACAAGCTAAAGGGAAAATTTTATACTCTTAAAAATCTTTTTATACTCTTAAAAATCATTTATACTCTTAAAAATCATTGAGGACTCCAAACAATGTTTATTTATTTGGGTTTTATTTATTAATATTTATTGAATTAGTATTTTAGTTCATTTAAAACATTAACAAATTGATTTTATATTAACAAAAATAACATTTTAAGACAAATGACTACATTTTCTAACACAAAACTATTAAGCAGAGTGGCAACATTTGTGCAAATTTCTTTGATATTTGGTTTATTACAAGGTAGTTGGATTTTCGTATCTGCTTCTGTATTAAATGTGCCGTAATATGTGTTTCAGTTAAAAATATAATTTTGTCCTAATGCAAATATGTTTTTGTAAATAGAAGCAAAATTTAAATGCCTTTTTAATAATTATGAATTATTCTTTGGAACTCCACTAGATAGGTTCCTTAAATATGAATTGCAACATGGAATCTTAAATTACATTAAAGTTCTTTTTGTATTCTGTTATATTAATCCAGTTATATTAATCTTATCTTGCTCTTTGAATGTATCTTTTGCTCATACATGATTTCAGATTATTATGCATGGCTTCAAAATATTATATAATTTTGCATAAAATACTGGTTCATTGAGTTATACATACTTTTGATATTGACACATTTCAATATACAATACTTTTTTAAAGCACATTTTTAAATATCATCACAGATCTAATGAAAAAAATCTTTAGTACTGTGAAGATGTTAAGCTCACATGGGAGGACACTATTTTTCCAGAATTCCAATATTCACTAAAAAGTTTGAATTTTATCATTGGCAAAAATAGTCTCTTCTTTTCCTTGAAGTTGCAGTAATTTTTTGAGAAATATGCCTAATACATATGTCTAAATAAACATAGTTTATTAGTATTTTTAAAGCAAAAATGACTTTTCATGAAAAGAATAGATAGTGCAACCTAAAATTGATCACACAAATACTTTTTGCTCAAGAAAGTTATTTGAAGTTGGATATGTGACAAAGTGCTTTATTTACACTTCTCATTTCTTCATACAGAATAGAAAAAAAGACTTGTATTCAAAAACTAAAATTTCTAAAAATGAATATTCTTTGCTGATTCATTAAGTATTCTTAAATGAAATTTGTTTCTTTTTATGACAATGATGATAATGATGATGATGATAATGATATGCTGGTGAAGATACAATGGTAGCCATCTTAATTCATGTTAAGGAACTAGCAGTTTTAGCCATGATTGTTTTTGCATGATGAGTGTAAATATAATCCAGTGGAGATGGCGCATTCTATTTTGACATATTATAAGATGAGTTTTGACCACAGGGATCTTTGAAAGTGTCTTGAGAACCTCTGAGGTTTTGTGGAACACTTATAATGAGTTCTTAGAGCAAGATTTGAGATTTCATCTTCCCTAATATATTTCCTTTTAAAAACTGTAATTATTTTAGAATCCTACAGCCAACTTGTAAAATATTCCTAGAGAATATTTTAATTTATAAAATATTGAAATTCAAATTTAAAAAACTTAGTATGTCAAAGATTAAATGATTTGCCTAAGGTCACAGAAAAGACTAATATAGCACTAAGATTCATGTCTTTCAGGTAAACCAGAGTCTCCTCTCCTATACTATTTCCTCTTAATTTAACTTTGTAAAATAAAATTTGCTGAGGCATTGATTCTTTCTATATTATTCCAAACTTCTAACAAATCTCTGATAGAAAAATTTGATTAAGAAATTATATAGCCTTGAAATTTTAAGAAATCACATATTCATAACAGATTTGAAACAGCAAAGTGAAGAAAATATGATGTAGCTAAAAAGTGAAAACACTGCGTAATTACTTCACAATAAAATATCACACCATATGTAAAATGCATTTCTAGGCTATATGTTTTTGCCATAGCAAAACAGTACATACTATAAGAACAAACTATTATTTTTCTGCCAAGTGCTATATATTATCAATCATTTATGGCCATCTGTGAAATCCCAACACCCTCTTCTATTTAGACCAGTTAACAGTATAAGAAAAAAATAATAATTTTCTAAACAAAAGTGTTTATATTCATTTAGAAATAAAAATTGGCAATAGGATGGATTAATTATAGAAGGATTGTCATTTTGACTTGTGCAGTATTTTTACAAACATATAAATTAAAAAGTAAAACATTAATATTGTTATTTCCAAACAGTGCTTCCTATGTATCTTTCAATAAAATTGGTCAGATGCTTAAGGATATTAAATTATGAGAATGGAAGTATTTTCTCAGGAAAGCCTATATATATTTTTATATATGTATACATACGTACATCTCTAAAGTAAAAGTTCTGTATAGTGTCTAGTATATTAGTCTTCAAATTTCAAGAATTTGGGCCCCAAATTAAGTCTGAATTATATATTTTGATTAACTAAAAATATAACATTTCACCTTATTTATAGTCTGACAATTTTTGAACACGTGTCTTTAAAGGTCACATGGTCTTTATCTCTGTAATCCTGTAATCCTCTATGCCGAACATTATTCTGTTCATATAGTGTATGCTTAGCAAATACTGGTTGAATTGATATTTTAAATGTACATTCACAAGTTCCCATTTCTTGGTAGAATAATGTTCATATGACCTATGAATGATGGAGAGTAAGATGAAGAATGGATCATTTAGATTTCATTTTCTAGAGCACATGGCCTTTTTATATGCCAGCATAATGGATACACGGGAGCAGGGAAGCTGGAAGATTTTTCTCCTGGGCCTGTTCCATATTTATCATCTATGTTGTCACTGGGTACACAAGGTCTATGCACTTTGTAAGAGGATTTCTGCCTAGAGAGCTATATTTTATTTTTCTGCTAAGATGATCAGTATAAAAATGACAAAGCGTTTCCAGCTGGAGTTTAAAAGTAGTTCCTGAAACTAGATCATGTTGTTCTCAGGCCTAATGGAGTCAACAGTGTAGCCGACTGTTTAATGCTTGCTCTAGTTCTATAAAGATGAAAGTTCTGAAGACTTACTTGGTCTAAAAATAATAAACTGAGTAAAGGAACGGCTAGTTTGCTTTCTATATGAGTCAAAAGGATGCATGAATAAGCTACTGCCCAATTTACAATTATATTTACATAGCAAAATAAAGCAGTGCCACTTTATTTGCTTTCAGGGACTTTGTCGAATAAGGTAATTGTAAAACTCACTGTGAAGTGTTTTGCTATCACAAGGAAGGATATGAAAAATGCACTGTCAATCTTGTTACCATTCATGAATATTTCAACCTGAGAATATTTTTAGGTTCCCAACTCATCATTCCAATATAAGGGATTCAACCTGGAGGTTAAACTACAGATATTCTTGAATATCCAAATAATTGAGTTATAATATTTCTCAAAAACCTTTCACAGTTCTGCACAGAAGATCTGCTCAATTATGAAATAAATAAAAAACACACGAGAAACTATTGACTTGATTGGACTATATTTGATTGAATAATATTAGCATCCATTATTAGATACATATATATGGAGAGAGAAACAAATATTGAATTACATTTGTTAAGTTTTGAACGTTTAATGTTTCTTTTTGTGCTGTATATTTCTTATGTTGAAGAGATGCTTTAAAAAGACCCTCCTCCCCGCAAAAAGGAAAATAGAACAGATTAGGAGTTAAATTTGAAGTGCAAGCACTAAAAGTAATTTCCAAAATATCTCTGGATATGTTTTCTTAAAGCATTAAATATCACTTTTTAGTTAATGCTCATATCTTCAAAAATTATGTTGGAAATGATTGTCATATGATGTATGCATATAGGCATTCAAGTTGTACTTAATGTAAGGACTATGAAAAGGCATTATTTAGTGGCATATGATTAAGAGAAGAATTTTGTTTGGTGTAAGTTTTTCTCCTAATAGCAAGGCCTTTGATATGACAATCTATGTGTTATTATTGGAATTATTTTAAGTATTATTATCTAGCACATTTCTTTAGGCTCTGAAGACTGTATTCTGCTGGGGCCATTATTTTTAGAGAATATCTCTAAATTTTAATATTTTTACTTATTACAATGACTGTTTCCATCTCTTTTATATATATTCCATTGTAATAATATCCAGAAAAATTGAAATTGTTAAAATTTCTCTAACACAAGCTGATGATGACATCAAAAAAGCTACTGTTTGCTGAGCATTTATTATGTATCAAATGATATACCAGAAACTGTACATGCATGATCTTTGTTTATCCTCACAATAACCTGTAGGCAAAAACCATAACATACTCCATTCATGGATGAGAAAAGTGTGTCTCAGGGAAATGAAATATCTTAACCAAAGTCACACACTACTAAGTGACAAAACTGGGATTCAAGCCCAGGCCCTGACTCCCAACACCCAATGCATAATCCTCAAGCTGTCGAGCCTCCTATAACATGGGTGGTTCACATGTACATGCCTTCCCTGAAATTTAATTGGAGTTTGATTTTTGAATTAAGTTGACTGTAACAATCAACATGAATCTGTAATATATAGCTACATATGCTTCTATTAAATATCATTTAGATTTTTTTTTAGGTCAGCCAGAGCTATTTGACAAAATCCTGTTCATCTTGTATCTCTATTTCCTAAAACACTATTTGCTGTAAATAAGGATAAGGCATTGATAAAAAAAAAAATGAAACAGTATAATTACTTCTAGCCAACAATGAGCAAGGCTCATGACCTCTACTCTAGTGTGTGAGCAGATTCAGTGCTTAAAATAGCTACAATGGGATATGTTGCAGATTTGGACATTAGCTTGATTCCTGGGTTAATAGGCTAAGCAATTTTCATGCTGTATTAAGGCAGTAAGAGCTCATTAGTTTATAGGACCTAAATGTATCTTAGTAAGGGCACTCAGGGCTTTTTCTTTATTTAACACAATTTAAAGAGTTATGAACTTAAATTACTGAACTCTTTTTTCCATTTAGAATAGCTTTTATTTAGCGATATTTACTGAATACTACCAATATCCAGGCACTGTTCCAGAACCTGCATTCTAGTTTTGTCTGGGGCCCCACATACTTACATTTGTAGGTGGAGAATGAAAAAGGGGATAGATAATAAAAGAGAAAAACAATATATAAATAAAATAATTGAGATAACATTAGATAACAAAAAGGTACAGGTTATGATGAAGAATAATAGGTCTGGAGGAGTACTGTAGTTAGTGAAGCTAAAGACAAACAGTTACAAAGAAAGAAACAATTTGACTTAAGAAAAAACACAAACAATAGTAACAACAAAAAATAGAAAAAGTCTGTATTGCTGAATTGTGAGAAAAGAGGAGAAAAAAATAAATTGAAGTTAGATCAGAGGGGTATTTAGGCAGGGGACAGGTGATATTAAGAGATTTACATTTTACACACACACACACACACACACACACACACACACACACACACACACAAGCCAGCCTCATTAGGACATACCTCTTTATATTTAAGAGTTGCATGTAGATCTCAATACTGAAATTCTTACATTATCAGAGATTAGTATTTGTCCTTCAGCAGGGCATACCTAGCTGCGTAAATTGGGTAAAATTTCAAATGATGACAACCAACTAGTTGGATATATGTTCTTGATCAAGAACTTCAGCTAATGAAGATTTAGCAGGATTCACTCTTTTTTAATTATTAAATTTATTGCAGTGAAACTGGTTGATAATATTACATAGGCTTCAGTGTACAATTTAATAATACATCAGCTGTATACTGCATTATGTGTTCACCATGCCTGGATTCACTCTTATGTGGAGTTTAAACTGTATCCTGTCAAAAGTACCATCTTTGTATCAGATAGCCATGGGGAGGAAATATCCAGTTAGACTGCATCACAGAATGTCACAGAAACTAAAGATAAAGTTTAAATCTGAATGTTCGAAATATGAGTAACTGAACAGTGTTACAATACCATAAGAATATTGACAGAAATAGACATTTGAAAATTTCATAAGAAGACAGCTGTTTCTTTGGTGACGTTCCAATGATACACACACTCATGAATAAACTTACTCATCTGAAAATATTTCTATAATAAAAACATTTACTGTTTTTATTATAGAAATATTTTCAAAGACTTTTCACTCAACACTCTATGGTCTTTATACAAAGTCAGCATTAAGAAAACAAGTGTTTGTTTTAAACATATGTTTGTTTTGTTTTTTATAAACTTTCTCATTGTTGTGAAAATATAGTTCTCTTTTCTTTGGCTACTAAGGACTTTGAGTCAAACTTATGAAAGTACACCAGTGATGCGAAGGGTCATGGGTCATATAAATATCCACATGTCATTCTTATCTGTCTTAATTTTCCCCCCTTTAATTCCACTTATCTGACATTCATAATTTCATAAACATTCTGTACTTATGATACTATAATGGTTTTAAATCTTATATAAAATAAAAAAAGGAGTATGACTTTTTATTTGAACATTGAACAACCACTTCAAAAAACAATGGTATATTTGAAGGTGACTCGGCTAACATTTATTGGTTGCCCAAGTGATATGTATTCTTTTAGGTATTTCCAAATACTTTTTTCTTTAATTTAACATCATCACTCAGAGAAACATATTATTTGTCTAATTTACAGATAAAAAAGCCAAGAAAAATATACAGGTTAAGTAAATGGCCCTAAAACAAATAATCTGAGTGTTAAAAATTAATCATTAAAGCCTTCACTATTATCTCAAAATTCATTTTTTTTCAACTATTCCCTAGAGCCATCACTGAGACATCAATTCGTGCATTCTATTAAAAGCAATGACAGCTGCAAGATATATTCTTCAAGGATGAAAATACCGATGTTATCAAAAGTCAAAAAGTCTAGAATTATTTATCTTTGTTTCTACCATGAAAAGGCAGCTAATACAGTGACCTCTAGCATAAATTGATCATAAGTCTGTTTGAGAATTCTTTTCTAAGCCTAAACCTTAATTGTGGTTCTACAAATGCAGTATAGGTGTTTTTGTTGTTCAATACTTATGACCAGACACCTGTCTAAAACCCTGAGGGAACAATATCTCAGGCAAACTCCATGAGCCATCTGCCACTGCGATTGTCAGGCTATGCCAGGTCAGATTCCTGGGGGTTATATAAGACATCTCTCATGGCCCAACCCTTCAGTCCTATCAGATCACACTGGTAACCGCGTAATATTTCAGAGTGGGCCACTGCTCAAAACAGAAATGTCAGATTGAGTGAAGCTGGTGACTGACACATAAAATACTTGAGGAAGCAAAAACAATTTTACAATTTTAATAATTTTTAAAAACTAGCTGTAGAGTTTATGTGTTTTTGTAAAAACACGTTTTTCCCTCGCTTCAGGTGACAATCTCATTATCATGATGCACTCGATGCATCAAGTCTAGGAACTCTCCATTTTAAACTTTTGGGAAAGAAGCTTTGTCTCTTCATCTTAAATTAACCACGTTATTGCCAGTGGTCTTAAAAAGGAGTAGGGATGCTTAGGGTAATCTGACAGTAAGGCACTGAAATTCATAAAGTTTGTGGAACACTTTCAGAGAAATACTTTTTGGTTTCAGGAAACAACCTCTTTAAAACATGTGCTCCCTATTTAACCTAAAATTCAACTTCTCTAATTACAGTTCTGTATCTGTGATTAGTATTAAAGGAACTAATAGCCTCTATTCTTTTGGAAAATGAATCTTCATTGATCTCATTTGAGATTAAAAAAAAGTATTCAAACTTTTATTATTAAATTTCAATGCCCTCAAATAAGGGTCCGGCTGAAAGGTGGTACAAACTACTAAATATGCCTCGGAGCATCTTGTTAGAGAATATCAATTAATATTAATTGCCAGGTTTTTATTATTCTATATGTCACTACTTGCACAATCAGTTCTATTGAATTATTAATAGCGCAGTGCCCCAGGACTTGCCTAAATTATTCTATCCAGATTTAAAGGAAATTATTAAGACATATGAAAACATATCCTGGGTATGGCTAGAATTTTTGTCATGTCTATCTCAAGATTCTATTTTTAGCTATAAACTTTGAGGTGATACTTAGGTTTTAATATTAAAGATTATGGGTCAATGAGCTCCTGTAATTGTATCATGCAATCAAATGTAATAACTTCTTTCTCAGCTTAGATAATTCAGAATAAACATTTTAGAAACATGTCATCTAAAAATCAGCTAGCCTATATACACCTATTTAAAAGACTTTTGAGTCCCAAATGAAAGAAAAAAAAACAACAGCCCATTCTATGCCATGGAAAGAGCTAAAGGGGTCTACCCTAGTATTCCAATATCCATCAGTGATTAGAACGGTTGGATTCACCACACTTCTTATTAAAACACTGCGTGTAGTCAAGGAGAGAAGAGCACATGGTTAGCTCATAGTAAATAATGGTCATGTGCTAACATTGATTTTATTTTGTGAGAATAACTTGATTTATGTTTGAGTGATACGAGTGAAGGAAAACTTGTTGAATACCTAATCACCTCACCTATAGTACTGTTGAAACAGAACTGTGTATTCTCTTGTCCTGATTTATTGCTTTGTGTTTTATACAAGTTTAACAATTCTATAGTAAAAGAGTATAATTATAATGTTTATTTTTAAAAGTCTCATTAATACATTTTCAATGTACTAAAGAATTATCCATTTTCCCTATATAAACTTTTGGTCCTTGAAATGTCAGTATCTGACAGTCAAAGACATTTTTTGAGAGCTACCCATGATAAGCACAGTAGTCTAGTAGTTAAAAATTTAGAAAGAATGATTTTGGCAAGCTTTAGCAGCTCATAACCTATCTCTCAACACAAGTAGATTTTTAAAATGATTAAATATTACTGTAGAAACTAATGGGGAAACTAATGTAGTCACATGATTATCTCCACTGTTAATTATCTTTGGAATAACTAAAATGTAAAAACATTTAAAAATAAGATATGATTAATCAAAATAATTACCTATATAAGAGCTACAGATACTTCCCAATGTCCAAATATGAGAAAGATAGAATGTGATAGAAATGAATGAAAGAGTGAGAGCAAAGAGATGAGAAAGATTGACATAATGAATACTATTTAGTTATGGTCCAAAATTAGGCTGAAAATGCCCTAATTTTTTTTCCTGAAATTTAATTATACTGATAATTAAGTGATCTTTCTGAATTTAACAGAACTGCATGGTAAGAAATAACACTGATATTAAACAGCAATAATGACTAGAGTATTTTCAGACTGAAAATACATAAATAAAAATAAATTACCTCTAAACAAATTTTAGATTTACAGAATTGTGAAGAGGCAAATAATTCATGTAAGTTTATCTGGAGTATTTAAAGGGAAAAAAAGTAACGCTGCCATACAGACAAGCTGCCATATTTCAGCTTGGCCAGTCCCTCAAAAGGATTTTGTCTTTCTCAGTGAGCTACTGATAATGGGGAGGGAAAGAACATCAACCTGCCTTTTCACTGAGCACAGTGCCTTGCACATGGGGGTTTTCCAAAAGTGCTGGATGGTGATCAGGGAAAAGAAAGTGGGTGATTAGGGATCGATTCCACGTAAAGAATCTTTCCTTGAAGAACTGTTGTGTTAAAGCAGCAGCACACTTACTTTTAAATGAAAGCTTTAAAGTAAGAATTCAGAAGTTTCTTTCTCAAGATGGCCTTGACTTTCGGGGGTGTTCTGTGGTTCCATACAAATTTTAGGACTGTTTTTTCTACTTCTGTGAAAAGTGCCATTGGAATTTTGGTAGGGATTGCACTGAATTTATGGATTGCTTTGGGTAGTATTCATTTTAACATTATTTTTTTTGTAATATATGATCATAGGATATCTTGCTTTACATTTGTTTGTATGTTCTTCATTTTTACTCATTAGTCTGGTAGTTTTCAGGGTATAGATCTTTGATCCGCTTGCTTAAATTTATTCTTAAGTATTTTTCTTTTTGATATTACCATGAATAGGATTGTTTTATTTATTTTTCAGATTATTCATTGTCCATGTGTAGAAATAAAAATGATTTTTACATGTTGATTTTATATCCTGAAACATTCCTGTATTTCTTTATTAGTTCTTAAAGTTTTTGGTGGAGTCTTTAATATTTTCTATAAATAACAGAATGCCATCTGCAAACAGAAAGTTTTACTTCTTCCTTTTTAATTTGGATACCTTTTTATTTATTTTTTTCTTGCCTGATTGCTCTGGCTAGGACTTACAGTACTAAGTTGAATAGATCATAGAGGAAAAGCTTTCAGCTTTCTACCATTAAGTGTGATGTCAGCTGTGGGCCTGTCATATATGCCTCTATTATGTTGAGGTACATTCATTCCTTCCATGCCCTGTTTGCTGAAAATTTTTTTTTTAAACAAAAAGAATATTAAATTGTGTTAACTGCTATTCCTGCATCTAATGATTCATCATTTGGTTTTTATTCTTCACTCTGTTGATGTGGTATAGTATCATGACTGATTTTCAGATCACCCAGCCACCCTGGATATATATCCAAAAGAAGAGAAAGTAGGATTAAAGAGCTATCTGCACCCCTATTTTTATTACAGTATTATTCATGATAACCAAGACCTGAAAACAACCTAAGTATCCATCTACAGATGAACCAACAAAATGTGAATGTGTATGTGTATATAATGAAAAATTCATCCATTTAAAAGAAAGAAATTCTGTTACTCATGATAACAAGGATGAACCTTCAGGGCATTACACTAAGTGAAATAATTCAGACAGAGAAGGACAAATAGTGTATGATCTCCCTTATACATGGAATGTAAAAGCTTTGAACTCCTAGAAACAGAAAGTAGAATAGTGGTTGCCACGGTCTAGGAAATGGCAGAAATGGGGAGATGTTGGTCAAGAGATACACGCTTTCAGTTATAAGATAAAACAGTTCTGGAGATGTAGTATTCAGCATGGTGACTGTAGTTAACAATACTGTATTGTATACTTGAAATCTGCTAAGAGAGTAGGTCTAATTATGTGAGGTGATGAATGTGATAACTAACTTTATTATTGTAATCCTTTCACAATACATATGTATGTCAATTAAAAAAAAAAGAACTTAAAATGTTACGAGAGAATTAAAAGTATGAAATTTCACCAGGATAAGTGAGCTCTTTGTTCAAATATTATTCTTCTTTGTGTATTTATTTTATACAAAATTTGAATATTCAAAGTTATATAAACATGTTGATTTAGAAGCTAACTAGAGGCTAACATACAAATTTGGCCCAGAAGGTTTTTGAGATACAATATGCCTGTTAGTTAAAACATGACAAGTAATCTCTCTAGAATTGACTGAAGTGGGACTTGTAGTTCTATAATTCTACAGGGAAAGTAATGCAACAGCTGCTAAATAACACAATCTTTAAATGGCATTTTTTTCAAGTAGTAAGGATTTGTAATTGATGTATTTAGCAGGTATTAAACAGCTCTCTACACTCCTGTCCAGTGGGAAGTGGTTGTCATGTGCCCCATGCTGTTATCACATATGGCAGAACTGCCCAAACTCAAAACTCCTTCCATGTGGATCTGATCAAAATCCCTGACCAATTTAGACTTGCAATTGGAAGTGCTGTAAAGAATTATGAATAAAATAGCACCCCTAAGTTAAGGTTTTCCCTTCTACTTTTCTCCAGCTTTGGTATTCATGTGTAGCTATGTTCTGTTTCAGAATTAAGGACATAATTTTCCTTCATGTGTTAGCTGAGATTAAATAAAAACAGTCTTCATTTGTTTTAAGTCCTTTAAGTGTAGTGGACATTTTATAATGAAAATTTTATCAGTGGGATAAAAATTCCTACTTAACATTCAAAAGTTATCCTAAAAGAATTAAACATATTAATATGTGAGAACAGTTTATAAATAGTAGTTTGATACAATGTAAAGTATGCTAGGTATCTGTAGTAGTTATACTTTTATATCCATTGTGATGAATTTCTAGAAAAAAGAACCAAGATGGTTGCAGTGAGGTGCGGTTAGAAAGAGCTCAGAATTTGAAGGCAAGTTATCTGAATTCAAATCCTAGATCAAAAATGTATTAGTTTTGTGTTTCACTTAACCTCTCTACACTGTAGTATTCACTTCAGGGAAGCGTAGATAGTAATGGCCATGAAATGATTATTGCAGTTCAGAGAAAACTCAATAAAGCATTTGAATAAACACCATCTAACATCTAGAACAGTCTGTGGCACATTTTGGTTACTCAATAAATATTCAATGGATAAGTTTAACAAATTCTATATCAGGTTACAACATTAGTTGCTATTCTAATTAAGTGCCAGGAATTAAAATAATCTCAAAAAAATGTATAGCCATATAAATATACCAAACTTCTTTCTGCCCAAAGTTGTAAAAACAGATAAAAACTTTAAAAATCCATAAACTGATATCTGGTATATTTTTAATAAATTATATTAGTACATTGTCACTGCCCTGAACTAAATAATTAAAATATATTTTTGTCAGACTTAGGGAAAAGAAGCATTCTTCCTATTTGAAAATTGTGCCTGTGTGTGTGAGGGAAGCAGATGGCAGAGCAGAGGGACTAGATGGCTCACATATATTATCAAGTACACAACACATAAATCAATACTCTTGTAAAATCCAAGTTTAACTTGACCAGATGCAGTATAAGTTATGTCATCTCCAACATAAAATGTGTCATTAATAGAATAATCTAATTGGTATTGTTTTGTAAGAATGATAAAAGATAAATTATATGGAATATATAAATTATAACTATACTACCCGGATAGTTGATATTGTGTGAAATTTAATGAGATTCTGATTTAGAGGAGTGCTTATTTCCACAAATTAATCTTCATTTTGAGGACTGAGAAATCTTTACTGACTGTATAAATGGAAGACTGTCTATAATCACTGCATTTCACCCATGCCTGACATTATAACATCTTGCCACTAGAGCTCATTGTTGCTCTTCCCATGGATGACAATGTTCAATTTCTTTCTCATTCCCCTTCTTCCTTCCTTCCTTCCTATCGTTCTTTCATTCTTTCTCTTCAAATCATTCTGCTAGCTGGCATAGTCCTCTCTGCAGAATATTGCATTCTAAAAATAGATTAATACTTAAAAATATCTCAAGATCTAGAATCTCCTTCTAAAAACATAATAAGATGTCCAAACTCTAGGAATCTCTGATAATATAGTGACTTACAGAATAATCTGTACAACTATCAGTCTGATAAACAAATGTTTTAATTAAATACATTATACTATGTTTATCAAGTATGTTAAATTGCTTGTTTCTAAATATTCTCCAAGCTTGATCAATTTAATAAACAATGCTAAAGGATTTTATCATATATAATTTGGACTACTTGAAAAGTGTTTCTACTATAATTTTTAAAGAGTATCCTTTTAGTAATATTCAAATATAATTTGATGCTTTATTTCTAAAAAAATTACCTAGACCAATAACTCTTAAAGAGCTTTTTATTTCCTTATTTTACATAAAAAGAAATGGAGGTTTCTTCTCCTGTTCGAGATTAAGACTTTGTGACCGTCAAATTTCATTTGATAACAAATAAAAATATTAAGTATATGAGAAAAGAGATTTATAAAGAGATAATCATAAGTTCCTTTCACTTTCTATTTTAGCTCTGCTTTCTCTCATTTGTCAAGTAAGTGCATGTCTTTGCTCAGAAACTGTCTACAACCTAACTCTAACCAAATAAATAGAACAGATCCTTTTTTATTTTGTTGCCGAAAACTCATATTTCATGTGTGTGTGATATTTATGGATTCTGTTAGATGACAGAGGCCCAAAGAAAGTGTCCAAAATAATTTAATTTGTATTTAATTTGTCTCTATTTACACTAACTCTGTGATTATGAAGTTATGCCCATACAAACTTATTAAACTATAGATGTTCTTTCTCAAGAAAAACTCCCACTTAGAATTTTCCAAGGCCCGATAGCCCAAAGCAAGTTACAATTCCAATATAAAACTTGCCTAACTAGCTACAAGATGAATTTCCAATTCATTCATGCCCTCATTCATTTCTCAATAACCCTTTCAATTAAAAACATAATTTAACAATACATGTGTAACACACACACACACACACACACACACACACACACACACACACACACCCTCAACCTTTGGCCACAATGCATTTATGAAAACACACTTCATCGTAGAACAGAGTGCTCTAACTTGGCTTTCCCAAGCATTTGCTTCCACCTTACTATAGACAAAAGCTTTAGGCTCCAAGCCCACCTACCTCTACCTCCACCTGATTGAGATTCTGATATTTTAGTGATCAAAGCAAAAGCTTTCCTCTGCTTCATGGAGGTAGAAATCTCAGCATTTCTCTTAAAATTCCCAAATCCCTGAACAAACAATAATGGATAATTGCTTATGTATTTTTATAAAACACCAGGTTAGGAAAAATATAGAACGAAAATTTAGATTCATATTGTAATAACTGATATAGGCAAGTTTCCTATTTTTTGCCTAGTTAATTTTATATGCTGAGAATGTTCCCTGATATACAGGCAGGGTAAAGGCTAGGAGAAGGAAGATGGACAATGTAATTTGAATGAGAAAGATGTACAGTGATACTTTTCCTTTCAAATTACCTGACAATTCAGGAGACATGGGTTATATATTAAGGAAAGAATGTAGTCCAAGACAGCATATTCCTGCCTGCCTGGACTGTCTTAGATAAATGGACAGCTTTCTATACTGTGGATGTTAGATATTATATTCAGGATAAAATGTTTGACTGACAGATCAGTATCTGAGAAATACCTGAAATACCTGGCATATCAATATCTACATGCAAATAAGGACAGTCAGTTTAAAGTCATTAGCTAAACTTTCTGTTGAAGGTGGACCTGTATAACTAAAATCAGGAGTGCTGAAGCACTTAACATTTTCACAAAAAGATTTCACAAAGATTTTATGAAATATAAAATCTTCCAAATTATTATTTCATTTTATAACATGCACACAATAGTAGTGCATCATAATGGGAATGATATTTACACGGCAACTTATAAAAATTAAATGTTCAACAAATATAAATTATGGTTATCATTAATGAATGATGGTATTTGGATTTTTTCTTTCCTATTTTTTCTAATTTCTGTCTTGTACATTTTCCCTTTGCTTAGCATATTTCAATAATCACATTCATTATTTTCACAGAAAATACCGCAACTCTAAAATTAATTAACACATTTAAGTTATCCTTGACTACAGAAAACACAACTCAGTCTTAAAGCCTAGATATTCTTGATTGTACTTATTTTAACCCTCTCCCCTCAATCCTTGCTCCCCTGTTTCAGACAATGCTTTGGGGCTTAAGCTTCCGATTATTGAGAGCTTCATCAATTTTGTTTTCACTTTGAAATAGTTTAAGTCATCAACATCAATAAGGACAATATGTAAGAACATTCTCTATGATACCTTGTCCTCCTTCTTATTCCAGGACAAGACTTGGAGCTTGGTAACCAGAAATTGCTAGTTTCATTGAAACAATTTTTCTTTTTTTAAGAGAATTGATACAAATGTAAATACAGTGTGCACCCTTATACAAGCAGCCATGTAACTTTAAACTGTATCTGACTCCTCTTGAGCACAGTCATTTACTGGGTGGTGTGGCAAAAAATGAAACATAATCATATTGCAAATTCTGTGGAAAAATTTACCCATGAAAGCATTGATTTGGTATGTCCCATCTACAATCTTTTCACCTGTGGCTTAATTTCCTATGGTTCAAGAATCAAAACCCACATCTTCTCATACAGCAAGGTTACAGACAAATGTTTTCTATGTAGAGAAGACACTAATTCCCCCAGTTATTGCACAGACTGTTTCAAATTCCTAGATAACACAGCCCCAAAGTTTATAGTGATTTAAAATATGCAGATTTTAGTTCTGCATGAAAAGTTCTGAAGAAATACTCTTCACTGTCTATGTTTTTTACATGTGGGAATATGATTCATGTTTTCTATGTGTGAGTGTGAGTGTGAGTGTGTGTGTGTGTGTGTGTGTGTGTGTGTGTGTGTGTATTTGGGGAAGGGTCATACCATTATGTAGTAATCCATTTAATAAACAAGGAGCATCTGTATTGGTCAGTGGATTAGCTAGCAAGTACTATTCCTTGACCATAAGGAATGAAACATGCAATATGTTTTTAAACATTCTTATAAGGATTGTCTGTTTTTGTACTTTATTTACAGTCATTTATTTCTCCATCTCAAATCAACTTCCCAGAAAAACTCAATTCCTAGGCTACAAAGCTTTACTGTTGAAATGACCAAACAAAATGCACAAATTTAATTACATACTCAAATGCTGCTTAGATCTCTTAAATAAAATAATGAAAGAAATTCACATATATATCAACAACTACTTCAAACTTCTTCAAAAAATATCTCTTGGTTAGTTTATTCTTTTCCTTGTACTTTCTCCTTAACCAGTTGAATCAGCCATTTGATTTACAGTGACTTGGTCAGAAACCCATCCACGAATTTACTCATTTCTACATCCTAGCCTTCAAATAACCATCCCTTAAAGATCACCTAAAATGTATTCCTTTTTTCAAACCACTAATACTTTTCTGGTATGGGCTTCCATCTTCTGTCTTTTGCTTTACTACAATAGCCTAACTTGTCTACATTCTCAAAAACTTGCATACACGAACAAACGCTTTTCTAAAGAGATAACCAAATGGCAAAAAAGCATGAGGGAAACCAAAGTTTTACCATCTCAAAGTGTATCTTTTGGAATACTGATTTTAAGTTAGTGGTTTTTAAGAAACAAAATATTTAGAAAGAACATTTGACCTTCCCCCCCTTCAAATGCCTAAAGGGATTCTTATGGAAAAACCTGCTTCAGGTAAAAAATGTTAGAATACACTTTAGCATATATGAACTAGGTGTTGCAGTCAGGGAGAAATCTAGCAAAGTCTGTTTATTGGGCTTCCCTCTGTGTCTCATTGTTTCTGGGTGGCCCAGGAAAAATTTGTTTGCCATATGTTTGCTCTTTCTCATCCACCTGTGAATTGCCTACTTTTTCTTTGAAACGCAGACCCCGGCCCCACTTCTCCTCAGTCCAGAGTGGCATATAAACCTCAAGGGCCCTATGTGCCCTGGTCTCATGGTCTTATAAAACTTCCACATGTACATACATAATAAATTTATTCATTTTTTTCCTGTTAATCTGTCTCATGTTAATTTGAGTATTAGCCCAGCTAGAATAATTTAGAAAGGTGGGAGAAATTTACTTTTTTACAAACCCATACACATGAAAAGTTGTTTAACATCATTCACCATCAGGGGAATGTAATAACCACAATGAGATATCACTAAATGCCTATCAAATGACTAAAATAAAGAACTGTGAAAACATCAAATGCTGATGAAGATGCAAGAACGTGAGTCACTCGTGCTTTGCTCATGGGTATGTAAGATGGTTTAGCCACTGGGACACAGTTTATGAAAAAACTAAACATGCAACTACTATAGAACTAACAATTGCACTCTTTGGCATTTATCTCAGAGAAATAAAGACTATGTTCACACAGAAACATGCACATGAATGTTTATAGCAGTGCTTTTTGTACTAGCCAATACCTAGAAACAACCCAGATGCCTTTCAATGGATGAATGGTTAAACTGTGCTATGCTGTACCATGGAATACTACTTAATAAGATGGAATGAACTATTGTTACGTGTAATATCCAGAGAATCATGCTGAGGAAGAAATGCAAACCCCAAAAGGTTAGATACTGTATGAATCCATTTCTATAACAGCATTGAAATGAAAAATTATAGAATTAGAAAACAGATCAGTGATTGCCAAAAGTGCAGGACCTGGCAGAGAGAAGAAAAAAGGTGGAATAGGAAGTTGGTATGATTAGGAAACAGCGATGTGAAGGGTCCTTCTGGTCATAGAACTACTCTGTATCTTTACTATGAGAAGGCTGAATGAATCTACAGGTGATAAAATTGCAAAGAATTAATTTCTTTGTTACTCTGTTCCAGAAGACATTTGAGAGCATCCTCTCTACTAATGACATTGACATTGAATGTTGCCCTGTTTTGGTAGTTATATATTTTTCTGTCTCCTTCACTGGACTTCAAGCTTCTTGAAAGCAAGAACTTATCTGCCACCATTATATTCTTAGCATATAGACCAGTTCCTGGCACATAATTTGTTCATCCATCCAACAAATCTCTTTTAGGTACTAAAAATGTGTTTAGAAAGTGTGTAAACCCTTTTACCCATGTCACTTGTCACACAACACCCCCTAGGTTTTCTCTCCTAGTGCTTACATACTTTATATCTCAAAACAAAATTTGTGCATATATATAGTTGTTATTTTCCCCAGGTGATAAACAGAGTATATCTACTTTACTCAGAAAATTCAACATATTTATAATTGAATAAATCATATCTCTTCCAAACTTGCTCCTTTTCTTTATTTTTAAAGATATCATCACTCATCTAATTGCTCAAGCCAAAAAAAATATGGAATCATTCTAAACCCTCCTTTCTTTTTCAGTCTCCCTTGTTTATTTGGTGAGTAAGCCCTGATGATTGTACCACTTAAGTGTTCCATATTTCCATCTCTTCTTCTTTATATCTAAAGACGCTGCTTTAGGTCATCAGTAACCTGGATTATTAAGTAAATTCCCTGACTCTGCCCAATTTATTGTCTATATACTTCAATCAAATGACTTTTTTAAAAAGTAGAATCTAATCATGTCAAAATTTCAAAGCACTTTCTTCCTTCCCTTGCTTCCCTCTACCTCATTACAAAATGATTAAACTGTAAAGTCCACAGCATGGTATACAATGATCTGTTCTTTCATGCATTTTATGCTCCAGAAAACATAATGATGCTCCTTATAAGACTTGAAGCTTGCCTACGTCTTGGTATTTTTGCACATTTCTCTTACTAATTTCTTTTTCTGGAGTGCTCTACTTCCCTCTGCCCCCTCCCCCTGCTTTATCCGCAGTGCATTGCATAAAATAATCCTCAAAGCAGAAATACACCACCTGTGAGAAAAGTTCCCTTGACTACACCCTACTCCAAAGTTGATTTAAGTCAACTATCTATAAGTGTCCTATCATCTATTTATCATTTATCTATCTATCTATCTATCTATCTATCTATCTATCTATCATCTATCTATCCATCATCTATCTAAAAACTACAATCAAATAAATGTTACAAAAAAGTTAGACATACTCAGAAAGGCAAAAGGATTAGAAATCTATGAACATTGGAAATCATGATACAAAGATACCACAGAGGAACAAATGAGGAGCACCTCCTGCTATCTGCTCTTACAATTAGAAACAGAACTGAAGGTGTTATTCATGCTTTACTGGCATGCCAAGGATTATTTACTGTAACACTTAAATGAAAAAGGTCAGATGCAGTATATCATAGTCCTTTTCTTAACAATGTCAATCATTTTAAGTTAGTAATGGTATAAAAAAAAGTCAAGTTTCAAGAGCAGGGCAAAAAACATTGAAAGGGTTTGAGTCAAAAATGCTGATTATAGTGTGTACTGTAAAATGTGTGGTTCAGATTTCACTTCATGTAATTTGTGGAGAAAATAAAATATAGCTTGCATAATGCATTTCATAGTAATAACATTATTCATGATAGATGAATAAAACTAGAAAATTTGGTTTATTACTGTGTCTTGTCTGAATAACGACTAAAATGTACTTGTGCTTTCAATTAGTATCATTGCCTTTATATAGAGAGTCATATGCAGCCAAATTGCACAGAGAGGTGAACTGACAATTTGTCAATTCATGGCTCGATTACATACTCAGAGAACCACTTCAGATTTTAGATTCAGGATGGATTATTTACACTGATCAAACTAACCAATTCAGAGAGAAATTTCTAACTCTGTGGAAACAACTTGGAAATAAATACATATCTACACATCATTTAAAAAAAAATCTTACTGCCCCCAACTTCTATGTTCCTATGTTCATAACATAACAAAAAGAAAGTTACCATATAATTTTGATTATAGGTGCTTGATCTGAGATGTCAAAATTTAGTGCTATATTCCTTGATGATACCCTTTAGAACTTGAATGAGGAACCTTTAAAATGAAATTTAAATTGCATTTTTATACAAAAATATCTGATTTCTCATACTGCTTAATTGTTTCTCATACTGGTAAAAGAACACAGAGCCACTATATTTTTGTCTAAGTAATCAATTATTCTTATGAGAATTTAAGTTGAACTCACTGGTCAAAAAGGCTATTTCATGATATAGAAAGTTATTGAAATAGAAGGGTTTTTTGAGAATAAAAATATTTCAAATAAGAAATTCTCACTTCATACAGAGAATACCATTTATCAGCAAATATTTTCTTTCTATATTTTTCTAACTTTACTTGCTGATTTATTTGCTAAGTTTTTTTTCAGTAGTAGTTCTTATATGTTGCAGAATGTAAATCAGAACAAATGCTTAAGAGTAATAAAGATTATAGCAATATATATGTTTATATTATTTATTTGCAGGTATGTGTGTGTGTGTATATATAAAAAAAGCAAGGTTTTAGAAATGCAATATCTAGGAGAGCCTGATGATGTGGCGCTAAATGTCAGTGTTAGAGGGAAAAAAGTACTATGTTGATTCTACAAAATTCATTCCTTCATCATTCCCAAATCCATGCCTTTGCAAAAATGTTTCCTCTGCCTCAGTACTGTCTCTATAAAAATCAAATGCTCTCTTTGGGACTTCTATCCTTCATGACACCACCTTTATCAATCAGATTAATATTGAATTTTACTAATTCTATATCCCCAAAGCTCAGGGAATAAAGTGCGAGCTACACAGTGAAGTACTTTTTGTGTGTGACTACTATTCCCTGATATCACCCTCATTATGTCATATAATTATTTATAGCATCATGTGCTCTATCTTCTCAACTAGGCTATATTTTTTTGAAAGAATTGATTGTACTTTTCTTTTACATTTCCATGAGGGTCATATCAGTCTCTGAAGTGACCTTGTCCATCCATTTACACGCATGCTTTTGCTGTCTCTGCACAAGAGCGGGAGCTCACAGAGTGCAGGAATCTTTTTTTTTTTTTTTTTCTCAATTCTTAGAAGAGTTCGTGGCCCAGGGCAGGCCCTCAGGTATTTGTCAAAAGAATGAAGAGGCAGAATTCTGATTAGGTGGGAGCTGTTTATATACATCAAAGTTAATTCTACAAGAGGTAGGAACCAGTGTTCCAGAGTCCAGGCCCCGCAAGTTGTTAAAAGCAGTCCTGGGGACCGGACTAGAAAATCTGAAGATTTCTAGTCAAGTGAGAGTGAGCTCTCCCAGGTCAGCTCCATGACTTGGGAAAATCATAGCTCCTCTCTTAGGCTCAGTTTCCTCATGTATAAAACAGAGCTGATAATATAATTGCATTTTCTCTACCCATTATCTTGAAACATAAGTCTATGGCAATATTTTGTCAATTTATAAAGAGATTGCACACTGTAGCCATACAGTACCATGATAACAGTACATGTGCTTCCCGAATCCACGTCTCTCAGTTTGATTCTTTTCAGTTTTAAGATGTTAGGTAGACCCTCCTTATATGTATAAATAAGTGCACGATCATTCCCTAGAGTTTTATAAAAGGTTATGTACATAGACGTGAAAATGTCAGTCACGCATTTAATGTTAAAATCAATATTTATTTCTGTCCATAGATGGCAGCAGCATACCAAATCTTATATAACTTTATAGACCATGTGAAAAAAGTTATCTGTATACTAAATATCATGTTCTCTAAACAGTACATGAAAATTATTTAAGAGGAACTATAGCATCAATAGAATAGAAACAAAAATATTTTTAAAAATTCTTCTCAGCCAGTCTCAGTCCTTTATTCAGTGAACTAAAGGGTTTCTTCAGTTTGCCCAGCATGGGAGTCATTGTTATTTTAACTGAATGTCACAATAGATATTGATAAAAATAAAACTCTTTTAAGATAATAGCAATTCAAGACAATACCCACGAAAGTGCCCTGTCTTTCAGTAGTGGCTATTAAAAATGGATTAATACATGCATGCAGCTCTCTTTTATTTGTTTAAAAAATTAAAATGACTGAAAGCGCTTACATTCAGAAACCTTTTATAAGGAAAGAATGGGGGAAAGTAAAGAAAGGAGATTTCCAGATTTAGACACTGAAGACAAAGCAAACCAAGAGAAACGGGCCCATGGGAGACAAGAAAAGCTACAAGATGAAATTGAACTGGAGAGAAATATAATAAATCTAAACAATGCCTCAGACTGCCTATCAGAGCACAAAACATATTTTGGTCAGCTATTGAATTTTCTGTCTATTAAATTCTGTATCACATGTTGAATCACATTGGTTCATTTTCTTTTTCCTTTCTCAATTAAGAGTTCATTATGAATATTTTGGAAAATTACACCTATGTTGATAGTGCAATTGGGGAAGAAATTTATTTTCATTTCAAATAATGAGGAATAAAAGAACAGTGTAACATTTCTCTATTATGCAACATTTGAAATCTGAAAATAATCCTTTGTAATTAAAAATATTTTAGCACTTAAATGACTCAGAGAGAAGCATGAGCTTAAAGAGTAAGAGAGAGAGAGAGAGAGAGAGAGAGAGAGAGAGAGAGAGAGAGAGAGAGAGAGAAGGAATAAGACAAATAAGGTTAAATGTAGATGAAACTCATGGAAAAGAACAGACTGTTGAGTTACAGTACCTCACAAGGTTCAAAGCAAAATTGCAAAACAACTTACAGATGTGGGATTTAGTCATATCAGGGGTAGGTCTTTTAATATTGGCTTACTTAGCTCTTTGACTCTAAAAATTCTTAAGTCCTGTAAATCCTCCAGGGCCTGCTATCTAATTATATTGAATATCCTGCATGTCTCCTCAATAAAAACTACCTTATTATTTAATGGCTGGATGGTGAAGTCTTTGAAGACTAGGTTCTGCTCTGTTGGAAATAAATTTAAAATGTTCCTTTTCTTTTGCCATAGTTCCTAATTTGGACCTTTATTTTCCATTTCATCATTCCACTTCCTACCACAATCAAGTATTTTCCTAAATAAATGTATTTTCACCAATCCAGCAGTACAGACTAAGAAACTACCCTGAACCCTTTCCTTTTTTTTCTCCCTTATGGTCAAAGTCTTTTCTGGTATAACATTATGGCTTTCATGTTATCAGCCTCACATGTTTATAATTATACTAATTCATAGAAAATTAAATCAAACATAAGCATTAGGTTTTAGCATCATCCTAAAAGAACAAATAAAGCTAACCTGTTCAGGGAAATATATAGAGCATTTGACAACTGCTAAGATTTGGCATAAATTTCAAGCTTATCAGTTATAAATTTGGGTTTTTAAATTTACATTTTCTTTGAATAAATCTGCATGATAAAATGTACCTAAATTATCTTCATTGCTACTGCATGAAGAGGTGATGATAACAGTGACAGTTTTTGGAAACTACTTTGTATTTTTGTTAAATAATGCTCTGAAAGGCAAAACCTTCAAATGTTATTTTTCTTTTAATTGATTACAGCAGTTACTCAGCTGAATAAAAAGGTAAAACTGAAAATGGTTATTGTGTATCATGTATTTTTAAACACTGTCCCCAAACTACTTAAAGAAAAAAACATATCTGATAGTTTATCCATATTGAGATATTTCTTAAAGGATGTGTAATTACACAAGAAATTATAAAAATGATTTTATTAGGGGCATTTATTATTATTTTGAGTCCTGTGCTATTTTGAGTTAAATAATCAAAATTCTTATTGAAATAATCAGTATAAAAACATTAGTGGAGTTTCTTGATTATTTTCTTACTTTAAAAATAATTAAAAAGGTGAGAGTCTACTCTTAGGAAAATATAAAATTCTTTTAAGACAATTCTTACACCCTGTTCCCTAATCTTCTAGTGTTGATTTCTGGTAAAAATAAAACCGCCAATTCAAATGACAAACTGTACTTCCTGAGTGCCTTGTTAACCACTAGACACTCAATAACAGCAGAGCTATCTAATGGAAATTATTTCCGAGGTGACTGTGTCCAGGTAATTCAACCCCCAAATATAAGTGTTTTATTTTATCACCCTATTAGATGAGAAAATAATCTCTCTCATTTAATGAATAGGAAGGAGTACTACAAAGAAGTTGCAATTGTATTTGTGACCAAGTGTCCTTGTACTAGAGCTCGTGTATGGATGGGTCAGACTGCAAGCACGATTGCGTAAATGTTTGCGTGTCTTCTTTCCATGAAAAGAAATGATGAAGCCTTCCGAACGCTAAACGGTTAAAAACGTAGGAAAGGGCAGATTCTAATCTAAAATGCTTAGTGTATACGGCTGCATGTCTGGAAAAGCTGTTACAGTGATAGCAAACAGGAACCGTGAAGTATATAGGGTGCTTTTCAAAAGCCAGGGTGGTTGAAATGAAAGTGCGAAGAATCAGCCATATGATATATGTGGTCTACCTTCAAAGGAAGGGGAAAAGAGGGGGTATTCTAGCATAAAAAAGTCATCACTGCAGTATGAGATATTAAAAGTTGCTAATTAAAAACATATAAAAGTATATCTTGTATGGTTCTATCTTTGAGAATTTAGATACAGACTGTGGTTCTTTTGAAAATTTCTAGGTTACCAACAAAAGTCAGGAATACTCTGACTCTGAAATTAAGATCTATTTTTTGCTTTCTCATTTGTTGTTGTATGCATAAATATTAAAATTCTATTATAAAAAATATGCTCACATAAAATGCCTAAATAATAGTTATAACATCAGATCTGCTGATTTTTACAGTAATATATATATATATGTATATATTTTTTTTTTTAACATTGTCTAGAGGAATAATCCTGTATTACTGATACTTTTACTGCTCCTTGCCCACATCATAGCTATTCATTATATTAAATTTAATGGGTAATTAATAAATATGTATCTATAAGTAACTTGCATATTTTTTTTTTCCTAAAAACGAAAACCTCCTCTACCAGCATTGTATGGTCTACAAATATATAACAGAGATCCTTCCTTCCACATTCTGACATCCATATCCTTTGTACAATAACAAGTCAATTAATTACATCTGTTACTCAGGTCATAACCAAAATACATAAAAAATACTAATTCTATTTTTTTATAATCTCTAAAAAAATAAGTGGGACATACTTATTTTATCAATGACAAATTACTTCTGCAACCATCTGGTATCTCAACTTTTTCCTACAAATAGTTTAAATTTGGGGTCTCAATATTTCACTTTTTCTCACCATTGTTCCTAATCCTTTATTCTGTAGTGAAATATCAACATGTTTAGCCAGTAGTTTTCAGTTAAAAGACAATAGTGATGGTAAGAAATTTAACTTTGGGTGGTGAACACACAATACAATATACATATGTTGTATTATTAAATTGTACACTTGAAACCTATATAATTTTATTAACCAATGTCACCCCAACAAATTTAATTAAAAAATACAATAGATTCCTTACCATTTGAAGGTTCCATGGTAATTGCTGGAGATACCTTATTATTACGACTATGCATTCTAAATCTGCCCAATGATCCAATTCTAGTGATAAAGAGAACCCCAAGACAAAGTTAAAGCTGTCACTTTGGAGATAACAAATGGCATAAAAGATACCTCACAGCCCAAGAGTTGGACTAGAGAGCATGAGAAAGAAGGGGGTTTTACCTGAGCTCACAACAGAGACTGGCCAAGATAAACAGTAAATTCTTTGAGAGATTATATTTCTGACATGATAGGGTGTGACATTTAGAACTCTAGTTACTCTGCAATAATAAAAGCATAAAAGTAGTTTCTGTAGCTTAGAAGATAACAAGACAGTTTTGTTTATCTAAGTTATAGGTAATGAATAAGATATAAACATTTTTCTTTGTATTGACAGACGTTTTGAATATTATGTTAAGAGGAATGAGAGAGGGAAACACTCATTTATTGGACATTTGTTTTGTGTAAGAATCATTAAATATATTATCATTTAATAATCACAACTATTTAAAGCAGAAAATTATATCTCTTTTTCAAGTATTAAAAACAGATTTAGAGAAACTAAATAAATTGCCCTCATAGATATAATGCACAGGGACAATGCTGAGATTTGTGAACTGGGTTTCTTTGACTGCAATGTTTCTTTTCATATCACACCATCAACAATGTTTTATACAGTGTTTTTATAGATAGTTGAACCAAATTCATGAGAATATAGACAAAAGAGGTAGCCAATGGCATTTACGTGGAGCACTGAGGTCAGGGATGATTAAAGGAGAGCAACACTGAGTTGTGTCAGGAAGAAGAGAAGTTTTGTCAGGCAAAAAATGATGCTCAGAGAATTCCATCCTACGGAATAGGAATGGCTCTGGCATATGAGACACTCATGAAAAATTCAGCATGAATGAATCTCAGAAATAGGAGAAGCTGGTTGATAAAGTTAGATAGGTTGAGACTAGAATTTAAAGAACCTTATTGCCCGGAGAAAGGAGGGTCAAAAATTTCTAAAATATAAACAAACATAATCACCAGATATATGGTAAAATATTTACCATTCATCAGTTTTCTTCCTCTTGGAAGAGCACATAGTCAAATATTTGTAAATATATGATATCTTGGATTTAGCTGATTCAACATCTTCAATCTACAACTGAGAATATTGACAGATTCACAGAGATAATGAATTTTTCCAATTTGCTTTTGAAAGAAAATAGGGACTAGAACCCAGATATTATGACTCTATGATTTTTCCATCATGTTATGAATTCTCGCTAATTTTCTAAGATATGCTGAAATATACGTACTAGCATATAAATATAAACATAGTTTTAGACACGTTACACTCACAGACAGAGACTAAAATAATGCAAGTCTGTTCTAGAATTATAAAATTTCAATTTGCCCAAAGGAAATTCCAAATATTCTCTTTATCTTTTTCTTCATTTTGCTACTTACTATAAAACCCTCATGGCTGCATGATAGGAGCTCAGTGGAAAAGCCAATTTCTGGAGATGAAATGGAATGATGTTTCCATTGTCAATCATCCTTGGAAGTTGCCCTGACGAGTGGCCCATATTAGGGTAGAACATGAGAGCTTTACTCAATGCCTGAAGTAGAGAGCTGGAGGAAAACTGTTATTTTTAACTTGGGTCTTAAAAGTTGACGTCTAGATTCTGGGTCACGGAAAAAGGCCTGAGGGTTTTTCTAATACAGGGAACTGGCTTTCTCTCACCACCTAAAGCAAAGTAGGGAATTAAGAATATAATTGTGTAGGAGATCCCTAAAGAGTGGCCAACTTCTGTGAACCCTAAGAAAAACTACATACTATTTCCTGTTTTCAGTACCCGTTTTAAATTCCTATCTATTATTATCCTAAAATATTTGGTAAAACATTGTTAAAGATTATAACCTGGTTGTAGTCATCATCTGGGAACTGACAGGAGAGTCTATAATTGGGAAAAAGCAGTATGAGAAAGACAAAAGGTTGAGGGAGATAATTACAATATGAAAACAGATGACTATTATAAAATGGGAGCAGTAAGGAGACAAGCTACATTGAGATGACTCTGTGGATTCCCAAGTGTCTAAACTGTAGAGTCCCATAAATATCTGGGGGACAAAATCTAATAAAATATTCAACTACTACCATTCTAAGATGCATGTTTACCAAAATGATGTGTAGTTTACATAATGAGGTAAGTGTGATAGGGTTACAAAATTAATTATACAAGTCTAAAGTGTGCAAAAAAATGAAGCTTCTGTACTTTTCTATAATTGATCTTATATTAATAACACTTCACAAACATGAGGGAGGCAAGAGGAGATTAGATAGTTGAAACTGATAATCTCCATTGCATACAAAAAAAGGAAACATACCCTTGGATATTCAGTTGCTTACAGCACTTAATCTTTCAGACTCTTGTCTCTTCTATCTAATGTAATACGTGCGTATACATTAGATAGGTGATGATAAGTGTGGTCTATGTGACTTGGCATGGGTTACTCCTTAAAATCACTACTTACCCATGATATGCAACAAGTAATCCCCCAGGAAACACGCTTATTATACCCACTGCCTTAGACAAAGTCACTGATCATTCTACTCTGGCACTGAAATTTCTGAGTAAGTGGTAATTCCATTTCAACCCCAGGCTTTTTTTTTTTTTTTTTTGGTTTGTTTGTTTATTGACCCTCTCAATGCACTTTTATGTTCCTTCACAAGGCAGCAGAAAACCCAGTATCCCCTGGACATCATTCACATGTCATGTGTCTACCTCCTAGTCACAGCCACTAAGCACCCTCATATAGTGCCATGTTTGACTGAGATAAAGGCTATAACGACTAAGCAGAATTTTACACTTTAAGTTCCAAAACAATTATAGAATGCAACTTACCAGTAAATTTGGGACTATCTTTATTTGCCTCTAATACTAAATAGGAATTGTATATAAACAACTGTGTATATAAAATATTGATAGTGTGTATAAAATGAATATTTTGAGTTATAATGGCATTACATTTTTAAATACAGTTAATCTTACTTATTTTCACAAGAGAAAAAAAGAGAGTAAAAAGCTCCTCAGATGACAGTTTATTAATAATTGCTTTCCTTGTCTTTTATTAGAACTTAGTAATAAAAAACAGCTATACACTGAATTTTATAAACTATATTCATAGATGTACTATAGATTTACAAAGATATTACAGTGACTGTGAATACAGGTACCAAGGTATGCAGTTTAGAAGGATTACATGATATAATTCTCACATCAACTAAGTAGTTTTGGTTTTATCCTGCATATTAGAGAAGAAGTAATAGAGGCACCAGAAGTTTAATTTACTAAGGTCTCAGTCGTGACAAATGGCAACAGTCAAATTCAATCCTAGGAATTTTGACTTTCAGCATATCATTGTAAATTTATATTTTATTTTTAAAATTTTAAAATATAATGATTGATACCAAACATATTACAGAAATATTTACATAGGATTACGTTGTTCTTAACTTTTAATAGTTAAAATGGGAAAAACCAATCTTATTAGTAGCTAGTAGATAGAATTTTATTTGTTTATGTTGTTGTAAAGAAGTACTTATATACATTATTCCTACATTTTTGAGCATTTTTCTCAAAATAACTCATTTAGACAAAAAATGGCACTTAAATTTAGAGTAAATCAAGTATGATATTTATGACTATTTAATCTGTGAAATGTAGTAATATGGTTGCATAAGACTTAAATGATTCAATAACCACCTTTAAGTATTAAACTCATAGTAATCCAAAAGATCCCTTGACTCAACACAGACTTAAGATATTACTGATATAATGTTCACATTATTCTATGTCCCTAAACTTTTAATAAAGTGACTTAAATCACATTATTATTTGAAAGATTACTTTAAGGCTAAAAAAGCTATAGTTTTCTGCATAAATTGTGTATGTATCAAGAAAATTTGGAGAGGTGTATGTTGCTTAATCGACCACAACAACGGATAATTTCTAAGTATCTCTTTAACTTGATACCTGGCATAAGAAAGCACTGATTTCTCCAAAATATGGATTATTTTCAATAACTGATGAACTGAAATAGTGGCCAAGAAATGACAATGAAATCCATCCAATTACGAATCTAATGATAAGTATACTATTGCTTTAGCTTAATGTACAAAACTCATAAATCTAAGCACCTAATCATACAGCCTTTTAGCAGGTTGACAGTTTTACCCCTCATTTTCAAAATCTCTCTTAATATGAAAACTTCACCAAATGGCTAAGGATCATAAAAAAAATGGTACAGCCTGACCTAGAAAGGTAATATTATCCTCATTTTAAAAAATTATATTGGTCCTTTGGACATTTGCTAAATTAAATGTTTTATTGTTTGAGAGATCATTTCATTTAGCTATTGAAAACTAGGGTGACTAAGTCTTTGGATATTTTGAAAATACTCTTAAATATGCAACAGTATAATAACAATAACAGTTTATTGCAACCATTTAATTAAGAGTAACAGCTTTTTCAAACTCTAGAATCCAATCCAAACATAAATGCATGGGATTTGATAACTAGAAAATTGTCTTTGAAAGGAAGGATGACATGATAGCTAATGCATGCACATGGAAACTAATTAGATTTTTTAGCTAATGAATCCCCATTTAAATAAATGTGATTCAATAAATAATGGATCCCCATGGAAATGAATAGAATTGGATGACTAACACACCCCACTGAAATAAATGTGATTCGATAGTTATCACATCCTCATAAATGTGTTAGATTGAATCCCATTCATTTTAATTGCAATAAATTAAAATAGCTTTTGTTCATGGCCTTTTGGCTAAGATCAAATGTTCTGTCCTGTTTTGGAACTATATTCTAACCAAGCAGGCAGCTTAGACTTACTGATACAATAGGTCTCCTCCTTCTCCAACTATATGATATATAAGGAATGAATCACTACTAAAACCCATTCATTTCAATGGAGCATTTGTTGTCAATCAGATTACATTAATTTCAATGGGGAAATTTTAGCTATGACAAATAGAACCTTCTAAATAGAATATTTAAATGCTACTTTTCAAGGAAAAAGTCAAAAGCGTCTTTGCATATCCAAAATTTAATTTATAATACATGTCTTTTGCTATCATTCACTTAAAAGAAAAAATATTAAGAAGTAAACAGAAATATACTTTATTAATAAATGCATAACTTACATAGAAGATGTAAGAAACAGAATTTTGATAATGAAACACATGATTATCAAAATAATACTAATCTACTCTCTGAACAAACCTCTTCTGGAACATTTACCACATGTACTTATTATATTTATTCATTTTCACACTTTTCTGCTTGCTTGTGTGTTTTGTGGGTACAAAGACTGTTGTTTATCTGAATATTTCAAAATTATACAGCATGAAAACAATAAATCTCTGATGAGTTGATTAAACAGGTAAATGTATATATAAAGAGATAAATAAATTAGTAAACATGGTAACGAGGTATTAGGAAAATAAAAACCTACTAAATATTAACAGTAATTTATCTACTAGGATAAAGATGATATATATGTACATATTCATGAGAGTGTAAATTACTTAACTTCCATAACTCTCTGAAATAAATCTTGAGACTTTCTAAAATAAGGAAAACTCTGAGTCCAAAAAGAGTAAATAAAATTCTATGACAAAAAAAGTTTGGCCCAAGTATAAGTATGCTGGATAAGAAGGACACTTGTTTTTTCTCTACATTATGCCTCCATCACCTTAACATGCAAGGTCTCCTGCAGGATTTCCCAAGGTTACATACAACTTGGAAAAAATATGTAGTATTAAAAATAATGGCCTAAATAAATTGAGTAAAAGAACTTTAAATGATACAACCTATCTTCAGGGACTACTCTCAAGTATTTCATATTATGACAAGATGAAAAAAAAAAACAAAAAAAGAAACAATGTGGCTAACTGAAAGAGTAAAATATATTATTTAAATGATTAAACAATAAGATTAAAAACATGGTAATGATATTCAGTTTAGCTAAAGATTTACCAATCCCCCCCTCTCACCTACACACACACAAACATAAATTTAGAAATTATGAGAAGTTTCAATGACATCTTGTCAGAATCTTGACTAAAGAAGTAGAATTTGAAAAAAATGATTCTTTAGATAAACAGTTTTCTGAAACCTTAAGAAATTCAATTCTCTTTATCTGTAATTTTCCCCTCCTTGTCAATGGTTTTCTAATAGAGCTCAAGTTATTTCAAATAAATTTGACTTCTATAATATTTCTGGTGTTATTAACACAGATACAAGCATTGGCCAATCAAAAAGGATGCCGTGTATAGGAAATATTATATACAGTTTTTACCGAAGCTTAATTAGGAGATCAAACAAGAAAACAATAGCTCTTACCAGAAACAAAATTTCTGGTACACTAACATTGAATTATAAATATCTTTAGTATATTCACTACTCTTGGCTTTTTGTCTATTTTAAAATAAAGCCCACAATAATAGTTTTACATTTGATTTTATGGTAGGTGATTTTTAATTATATGTAATTGTAATTAAATGACTTAAGATTTACAAATTCAAATATATGTACAAATTGGTTTACATTATTCTGATTTAAAAAAAAATGATGACACTCAATTTCCACTGATACTGTCTGAATTCTCAAACATGACATTCAAAGATCTTCAGTCTTTCATTAGGGAAAAATATTCTTCAAATTTACATGACCAGAAAGAGTTAAAAAAAAAAAAAAGGTAGATGGAAATTCTTTTACAGGTATAGTAAAAAAATATATCAGAGTATCCTAAGTGACACAATTTTCTCTCTACAGTGGAAAACAAAATTATCAGCCAAACTAACAAAATATTTCAAAAATTAATTATTAGGATTACTAGAATACATATTACATTTAGATAGCCCATGGTCATATTTTAGCTACAACCTCTTAGAAGACTATGCGACTGATTTTGTACATACCAGATTGTATAGCACTACCCGGTCCTTAATGCTTTGATGATAATGATAATGTTGTTTAAAAAAAATCAGATAAAAAGCTTTAGAGAGCTTCTTTCAAAAATAGGCATGGTGGGTAGAAATATGTAATCTAGGCTTAAAATTATAACTTGAACTTTGCCATTAACCTTCATTGTTGCTCCTGGTAGAGAATTATCTTCTCTGGCCACATTTAATTCATGTGTGTTCCTCTAAGAAAGAGGAACAATGAGAATAACTATCTCATAGCATCAGTAGACAGATTAAATGAATTAATATTAGATAAGCAATTAAAATAGTATCTGACACATAGTAAGTACTATATAAATGACTTTAAAACATATTTTTAAAGAATGTTATGCTTAACTTAGGGATACAGAGGAATCACTTAAAAGTGAATTTATCTTTAACTAAAAATAAATTACATTTGAATGAATGGTAACAACCATTATGACAAAAACGAAAAAGTAAGAGACTGAGAACTTTATTCTGTATTTTGCTGTTCGCATGTGACTAAAGAGTGCTTTTGAATCCTAAATTATCCAGAGTTTATACTGATTAAATTCATTGACTGATTAATATCCTGGGTAGATAAAGATATAATAATTGTGCAAGTAATCATTTTTTATGGAAAGCCAGAAGACACATTCTATCAGGAAAATTATTCCATATTAGAACAAAAACTTCTTTATCAATTTCCACTCTTTATGCCATCTTGATAATTCCTTGCCTGTCAAAAATGTTAAGCAGTTACACAGCTGTGAATTGAAGCTCGTTATTGAGAGATCTTTTATTCTATTTCTATCTAACAATGGCAGACATAGAACCATGCTATCTATGCTTTGTGGTTTAACTCTGGAGAGTTCAATAGAGAGCATTTAGATCAATAGTATACCTGTGGTCCTCTTATTTTCAGAAAGAGAAGATACTGCAAAAGTGGCCAGTAAAAGAAAACATACCAATTGGTATTTCAGTTCTGATAATATCGTTTAGCTTAAAGTGGAAAATTGTTATTTCACAGTAGAGGAGATTTCTGATTTCAATCTAGCCATCCCAAAAGGTGAGAAGCTTCATTAAAGATATTCCTCTGTTCATTAATTAATTGATAAGCAGTTGTAATAAAGTGCTTAGAGAAGTGGTTGTCATTAGAAATTTCTTTAGAGGCAATATTTCAGGAAGGATAAACTATCAACAAAGGAATATTCTTAACCAATGTTTAATATGCACAAAGAGTAAGGTTAGAGGAAGTTTATATTTTTCTGAAACTATGAGAAACACATTTTAAAATCTAAAGATAATTCGATACTTGAAGTGTGATTCTCCTGAATTTTCTAAATGGTGTAATAGTGCACAAGAGATATGGGTAATTGTTTTAATAGGCATATTTATATTAAATATTTATACATATTTTATTTATAATGTTAATACTATGAATGAAGTAGATATTTTAAAATAGTAATTGGAAATATTCTTTCACTTTACTTTGTGGAAAAGTTTGTCTTTTTCAGTGGTGGACTTTGTGATATTGATCTCCTTTGCCCAACATATTTCTGACCCTCTGTTGCACTCCACTCACATCCCTACCATGTCCACAAATTTTCAATTTTCAATCCATACAGAACTAGTATGATGCATTTCTTTCTTTCCCTCCTCCCACAGAATCTGTTTATACTCTCTAAGACAGTTTTCCTGTAATCATAGACCAATTTACTATTACTAGGGTTTGAGATGCAGTCAGCAGTTACACACATATGTTATATGACTGACTTCTGGAATAGCGCAGTGAGGAACAAGGCAGACTCTCCATCCAGCACACAACTTCTATCTGAAAAAAAAAAGCAAAAAACAAACAACAACAACAAAAAAAAACACACACAAGCATTTGGTCTCTAAAAAATTGTCTAGAGCTATACAGAAAATGGGAAAATATTCATTCAAGAAAATCTACTAAATCTAAGCAAGAAGGAAGAGTCTGTAGTATTGGAGCCATATCTCCTTGGGCAAGGGAAGCAAAAAAAATAAAATAAACAAATGGGACTACATCAAACTAAAAAGTTTTTGCACAGCAAAAGAAACTATCAACAAAATGAAAAGACAACCGACTGAATGGAAGAAGATATTCGCTTATGATACATCTGATTGGAGGTTAATATCCAAAATATATAAAGAACTCATACAACTCAACAACACCAACAACAAAAAAAAAAACAATCAAATTAAAAAATGGGCAGAAGACCTGAATAGATATTTCTCCGAAGAGGAAATACAGATGGTCAGTAAACTTATGAAAAGATACTCAAAGTCACTAATCATCAGAGAATTGCAAATTCAAACCACAATCAGATCTCATCTCACACCTGTCAGAAGAGCTAACATCAATAAATCAAAGAAAAAAAGTGTTGGCAAAGATGTGGAGAAAACAGATCTCTCATACACTGTTGGTGGGATTGCAAATTGTTACAGCCAGTATGAAAAAGAGTTTGGAGGTCTCTCAAAAAATTAAAAATAAATATATCATTTTACCCAGTAATTGCACTTCTGGGTATTTATCCAAAAAAAAACCTAAACAATAATTTGTAAAGATTATGCACCCATATGTTCATGGCAGCACAACTTACAGTAGTCAAGATATGGAAGCAACCTAAATGCCCATCATCAGACGATTGGATAAAGAAGTGTGGTTCAAATAGACAATGGAATGTTACTCAACTACTAAAAAAAAGAGAAATCCTACCATTTTCAACAACATGGATGGGCCTGAGTGAAATAAGTCAGACAGAGAAAGATAAATACTCTATGATTTTACTTACGCGCAGAACAAAAAGAACTAATCAAAAACAGACTCACAATTATAGAGGACACTCTGGTGACAGTCGGAAGGGAGAGGACTTGGTGGGCTGGGAGAAAGGGGTGAATGGTTTAAAAATTACAAATCAGTAGTTGATAGATGGTCACGGGGTTGGGGAGCAGAACATAGGAAATGCAGTTAGCATTAATGTAATGGCTAGGTGGAGCCAGAGGAGATAAAAAGCAATTAAGTGGATTGTTTTATAAACTATATAAATGTCTAACCAATGCATTCTATAGTTGAAACTAATAATACAATTAAATTTTAAAAAATTCAGGGCATTCTCTTCCTCTAGGTCCTAGTCTGCGGCTATATTTTCATATTTTTCTTCTCCCCCAGCTCCCTGTTCCAGAAGCTCTGTTCTGAGCCAACAAAGCTGAGATGATTAGGGCAGACTTCTTCCAATCAGCCCCAACTTGTTGAGTATAATTTCTACTCAGGAAATTGTAGGTAGAAACACTGTACCCTGAACACTCATGACTCACTTAACACTTATGACAGAGATTCAAAGCAGGAGGGGCAAAACAAGACTAGGGGCTACTAAACCCAGTCTAGTTTATAGCAGGTATGTCATTCCAGGAGAAGAGGGCTGACATTCTCACCCTCAGCTCTTGGTAAGTAATGCAGACGTTCTACCCAAAAGACAGTCCATAGAACTCAGGGCTTCACAGCTTCGCTTGAGAGGATGGATTTCATTTGGAATAGAGTGTAAAGAGTTCCATGCCTGACAGCATTGTTGAAAATAATGGAGAGAAATAAAGGCAATTGTAGTTTCTTAATACTATAGCTATAAGTAGAAAGAAAGAACAACAAAATGTTTTCCAAAAAGATCCAAGAAGAAGCACCCCAAGATTACAGTCACTCTTTAGGGGTGGGAAAGCTGTACATAAATGTTGGGTAACATGCATTCAGAGCAAGGCATGAGGGAATACTTGAAAACATTCCACAAACTGATATATAGGTCAATTAAAAGAAAGTGGAATCCTCATTGGGACTTGCAGCTGAAGCACAAAGTTTGACCAAACACAGACTGAAAATAAGTAACACTGACCCAGGAACAATTTTTTATTATTTTTTAGAAGCATTGCTTTAAAAAAAAAAAATTAGATGGATCCATAGATGTCTGCAAGCTTACGTGTAAGGCTAAAGTTGTACCTTTGGGGGGTGATGAGAGAGAGAAAATTCAAGCTACTAGTCCTAAGTTAAGAGGCAAAAGTAAACTTAAACAGTGACAGCAGCATCCAAGCCTTATGCACAGATACATACATTAAATAGTGAAAGAGAACAATCTAGCTGGCTAATGAGACTTAAGAACAATTTTTGGCCAATAAGTGGCTTACCCTGACCTGGGGGTAATGCTTAAGAAATCAGTCTAAAAGATGAAAATAAAAAAATATATATATCTGAGCAGAAATATCAGACACTATATTATTACAGGAGAAGTAGATCACACAAAATGAATTTAGTCCTGTCACTAAAAAAAAAAATTGACTAAGTTATCAACAACAGTATCAACACTTTGGCAAGATCAATACACAGAGTTACAATAATATATCATGTAAAATATCCAATTTTGCACAAAAATGATAACATATGACCAATAAATAAATAAACAAAAGAAAATACTTTTAGGGGTCCAGACATTGGACTTAGCAGAGAAGGAATATTTCAAAGCACTATTATGTTATTATATTGCCATAAAGAGTTCAAAAATAAAATAGACCATTCTCAAAGAATTAAGGAAGATACAATTACAATGTCTCACCAAATAAAGAATAGCATTAAAAATATAGAAATTTTATGTAAGAAACAAATAAAAATTCTGGAGCTGAAAAGAACAATAACTGCATTGAAAAATTTGTTAGAAAGATCAACCATAGTTTTGAGCCAAAAGAAGAAATAATCAGCAAACCTGAAAATAAAATAATAAATGCTGTACAGTCTAAAAAACAGATTTTAGAAGCAATGAAGAAAAACGAAAGTATCTCACTGAAATATGTGACAGCATTCAACATATCCACATATGTGCAATGAGTACCAGAAAGAGTGGGGAGAGTAAAAGGGAAGAAAAAATGTTTGAAAAAATAACTGCTGAACACTTTCCAAATGCAATGAAAAACTTTATCTCTAAAACCAAAAAAAAAAAAACCCTGTTAAATTTCAAAGAGCTATACATTCAAATACATCGAACTCAAAATGTGAAAAGATAAACAAATAAAAACTTGATAAAGGAGATACATAGGAGAAAGTTTCCTATATTTCACTGGAATTAAGTTAGTGTAAACCTAAAACCTAAAATCATTTTTGATACTTTGAGAAGTACACTGTAAGCCCTAGAGTATAATTCAAACAACAAAGAAAACTATAATATATTAATAAAAGAAATTTTAAAAGACACATATAAATGTTAGAACATTTTACGTTCATAGGTTGGAAAAGTTACTATAGTTAAAATGCAATCTATAGATTCAATGTAATTTCTATAAAAGTCCTAATGGCATTTTTTACATAAATAGGAAAAAAACACAATTCTTAAATTCATATAGACCAAAAAAATATTTCAAATGCCCCCCAAAAAATTGAGCAAGGAAAACAAAGCTGGAGGCATAATACTTCCTGATTTTAAAATGTATTACAAATATACAATAATCAAAAGAATATGGTATTAGCATACAAACAGACATATAGACTAATGGAACAGAAAAGACAGCCCGGAAATAAAGCTTTACATCTACAACTAAGTGATCTTTGTCAAAGTTACCAAGAGTACAAAGTGGGGAAGGCATTGTCTCTTCAATAAATAGTGTTGAAAAGATTAAATATACAGATGCAAAAGAATGAAACTGAACCTTTCTTTTACACCACACACACAAAACAACAAAAAGAATTAATGACTTAAATATCAGATCTGAAATCATAAAGATCATAGCAAACAAACAAACAAACATATTTAAAAAATTAGCAAAAGCTTTGAATAGACATTTCTCCAAAGAAGATACATGAATGGCCAACAGGTACATGGAAAGTGATGTTCAACATCATTAATCAGCAAGAAAATGCAAAACAAATCTTCAATGAAATATCATTTCACACTTCTTAGAATCACTATTAACAAAAAGATAAAAAATGTTGGCATGGATGTGAAGACAAAGGAATTCTTATACACTTGTTTGTGAGAATGTAAGCTGGTGCAACCAGCATACAAAATAGTATGGACTTTCCTCAAAAAAAAAAAAAATGGAACTACCATATGATCCAGCAATCCCTTTTGGGTATATATCCAAAGGAATTGAAATCAGAATCTCAAAGCTATATCTATCTGCATCCCTATGTTCATCTCAGCATTATTTACAAAGTCAACACAAGAAAGAAATCTAAATATCTACCAGTGGAGGAATGTATAAAATGTATGCTGTTTACATATAATATTCTTCAGCCTTAGAAAAGAAGAAAATCCTGTCATTGGTGTCAACATGGATGTACTTGGAGGACATTATGCTAAGTAAAGTATAGCACTCACAGAAAAACAAATACTACACGACCCACTTACATGAGGAATTTAAAATAGTCAAACTCATAGAAGCAAAAAGAATGGTCATTACCATTGGTAATGGCCGGGAAAACAGGAAGGTGAAGGTCAAAGTGTAAAAAGTGTTCAGGTATGCAAGATCAGTAAGTCCTAGAGATCTACTACACACTATAGTGCCTACAGTAAACTGTATTGTGTTATATGCTTACAAATCTGCGTAGAGGGTACATTTTATCTTGTGTTCTTAGCACAAGAAGAAAATAAAGAGGGCGAGAGGAAAGCTTTAGAAGTGCTAGATAAGTTTATGACACTGATGATGTTGATGGTGGTGATGGTTTCTCAGGTGTATACTTATCTCCAAACTCATCAAGTGTACATATTAAATATGTACAGCTTTTTTTTTAAGTCAATCATACCTAATAAAGTGCTTGTTTAATCCATCGTTTTTCTACACAATAGCAATGAAAACTCCAAAACTGAAATTCAAGGAACCATTCAATTTATAATAGCATTAAAATAATAAAATAAGTAAGAATAAATTTAAGTGTAAGATTTAGAGAACTACAAAACATTGTTGAAAAAATTAAAGAACATCTAAATAAATGGTAAGACACTCCCAAGTTTTTATGCTAGATACTGGGGCATGTGCTGTGAAGTGCCAGAAGGTGTTTTAGAAATGCAAATTAAGGGGCTCTGAATAAACCTTCTTATCGTTCCTTTTCATTGGGACCTAAGCATCATGTCAGCACCATTTGTATGGCTGTGTCATGCAGTGAAGGCTCTGTTTCAGCCTGCCTCACTCTTCCAACCTGATCAGAGATACAAGGTATAAGAAACTCAACTGTCAAACTCATATATTTTCAAGGATTTTCTAACCTTGGCACTGCTGACCTTTTGGACAAGATTATTCTTTTTGTTCTGAGAAAATATCCTACGCCTTGTTCCATGTTCAGCAGCACCCCTATCCTTTATCTACTAGAGATCCAGGTCAAACCTATTATTTCACCACTCAGCTTCCCCAATGTCCACATCTTCAGCTCCATTATGACAATCAAAAGTGTCTCCAGATATTGCCAAATGTCTCCTGGGGGTAAAATCACCCCCATGTAAGAATGACTGATTTATGCAATGATGTAAAGAACTTCTGAATTAATCATTATTTTGCTTTTCACAATCTGGAACGCCTTCTGTGTATCTTTAGTCTGTTCCTTTATACTCGTCTGCTGGTACAAAGTAAAACACTGCTACTGACATTCACCTTGTTTCTGACTTTTGTCCATTATCTCCTTGTCCTCTTAGTTCCTAAAGAAACTCTTAAGCCACAAAGCCAGGCGTTAAGTGATGTATCTGTTCATATTTCTTCTATTGATTTATGTCTGTTGCCTTTTCTCTTCATTGAGTCTGTATACTTGTGGCCTGGAAATATATCTTATATGTTTTATTTTCTATGTGTGACTAAAAAAGTTTAAATTATCATTAAAACATGTTTGTGGTTTCTAAGAGTTTTACACACACACACACACACACACACACACACACACACACACACACACACAAACTCTCTCTCTCTCTCTCTCTCTCTCTCTCTCACTCATGCTTTACAAAGGCAATAGAGAACTAAGAGCATACCAGTAAAAGAACTATCAAAATCACCTAACTTGAATGTAGTAATTTACCTATTCCTCGGTACTTTTAATACTCTGATCACATAGTTTCTAGTGTATATTAGGAAACAAATCCACATTTGGTGAATGACACATAGAAAGCAAACAAACTCCTGCCTATATGTTATCGTTAAAACTTTCCTATTTCCTGGCAATATTCTTTTCCTTACTTTAAGTATGCAAGCTGTAACAAATTCATTTCTGTTGTCAGCATTTATAAACATGATAGGCTTCTTGACATCTAATAGAAATAATAAAGATGTGGAAACAGTCACATGAGGAAGTATATTCAATGAAGTTGAGGATCCAAGCCCTTTTGTGTATATTCCATTACTTGAAAGGAAGTTAGTAATTCTGAGATTATAGCTTCATTGGGCTTTTTAAGTTATAAATGAAACATTTCAAAGGTTAAATAAGGTTATGAAATGATTCTAGGAGTTCATAAATTAGTCACTATAGATTTTTTTTTAGCAAAGCACTTTAAAATAAAGCAGAATGATTTGGTCTTGTATTGATTTGTCCAGTTAAATGTGCCAATATATATCTCTTCTCACTTTTCATTTAGATATATAACAAAGAAAATGTTAGTCCTACTGATCATGATTTTAATAGTAGAGTAGTTAAGTATATTCTAACTCATTTTTTATCTATGAAGCAAAAGAATACTAAAATATAGATTTTGAAAGAAAATATGTCTTTTCATACAGCTAAGATGGCCAAATCATTTGGAGAAAATATCACTTGGTTAAATATGTAAAAATATAGGTGGGTAGAAAATAATAAATGTTTCATGAGTGTTCTTAAATTGTCATGTATTTAAAAATTTATCTTCTATTCTGATTTATGCCTTTAAAAAATGATTCCACGTAAAACTCTAGTTAATCAGTTATATTATATAATTGTAAAAATTCATTAAATAATTTATTGGTAGCAGAAAAATCCCTGAGTTTTAAATTTTCTGAGCAAAATGTAAGGTGGTAGAAATGCAGCAGATGGAGGAATGGGGCACAGAACATAAAACCTGATGGAGAGAGACAAAAAAGTTTTTGTTGTTATTTATTTTATTTGAGTCAAAATAGATGGGCAAAAAGTACAGCATGTCAAAATCTGAAGAGTCAGCTGAGAAAAACAAAAAAATAAGCAGATTGTGTCAAAACAAGGTGAAACCAGATAGCAGTCTTGAATCTGTGTTATCCTTTGAACATGTGATTGTGAATAGTACATGCATGCCTTAGGAGTGACTCATCTAATGTTTTGTGTGCATACTGTAAAGGACTGGGTTGTGGGGTGGTGACATTGCCTCACTAACAGTGACTGGAAGTGTAGGAACATATGAAAGCATCTGTGCAGATATATTTGACCGCCTGTCCCAGTAATGATCTCAGTAAAGCAAGGGCCATTTATTTTGCATATATAGCCTCAATATGCCTGCTGGAACCCTGTTCCTATTGGAACTCTTTCCTTAGGCTACAGTAGCTTTTAGTCTGAGGTCACTGGAACCTTAGCTGAACATATAGTAAGGTTTATTTTTTATTCTACTCCAGTTACAATAACCAAGTTCTTGATTTGTTTTTCCTATGACAAGTCTTCATATCTTCCCTTTCTATTCACTACTGACAATGTCTTGTGTCCGTGTAATCCTCCAGGTTCAATCATATGAGATCACCTAAAGGTGCCTGGATGTGTGGTTTTAGGTTAAATAACATGCATCTCTATTGAGACTATGTCTCTATGAACAACACTATCTGGACAGAAAGCTAAAGCAATATAGAGAAGATACAGAAAAACTAGAACACCAATAGGGCCAGTTGTTTTACGTACAAAGTGGGAGGAAATGTGAAAGGTTTAAAATTAGTGGCTAAATTGAAGGATGCTACATGGTAAGTGTGACAAGACCACATCTTTTCTTAACAAGATGTTGGCATGAAATGAGAAATTTATTTTCTTTAAATAATATATTAAACTCTGAGATAAACCTATATCTCTTATGATATTCTGTATAGCTTTCATTGTATAGGTAATCACTATCCTTTAAAGTCTTTCATTTCAGAAATGCTATGTAATGACCCCATTTTGAAAGGAAGTGCACATTGTTTCAATAAAAGGTACTTTTTCCTTTGACTCTAACTTTTATTTCTATAATTTCATATGCTCTGATGACAAAAAACAATCACTGTATTTACTCAGCCATACAAATGGTGGTAATATGAAATTTAGATCCTGATGAAAGGACATCCTGTTATAAAGGCTTGTTCTGATCCCTTTAACTTGTAGCGCAATTTGTATTGTGAAATGCCAAAAAGACACAGCATATACCACAGTGTACCATACCATAACAGCAGGTATGAAAACTGCTCTAAGGAATTATTCATCATGCAAAAGTGTCCACCTACAGATCATCTGTGCACAGATATGTATGTACTTGCATATTATTTGAACATATAAATCTCAATGTTTTTCTGTCTTTCCCTTTAGAGCTCTGGCCATCTTTTCTTTTTGCTATTCAGACTAAAATACTATCAAAACCTGGCATGATTTTCCATCATTTTTTTATTATGGTAATATTTACCTTCATTTGAAAAGTCATTGGCCACAAATCTTCTCATGTTGTGTTATTGTGCCTACTTTCTGATATATAACAATATACAGAATTCTCAATAAAATGCATATAATTCAGAATTATGTAACTGAATGACCATTAGGTCTGAAAAAGGTTTACTTGAAAGAAATCAAAGAAAAATAAAATCAGTATATACCATTTCTAAATTGCCAATATTAAACCTTACAGTGTTCATGAACAAACTTAATTTTGCTTTGCTGACAAATAAGCAAAGCAAAATGCAATGATTTTCATCTATTTAGTAGTACTGTAGCACACAAATGTCATTCTCTGGAACCCATATCTATCAGACTAAGTGACTGAATTTACATCAGCTATTTGATGGAATAAAATAAAGTCATTTTAATAGGACATACCCAGTGGATCAATGTTTCCTGCTCTGAAAATGAATACCTTAGTTCTCCCTAGGCATTTATGTGGAAACAAGAGATCATTATTCTATGACAGTGTTTCATTCTGTTGACATTTCTAAACAGAGAAAGCTTCTTGCTGTGTGGGTCTATGAGTTTGTTCACAAATAATATGTATATCATTGGGTTAGGAGAAAATTCATTCTTTTGAAAAATGTGCATTTTAATTAATATTAAGTCTGATTTGTCAAGGATTTTAATTATTACTTTTTCATAAGTGAAGAACCACTGAAAAGTTATATTAACACTTTTAGGAAACAAGGATACTCTTACTGTCTAAATGACTAAATTGATTCATTAAATAGCACCTTAACAGCCTAAAAGAGAAAATGCAACTTCAAAAGGTGCCAAATTCACAACCATGGAACATCTCTGGCACTAAAATAATCAATATAACTATTCTGTTTTCCATTTTGTGAAGGATTTTATGGCCATTTAGTAGAGTTCTTTGGCCTTTCACAGACCTGAGTAACGCAGCCTGATGAGAAAAACAAACAAACAAAACAAAACCATTATATTAAGGGTTCAAGTTAGAATGAAACAGTGTGGCTGATTATAAGCAATGTTTTAAAAATCTCAGAAAGACACTATTATGTAGAAATCATAGTGGCCTGGGCCAGTCAGAAATCTGACTGTTCTTTTTGAGCAATTACTTAGTGCTTAATTGCTCTATATAAAAGTTTCTTTTTTCTTTTTTTTCCATTTTCTACAAGTTTCAGGGACGATGGGCTATGTTATGTTATGTTATGTTATGTTATGTTATGTTATGTTATGTTATGTTATGTTATGTTATGTTATGTTAGTACGTAACACACATAAGTCTGTATTTAACAGAGAATTATCTTTGGACACAGATACAGACATGACAAAATACAATTATTTCACACGTTTAATAATGTACACCATTTGCTCAAAAACATTTCAATAAATATTATCTGCCTGAAATGCCAAGAATATGGAATTGAAATAAGCTCTTACAGTCTGATAGGGAAAGGAAAGAAACAGTCATGATATGTTGTAATAACCACCTAACCACGTCTACTATTCTATTCTCACAACTTTAGCTTCTGCAGGTCCAGACAATGCTCCAGGATAGACTAACATTTCAGACTCCTAGACTGTGTCCACTACTTCTTTACTGGCCTCTGTAGCTTATATACTTTCTAAGTTGCCACAAAGCCTCCACTCGAAAGCCAGCACTTCTGCATGTATACACACAACAAGAGTCCCTGCTCTGCTGATGATCCTTTCTCAATCTTATTTTCCAAAGAGAAAAAAATCATTTGTGAATTGACTGCTTTATGGTCCCATCACTACAATGGCCAGTCCATCTGCTTATTTACCTACATGTCCTGTTTTTTTTCTCCTATGATGATGGTTCAAGTCTTTTTTCTTATAAAGACCAGTTCTTCCAGTTGTTTGAAGGCTCTCGTTCCTCTTGTATACACAGCATTTTGCTCCTACATTTATCTCCTATCCTATTTCACTGAAATATGAAAGAAATAGAGCTATTCCTTGTTTAACTCACTATTATTTGAAGGCTTTGTTAAAAGCAGCTAAATGTAACATCTGCTAATATACCGTACTTCTCAATTCTCAAGATCTAATATGTAATCTTGCATTTTGTATGCACTGGGTAAAAGGAGCACTTCAGTGGGTATAAGACTTCATCTGGTGCATTCAGGAATGTGAGAATATCCTGTCCAAAGCACCAGAAAATGGTATTAAGATAGAGAGGCCACAAAGTCAATCTGCATACTATTTCTAATCTCCAAACTCTGACCTTTTCCCAGTCATAAATTAGGATATAAGTAATCAGTCTTTCTTCCTTCATCTTTATGATGTCTGACATAGTAACATCCTACTTATGAAATAAATAAACGCAATTAACATGGGAAATGACTCGGACTCACACATAGAAATTTGATGACACTTTTATATATTTTTTTGATCCTTCTATCCTTTACTATAACGTTATCCCTGATTTGTCCTCCAAACAGTGTGTAATTTTTGGCCAAGTCACTAAAATGTCCTTAATCTCAGATTATTTATTTACATAAAGAGTAGACTGAACTAGATGATCTGCTCATAAAATTCACCTCTGAAATCCTATAATTTATAGGAGTCTGTAGACTTGTGAGTAGAAATAAAGGCAAATTCTATTAGCAGGGCATATTACTGACATTAAAAGTTCCAGTTCAGACATTTTGGCAATTTGAACATAGCAGTAGTAAATACAGTAGGTATTGATTGCTATAATTTCCAATAATAAAAATACCATGTCCAATTAAGGCTTTAAAATTTAGATCAGTATTTTGCAATACATATGGTAATTTTTGACATACGTGAAAGAACTAAGTTTGAACAGTTATTTTTTTAAATTTGATGTGTCCCTGTTAATTAAAAATAGATAAATTTTTGAGTATTTAAAAACATTTTACACTTTTCAATCCTGAAATATATATGAAATATTCTATTTTTAAATTTTCTTTACATATTTTCTTACTAGGGTATCTGATTTATCTTGATGTTCATCTTAAAATGTTTATGAAGATGTATATTTCCACTTATTAAATATGAAACAGAATCCTGATTTTAATGCCTCCTATCTACCCAGCACTAATATTCAAAACACCTAACAACTGATAAGGTACCAGCCAGAACACACACCTGTACTTACCTGGTTGTGGCTACTTTGAAAACTGCAGCTACTTACTAGTTTATATCTGCTCAGGAAAAAAAAAATCTCTTCCTAAAAATAAGGTATGTAAAGAAGAATATGGGTTCCTACTTAGTTTTAATAACTGTTTCTACAAATCTTGAGAAAGGCACCAATGCATAGTAACTGCTCTCCTTAGAATCTGATAATAAAAGCTTTTTTCCATCAATGAGATGTGAAAGTAGTATTCCCATTTGGTGATATATTCAATTTTTGCTATACTTTATCAGATATAGCTCTTTATAAAGAAGTGCTTCTCCATTTTTAGACCTTCAGGCTCCTTTTTAAAAAAGTACATTGTGATACTGAGCCAGTCTCTTTTCTGCAATTTAATGTAAGTATCTATGGGATACTCTCTGGAAATTTCAAAGTGATTTATAACCAAAAAAAAAAAAAAAAAAGAAAAAAAAAGAAAAAATAAGGTTTCTACAACATGGTGAGTTATTGAATGGTTATTTATTATTATTCTTTGATTACTATCAAGATTTTTATTTCATAATAACACTTGAGAATATAATTTTTAACTTTTTGTTGGGAATTAATTCTGGTACCAGTTTTACACTATGTATTTAAAATTGAAACTTTCAAATTCATCAGCTCCCAATGTTGTTTTGTGGGTATAATATAATTTCAACAGCTTTTTTTGTGTAATATTTATGAAACAAGGTGATCTTCATATTTTATATACAGTACACTTTTCAAAATTTAGACAAAATAGCTTATATTTAGTTAAAAAAATTTTAATTAAATATATTGTTTTCTTAATCAAATTTTAGGAATCTATTTTGTCATTTAGTTAAAAGTACATTAATTTAGAGTCTACATTTTTTAAAGAAAATTTCTCATGAAAGCCTAAAAATACAAAAGTGATAAAGACTTAGTTCTTATTTTCGACAAAAGAAGATAAGGTACAGTATATAATAATTAAAAAGTTTTTGTGTATGTGTTTTTTGAGATGTAGGTGAAATACAACAACACTAACAAGAAAAATGCCACCATGTTTGAGAGAAAGAAGACAGCTTAATTTGTGTAGGCTATAAATAAGTTTGTGATGGCAAGTTGGAATGGCACTGGTATCAAATCAAAGCTAAAAGACTTTACTTAGTTTTAGAAGCAACAATAAGTCATTGATGCGAGTAAAAAAAATCACAGAGGCTTTTTTCATTGATCTTGCAAAACTTCCCACATGCCTGCTATATATAACTATTATCAAGTGTTTAAAAAACAAGTAAAAACTGCTTCGAGTGCTTATATCTCTGGCCTTTAGGACCCCGACTCAGCATCTGTATAAGCTTCCAGAGTAAACACAAAGCAGAGATGTCATATATTAATAGACACACATGAGAAAAAAAAAGTATTTTAAAACATATTTGAGATGTTATGGATCATTTATGGTCTCTGAGTTTTCTAGAGAACACAAAGTTTTGAGACAGGTAATAGGGTGTCTGTCATATATCTTTCCTTTCCCCTTTCCACTATAAATTATTTAACAGCACAGAAATAATAGTTTTCTTTCTATGGTGTTAGACAAATTTTTTAAAAAACAGTATACATGATCATAGCAAAATCAAACACATCTTTGCTTTTAAGTACTCTGCTAATAATAACTACTTCACATTGTTATTCACTTCTACAAATTCCAAAAGACTCAGTTTTAGTCTCCAGTATTATTAATAATATATAAATACATTGTTATTCAAAATTTCTTCCTTCAGTATAAAATAATGTGATAAAATAAGCCCCTCAATTTAAAATTCATGTTAGATTGTCAATTTGGTGGAGACGTTTCACCAGACTTATTACTGGTATGAGTGAGAACTATGATCATAAGGCTCTGCCCCATCCTCGCACTAAGATTTTGTGATCCTGTCAACTTTCCTCTGCCTTGCTTAGGAGAAGATTAATCCATATTTTTCATCCACTTATGGTCAACACCTTCATGCTCACAGTTGTCATAAGCAGCTGGTAATATAAAGCAAGTCAGAGGACTAAACGCCTCTCCTTTAGCAGCTGGAGTATCTAAGTTCTAACATAAATGCTTAGACTCTCAAAATTCTGAATGTGTTTTAAAACTCTGAAGACTGTTTTTTTGTGTGTTTGTTTGTTTCTGTCTGTTTTATTCCTGTACTGCAACTGATTTCTTGGACTTATGCTGTGTCCTAGCAAAATTTTCTATATCTATACAATGATATACATATTGTGATATGCCTTATCTACTCTTTTGCTTCTGGTAACTTGAACTGATGTTCCCTGATGACTTTATACAAACAAAATAAAGTAAAACTAGAGGAAACCTTGAAGAAGAATATCAGTTGATGGGGGCAATAATCATTCAGAAGTCTGTGTGGAATTGAGTGCTTTATCTCATATTGGTACACAGCTTTGTAGACTGTGTATTCATGTACGTGAGGACAAGATTTTGTTTGTTAAATTTACTTTAGCATTGTCAGAATAAGCTCTCTTAGCAAGACTGCTTGCCTCACTAAGTCACTAGTCAATATTTAATCTTTTAGGTAGCAATATCATCGTTCAATTCTTGGGCCTGGACCCTGGGCAATATCTGAAGGTGGCTTCAGGTATCACAGATAGAAATCTTGTGTCATATGATGCCATAAATTTTAGGTAAGACATAGCTGAATTGTCATATATCACTAACTGACTGTAGTCTTAAAGACATATCCGTAAGTGTAGCACTTTCCTAGATTTTGATTTGTAAGTCAGAGTGAATAAGAACTCCAGAAGAGTTCAATATGTATACCATTAATTATCACTCTTTTAATTAGACAAGAAATTTTTCATTTTAAACTTGTCATTAAGCAATCAGTTTTATTGTATATCTTTCCAAATACTAAAGTACTTAGTGTCATGGTTAATATTGCTTTGAGAGATATATGGTTGTCAGAACAAATTCTTCTAAGAATCTTAGACTCTTTGTTTTCTAAACTTTGGGGTAAAAATCTGGGTTCATGCAATAAAACCTTGGTCTCTATATTTATTTCACAAAACTCTTATTTTACTTACATGTTTTGTGCTTGCATAGCATCAATTATGTCTATTGAACGCTTTGCAGGTAAAACTTGTCTGAAAAGTTTGAAAATATTGGATATTTTAACCAATCTATAGTTCTTTATTTTTGATAAAACATTTATGCTTTCATCTTCATTCTGTTTTTCTTTATTTGTATTAGGCTTTAGCATGCCACCTCCAGCCACAGATAATATGCACCTTTTATTTATGCTAGAATAATATTCATGATTGCTCATATTTTGTGACATTGGAAGTACTATTTGTATTTTACAACAGGTGTCAATCAAGGTTTTCAGTGCTGAGAGATCTAAAGTAAGTTATTAAAACTTATGAGCATTTTTTCTCACATGAAAAATTACGAGAAGACTCTTTACCTTATTTTAAAAATAAATTTAAGATGACACGCTATTTATGAATAAACTTATCACTGTGCCTGAGAATTGTTGAGCCTTAACAAATATTATCATCCTTTCCTCTTTGAGCTTTATTTAATAATTCCTCATTATCATTCCTATACATATTTCCAGTATTTCTATGTACATCTCTAGGGTTATGTCTTTGATCAAAAACTTTATTATGGAAAATTAATCAAACAATGATTTTATGTTACTCTAGATATTTTTGTTCCTAGGATTTTAGTGTATACTACTTGGGAGTAGATGTTGGATAAGTATTAAAAAGTTGGTAAATAGACAACATTCAGAGAGAAAGTCTGCCCAATACTAGAATAAAACATATTAATAACACTTTTCTTGCTTTGCTTGGTACATGGCCAAGGCAACCATGGAGAGAATGTTTAGGTTAAGGATAAAGTAGATAATCAATATTCTTAAAAATTGAAGCATGTTTAATTTATATCATGTAGGTATCCTTACATAATTCCATTTGTGATTAATATTTATTTTGTTTTGAATTAAAAAAAAAATACTGGACGTGGTTCCATAGTGCAGTGGTTAGCACATCTGCTTTACAAGCAGAATGTCCTGGCTTTGTACCCCAGTGGAGCCATGGTCCATGGTCTGAGGCCATGACTCTCTAAACAAGCCTGATGTTGGATCTTGGAAGCTAAGTAGGGTCGGGCTTGGCTATTACTTGGATGGGAGACCACCTAAGAAGATTAGGTGCTGTAGGCATAAATATAATAATAATAATTATATATATATATATATATATGTTACATATGTATATGTTACATATATATGTTATATATGTGTGTGTGTATATATATATATATATATATATATATATATATATATATATATATATATATGGGCTAATTACACACTAGCATCATTTTATATTTTTAAAGGTCCACTTGAAATATAATATAAAACAACCTACTAAAAAAGATTTAAATGAGAATTTTCCTAAAAATCCACCAGGATTTAGGTGAATGCGTCTTGAAATACCCTTATTAATATGAAAATGTTGCACGCTTATGATAGAACAATGTTTGTTTAGATTGCTCTATAGCAAGCACAGGTGTGTTTCTCAAAATATACTGAGTGAGTACATGGTCAGCTAGCAAAATTTATAGAGGCCATGTTCACACAGATGATTCTGTCCAGGTAAATAAACATTATGTCTAGTGCTCATATCACATATATTCACACACAGACATGGTCTCAGCTGAACCAATTTAAACAGTGACATGACAATTTGTGGTCTCTCCTACATATATTTTCTTTCACTGTGAATAGTGACCTTTAATAGTGAGAATTCTTATACTCCATTTCTTCATACCAATGTTATATTTTCCTGTATCAGTGGCTATATACTAATGTCTCCATATGGAAAATAAATAAAGTGATATGAAGATGGGAGTAACTATGAGATTGGAACTTGAGGTAGGTAGATGCACTGAGAATTATTACAAATATAAACTTTTTCATTCTTCTCTTCTCCTAATTAATTAGAATAAATAGTACAATAAAAATAAAAATGTAGATTTTGTATATGCTTTCTCTTTTTTAATGTGAAAATCAATGTAAACACAAAAATACAAAAGAAGAAAACTAACCATCTGCAAATCTTAGTACCCTACTTAATTTTTTTCCTTTATTATTTTTCATGTTAGGTGTTATTAAGTGCTTTCAGGCTTTCTTATATATATTTAATATTATGTCAGGAGTCTTTGTTCACATAACAGCATTCATCATGATCTGCATAATGTCCCATCCAGGGTATAATCGAAAGAACAGTTTACTGTTTATATTTGCCTTAATATTTATTAATCACTAAAAATAAGCCAGACATCACACTAAGAGTCTCTCTTTTATAATTTATGTAAGGATTATTTCCAGTGATCCCTCATATTAAATAATGCTATGGTGACAACATTATGCTTGTATTATTTTATATTTTCTCTATTATGTTTTGAGATTGAAGTACCAGAAGCAGAATTACCATGCTGAAAGTTATAAATGTACCCTGGCACTGATTTTATATTGTACACATATTGCAAAAAACACTGGTATCAAGTCCCACATATCAAACAAGTTGTATCAAGTTATAATGCTACTAGCTTTATAAGAGAGTACTCTTTTTAGAATTTCTACTTTTTAATTCAAATAGTTAGCAAGTTCAGATATAAAGTTCTATAAATATATAGACACTTTAGATCATATTTTCAATTAAGATACCTAAGTGAATAAAGGGAAAACATACATTTTACTAAAATTGTGAAGTTAATGCTTTATTTTTATCTTTTTTTTTTCAGAGACTGTGCATTGAGTAACTTCATGAACAAACACTGTGCAATATACAGGAAAAACTAAAATGAGTAAGTAATAAAGGCTGACCAATTATCAATGCTAGATCTTTTATGCTGGCTCTCCTAAATGCATTTCACTGTTTCATTCTCATGATAGCTATTTTTATTATGCCCATTTCTTTCTGATAAAGAAATTTGGAATAAATAATAAATAATATATCAAATTTCATAGAGGTAGTAAATAGAGGATCTAGAATTCAAGCCCTAGAAATGTATAATTCCACACCTTTGTTACATTAATATATAATTTAAACTATGTGAGGATAATTGTAACCTAACAATTTTGTTTAAAATACATTTGCTAATATAATTATGGTTTGAGACATGATTATATTAAATAATTTAACTTTTAAGGAATTCCTTTTTTTCTTACAATTAATAAATTTGGTATAAATATACAATTATGAACATTTATAAACTTCCATTTGCCTAACATTTTTTTTCAGATTTCCATATATTTCATCTAAACTAAGAAAAACAAATACTTTGGGAATATTTTAGAGATGATAACTTTCTGTCTTTACCATGTAAGAATAACATTTCTATGTAACTAACAGTCCAAGATCTCAAACAGAATACATTAAAAGAAATAAAAGTAACTATTTGTGGTTTAAGATTCTGCTTCCTTTGAATTTCTGTTATAATATGTTGAAAATATAAACCACAAGCCCCTTTAAAAACTCTGTACTGACACACAACTTTTTCTTTCACCTTTGAAAATGTTGCAACTAACATTTAAGAAAAAACATATTTAAACGGAATTATATTTTTGTGAATGTTTGATAAGAATGTGGTTTTCAACTACCTTGTGAAATTTTAATACAGTTAGAAAGAGTTTGTTTTTTTTTAAATAAGCCACATATCATATATTTAATTCTTTCATTACTTCGTAATGCAAAGACCAAAACCTTGTTCTCTCTGCTATCAGTTAATAAAACATTTCCTGAATTATTTAACTTCCTTACATATTCAAACCATTCTTATGTTTTTATCATTTTTCTGTCAACAGTCAAATTCCAAAGGGAAACACTATTTATGTTCATGTTTGCTTTTATTTAAAATTGTTTGATTTTAAAAGGTGTAGCATGAGCAGCACTGTGTTTGTTCGACTCCGGCTGATATATGTTATTATGGGCTGACTTTGAGTAAATTGCCATCTTGTTTGCTTAGAAAAAGAAAGATAGAGCTAATTGAATGAAAACACCATACAAAGGATTACAACAGTCCATTTTCTTTATTTGAAATATGTCAACATTGAAATATGAATTCGAAAGTACCATATGTAAAATATAGCAAAGATTAAAATGGTTCTTGAAGATATCTTTTGTTTAAAATATGGTAATTTACATGTAAGAAATCGTATTAATTTTCTGTGCCAAGCACATTTTATATTTCATAAGAAAGTTGACTTAATATTCATAGAGGCATTTTTGTTGTTTTAAATCTTTGCATTATCACTGCTGCTTTAGTCTGTTAATGTTTTTCTTCATATTAATCAAAAGCTTGGAGAGTATATATTTTTACTGCCAAATGTTCTTATAGCTAATAAAACCTTATATTTTCCTACAGTGTTGGAAAATATTTCTCAATGCTATTAGCTTCTCTTTTAAGATTTGATATTTTTTATTTTGTTTATAGAATTAAAAAAATGAGAAAGTGACCAAAAAGATGACTGAGCTTTTTAACAATATGCAATACTGTAGAGGTAAGTAATACCTATAGTAGTCTCTGCACTACTTATCTGTTTTCAGTTTATGTGACAAAATGCATCAATTTAAATAATATTTCATATCAATTGTTTTAAATAACTATTTTGTAAGCCATTATCTTCTTTTAAATAAAATATTTTTTACTGCTACTGTGACTATTTTAAAAATGAAAAATTTGAAAGAGCAAATGTTGCTTGTTCTAGTTGTAGACACCGATTAAGAATAAGGGTTGCACTAGACAAAAAGTTGTTCTCTGAAGACTCTTTTCTTGTTATTTCCCTTTTCACATCATGTATGCTGCACTTTGTGTCTCGTCTCCTCTACTGCTAGTCTTCTGTACAAGGGGATTTTATTTTTTTCTCTTGCTGATTTTTCCTAAACTTGAATTGATAAAGATTGTCTTGAAATTTATTTTTATTTGAAATTTATTTTACTAATCTGATAAACTTGCCTGTATGTTTCTAAATGTTCATGTTGAATACAGATTACTATAATATTTGAAATAGTAATATATTTGCAATCTACCCATCCTTATACTTGCACAGAATCAAGGTAAGCAAGAAAGAGAAGTATTTGGAAGCTGGAGATGCCTTTCTTGCCTGACCCCATACTCAGGTATTTAGAGGTACAGGTACTGCTCTGGAGCATCCTGAGTTTTCAAGAGAGTTTCAAGACAGAAATGGGAATGCACTGTGGGATATCATTGCGATAAAGACTCTCCCATATCAGGCTCTTTTCTCTCACATGTACTTTGTACTCTAATTGCTCTCTCCTCTCACATGTACTTTGACTTGAAATAACATGTCTTATATATGCCTTCCATCCTGTGAAGAGGGCTTAAAAAAATCTCAATCTTCAGTGTTTATGATAATGGTTAAGCCCAGTGTTTCCATCAAATATGTCATTCTGTTAAATAAAAGCATACTCTTGGATACCCTTGGTCAAATCCTCACTTAGAGCTGTACATATAAGGATCTGTGTAGACAAGTACATGTAAGGATCTGTGTAGACAAGTCTCCCAGATGACAAATTTCATATATTGTAATAAACTAATACATCTTACGAGATTCCCGTGAAATATCTCCTTACCTAGAAATTACACCTACTGACAAAGAAAGTATCTGTTGCTCAAACCCCTCTTTGCCTCATGTCACTTTATGATGTTATGAGCAAAAGTGAACAGAGGGGCTTAATGACTTGCTCAAAGTCATACAGCTCGCGAGACAGAATATGAATTCAAATTAGTTTGACTGAAGCTTTGAGAGTTTTAGTTAATGATGTTGGATGGATGGATAAACGGATGGGCTCCTGGACAGATGTATGTGTATGTTTATAGACATATGAATATACAAATATACATATTTCTTGAATATATGGCTATATAAATGGCTTTATGGATATACAGCATGTTTACATATTTATATATTTTTGAAATAAAGTAAAATATGAATAAAAGTGTGGAGTAATAATTTTTTCAAAAAATATTTGAAGCCTGGTGTTTTAATTTCAATTCATATCATATAAGCTTATGACTTATGTGTATAAGACGGTAGAAAGGACGTAACAAAATAATTAGAATGTTTAAGCTGTCCTTTGAGTATGTACTTGAGGCTTCACTGAAGGCAGGATGAAATTTTAGTATTCTTTCTGCCTTTAAAGCCCAGCATAGTCAGCTCCATGTAACAGGAAATTAGAGGATCTTTGGACTGGCGTGGATTGATGATTATATTGTTTATTAAAACAATTTGGTACAACTTCCATGACTGACTACATAACTTTAAGCTGAATGTTCCAAAGGAACATCAATTAATATTTTTCCTTTATAGGCTAAATAAAAGTATGAGCAGGCATTAGTTCATGAAATCCTTTCCTTACCAAAGATTTTGGTGAATATAGAAGTATTTTTGTAAGAAAATTAATAGCTTTAACTTAACTTCAGCTTTTTCTTGCCCACTTAATTTATATTTATTTTAAACACGTATTGTTTAAGTCAAATGTTTATTGGTGTAAGTGAGAAACTAAGTTTTAGAAGACAAAATGATGTTTAATTACACTATCTTGCAATTTTAGTATCAGGCAGTAAACATCACAATCTATATTACATTATGTAAAACAAAACGTTTTTCATTTCCAGAAATTGTTTTCAGATAACTGATGAAGTAAATATGACTTTAATAATTATCCAGTAGTTTTAAAAGACTATTCAACTATGGAATTGTGTGCATATATATGGTCGCAAATGCTTGTTTTATCATTTGATGATAGTGAATTAATGCATTTCATTTTGTAGTCATCAATTCCAAAGGTTATTATGGAATATAAAATTTTTCAAGACAAGTTTGTTATAGATTTGTTTTAAGAAGATACTCTGGCAACTGACAAAGGTCATGGTTACATTTAAAAAACAAAATTAAACAAAAAGGAGAATTTTTTTTTTAAAGGAGAGCAACCTGCAATCATACAGAAGACAGATACATCAGGTTACATTGTCATATTTCAGCTCCAGATCAACGAGGCTGCAGGAATCATTATGAATATCTGACATGTTTAAGTTACAGCAAATATTTGAGCATGACAATGGTTGAAAAATAACAGCTAACTGTTGTGTACAAAAATGGCACAATTGTAATGCTTGGTATTGTCATAATTATATGTGAAGTTTTTTCCTAATGTTAAAGAAAATATTTCATCTAAAATTGAAATTAAAGTTTTATTTTAGATTCTATATATTCAAGAATTAAGATCACTTAAGAAGAAAAAATGCTTGTAGTAAGAGACATTCTTTTTAGCTTAATTTTACAAAATAAGCATATATATTTAAGCATTTTCATAATAATATATGTTTTATATTTGAATGTGTTATAAATAGGTGTTTTGCTCCTTCAATACTGTATGCACAAATAAATACAACAAATAGAAAAATCAGTAGCCTCAGTAAATTCTACAATGTTAGTACATAAAAAAGGTACTGATATCTAGCTAGCTTGAGAGTTCTACAAATCTGTATTTCTTCGAGTACTGAACTTCTTTGAGAGAAGCAGCAAAAACCTTTAGGAGTTTGTGAGGGGATTTGGGTTCATTTTTAAAGATCTCTTTTAAAAGAGAGAGAGACTGTTTAAGACTATAAATGTCTTTATTGGAATTATGCTCTTACTCTCATTTATTTTAACAAGATTTGTAATGCATTCTGCCCTTTGATCTCTTAGTTTGAAACACTGCCTGTTGTTCCATTATTCCACCATCCATTTGCAGATAACAATACATCAGAACCTTTTTCTTGCTACAGAAACAATGCCCTTTATTTGAGAAAGGACATTGTTTTGACAGATAAAGTAGGCATTTGATAAATTGAAACAGGTTCTGAATTATTTTGAGGGGAATGTGTGCTACATCTGTCTGCTGATTTTCCACTGAAGCAGTGCTTAACTTTCTTGTCTGTTTGTGATTTATTGAGCTGCAGAAAAGGTTAGGAAAATTTCATGGCTCTTCTCATATAATTTGTAAGTGAATCAAACAGCATTTGTTAATGTTTATGAGACTTAAAAGGCAAAATTACTCCCAAACATTTATTCACAATAGATATTGTAGTGACAACTAAAATGAAAGAAAATAGCAAACAGACTTATTATCTCTCCATCAGTAAATTCTAAAGAACACCAAGGTAAAACCATCAACCTAAACTAGTAATTTTAAGTAATATGAAATTTCAAATTAAGTCTCATGTTAATAATGTACTCTTGAAATAATAAAGATGTAGCAAGCTATGAAAAAGAAACACCAAATGCCATCAGAAGTGACTTCTCCTATAAATTTTAAGACCTTTGAAGAAAAATTATATTGATAGCCTATATTGCTTTTTTGCTAAATGTGTTTAACTGTCAGAATTCTACCTTTAATAATATTAAAGATTCTCTTTGAAAGGGGAATTATAGACAAAGACAAAAAGCTTCTCAATTAAAAAAGCATTTCAAGTGCTCAGCAATCCAAAATATTATAGAACATTTTTTGAATTAATAAACTACCATCTCCCAAATAAATGAGAACAAACTCTTAACAGAGTATGTCTTTATGTCTCCTCTTTTTCCTTCTCTCCCCTCTCAACCACCCCTCACACACACACACACACACACACACACACACACACACACACACTCCTAATCTTGAAAACCTCCAATTCACAATTTAGCCAAAGTAATCTATTCCTGAAGATACGAGCATGACTAAATTGTTATTTGTTTTATATTCTTTTTGAGTCACTTCTAAATAATATGGTTTAATTTATAATTAATATGTTTGGTGTCCAAATATGCAGTCATCAGTAATATAATTACTGGTTATTATGTTGACTCATTCTACCTCTAACAGTTTTGCATGCATGCTGAAGGGTAGGAAGTAGAGTGAGAGGAGGGTATGCATTCAACTAACAAGTATTTATTGAACAGTAATATGTACCAGGCAGACTTCTATTTACTGGGGATCCAGCAGTGGTCAAATCACTAAAAAAACTCACCCTCGCAGGGCTTAATTCTGACATTTTAATAGATATAACCTTTCCATTTCCTTCCCTTCCCTCTTCTCCCCTCCCCTTCTCACCCCTCCCCTCCCTTTCCCTTCTTCCTTCCTTTCTTTTTATCTAACTCCTCTTCTTTCCTTTCCTTTCTCTTGGTTTTTTAATCTATCTATCTATCTATCTATCTATCTATCTATCTATCTATCTATCCATCCATCCATCCATCCATCCATCCATCCATCCATCCATCCATCCATTCAAGCACACACAGCCATTCAATAAGTATTTACCAGGCACTGTGCAAGGCATCAAATTAAGAATAGCAACACTGAGAATAAATAGTAGTATTTTAAATACATATACCAGTATAGAATTTACTTTGTTTCCATTTTATCAGTTAAAATATGACCTGGATTCTACAATTGCCACCTGTATTGGGGCCTAGAAACAATCTGATCAGCCTCTTCTATGATAGCATACTGTGAAATAGGAGATGTTATCATGTGATGTGGAAACCCACAATATAGATCTGATAAAATAAAATAAAATTTGAATAAGCATGTGTGTACACACACATAACTTTCCTATCAATTTTTTACTAAAAATAATAAACTTCATACTATTACTTCTCATTTAATTTCTTTACATTTTTAAGATCATGGTGTCATTTCACTGAACTGCCCACGTATCTGTTATTTTCATTACTTTAAAATACAGGAATTAAAGATCTATTATTTTTTGAAATTAGTTTTAAGTCTACAGTACATTGGTTAGACATTTATATAGTTTATAAAATGATCCCCCTAACTACCCTTTCTCTCTGTCTCCCCACGTAATCATTACATTAATGCTAACTGCACTCCCTATGCTATGCTCACCATCCCCGTGACCATGTATCAAGTACTAATTTGTATTTCTTTAACCCTTCACCACTTATCCCAGTCCCTCAACCCCTCTCCCCTCTGGTCCTCTAAAATTGTGGGTCTGTTTTCAATTCATTTGTTATTTTTGTTCCTTAGAATCCACATATCAGTGAAATCATAAAATATTTATCTTTCTCTATCTGACTTATTTCACTCAGCATAATCACCCCTAGAACCATCCATGATCCATGTTATTGCAAATAGTAGGATTTCATTTTTTTATGGCTGAGTAATACTCCTTTATATATATATATATATATATATATATATATATATATATATATAACTTCTTTATCCAATTGTCTGTCGATGGGCATTTAGGTATTTAGATTACTTCCATATCTTGACTACTGTAAGTTGTGCTGCCATGAACATATGGGTGTATAAATCTTTACAAATTATTGTTTTGGTTTTCTTTGAGTAAATACCCAGAAGTGCAATTGCTGGGTCAAAAGGAAGAACCATTTTAAATTTTTTGCAGAACCTCCAGATTGTTTTCCATAATGGTTGTACCAATTTGCAATTCTATCAACAGTGTATGAAAGTTCCCTTTTCTCCACATCCTCACCATCACTTGTTCTTTGATTTACTGATGACAGCCATTCTGACAGCAGTGAAGTGATATCTCATTATGGTTTGAATTTGCATTTCTCTGATGATTAGTGGCCTTGAGCATCTTTTCATATGTCTATTGGTCATCTGTATTTTCTCTTAAAGACTCATTCTCATTTTCATCTTCAAGTAATGTATAGAAATTGCTGTGATTTACAGAAACATAGCTGTGTCTTCATTAACATCCATGCTGCCACAAAACACAGATTCCTTCTTATTCTCCATAATCCAGTGGGCACTCTTGCTCCTGTCCCCAAACCCTCTATGTACATTGAGAAGTTATTATTTTTATAAATCAAAAAAATGTTTTTCCTCATGTATTTCTTAGTTTTGTCTGTAATTCTCCTAATTCAAAGTTTCTCAACCGTGGCAGATCATTCTTTTAGGGGATGGGGCAGTCTTTCAAATTATAGAACATTTAACAGCATATAGATATGAGTAATACCCCAATCATCTAATCGTGACAATCAAAATTGTCTCCAAACAATGACAAATACCTTTCAAAATCCAGAATTTTCAGTTGATTAGGAATCACTGTTCTAACCCAATGCCAACACCTGACCAACAATTACTGTTTCTTAAGATACACCTTAAGTGTAAGTTCTTAGAAGCCCTTGTTGACCTTCCAATTACAAATGAAGACTCTGGGCTTTTTGATTCTAATGTAAAATTGTTTGTTTTCTCTTATTGCACTTATTTATACAATTGTGCTCTATACTAAATTACAAGTTTCTTCGGCAAAAGATATATTTTCTTATATATTTCTTCATCTTGAAAGCCTGTTAGCTAGTGAATGTTTATGTTACAAATTCATATACAGGAAAAACAGAATGGAAGAGATTTTAAAATGCAGATTAATTAAAAATATATAATCCTATAAACAATATTGTTATCCAAGTCCATGGATGTACTATTTTTATTTAGCAAATGAGACACATCTTTGAAAACAGTAAGGTACTCAACAAAAGAAAGTAGTTATAGTGCACCTACAAATACCCTTTCTGACTATTATGAAGCTAACATAATTCAATCAATTTCAATTCTTGTTATGTCAAAAGGGAAAGATTCAGATTCCAAGGCTATTGTTTTAGCATCATCTACAGAAACATTTATACTGTCTTAAAATGTGTATGTGTGTGTGTGTGTGTGTGTGTGTGTGTATGTGTGTGTGTGTGTGTGTGTGACAGAATGACCATTGTATTATGATGGCCTGTTGCTATTTTAGTAAGAAATTGAAATTAGGTTATGAGAATGAATATGAACAGTATTTTATAGCTTAACTATTACTTACATTGTCTAGCAATAAAATTTGCTTTTGTGCCATACCTATTAAAAGAAATATTTCTTTTGTACTAAATGCTCATTGGGCATAAGAGACAAATATGTACTATCAACTGATGAAAACTAATTTCAAATGGCTTCTCTTCAGATGGATGTGAAAACTAGAATTATAATTATAAATATATTTATGAAGAACTCAGTTCTAATCTTAAATGTTTCCTGTAAACCAGATAATCATTTAAAGAGATTTTTATATATTTTAAACATATATCTCTATAACATACTTAATCGTTTTTTCCAAGTTTTTTTCATTTTCAAAAAGCAACAACATTTTAGCAATAATTTACAAAGCTTTTCTCTCTTAAATGGAAAGTCAAATGACTAAATTCTATTTCTAAACAGCATTATTTCATGAGAAAATTACTATTATTTCCTCAAACTTTTAAAATTATAATCTTTTCATGTGCTTCAACCTTTTAAGGAAAGCTTCTATAATTGGCTTATGTTCAAAGGACATGAAAAAAATATGCATTCATTAAGATGTCAATTAAATCTCAGAAATAATTTTAAAAGTAGAAAACAGAAGAAGCAAGCATGTTGGAAAATGCAATTAGAAACAAAGGCCTGAACTGCTCTTGAATAAAATGTCAAGCTAAATTTCCCCAAAATGGCAAATGGTTTAAATATTAAATTTATGGAACATTGTAAAGAATAAACATGTGCATAACTATGATAAATAAGACTGTTCAGGATTTAAACTTTATTCAGGTGAATTCTAGTAATTAGTCTTGAACTTTCCCTCATGATTTTGTGGACACTATCAAATGAGTGTTCTGCTCTGTCATAGTTTTTGAAAAATACCAGTCAGAAGCAAACATTAAAAAAATGTTTTTTAAAAATGCGAAAAGCTCAATATTTTTAAAAAAGGTTACCTTAATATATTTTATATTTTACTTAATATCAAAGATTGCATTCAATAACCTTACATTATTTAAGTTTCATTAATTAATGGCATCCAACTCTTTCAGTCAACTAGAATACTTCGTCCCATTTATTCTGGAAATTGTTATTTCCTGAACTAGCTTGATTTCAGATGCAGCTAAAACTGGGCACAAAATTACACATAGTTTGTGCCTCTATGTTGCATTATTTCTGAGAAAAATAGATAAATAAATGAACATGCCGAAATAATCTTGAATTCTTATGGATCTTGGTGACATCTGATGCAGTCTTCCATTTCATGTACAAATCCCATTTCCAATATTCTTAAACTAGAGATGGGAAAGCAATTTCTTACATATTAAATGTTAGTGAAAACACCTTGTGTTTAAAATGTGATTTCTTATGTCTTCTGCTCACTGATCCTGGATCTTTCATGTAGGACACTGATTTTTTTTTAAATTTAATCTTTCCCTTATTTTGCCTGACCAGCTTAATTATTATTATTTTTTTTAGGGTACCATAGGCAAAAACATGTGGCTATGCATTAGGGCAAAATGCCGTAAGAGTGCTAACAGGACAGTATCATTACAGTTCCTATTGCCTCAGTTCCTACTGGCTTTTCAGAAGATTGGAAGAATCCAGTTATCAACATGATATAACACTGATGATTTCAAGTTATTCTGTTGTGCTTCATATTATACCTGGGTCCACTAGATTCCTGTGCATAAAATGTTGAGTTCTAACTTTCCCCTTAGAAATCCTGCTATTTTAGGATAACAGATCAGGGACCCATATTAACTCTGACTTGCACCACACATACTTGATGTGAAATTAATATAGTGGAAATTCTAAAATGAGACACTTAGGAGTTCAAGTGGCTGGGGAATATTTTCCTGGACTTTTTCTAAGGTCAGACTTGCAGTGGAGCCATGATTTAAAGACTTCGTAAGGTGGGTATTATCTTTTGTGTTTCTTATCTTTACAAGCTATGTGAAATGTGATCCATTATCAGATTTCACCATTTCAGTTTATCTATGAAAAGAGGAACAGAGATACAAGTTTTACAGGACATAAACTAAAACTTAAGTGGATGCAGAGATTAATACAGTCTGTGTACAAGGCAACATGTGAACTTTTAGAAAAGTTTTAAATCTTTAAAAATAAATAAATGCTATATGAGATGTGAGAGTGTGATATACACTCCTGAGCATGCTGCTCCCCAAGGGTCTGGAAGAAATTGTCCCTAGTCAGTGTCCCAAAGCCCTCTAAAATTACTTGGAAAGTTTTGAACTTCTGGTGGTCAGTGTACTTCTACATCATCCACCCATGCCTTGATTAGTAACCTTGACACGTTTCTTCCCTGCTGTGCTTCTCTTACCCTTTTCCCCTTCCTAAGATGCAATCAGATGCTGAGGTAAAATCATTGCATGGTAGGACTAAAGTCAACCGAGAATTGTCCTGGTTCCCTCATGTTCTAAGCATGCCCTATCCACACGTCTATGTATAGCAATCCTCGAAGAGCTGAGTTTTCTCTAAACATTCACAAACATCAAAATGGATATAGACATGCTATCTTAGCCCTCTACTAAATGTCCAAATGTGTTTACTTTAGAGTGCACATTGCTTATTCCTCTAGTGTTAGAGTACGTTTCTCAAAACTATCAAAACTTTTAGTAACATTCTCTTTCAGTGATATATAAAGTTCTCAAAGGCGCATCCTAATTTTGTGTCCACTTTATGAGATGAAATAGTGAGAGGCAGCTTCTAATTCTGTGTGAGAATACTTGACTAAAATCATCATAACCTCCAGGAGGCTTTGATGTCTCTCTCCAAGAATGAGGATATTTTTTTTCTTAAGATTTTATAAAGGAGGCTGACTCTTTCATTCAACTTTCATGGGAAAGTAAATTTAAAAAAAAAATCCAACTCTAGTTAAATAGCAGCTACTAAAGTGAATTTATTGATTTGTTAATGTAACCGAGATGTTCAAAAGAAGGGTCCTGCTTCAAAAAGCACTCTAAGTATGTCTTCCAGGGTCTGTGATTCTCTCTTACTCTCTCTCTCTCTCTCTCTCTCTCTCTCTCTCTCTCTCTCTTGCTGTGTTTTCTCCACTCTCCACTCTGGTAGCTTCAATCTTAGGCAAGCTTTCTCTGTGCAGTGGCTAATATGACCACCTGCAGATCTAGACTTATATTTGTCTTATAACTAGTAATACCAGATAAAAGAAAGTATCTCTTTTCTGAGAGTATGAGTAAAAGTCCTGGGAATGACATTGTTCAGCCAACTTTGTATTATGTGCCCATGGCTGAAAGTCTACATTTTACCTGTTTCCAAGTGACAGAGATAATTTTAATCTATGGAGAGGGATGATGATAATGATAATAATAATAACAACACCGGTTGCATTTATTTGTGTGTACCCATTTTCAGAGATTTTTGGTATGTATACATTACAGTTGACCCTAAAAACACCACTACTGATACATAGTAGTTACAAAATTTACTTGACACTAAATTTTATAACTTCGTTGAAGGTAAGAAAACGTCAGTGAGGGACGTTCTGTAATGCACTCCTGGTCGTATAATTGATGAGTGGGACCTCTGGGTGGGAATGTTGTATCTCAAAAATCATCTGAGCTAAGAGGAGATCACTACTTAGTGCAGAGGCCAGGATTTTGATACTTGTTCAATTGCATGTAACAGTGTTATTTCTGAGTTATTTATGCAGTTTATGTTGTGAAGTAAGAAATTTGGGAAAAGTAAGAATGTGTGGATAAAAGGACACTGAACAAGAGGACCTGACCCAAGGTGAGTGCCCTCTACTTTAAAATTTTTAGTGCTAGATTTAAAGGATATGTTAGATGAATGTATATGAGACAAGTAAATCCTTTATTTTTCTGTAAAAGAGTTCATGGTTCTATCTATTGCTTATTTATTTGTTTTCCAGATGGAGGAAATAGCTTGAGCATCTCCAGATTACCAGCTGTCTTTCGAGACTTATGGGAATGGGACTGGGTGGGTGGGTGAGGGAGTGATTGTGGATGTGAAAACGTGTAGATACTGAGGTACCTGCATGACTTTATTTTGTTTCTGAAGACTTTAACTACTTTGAGAAATACTTCTTTAAAAAAAGATAAATGACCTTAAGAAGAAAGGGTAAAAATGGTCACTTGATGAAGTATAAACATACATCTCTCAGCTTCTCCCTCCAAATATGTCCTACTAACTTAATAGAATGCCAAATATATCCAAACTGCAAGGGTATTAGAATTTATCTGTCGATACCACTTTGACTCCAGGACACCTGATGAACAATGGCTGAAGTGGAGCTATGGCTGAAGGACCAGTTAGATGCTAATATATACTGGCTTTCGTGGTCCATTTGAATGGTCTACTACGCCATTCAAATTAATCACTGGTGCCAGTTTGGAAGTTTGGATGGAGAGCTATATGATATCAAAAGGACTTACTTTTGAGTCCTGCTTTCTCTTCTAAGTGGAATTAAACAGGGAGACATTTGCCTTTAATATTCACTGGCAATCACTTTGTACCATGAAGAGAACTGGACTGAAGTAAGATGAAGGGTTAACAAAGCAGAGCAGAGGGGCAGAACTATTCTGAATTTTTATGATATGAGTTAGCCCCAGACAGAACTGCACCCAAGCCTGCCTTATCTCTGAAATTCCAATTATTCTGTGATATTAAATTTCTTTAATATTTAAACCAATTTGACTTAGTGTTTTCTGTTACTTGCAGAAGAACACAATAACTGATACACTATCTCATATATTGAACTGTAAAAGTAAATGAGAAAAAATTTATAATGCACCTAGCAAAGTGCTCAGCACATAGCTATTTTTAGCTGGAACAGAAGGGTCTTCATGCCTCTTTTGTCAACACATTTCTTCTGCATTTTAGGTAAGTAGCCTTTATCAATTAGTCTGTTCTTCATACAATCCTTGCCTTCTTCCTCAGTTTTAACTTTGCCCATTCACATTCTGTTTTGTAAATAGCATTGTTATTAATATTAGTTCATATTAGAGAATTCAGTAGCTAAAACAGTACTTGACACAAAGAAAGCATAATATATATATTATATAAATATATACTATATATAGAAAATATATAAATATTTATATGTAGTATATAAATATATATTTTAATGAATAAACTTACTGGCCTGATCCCTAAAAAACATAAGAATAATTCTTATTTTATTTATACATCTGATTTACTGAGCTTCCTACAGGAAATTCATTCATTTATACAAAATATCCTATGTAGGAAATAAAATAAATGGAAAATTAATTATATACTTATAGATAATAAAGCTTTCACATGCTAATATTTATCAGACAAACTTTAAAACTTTGTACAAGTTGGGTATTAGGCTCCAGTGCTGTCATACACTAAAACTTATGCTCAGAAGCCTTAGCTTAACGGGAAGTTATTCTCCCATTGTTAACTTCTCTTCCCTAGCACAAAAATTATAAGATCAAAGGTAATCAGAATAATTAGAGACTCATAAATGTCTGAGGAAGAAGGATATCTTGAAGAAAACTTTATTTTAAATATACCTAAGACTATATTTGGGAGAGTTAATAAAACACTCAGACTACCAGCTCTTCATGCAAACTCATAGGAGCTGCAAGCTATCAATTAGAAAAGAAAAATAAATATGGCCTATGCATTTAAAATAAAGTATTGAAAATACGATTTTAATGATAGCAAGCACAAGAACACTTAGCATGTTCACTCAAACACGAATGCTTAATCCCCCTGAATTCTTTAAATCTCTGATCTCCTTTGGGAGTGAAATAACTTCAGGGCTCAATTTGTACTGGTAGCTTAATGATTAAAGATGAAAAAGTCTTTGCCTATGTATCTGATTTTTATATGCCTTGTTTTACTGCAAATACTATTAAAATAAACTCTGCTTTTAGTTGCTATGAGTAATTGGATCCAGTACTTCACAGTTGAAAAATGTTGGCTTCCAATTTTAATCTTTGTTACTAAAAGGATGACACTAGGAAACAAGAACTCTGTAAGAGGCAATTGTTGAAATACAATATAAAAACAGTCCATTAAGTTTGCAAATTGTGTATATCTCTGTGTTAGGGATGTTACAAATTTGTATGCTACAAATAAAATGGATGCTGTACTTTTTCTAGTTATTTTTCAGCCAATGAAGTAACATGGTATTTTTAGGCTAAAAATAAGGAATCTAATGCTGATTTTTATATGTTTCACACCCAAACAAATAACTTGATTTAAATATAACTGTAAAGTCTCTGTGTGTGAGTACATGTGTAGGGGTGGGGAAAAGGAAGATAGTGGGGATATTGTGAGGAGAGTTGAACTCGATTTAGCTCACAGTGGGCACCAAGATTTGACATTTAGAATATTTTTTTTTTTGCCAGAATCTTTGTAATGACGACAAAAACGTTTGCTTAAAATGACTAAGCTCATACTGTTTGAGAAGGAATATATACAAGTTACTTTGTACCAAGAGATAAGTGATGCACTCACTGGTGGTTCTGACGGTCTCTAGTTCCTTCTCAGTAATAAAGCAGGGGTCACCCCTGGTATGCAATCCTTCACATTCTCTCTGGTTTGGTACCTCTTCCACATATTCATATTGCCCTTGTTACATTTAGTCTCATTTTTTTCTAGAATAATCATTTCCCACTGCTTTACCTCTATTGATATATATATATATATATATATATATATATATATATATATATATATTTCCCTATTTCCCTTATTAAGAGTCATTTTTAAGCAACAAATCTCTGTGATTACTCCTTGTTTTAAGGAACGTGACATCAATCTTTTAAAAAATATTACTTAGTATGTATAATTCAAAGAAGATGGCAAATTACAATGAAGAAAATAAAAAATGCCCCAGATCCCACCAACCAGAAATAACCTTTATCAAATTTATAAAGTTATCATTTCATCAGCAGTTCTGGTCTGCAATGCCCTGGGTTATTCTCAGAAATCCTTATAGAGAATATGCATGGCCAAAACTATTTACATTATAACACTAAAACAATATTTGCTTTTTTCTATATGGTCGCTGCATTGATGATGTTAAAACAAGGATCAGTACAACTGCCAACTCCTTAGCATAAATAAAGGAAGTGTCACCTAACAGTATTTATAGTCATTATATTCTTCAGCAAAATGCACCAGTCGAAAAACAAAAGGTCACCTTCACTTAAAAATATTCTTGAAAGTGGAGTGTACCAAAAATTCTGGTTATCTCGAAGAAAAGTATTATGTGCTTGTTTGAGTTCTATGCTAAAGTAGCCCTATTTTCCATAGTACAATATTTGTATTTAAAAAAATGATTCAAGACAAAATATAGTTAGTCAAGTTTAGGTATTTGGTAGACATTTTCCCAAAAATGGTGAATGAGAGCTTGTCACCCAAGGAAAACAAGAAAACAGATCATCTTTATTGTCATGGATAAAATTTCAGCTTTCAAGTAAAAATAAGAATTGTGGAAACCTTATGCCTGTATAATGGATAGCATCCCAGTCCTTATAGATGTCTCTGATATAAACAAGGGCAAAATTAACGAGATCTATTTTTATACCGTATAGGAAAATGTCAACATTTTGTAAGACCTATGCAATTGTGAAACCAAAATTTTCCTGATGATCACGGTGTTACAAAATCATGCATGGCTAAATAGCTACTCAAAGTGGAAGGCAGACCAGGGTTTCAGTGTAACAACAGGAAGAACTCACTGCTATAGTTTCACGCTGAACCCAGCTCGAACCACTTCCCTCTTGCAGAGTTTCAGTGTAATATCAAGTATAAGTATTTTCCTCTCTTTTCCAACTACATATCTGCATAAAGCTTGATTTTCTTTATCTACTTTTTAAAATGGTTGTTCATCTCTCAGCTGAATAAATTTTATTGTCAAAAAAATTATTTCAAGAAGAATTCAAAATCATCTTTAATCATGGTAGCTTAAACGATAGTTTCTGTGTTCCCAGTTCAGCTGTCTGGGACTTTCCATACGTTCACATTAGTAAGTCAATTGTTTTTTTTATAGTGCAGCTAAATTTTCTTTTATTATAATATTGAATAAGCCTTATTTCTGTTTAGCTCTCCCAACTTTACGTTGAATTATCTTTATTTATCCTTCATATCTATACTGTCTCATTACCTTAATTTCTCAAAAATATTCATGTGTATTCACTGTTATTATCTTAAAAAGTGTATTTCAGTCATTTGAATGTTAGTCCCTCTAGCTTTCTCTGAGGTATATAGTATTTTATTATGCTGATATTATTTCCTTTTGTGTATTTTGCTTCATGGTCTTCCCTTTTATTTCAGTTTTTGTTTTGTATATGTGGTTTGTAAGCTCTTGTTATAATGAATTATCTTACTATTTCCATTTATAATATAAAACACTTATTGAACACTTATTTTTACTTTAGCTCATACTTTCTTCAAAAAGTATTTATTTTTCTAAATTTTTCATGCTATATATTTTCTTCCATGCTTTTCCTCTTTCTTTTTCCTCTTCTTTTCCTCCATTTTTTTCCCTCTATCTTCATCTAGGTCTTGCTACTTTTGCTTTTTCTTCGTTTTACTCATTTAGTTATCATGCCATATCCTGCATCTTGTTTGTACTTAAACTGAGAAGATATATCTATCAGAATCTATTAGGTTCCCTTTACATTTTTCTGAGACCAATTTCTCCACCTATGCCACTTTTCCACAGCCTGAACAGAGCCCTTCCCGAAGGCATGAGGTTCTTCTTTCTCTTTTGATATTTAGTTAAATGACTAGTACATTTCATTCTTCTGCTATGGCTTGTATCTCATTACTATATGAGGATACTTAGAATTATAAATCATTTTTTCCCACTTCACTGTGATACTCCATATGCCATGGTCTTATCAATGAAAGTAAATTTAGGTTGGTCACATCCTTGTTTTATAGTCTCCTCTCACATCTGGTTCTTTCCTCCTGCCCCAAGGTTACAGAAAAAAAAAAAAAATGCAAAGGGTCTTCATGATTCACTGTTTTCCAAATTTGGAACCTTAATGAAAGTCTTAACAATTGTTTTTTTTGACTCTCTAATCTCTGTTCTGGAGAATGGGGTTTGGGTTGGGAGCTGAGCCTTCTCTCTTGAAAAAGAGATTTATTTTCTTTTGTTGCTGTCACCTTTGAAGTATTATGAATAATATTGAAATGACTTTTTTCCTTTACTGCTATTTGGAACGAGAAATATTTAAGACTCAATTTATTCTTTCAGCTTTCCCAGAAAGTTTCTTCTCAAAATGCAAATTAATAATTAGTTGTTTGAAGGCTTATCTCCAATTTGATTTAATGTATAAATTCTGACCTATTTTTGTTTTCCTTTCTACTCTAAAAATATTTTTGTTATTGGCTCTCTGGTTAGAATTATCCATGGCTCCTGGATATTATGTCATTGTTGAGTTGTTGTTCTAGTGGCATCAATTTTATCTTTAGGTTAATATTATGGAAAACTGGATGAGATCTAATTTCTGAAGTTCTTTGAAAAGAAACTATTCTTTCCCTTCTGGCTTGGAATATGAACCAAAACCAGATTTTTTTCATTATCCCATCACCATGAGACATAATATATAATATTAAGCTTTCCCACACAATAATAACATAGGATGTAACCAATTTATGCAAAAATGACTTGGTGAATTTCACATGTATACACATGATGACATGGACAATTACATAATTCTCCATAGAATGCTTGCCTTTGGGCCTACAATGTTTGAGTTCAGTTACCAATAATAATCAAATCATGACATATTGAATATATTTACAATTTATCCTTTTGGGTGTTGACATGTTTTCAAGATCTAAGAAAATGTTTAAATGGAAAATCATATGGGTTTCTTGTCTAAGGTTGAAAGTTAAAACCCTGTTCAGTATTTTTAATATAAACTGGCTTTTGAAGTAATGAAATTACTCTGAACAGATTTAATATGCTTGTTCTTTTTAATGTGATAAGGGTGTTATATATTGTGTAAAAAATAAATGTAGAATAAGTTTAAAAATAAATATACCCAGTTCATTTACAATACTCCAGTGAAATACATGGGTGTTTCACTACATGTTTCACTGACAAAAAATAATCACATAAATCTTCCACACACAGCTGCAATTTAGTGAAATATGCAGTTTTCTGTTTTCTATTACTGTATACAGTATAAATTCTTCTGCTGGAAGACAGATTGTGACAAATTTGCAAACAGCATCTGTATTCATACATTTGAAACATTAATTTATCCAGCAATAAAAACTCTGATTTCCCTAAAGGAGAGTCATGTCTGAGAACTAATGCCTATTTTTGAGACTTAACTGAGTTTTCAATGTTAGTCATTTTCTCATGAGTTACGTGCTCCTATGGAAAAATATACAACTTAACAGCAAGTACAGAGAGTTAAAAGGGTCACAAAAAACATAAATCTGTATGCCTAGTTTATGTATGTGTATAATTCATATAAATAAATTTTCTACTACCTACACTTTCCATTGTAGAAAATGCTTTTGTTAGCAATGATATCAAAGGAATGACAAGGAAAGCTAGATAATATATACACTAAATTAAATGCTTACATACTACATTTTTTGAAATGATAAATATTGCTTTGGGCATAATAATGAAACTTCTTAAAATTGAAAAAATAAAGTCTATGTTTATCGTCTAGTTATATGGTTTATTTCTAGATACAGTATAGTATTTTCAAAAGAAAGATATGAAAGTAAAAGAAAGTAGAACTGTATAAGTTCTATCTAACTTTTTAAGGTGATTTTTAAAAATTCCCTTGGAAATATCATTCAACAAGAGCCACTTTCTAACTCCCAGTTTTGTAAATAATTCCAAGTGTCTAATCTCTGCAATAATGAAAGATGTTCAATTAGCCAATTTCTGTTTGTTTTGTCTCATTTATTGTTTTGTTTTTTCTTCCTCAAGATAAGTTATTTATATAAGCCATTCCTAAGATATTGAGATTATTACATTTCTTATCATTCAAATTTTTAATTCAATAACTGATTTACAAAGAAGCGAGACATTTGATTAGGCTATTTTATAACAATTTTAAAAATACTTATCTAACATTATAATTTCCTCAGGAAATAACCAATGTCATCAAGATCAGAGTGAGTCAGCCTCTAACAGCTCCCCACAGAGTATCATACAAATACTAACCTTATCCTGAATTTCTCATGTTCTTCTGTGATCTTACAAGCACCGATCAAATCATATTTAAATACATGCAAAAAATATTTTTAAATGACATACTCTGAGATTTTAAAATTCAAACAGCTTTCTCAGCTATTTGAATAGTGCCAATCTAAAATCTGCATCCATGCTGCTTTTTTAATTAAAATTGTACCCAAAGGAAAACAGTATTTAACAGTGTGTGAGCTTGCTCTCTCTAGAAATTGTGTAGTGAATTGTTTGCTCCTACCATAAGGTGCTTCAGTGTCTTGGGTTTTTGCTTTACTGTCTGGTCTTTCTCTCTCTCTCTCTTTTTTTTCCCCTACTGCTGTTATACTTTTGACCTAATTTAATTGACATAGGCAACAGCAATCACATTGTTCTCTGACTGATTACCTGAACAGGTAGTTGAAAAAAAGGCAAGCCACAGAGCTGACTAGGACATCCATTTCAGTTCGCACTGAGTTGGCAGAGAGAGTGTATTATTCCAAGAACCTAAATAAACTTTACTTTGCAGGAAGGCAGTGACCTCAAAGAATTCTTCAGTCTCTACATTTATAAATTTCTCATTTTTTAATTAATTTCTTCTTTCAAGTCAATACATTTTCATATATCATTGTCTCAGGACTGCTGTTGGGATAGAGAAATCTGAACTGTTTCTTCAACACACTGTTGATGTGTGTGTTAAGTGTGCCTGGCTCTCACCATTTATATTTGAGGAGAACATGATATTAGTATCTCGTTTCAAGAACTTATCATATCATTTGTTTTCACTGATTTCAACCTACTCTAAAAATCAAGGAATCATGAGGGTTATGTTTGCATTGATTTAGTTTTGGTTTTCTTTACTTTCATTTTTTATTATTCTTTTTTTTCCCCAACCCTAAAGAGAATTAGAAAATAAAGCAAGTTTCATTGGTTCTTCAAAAAGTCCCAACTGATCACTAAGAGTTACCTGAATTCAATGAGTTATTTAGCTTCCTAAAGTTTCTTTAACTCTGGTAATAACCTATCCATAATTGATGTTTCATTGTTCTTTCAAAAAATATGACATGAGAAAAATACGTTCATTGCAACATGAGTACATTTTATAATTTTAATGATGAAAGAAATTCTTATGAATACATTGCCTAATTTAGGCAGGACTCACATGAATTGAGTTAAGGGACATTAGGGTCCCTTAGATAAATGGGACTTTCCTAAACACCTGTCCCAGAGTTGGGTTATTGCCTGTACTGGCCACAGAGCAGAACAAGGGGTGGCAATGTCTGGGACAAATGCACCACAGGACACTCCTCTGGCCTTTCTGTGTCTGTGCCACACTCCACAGAAAGGGGAGTTAATAGGAGTCAAAGGGTGTGAGAACTCTATTCAGTGACAACCCAATCCCATCTGCACTATTCCAAGCACCAGGTTAAGCCATAGATTATTAAAATCTACTGGTGTCTTTTCCTCTACACCTAACTAATCTGGGTGTTTCTCGTTCTAAGTGTACTGTTAGATCAACATCAATTTATTAAAATACCACCCATACATAGTTGTATAAATCTATCTATATTAGGCTATTTAAAAATCCTTTATCTTTTAGAATTCTTCAATTTTTCTACATGCTCCTGATAATGTGATTTTCAACATTAGAACTTCATCTTCTAACGTAAAAGTTTATAATAATACAAACATCCTTTCAACAGTGTCAATATTTTTTGTCTATTGACATAGCAACAAAATCCAATCCATTTTTTCCCTCTCTTCCTGCTATATTTAACTGTGGTCCCTTTTTCTTGTACATGTATTTTTCTCTGTGTTTATAATTCACATCAATAAATCTAGGCTCACATTCACCAATATCTGTTATTGTTAGAGTTGTTTAGTTGATTTCTCTACCTCCAGTATTCTGTTCTTCAACTTACCCTTCCCTCCACTGTTGTAATAATTTAATCATGAAAGCATGAGGGCCCCTGTTGCCTACTTGTATCAAATCCAGATTTCTGTCCCAGAGTTTATAACCCTAAATCTCAGGTGTGGCAGTGTATATTAAGCACCTTTTCCATTAAAATTCCCAACATAAACCATCTCAATTCTCAACCATAATATATTCATACCTTGGAACTCATACTCTCTTATTTAAATATGTGTTATCACTAATAAATTTTTTTTAAAAACTGTCCTAAGAGAGTATAGAATTCAATGTGCTGTCAAGATTTCCTTTCCAAAATAGCTATAGTCCTCAACTGCTGTGAATGTGACACAAAATGGCTTTCAGATGCCGGCAGCTTTGAGGATTGTCTCAGCTAAAGAAATCTTCCTTGTCCTAAGTCATACCTCCTTTCATGGGCCAATGGTACCTAGTGACTGACCAAGTTAGTATTTAAAATCATCCCCCTCCTTCTCCAACTCTGGACAACTCTGAATAGCCACACGAGGTTCAAGTTACCTATAAGTTTGACTGAGTCTGCCAGTGGGAATGAATCAAGCTCATCTTCTTTCTCTGCCAAATCCTGCTTCCTTCCTTATCCATCCACACACGCCATTTCCAAAGACATTTCCTAACAACTGTCTCATGCTCTAACCTCTATCTTGGAGTCTGCTTCTAAGGGAAACCATCCTATAACAGAGCTATTAAACAATATATGCAAAGTTTTGACTCCATTGCTTTGAGCATTCTTTTTTCTCTATAGATACTTTCACTTTTATTCTTCACACATTTAATTTTACTTATCCTTCATAAAACTAATTCATTATACTTCTTCCTTAACTCCTTCAACCACTCTAGTTCATACTGATCTTTATCTTTTAGATCATTATTACTATTACTATTACTATTACAATTACTATTATTACTGTTACTATTACTATTACTATTACTATTAGTATTACTATTACTATTACTAAATGTTTAGGACCTGGACTTCCAATTAATGAACAAAGACATCATAAGTTTAAAAGTGCTTCGAAAGAAGCAAATTCACCAATTGCAGGTGTAATAGCATTAGCGTGGTCTCTTCTACTGGGTAGTAGGAACCACACTTTTATTTTCTTTTCTCTCTCACTCCTGATCCCCAATCCATCCACATAGTCTGCTACAATTTGAAAACAAATTATATTTTAGATATATTTTCTTAAAAATATAGAATCAATGTATTACTGAATGTGATTTTTAAACCACAGCATTAATTGTAATCAAAGTAAAATAAAGCTTGAAAAATAATTAATATTGCAGTACTATTTGGTTGATGATATCATCATATTATATATAGATGTAACTTGAGGTTACTGAGCATTTGAGCAACTATTGAACCATATATTAAAAACAGTGCTTGATTGTATATAATCATTTCCTATCTAATCAGCATGACATGTCCCACAATTCTGGAGAGTAAATAAAGTTACAACAATTTTATTTTTCTAGTAATAGCCAATAAATGCACTACTTCTATTGCTTCTTTGCACTGCATGTTCTTATGAAAAAAAAAGAGAGAGAGGAGGGAGAGAAGTAAAGAAGAAAAGAATTATGAAAAGCAAGAAGAAATACAAAATAAAATCTGTTCTTTAAGCAATATATGCAAAGTCTGATATATGATGACATCAAAATCCTGGCTCTCAATGAGCCACTCATCTCTGAGATAGGATAATGTCCTTTCTCAGATCCAAACTCAATCTGGAAGAACACATACTCAGATTTTTTTTTTTAACTGATACTCTAGTGGTTATCTATTGCCACACAGAGCTTAAATATAGGTGTTCAGGTCTGAGAGAATTTTCTCTATTGGACAAAACTTGTTTGTATCCATGTCCATGTCCATGGATACTTAGGCCCTTATTTGAATCTAAGTGGACAAGTTTAAGTAAAATTAATATAATGGGCTCAGTTGTTTGTCCTTGCAACTGATCACTGGTAAAGAACACCCTGGCCCATAACAGTCATAGAATGACAAGGTTGAGGGCACTGACCTCAGATCCACATGACCTCTTACTATGCAAACTAAGAATGTAAGAATTAGCAATCTTAATTAAATACAAAAGATATGATGACTCCCTAATTCCAGATAATAGCTGTTTATTCATACTGTATTTATCTAAGAAGTTTGTATAAATTAATGTTCCAGACATTTAAATTCTGTTCCTTTAGATTAAAAATATCAAACAAATCCATGCCTCCATAAATCTAATTTAACTCTTTTCACATGCTGATAGATACTCTTATCTCCATTTTATGGGGAGAAAACTGAGAATTAAGCTGATAAATTAATTTACTCAACCCTAGCTAGGGTTGAGCATAAAAACACCTTATACCAAAATATTAAATTATACTGATACATAAGAAAAAAAAAAACAAGTCAAGAGATACTATACACGTACCAGATACTTTAGCATATGGAGTTGGCTGTCAATATTAGTGTAACTGAGGTTTGAATGTTCATTCTATGATTCTCTAATAAAAGCTTACTTTTTTTAATGTTTGAGATTTCCACTGAGTAAGATCATAATTCATGTTTATTAGAAAAAGACGGAAATGTTTTTACTTCCTTGCCTACAAATTACTTTCTAAAAGATAGTTCCTCTTAGTTTACAAAACAAACTAGATGTGAACTAAAAAGATTTGGATAGTTTGTAGCTAACATTTCATTTCCTCTTGGCAGCTCCTAGAATTCTGTCATTCGGCTGTTATCATATTGCATTATTTTATCCTGAAATCAAGACACATGTTTATATAAAGAAAACAGGAAATAGCTGAATAAGAATGCCTTCAAAACTAAAAGCAAAATTAAGGTTTACTTCTTAAGTACTAAATATATAGTAATTATACAATAATACTGCATGGAATGAATAGATGAACAAAATAATTTTTAAAAAGGAACTATCGTTTTATTTCTTTTAAGTGGAAAGAAAAATACTTTATCTGCTATCAGTAAGAAACACAATTCCCACCTTATTTTTTAGAAGAACATGGTTAAAGGGGAAGAAAAAAATAAGGAAGAAACAAAGGAAGGAAGGAAGGAAGGAAGGAAGGAAGGAAGGAAGGAAGGAAGGAAGGAAGGAAGGAAAAAAATGGTAAGGAATGGGAAGGGAGGCAAAGGGTGAGGAAGGAAGGAAGGAAAGACATAAGGGGTCAGTCTTCCAGCTGTTATTCTACCTGTATACCCATTCTCAGTGTCAGCATGAATGGTAAAGGAGGAGAAACAAGCTGTTGTAAAAATTAGTGTGACAGAAAACACCTTAGTGGCCATGGAGGTGTGCTGCTCAGATGCTCCCTCATGACCAAGGCACGTGATCAGCTGCCAGAAGTGTTGGCAGTGGAGTTGGCAGCTGACAACTGACACTCTTCCAGGAATTTTTCTCGTGTTAGAGGACTTTTTCACTCAAAAGTATGCCCCATTCCTGGGGCAACCTGCCATTTAGCCCAACTGGTACAATATTCTACTATTATTTCCTTGATACACACATACACTCTCTCTCTCACATGCAATTCCTAATTTTTAAGAGGTGACATAATTTATTGTTTTCTACTATCATGTGAGAACATTAGGCCCCAGCAGTAAGTCATTGTGTGAGGAAAATAAAGTGCTGCAGTAAAACAAAATACATGTGTATGTATATGCGCATATGTTTGTTTGTGTGTGCAGTCTTATAATAAATTTTTGGAAACCCCAAATTTAAAGTGAAGAGATATTTAAATATACTATAGCTTATGAATATATTTTATTCAACATAATTTCTATATAGGAGCTATACCTGTTGCACTTATCTTTTCTGTTTTTTTTTCCTCTCTCTTTTCTTTCACTTTAGAGACTGAATTATTCATGTTCAGTCATTATTGACTAATGTCACCAAGTACTGAACCACTTAACATACAGTCAAGAAAAGAGAAACTGTTCTAGATATTTCATACAAAGGATTTAATTCAAGGATTTGTTTGCAAAGTTCTTGGGAGGTCTTCAACAACAAACACTGCTAATACCTATGGGTTAAAGCCCAGGAACCCGATCCTGCCCTTGTGCTCTTAGAAATACTATTAGAGTTCGTTTTGATCATCATGTCCATTCCTTTCTCCGTAACAGACAACCACATTCTTGAACAGATGTATATTCTGGTAAAATAAACATCATCTATTTTTAATTTGTATGCACTAAAATTGTATATGTTCTCATTTCATAGTTTTCAACATTCATTTCAATAATCTTTCTCATTTGCTTGATATATATCTAATTTCCAATTTCTTACTAATTCATAAGATTCCATGGTTTCTATCTGTATATTTTATTTATTCACTCCCTTAATCATGTATATTAAGTCACATCTAACCCTTTACTGGATCAAATAATACTTTGACAAACATAAGCATATACCCCTCAAGGATATCTATCAAAATAAGAAGTCACTGAGCCATGGGTGATAAACACAACTAACTTAAAAAAGAACTGCCAGAATATATCCCAAAATGGCTGTACCAGTTTATACTCCTTGATAGTGCATAAATATGGCTCCTTTCTTCACATCATCAAACCAAGATGTTATTCAACTTTCTAAGTTTGCCAATCTCCTACATCAAATGTTTTATTAAATAACAGTTTTAATTTGTGTTAGTTTAGTGAATTTCAGGATTTCTTATATTTTTAATCATTTGAATTTATTCTTTACTCTCCATGAATAACCTGCACACATCCATGCCCATTTTTTTCTACTGGATTTCTAGTCTTTACCTGGTTGATATTCCAAATTATTCTATAATATTATTTTTTATCCATCCATTAATTAATTCATCTACTAATCAGATTTTTAATTTAGCATTTAGAACATATTGGTGAACAACAGAGACAAAGATCTTAACCTAAAGCTTACATTCTACTTAGTAGTAGATGGGAGATTCGAGTGAGCAGAAACAATAAATATGTGAATAATAAATGAGAAAATTAAATAGTATATGTTAGAGGAAGATAAGTAGACAGGTGCTAAGAAAAGGAAGAAAAGTAAAACAAGATCAGAAATTGGGAAAAGGATGATTAGCATAGAACTGTTTGAGCAGGTGACATTTAAATAAGGACTCAAAGAATTCACAGGTATTATCTGTGAAGATAGCTGGAGGAAGCATTCCAGGAACACTAACCAAAGACTTAAGGTAGACACATAATGCCAGCATTTGAGGAAGAGTGTGAGAGCTAGAGAAAAGACAAATGGTAGTAGGAGACCTAGTGAGAAAAGAAAGAGTTTATGGAGTGAGATGGGACACCAGCATCAATTGTTGAAGAGAGAATGTCATGCTCTGACTTATGATTTTTAGAAAATATATATTCTGGCTGCTGTGTTATAAAGAGATAGTGGACAGGCAGGTATAGAAATAGGGAGGTATAGAAATAGGGAGACCAGTCGAGAAGCTATTCTAACATCTAGGCTAGGGCAGATGATGGCTTGAACTTGATGTTAACTGTAGAGATGGTGAGAAGTGGTGGGGTTCTTAAATTTTGAAGGCAGAGCCAAAAGATATTAATTCCTCGTGTGTTTTCAATGTTTTATATGATATCTACCAATCTGTCATCCGACTCCATATTTATTCATAGTGTCCTTCATTAACAGAAGTCTTTATTTTCAGTGTAATCAAATCTATTTAATTTTCACATTGTAGACTATGCAGCTCATGTCAAGTTCAAGAAGTTATTCCCAGCATCAATCTCTTATACTTCTTTGTATTAGGTTTGCAGTTTGATATTTCGGATTTTGGCCTTCATTATTTTAATAATTTATCGTTGTAAAGGTAGAAATTCAGCTTTTTTTTTTCTCTCACCAGATAATAAATCTGTTTTTTTTCCCCAAATGCAGCCTTTATTTTCCTTCTGATTTGTGGTATCACCGATATCATATATCACATCCCTATAATATCACATAATAATTGGAATTATTAACTAGAAGTTTGTAACTTTTGCACAAAAAGTATAAAAACATACAATTGATTTAAATTCCTGGCAACATTAGAACCAAAGATTCCAACAAATGTTTTTCATAGGGGTCAAAATGTTTGGGTTACCTCATATCATTTAAATGATCTAAAAATAATCTGAGGCAGAAATTCATATCTTGGAACACTTAGAGGAAAGAATGTATCTCATTCAGTTTTGACAAGCCCAGTTAATAATGTTTTTTTTTCCCCTTAAAAAAGAATTTATTAGAAACTTAATTAAAAAATAAACAAAACCAAAAACAAAAACAAAAATCATAGTTTCACCAATTTTGCATTATTAGTGACCAAGTCAGCCTGAGTTAAATTCGGGCTTTGGCCCTTACTATGTGGATAAATTTCTGAGGTTTTATGATTTTGTCTTCTATGTGAAAAGGATATAAAAATGCCCATGGTTCAATTTTGTTATGCAGGATAATACAACAGCTAGTGGAAACTATAATAGATTAATTTGTCAAAATAAGAAACAGAGATTCAGCGGTAGCTCAGCTATAAGAACAAGTGGTCTGTTTTATCTTTTCTCTATTAGTTATTCTCCACTCAAGAGCTTCACTGTGTAACAATTCGCAATAGTAGACCAGTCTGTAAATGACAAAGGCAAACATCTTAATAGCAGGCTTTCCTCTTTAAGAATAGAGAAGACTACCCTCTGCCAAGCTTTGAGGAAGAAGATAATATTTGACTGACTTCCTTAGTGTTTTTGGCAATATTACAGAACTTTATTATCATGTGAAAGAACATGGCAAAAATGTTTTCTCTCAGGTATTAGGTAAAATATGGCATCACAAATTTATTAAAAATATATTTATAAATACTCTTCTTATATTTTTGTTTGTTTGTTTTATTACAACTCTTTAGGTGGTAAAGAAAAAATAAAAGCATTCTTGTTTGTTTATCAGATGTCTATTCACCATGAGTTGTAGTACTAGAACAATCCTCTAAATATCATTTTTAAAAAGCTTTATCTTCAGTACTATTTGACATAATAGTAATATATTTTAATATTTTTAAATTTCATATACAATTTTATTCTGTTTCTACTGTGGATTTCTAAGGATCTATTTAATGCTAACCCTGAACAGATGTTTGGAGTCTAAGTTGATAGCTTAACAGCTTCTGACATAAGTATGACCTTCATAAAATTAAAGCATGGATTGTCTAATACGGTGTAAGTGGCATTTTATTTAAATCTGAGTTGGTGGTACAGAGTCAATAATCACTGAGTATGAACCAAGTGTAATAACCCAGAGATGATGAGACAGTATTTGCCCTTTATCAGAATAAGGTTAAAACGGCTGTCAAGGTGACAGACGCTAATCAGTGAAACCTGAACAATTATGCCCAATAATCATTAAATGAAGGCAGAGAACTAGACTCCTGGGAAGGAGCCAGTGTTTGGCAAAACAAAATGTGATTTTATTAAGAGAATCACAGAATTTTGAGTGAAAGGTAGTAGTAAACTCAAAATGAAGTCCAATTTCTGGATGCTGTCTCTTAGTATATTAAGAGGGCATGGTTAAGTATGATTCTTCTATAAAACTTGCCACAGATAAAGTATGTACATTAGGAAAGCTAATGATTTCATAGTCCTCTGGAGAGAAATGTATATACGTTATCTTTTAAAATACTTTATAATAGCTATGGTACTGACCTGCATTTTGTAGTATGTTCTTTTTCATAAGTTGATCTTTACAACATAGGATCTAACTAGAGAAAAGTTATAGTTGTTATTTATCTATCTGAGGTTGAGTATAAGCTGAAAAGCTAAGTACTATATCAGGGTAAAATATGCTATTTCTAATTCCCTCTACATGACTCATGGTTACATGATAAGGTAAAAAAAAAAAATCTGGTCTCATCATCAAAGATGTGGTCTGGAAATCATTTCATATGACTATAATATTTTTGTATGACAATAATATGAAATATCCTATAATGTGCACTATTATTCTTTATACAAAGTAGGTTGAAAAGTTTTCCTTTGAGTATTAGACTAGGTTGCATCTTTGAATCTATTGTGTTAAAGTAGAAGGTGATTTTCCTTCTGGTATCCATTGACAGATTTCACTTCTTAATATATCTAGCCCTATATCATTTTACATCACTGATGACTGGAACTTTGATCTTTCTGGGAGAAATACTGGAAAAGGAAAGAGAAATTATTATTTTTTTTATTATATACCATGTACTTATCTCATCCTCACAAGAATTTGAAAAAAAAATGCCTTCAATTTGTGTCTATCTTTGTAGTCATGCTAACAACAACAACAACAACAAATGAAACAGTTGAGAAGACAGAACATAAAACTCTAAACATCATTAGTTAATTTTTGGTAGAAATTAAGTTCTTAAAGTTATTATAATCATTTTTTCCCAGAGAAATAAAGTAGTATTACACTAGTGAAATCTATAGCAGAGTAAAATCAATCCCTTTTTACCTTTCTGCCATTATGCATATTTCCAAACATGTGAAGAATATTTTTATGTATTACAAGGTATTATTAAGTACTTCTGATTGATTAAACAAAATACATTTATATTTAGTAAAAATCTAGGTATTTTATAATTTCTTACTCACTACATTCTATAGAGTATTTAATTCTCTCTCTACTTTTTATACCCATCATAGACACCTGAGATAAAACCACCATTATCTCTCAGCTTCCTAATGGGCTCCCCAATACCCACATTTTTTCCATAAGGTAACTAGAGTGATCTTTCAAAAATGCCAAATGTGATTATGTAGTGTTCTTGCTTAAATCTCAATATCTTATTATTGCTCTTAGATAACAATCCTAAGAACTTAAAGTTCTACGAAACTCAACATGTCAGTCTTGGTCATACCAGCTTCCAGCATCAGCACCAGTGTCTTTACGGATGCTTCCACGTCTCCATAAGGAAAATTCTCTACTCCTTATCCCAACTGCTACTTTCTCTTTCTTAACCATTTTTTCATAACATTATCTATAACTTCTTGAGGAAAGTCATTACTTACTTTCCAGCCTAGATGGGACATCCTTATTTGTACACTCTCTGCACACTGCACATTTTTCATTGAACCTAGCACAACTTAAATAATTATCTACACTGATGTTGGGTATTTTGTTAGCAGACCCTAATGTTGATTAGCATAGGCCTTTGTCTGCTTTGTCCTTTATTGTGTGCCTAGAGCCTAACACATAGGATTTATCTAAAGATTATTATTTGAATTAACAAATTGTTCTTCTAAGTACTACTTAAGCTTTGTATTACTTATCTACTGCTGCTTACAAATCACCCAAAACAATGTCTTAAGACAAGAAACATTTATTATCTCGTAGTTTTCATGGATCAAGAAACCAGCCACAACTCTGACCTCTGGCTCAGAGTCTCTAACAAGGCTGCAGTCAAGGTGTTCACCGGGACTGCAGACATCTCAAGACCTTCCTGTGAAAGGATGCATTTCCCCACGTTCATACACGTGTGTGTTGACATTCAGTTCCTCGTGGGCTGAAGTCCTCAGTTCCTTGCTGGCTGCTGGCCAGAAGATGACCTCAGGTCTTTGCCACCTGGGGCTCTCATAACATCGCAGTTCTTTAGCAGAACAAGTAAGGGATAAGTGTTTGAGAGAACATGAGCAAAATGAAAGTCAGAGCCTTTTATAACTATATTTTAGAAGTGACATTCCATTGTTTTTGCTGTATGTTTTTGGATAGAAGCTTCATACTAGGCCTAGCCTACACATAAGAAGAGAGAATTACGGAATGGTGACAAATCCAAGAGGGAATCATTTTAGAAGCTGCGTACTGCAGGTCAGTTCATCTTATGAGAATTATCTCATTAACTCCCTTCAGTTGGCATTCCTTTTAAAGTTATCACTGCCCACTTCATACAAAAACTATGTAAAACATATAATTGGTCCCACTAAAGTCTAAATTTTCTAAAAACAGTATTTGATTCCCTTAGCAACTAGCACAGTTCTTTGTATACAGAAGGAACTCAGGAATTATTTCCTGAGTGAAAGAATAAATAAATAAAAATGAAAGAATATCGATTCTCCTATTTTTTTTTCAAAAAAGGAGAGTAGAAAAATCTCTTTTCCATTTCTTTTTTTAAGTTTAGAATACTTTTATTTTTTAACGTGAGGACTGCACAGTTATTATCTCTTACATGCAACAGCATGTATACCCTGCATATATGTCAGGCACTAAAAGATTGAGGGCAGGGTATGTTTCATCCTAGGATAAGATTCAGACTTCCTTGATTTTCTAAAAGAACATAAATATTTTATTTCTCAAGCTATTAATCCAAATTCCTTATGGAATAAGGTTTCTTGGAATGAAGATTTGTTTACAGTGCTGAGTTCATACCAGGAAACTATATACTCTCAGATTGAGAAGCAAAGAGCAATATCTGTGAGGCCAAGAAACTTACTCTATAACTATTTTTTTTTTAATTTTAATCAGTCCTGCAAATTCTCAGATCTATTCCTCTAAGGGGAAAAAATGTTCAAATTTTGCAAAACAGTTGCCAATTCTGAAAAGACTACATTAGTGTTAATGAAGAAAACAGTGGGGAAGAAAGCACAACTGCCACCTGGAGGAGACAGATGTGGAGGCATCCTCCATCGTTTGTGCTCATGTCTGCTGAGAGAGTGAGTACCACATTAGTTGGTGATGAAGATATGCCTTAGCCTACGGACCTCAAATACTGGCAGATCATTTGTTTAGAAACTAAATAATGCTCTAAAAAATGAATCAAAGCAGTGGACATGTCATTTGCTAACAAAATAAAATACATGCATATTAAACTGTATTGTATTCCATTAATATGACAATTAAAAAAATAGTGTGGTACAGTGTGTGAATTTTAGAAAATTTATATTTTTATGACATTAGATTTTATTCAATGTATTACATATTTCTATTTGTTCTTATCCTGATGTATGTCTTTCAGTCACTACAGTTTTACATACTATATATGTCCTGTGTCTTTCTCGTTAACTTTCCCCAAGGTGCTTTATGTTTGTTTCCATTATGTATGAAACACTTTCCACATTTCAATTTTAAGTGTTTATTAATTATGAGAACAGCTATACTCGGTATTACGTCATATTCAATCACTCTAAGGATTCTAGTAAGTCCCTGAGTATTTTAGTTTTTTTCAAAAGTACATTATGTAGTTACCAGGTATACAGTGTGTTTTATTCTCGAGCATTTTATTTTTAAAATGTCTTTATTAATATTTAAATATTGCTTAAATATTGTATGTTAGTATAAATTAATATTTTGTTAGACATATATTTTATTTTGTTTTTTATTGCAATTGCTATACAACTGTGGTAGCCATAGCAAAAACCGTGATCTAGTTTCTGATATTAATTTTAGTATATTTTAGTTTTGAATGATTTTTAAAGGTCTATAATTTATTTTTTGTTTATTATATTTTTGTAGAATTTATGCAGGTACATCAAACAAATCTAGTATCTTTAAAGATTTTTTTCCATATTTTGAATGATTTACTATGTAAATTTCATATAAAACTCAGCTGCACAATTATGTTATCTAATGTGTTTTGTAATAACAGATTTTAAATCTATTTTTTGTTTCCCTATTATATTTTACAATTGTTCTTTTGCAAATTTTGGTATTTTAGTTAACTAATAAATTGTCCAATTACCATCATTTTTAAGGTTTTTAATTACTAAGTTGTATCATTTATTATAATCTTCGATGGTCATACCTATTTTACTTTCCATTAATATGCTTCTTCATCTCACAAAACTTTGAAATGATATTCTCATCTTTAGAAAACCAGTGATTATACTTATTTTCTTCTTTTTCTAATTATTAAGCTTCGGTTGTTTCTAAAATTTCCATTTTCTAGTTTTCTTAAAAAATAAAATAAGTTTAGTTTTAGTTTTTTCTTTCATTGAATAAGGGAAGTAATTAAGTCTTTATATTTTCCTCTGAATATGTTCAGTGCTGCTGAGTGTGCCCTGACTCCTGGTGACCCTGTGAATGAGTGGTGTCAACAGTGGCCTCCTGTCCTCAACAACCCTGCTCTGCTCCTATACTTATGACTATGGCTTATTTGATGTAGTCCATCTATGTCAGATTTGCTCTTCTTTTGCTGCTGCTTCCGTTTTTCCCAGCATTATTGTTTTTCCAAAGAACCTTGGCATTCTCATGATGTGTCTGAGGTAATACAGCTTTAGTTTTGTCATGTATGCCTCCAGTGATGTTGCAGGCTTAATTTGCTCTAGGACCCATTTGTTCACCTTTCTGGCAATCCAGGGTACACAATGTTACTAATCATAGGTGGTCTGGTATAAAATGTGGTTGTTTTCTACATAACTTACAGATAATTAGATGTAGAAATCTATGCACAAATGGGTCTATGTATATGTAGAAATGTGTTTATGTATATGTGTATGTAAAGGCATGTATATACATATGCGCATGTGTGCGCACACACACACGCACACACACACATATTGAATAATTCCAGAATACATATATAAATATAATATATAAATATATATATAATATATAATATATAAATATAATATATAAATATATATATAATATATAATATATAATATATAAATATGTATAAATATATAAATACATATATATATATATGTATTCTGGAATTATTCAATTCCTTCTATAGTAACTTCCTTTGCATTTAACAGCTTTAATAAATGTTCCATTATAATTATTTCTTCTATTCATTAAAGAAAGAAATTTGAATACCTAGTACTATAAGCCTTGCTTTAGATATTGGGAAAACATCAATAAATGCATAAAATACTGAAAAACACCTCTCTTGTCTTTCTAACAGTTTTGCTTCATTGCCTGTGTTATATGTTCCATACATAATGAGGATTGTCATGTCTTTATAAATTTTCCCTCGTATTATTGTATAATGTCTCTTTAATGGCTTAAGTCCTCTAAATATTAAATGTCAGGCAGTTTCATAATTAAGTTCTACCTATTTATACTTACTGTGCATTTTCTTTATGTCTTTTATTTTTTATTTTGAAACTTTATCACATTATTTCATGTATGTTTCTTTTAATGAGAACATATCTACATTTTGACTGGCTTTTACATACATTTTCAAGTACATTCATTTCCAGTGAAGTGCTGATGCATACATTATACATAGTTTTCACATTACCTAGGGCCTTCAATCTGAGATATGTTATTTCACTGAGTAACTCTCCTACGTTCTTCTCATAATCTTTATTTCTCATCCTTTTCTCCAAAGTAAAAGTAATATTTTTCACTGATTTTGTTATTTTTACTTTTCATTAATTTTTAAAAGCAGTACATATTTACATCACTGAATAATTGTTTATTTTTGCCTGTTTTCTTTATACAAATGGTCTCATAATCTTATATTCTTTAAGTGACTTTTATATTAAAATGATGCATCATGTTTTCCAGGTTTATCCTTATAGATGTGACGGCTATGCAAAACGATTTATTCATATTTCCTATTACTGTTGAAATCTTTTTTTCCAGTAACATGCTATTGCGAACATTTCAGCACATGTCACCTAGTTAATATATTCGAGAGATTCTACTAGAAATGGAATTGTCAAGTTAGAAGTTGCAGATATTCGATGCAACTAGATATTAATTAAATGGTTTTCAGAATTGTTAAAACAAATTTACACTTCCATCAAGAATGTAGGAGTTTTCATCGTTATACATCTTGCATTTTAATTTTGATGAGTGTGAAACACCTTTTCTGTGGTTCTTAATCCTTAAGAATTTGTTGTGACTCGATTTATGATGGAACAGATGAACAATTTTTGTTCATATTCCACATATGCTTAGAAAGCATGTGATTCTCTCTTTTCTCCTTAGTAAGAGGAACTAAATTGTAGTTGAGACTACTGTCAACCAGAATAAAAGTACATTATATTTTATTCCTTGCACTGATGTATAACCTTAGACTGAAGAAAAATAGAGTACAACTGAGTTAACTGAAAAGGGCTTAATTTTCCTCTTCTGCCTTTTTTTATTTCCTTCTTCTTATGACAGGCTACTTGGGGAGTAATAGCTGGAGCTTCAATGCTCCCTGTAGAATATGAGGTGACCAGAAAGAAGGAAACCACATGGCTGAGAGTGCAAAATGAATATGGAAACCTGGGCCACTGATGTTACTGTGGATCAGGCACAGCAGCTTTGGACTATATACCTTCTGATGTTTTCCACAAGAGACAGGAATATACTTTTATTTTGTTTAAGTCACAATTATTATTTCTTCTCATTATATGTAGCCAAACTAATAGAATTACAGGTATTAAATATTAAAGTAAAAATTTTAAATCAAATTCATTAGGCTTTTAATTTGAATGAGAGGCTGAAAGTTGAATGTTCATAGTTATTCTCAGAAAACTTAAATGTATTCTGTTGGGTGCTGAAAGTTGAAAGCAAACTGCATAATTACAGAAATGTGCTGTATCTGTTAGAAATTTAGGGTTATAGACAACAGTTCAGTAGTGTGTGGTTTTTACAACTGTCCCTTCAGGTTGCACTGATATAAGTATCATGTCAAGAATGTTGGAGGCTGAAGTTATAATTTGCCTTTACTCTGATAATCAGTTACCACCAAGTGCATAATGTACAGTTTTAAGCTCCATATTTTAATCGGACTATTTAGAAGAAATGGGTCAAAAACAAACAGGGATTTAGATAACGATAATCTCTCTCTCTCTCTCTGAATATAGAAAGGTCTTTCAGTGGAAAGGGAAGGTAGTGAGGATGACTTAGGATCAATGTACTAAGCATTAAAGGAGAGAATTAAAACCAATTGTTAGAAGTTTCAGATAGATGAGTTTGAGTTTAATATGAAGAGAGGCTACATGACAGAGTTGAACCAAGATAAAATTAATTTTCTTTGGACATACTGTGTTTCCTGTTACTGGTGGTGTCTTAGGCCAAATAACCACATGGTGGGGATGTTGTAGAGAGAATCCCAGCATTAGATGCCTTTTCGGAACATAGGACACTAGAGGTTATTTCCAAATTCTGAAATTTATGAATTAATGGATCAAATATATAGGGAAAAGTGTCAAATTGTTTCACTGATATCGTATTTAAATTCTTGCATCTCAAAAATGTTGTCCCTCAGCTTAATTAAATTAAAAAAGATAAAACTATACCAAACATATATACCTGATATAGAAATTTTTTATTATGTCAAATACTGGCTTAATTTTAAAAATTATGTATACTTGTACATTATATGTGCCTGTCACACAAATGCTCTGGAATCAGCATAGGGAGAGTGTTTTCATTTTGCAAATGTATAAAAATACATAAGGCTAAAATGGTATTGAAGATAAATATTACAGAGAGAACACAATGACCCAAAAATGGGTCAGCACAAACTACCAATTGATTAGATGCTTGCAGAAAACCACAGCAAATGACAAAATCAATTCACCAATCAGCTTTGCAATGTTTTATTCTAAACTCAGCCAGCTGGGCAATTAGGAATATACTCCATGTCTTTATGTCTTTCATTGAAGAAAGCATCGTTTTCCTTTGGAAGCAGATGGTTAAGAACTCTGGATGGGCCAAAGTTCACTAAGGTTACTCCCTTACGAACAGAATAAATGACATGGCAGAATATGCTCTTTTGAATCTTTTGAATGATTAGAAACTGAAAAAAAAAAAAGCCTTGTAAGTTGATATTTGGTTTTAGTTTTTTGTGGTTAAGAAATTACTCAATAATATTTTAATGCTCTGATTCTCCAGTGTTATATATACAATGTTCCACTCAATGTACTCTTTTTTTGTAGGTTTGTAAATTATGCCTAAACTCAAAAAGCAGAATCTTAAATGATTATTATTTTAGGTTTTGTAAAATAAAAAAAAAAAAGAAAATTAGATTTTATTGTTTTTTTTCTTTTTTCTTTTTCTTTTTTTTTCTTTTTTTTTTTTTTGGCAACTAGACTTTAAAAAAAATTGTGCTAAGGTCAAATTCTATTGTTTGAAGTAAGCTATCCAGTAACCAATGTCTCCAGATGAATCATGATAAGCATCATAGCATTTTCCATCTGGAGTAAAATTAGAGATTATTTACTTGAACTTCTCTAAACAAATGAAGGATCTTATGTCTGAAATTTCAAAACTCACTCAAGACAGTATCAGGTCTAAAGGCACAAAATCTCATCAGTTCAGGTGATAACTTTTATTTTGTGCAATTGTCCATCCCTAAGTAAGGTAGAAATATTATTAAAGTATTAAATTCACTATGATAAAGAAAGTTAAAACAGTTCATTAGAACCACCGTATATTGAAGAGAAATTATAGCAAGTAATAGAACTTTCACTATGCCACTAAAAAGGCTTTCTCTTGAACTAGCCATCATTTATGCTTGGACACTATTCTAGGGAAATACTGCTTTAGTGATTGAAAAATTTTGTGTTATATAATATTTAAATATTTTTAAAGACTTCTCTTGATTAGATATTTTGGTGACTTTATCTAGCATCCTGTCATCAAAATTTAATTCTGAGTATGAAGTAAAATTTATAGGAATATAGAAACCAGAGAGCAGAAACTACTGGTTCACGGCCTTTTAACAAGCTTTAAGACTGAGTCACAAACATATTTGTGTGACCAAAGTCAACACAAATATTACAAAAATTCAATTCATGTGTGTGAATGAATGAAAGACTGGCTGGATGGAAAGAAAGAATACATACAACATCCTACCTGAACCTAGCCAAAATTATGTAAAATATAAAATATATGATAACTTCCCAGTACACTAAATAATAAATTCCAAATAGACTAAATGTTTGAGAGTAAAATGAATAATAAAACTACTAGATGAAAACACGGGAACATTATTTCATAAAGTCAAATTTAAAAAGTCTTTCTTTCAAAACATAGCACAAAATTCTGAGCCATAAATGAAAAGATTCCTATAGTTAACTATATGAAAACAAACAGAGAAAGAAATAAAAATCTTCTGAGTGGTAGAAAAAATCAAAAGGCAAATGAGAAATGGATTAAAAATATGCATAGATATCACAAGGGCTAATTTTATTCATGTATAAATAGCTGTTAGAAGGGAAAAATGACTGACTTAATAGAAAACCGGAAGAATGATGTGAAGATACAATGAATAGAAACGTAAATATGACTCTTCAAGATATAAACATGTGCCCAATCTCCAACCTCACTCAATAATGAGAGAATATTTAAGTAAAACAATATTGAGATTTTATTTCTCATATGTAAGATTATGAAATAAACCCACATTTGATAAAACACTCTTCTGCCCAGCTATGAAGAAGTTAGTAGTCATATATATTTCTTTTAGGAAGCTATTTGGTGCTAAAATTACATTGAAATATTCTCTTTGATACTGTAAAAACTTTATTCCAAAGATTCATTCTTTTTTTTTATTTTTTTTTATTTTTAGGAGAGGCAACCCTTGGCTGACCTCACAGATTTCAAGAACCTTGTCAGTTTATAATCCCTTATTTTTTATTTTTACGCCTGCAGCATCTGGTCTTCCTTGGTGGTCTCCCATTCAAGTATTAACCAGGCCCGTCCCTGCTTAGCTTCTGAGCTCAGACAGGGTTGGGCTTTTTCAAGGTGGCATTCTTAAATGTGTAAAATGTTATTCATAAAAGTTTTATTGTATTATTAGTTGTACTATCAAGTGATTGGAAAATAAACAAATATTTTTTAATGAGTAATTAATTAATAAAATTGTTACATCTACACAAATATCATGCAATTATGACAGAGAAAACTTCACTTAATCTTATGGAATTTTTTCTAACAACAGAAAATAATTAACTCAGTAGCCAAAAAAAGTGACATTACAACTAGTCAATATGAAGAGGAGACACATGCACACACACACACGTACATATATCCACACATACATCTACATAGATGAAGCTAGATTTTCTGAGTTTATATCCTGGTCCCACCACTTAACTATTTGAGTGAATTTGCAAGATACTAAAAATTCTTGTCTTAATTATCTCATTAGTCAAAAAGAAGATAGTATAGCACCAACATAATAGAATTTAACTCCTAACATAGTTCTTGGTACACAATGAGAACTGTAGGTGTTATTTTCAGTATAATAATTTTTTCTTATAATTATTTTATATTTAATTGCACATTTATAATAAGTATTACAGAATATCTTATTATATAATACTTATACATACCATGACCAGGCCTCAGAAAAAAGTTTGGAACTCTTACTAGAACAAGGAAAACAGATGACAAGAAAAATCAACAGAAATCCACTCCACAAGGCTTGTACATGTCTGTTTGATAGAACTTACCTCTGGGCTACTTTACTCTGATTAGTAGGTGCGGGAGATGTTTATGCAATATCTTACAAGTATCATCTCACACATGCAACATCTATGGATTTTTCCAACCACCCTATTCAAAGAAGTTTACTTTTAGCAAAAATAATTTCAGGGTATTTTCTAAACAGAAAGTCCCCTTATAGATAGTCCATTATACTTCTAAAGCAATGAATTTCAATCTCATCTGCTACCCCTTTTTTCTGGATGTTTTTGCTCTCTTTTCTTGGGGTCTCTGAAAACTGATTTTCTCACCTTAAGTTCATTCAGCCTTTAACTACAGTTCAAGATAAACCATTCCAGTTCAATAAAAGCATTAGCTCTTATTTAGTTCCCAATCCCCATTTTCTGTTCAAACTAAATCCATGGATAACCTCATCTGATTCTTCAAACTGTGGTTTAATCATTGACTTTCAGACTTTCTCTCTACTCTTCATTCCTTTTTTTCAAGTTAGTTAAAGTATAACTTTATTCTGGGCTTCATTTGTCCTGAGAATTGTTCCTCATTTTTGCAATTATTTTATGACTTACAGTAAGATGACTTGGGCCTATTTTTGACTCATTTTTTAGGCTAGGACAAAGTAGTTTATGGAAACATAGTTTTTCAGTGTAGCTTATATAAAATACTGATTTACCATCCCATATTTATCACATGCTAATCGCACATCTGCCATGTTGAAATAGAATGCTAGTTTTGTATTAGTTTATACTGAGTAGAAAATACGTAACTATTTTCTCATTTGTCTTACTTTTTAAATGTATGAACTATTTCACAATTAGTTTTATTTAATTAGAGGAGTGAGAAAAAAACCTAAAAATGTTGAGTTTGTAGTTCTGCATGTCCTTAAATGTAGGTTGGTTTAAATGGTTCATGAAGAAATTTAGTGACAGGTTGTCCACATATTGCAATTTTGAAAAAACAAGCAGCTAAGTTCACAGTCAACTGAACAAAAATGAGGATTTCAAAGTATCCAAGGATTTTCAAGATGGGACTGCTGTCCTGGGATAAGTAAATCAATATTGGAAATGAATTTCATTTTAACTACTACAAACCTGCTGGACCATTTCCTGAGATATTGTATAAAGCAATTGAAGATGGCATGGTGTAATGTTGAACAGTTATACTCAAGCGCTCTCCATTATAAAGAATTTTTTTTTAGAAAGTAGCAGATAAAAATTTTGTCCTGAGTCTATATGATATGGTTCTCCTGATCTGCTCTTCTTCCAACATCTACCCTGGTACTTATTTATTTAAAAATAATTCTGGGATTAAAAAGTAAAATATATTTCCTATATAAAAGAAATAAAATTTTTAAAAAGCATTTAATTTTTTTATTAAATTGCAGACATTATATAACATTGGCTTGAATTAAGGGCTATGGAAATAATATAACATATTTATATATTTTAAAATACAAAAATAATTTTAAGAGATCCTACATTTTTAAAACATATTTTAATTTTTTAAAAATATTATTTTGTACCACCTGGAATAAAAGTTTTAGTAATCTATAAATGCAACCATAAAATATAATTCTATTCTGTTTGATTTCAAACAGAGTGGACCACTTTGAAAACTTGCTTTTTAGTTTATTTTGATAATTTACAGAGTTGTATTTTGGTAGAGTAAGTCAAACAGCCCTTTCTATTACTCAATTGTCATGGGCAAGTGCAGTATTAAAATTGTGGAATGGATTTTTGGGGTCACTGACTCAACTAAAAGGGTTAGTAATTCTGGCACATTCAAATTCTTTACATGTAAAACTATATTTACATATAAAATATTGATCTATCCTTATGAGCTTGGTGGCTAAGGAGGAAAGAGGGACTGTCGATCTTTTTGTAACAGTAAACATTTAAGTGTTCAACTTCAACTCACAGAATAGGTATCAATAAAACTTTGTTTTTTAAAGAAAACCCTGGGAAGAAAGAAGGACATACTGTTTACATAATGAAGTCTACCTCCTAGAGTTGTTGTTCTTTGGCTCAATGTAAAAGGATCCCTCAATTCAAGGGGTCCTGATCATAGTCCCGCAGGGACCCAGGTGAGTAGAGAAGAGCTTAGGCTTTTGTTTTGTCCTCGTTATTGTTTTGAGTATGACTGGGAGTTATATGATGTTGGCACAAGGCCTGAAATGTAATTTGCTATTTTTATTACTCTGTCAATATGGCACATTAAAGTTCTCAGTATTCTTCAGCAAATGTAAAAGAGAAATTAAAAAAAAAACTTTTTATATCAAGCTCTGTAAAAATTAGAACAGAAAATATCTAATCAGTCGCGATTAAAGCTTTTAAGTTAGTCTAACTTATTAATTTGATATCATGATGAAAATCTAAATGTTATAGAGACATAAGGTTCCTAAGATTGACTCTCGGGAGTCTTTCAAGCAGAAGCCCTTTTTTTGCACGTGTCTATGATACAAAGGTAAAAAGCTAAAGCAGAAGACAAGGCCTTGTTCTTACCTCATTAAGCATTTTCTGCTTTGTTTCCAGCTCAAGATAAACAAAGTTTAATTAACTAATGACCAGAGGTCAAATAAAAATAAAACAAAGAGGTAAGAATGAAAGGGGATAAAAATAATTTACAATTTTAATACCATGACTACTCCTGGCTTTTTATTTTAATTATGGGACATTAAAAATACTAACATTCATTAAAGATCAAGATTTACCTCAGCCATTACACCACAAATCCCTTCAAGTTTAAAACATGGCATTTTCCCTCCCCAAAGTATACTTTTCTCTTTTAATCTCAGAAATTACCAAATTATATCATGCAAAGTGATTTTGAAAATTGCTTGTAAATGAGGCAAATGTGTCTTTTGCCCAAATTTTCCATGTAATTACTCTCATTCTTCATGTGGCTTTTCTAAAAAATCCCAGCATAACAGTTTTTTAGGTCATTTTTCTTTGGGTGGGGGGAAGCCTTAAAGCGTTGGATTATAATTTAAGTAATATCCCAGGTTTTGTTAAAGTGGTAGAGTGCACCAGTCATTTAATGCACAGTAGTCCTGAATTAGTGTTGCCAAAGAAGCAGTACTGTTACACTATTGGTTGTTGTAAGGGACCGGAATTCTTGTCATAACTAAAGTCAATCCCTTCTTCCATGCAACACTATCAATTTACTCTTGTTCCTAGAAATTTCAGATTATTGCACTGTCTTTTTGTTTGTGTGTTTATCTGTTAATTCCAACAATGTCAATCTCTGTTTTTAGAGCAAGAGCCAGTAAACTATTAATATAAAGGGTCATAACAGTAATATTTCATGCTTTGTAGCCCATATGGTCTCTGTTGCAACTATTCAACTCTGCTGTTGCATCATAAGTGCGACCACAGACTGTCCATAAAAAACGAGTGTGAATGTGGTCTAATAAAACTTCATTTACTAAAACAAGTAGCAGGCTAGATTTGGCCCACAGGTCATAATTTCCTGAAAACTACTTTAGCTTTTTATGAACTTTCTTTTGGGGACAATAATTTATACAACTTAAAAAAAAATCTCTATCACTTATTGAAATTTTGGACCCTCGTGCTTTATTGGTTGAATAAAGTTATTAATATGTATATTTATGCAAATATATTATTCCATGTAAAATGACTTGAATTAAGGTAAAAAATCATTATGTATATTATATTGACTATGGATATAATTGGAAAGAACACTATTCTATTTTATATTCAAGTAAAACTTTTCCAAATTTAACCGATAATGTTTTTATTTGAAAAGCTAGATCTTTGAGAGTGTGATATATATTACAAATACAAGGCAATATCTGGTTCTTTTCTATTTCTGGTATCAGAACGTTTATAATCTCCTACCCATCAAAAGTCAGACATAACCACATGCTAAGTTCTGTCCAATTAAATACATACATAAATAAATATGTATATATGTGTGTGTGTGTGTGTATATATATGTGTGTGTATGTGTGTGTATATATATAGACATATATGTGTGTACATATATAAATACATATATATGTATATATGTGTATATATATAGAGAGAGCATATATATGTATATATGTGTTTATATATATATATATAGAGAGAGAGAGAGAGAGAGAGACAGAGAGAGAGAGAGAGTCAGTGAGATTAATAATTCCTGATATATATTAAATATTATGTGCCCAACACAATTTAAGCAGATTACAATATCTTTACTCATCAAAGCAGAAAAACAAATATGAAATTCCTAAGTAAAGCCTAACATACTACCTGAGAAACTCTATACATCAATGCTTTGGCTATATTTAAATAATAATTATGATAATAATAGTGTACAGATCTGTAGTGCTTACCATATGCTAACTATTTTCTGAGTCCTTTACATATGTATTATATGTACATATATAGTCACGAAAATGTGTGAGGTTAATACTACTACTAAATCAGTTTTGCTGAAGAAATAACTAAAGCAAAAGTTCCCCAGTCACATAATTGATAAGTGGCAGCATCAGGTTTAAACAGAGCAGCTTTGTAGGAGAACTCATACTTCTAAACATTAAAACATATTTCCTATGATATTTATGTTGTTATAAACTTTCTATCATAACAATAGGAATTTATACCAAAATGTCTTTATTGTAGTTTTTACTATTTAACTTTAAAATGTTAAAAATTAACCTGTATGAACGATAAACATTTTGAGAAAAAGGAAGTGTGATAGTGTTTATTTTGGCAATATTTTGATTAAAATAATTTTACAAATGAATTAAGTATTCAGTAGTGAGTATTAGGTAGATATAGTTGCTTTATCTTTAAGATGGAATAGTATGAAACCATTAAAAATACTGTAGTGGAAGACTGCTGACATGTGACGTTAGGCTAAGTCACAAAATCTCTCTAAGACTCAGTAATCATACCTTTTACGTGATGATGATAATAGTAGCTACTTCATATGGTTGATGAGAGCATCAAATACTTATGATTACTTGTGAAGCATTTACATTCATAAAACATTTACTTGTAAAGCACTTCAAAGAATAACTGGAACATAATAACTGTGTATTCATGTAACAAAATATGTATTAATAAATTATCACCTAATAGCTAAAAAAGTTAAGTTTAAGAAATATTAAATAATTCTTCCAAAGCAAAGAAAATTAATATATTAATGATAGTTTTTAAAAATAAAAGAATCAAAAAATGCAACTCAGTGAAGTACAATAAGCCAATGAACCATGCAGCCTTGGCCAACATCCTCCCACTCCAGACCTTAATTTCTTCATTTATGCAATGGTGTGTTTAAATGACAGTTCCCAAGGTTTCTCCTAGTCCTATGATTTTATGGCTTCTAAGATTTTAATTTGATATGATTAAACTATGGGATAAAAGATTTAGTTTTACATTTCATTTCAGGAACAAAAATCTACAAAGTATTTGATCTTAACTTCCAAAAGATCAAAATGAACAACTATGTATTCGGTTATTATATTTCTAAAAACTACAGATGATACAAAAAAAAAGTTCAAATTAGTAGAAAAGATTTCATGATATATATGATAATCTGATTTTTTAAATTAAAATAATTATGTGTATGATATTTACTACTTAAGACAAGTATATTCAGGAACTTTTTTCAGCAACTTTGCAGTTGTAAGTTTTTGGAAAGTGAAAGAAATGGTAGCTACCACAGAGAAACTTTAGATAGGATCATTCTTGTTGGAAAAGTTTTGTAAAATTTTTCATTTTTTCTACTTTCAGGGTCAAGTGACAGTGATAAAAACATCTCCACTTGATGTTTAAAATTCTGGTATTTATGTTAATATATTAATACACTAAAGTATTTCGTGCTTCAATAGCTTAAATCAGTGAGGCATGATAAAATCCAAACTACGAAGTTTTGGATTCATAGTTTGACAATAATAAAGAGGTGATAACATTGACGAAATATAAGCATAATTAATAGCCTTTACCTGTGGGCCAAACACATGCATTCTATCACTAAATTCTCATGGAGGATCTCTGAGGTAAGTTCTGTTATCTCTATTTCCCAGTGGAGGATGCCAAGGGATCTCAGAAACTATGTTAAGAACTGCCATTTATTACTTCTCTATGTCCTGTTAAGCATTCTGTAGTACAATGAGTAGTAAGTGCTTTCAGTGGCACCCTGCCCTGTCTGAAACATGCAGACTAGACCTCTACCCAAATGTCTTTGCCACAAGACCTTTGCAGAGCACACTTAGATGGAATGGAACTGCCTGAGAATTAGCATTCTTCCCTCCTCCACACACATCTCCTTACACAACAGCTTTCGTTAAATAGCATCCGAGTTCCTTACTTGTCAAATAGAATAATTATAAAGGCCCCATTCATTATAGCAAGATTAAGCTCCAGCTACTGTCAGTTATATTTTCTAGATAATGCAAACATTATTGGCTACCTTCCCCTCACTGTCTCACTTCACTTGTTCCCTACCAAAGTTTCCTACAATTACATCCTGATAAATTTCTTGTGTTAGAACTCTTATTTTAGATTGTGTGTCTGGTGGAAGCCAACCTAAAACAACATGTTATTTAATCCTTATAATAACTCTGAGGAGTAGATATTACATCAATTTTACATAAGTAAAAATGAGTCTTAAAGTTAGATCATTGTATTCAAGTGGGCACAGCTTCTAACATTAGTCACATTTTTCTGTAGCTTGTTGAATATAAGCTCATAAACACTAACTCAACCATCTCTCCCCTTTCAAGTAAATGTATTGAGGCTCTACATATGGAATAAGATAACTAAATCACCATTAGTAGATAAACACCATTACTAGATAAATACCTTGCACAGTGTAGATACATAGTACAAACTTCAAAAACACAATCCATAAAGTCAATCCATATATCTTTGCTAAATCTGACTGTGACTATGAATAACAGCTAATAACCAGTGTTCTTCATAGAATAAAAACATATCTTTTATTCTCATTTGCTGATGAAAATATTAGGCAACAAATATGTTTTTTTCTTAAATATTATGGAAGATTGGTATATCTTCAACAGAACATTATATCCCTGATGAATTGATAAACAGAACTCATTCTCTTTAAAATACAATCTATTTGGAGCCAAAGCAGTATGTGTACCAAGGGAAGTGTTAAACCAGAAAGACATTATAGAACCTTTGAGATTACTTTTTAGTATTTTCACTAAGATCGAGCTAAGATTTCCAGAGATCAGCTCCTCTTTCCCCACCTTGTCAATTCACTTAAATGTCTCAAAAAATAGTAAACAAAACATATTTACTCTTGAGTACATGAACACTTTATCACTTTTACCAAAGTTAACGTGGGGAAAAACTTGGGAAAAAAATGTATAACTCTTTGAGTAGACCCAAATTTTAGAACTTCAATCTCTAAATTTATAAGCCATTCCCTTGAGCTATACTGTTATTTAAATTAGACACATTGATTTCTTAATGGGTTTATTTCAAAGTACATAGGATGACCTACACTCCCTACACTTTTTTTTTCAATTTTACTAAATGAATTATATTGGAAATTCAAACAGTGTAACTAGAAAAACATGAAAGAGTTGTGAATAAATAGATTCTATGTGTTTAGATTGATTTCAATGACCGCTAATGGTGACGATTCTTTGAAATTCCATTGAAAGGTGCTTGCCAGGCTTCCAATTTCTTTGTTGGTTTTGGTCTAGATTTTCTTTGTTCAATTGTCAGAAATAAAGACTACAGTAACTAAAATGAAAAATACATTAGATGAAATCAATAGCAGATTTTATGAAGCAGAGACTTGAATCAGCAATTTGGAAGATAAGGTAGCAGAAAACACCCATCAGAACAGCAAAAAAAACAAATTTTAAATTAGGATGGTTTAAGAGACCTCTGGAACAATATCAAGCATAACATTTAAATCATGGGGTACCAGAAGAAAAAGAGAGAGAGCAAGAGTTTGAAACTTACTTAAAGAAACAATGACTGAAAAATTCCCCAGCCTAATGAAGCAAAAATACATACAAATCCAGGAAATGCATAGAGTCTCAAACAAGATGGACCCAAAGAGGCCCACACCAACATACATCATAATTAAAGTGCCAAAGGTTAAAGATGAGGAGAGAATTTTAAAAGCAGCAAGAGAAAAGCAGTTCATTACATAAAACTCCTTTTAGAGAGCTCCCATAAGATTGTCAGCGGTCTTCACAACAGAAACTTTGCAGGCCAGAAGAGATTGGCATAAAACAGTCAAAGTGATGAGAACCTACAACCAAGATTACTCCACTCAGCAAGGATCAAAGGACAGATAAATAGCTTCCCAGAGAACAGAAAGCTAAAGTTTATCACCACCAAACCAGTATTAGAAGAAATGTTAAAAGTCCTTTTTAAACCAAACCAGTATTAGAAGAAATGTTAAAAGTCCTTTTTAAGAAGAAAAAAAAATCAAAATATGATTAATAAAATGAAAATGACTATACTGTTATCAATAATTACTTTAAATATAAATGAATTAAATGTTCTAATCAAAAGACATAGGATGGCTGAATAAAGAAGAAAACAAGAACCAGACACATACTGCCTACAAAACACCCACTTGAGATGGAAGACACACAAATACTAAAAGTAAAGAGATGAGGAAACATATTTCATGCAAATGGAAATGAAAAAAAAAAAAAAAGCTAGGGTAGCAATACTTGTACCAGACAAAACAGATCTTAAAACAAAAGCTATCACAAGAGACAATAAAAGACATTCCACATATGATAACCAAGATATGGAAGCAACCTCAGTGTCCATCAATAGAAAATTGGACAAAGATGTAGTACATATATACAATGAAATATCACTTGGACATAAAAAAAGAATGAACATTTGTAACAACATGGATGGACCTGGAGGGTATTACGATAAGTGAAATAAGTCAGCCAGAGAAAGACAATTACCATATAATTTCACTTACATGTGGAATCTAAAAAACAAAATAAACAAACAATCAAAACAGAAACTCATAGATACAGAGGAGAAACTGGTAGTTGCCAGTGGGAAAAGGGTCAGGTGGGTGGAAGGAAAAGGTAAAGGGATTAAGAAGTACAAACTAGCAGTTACAAAATAATCATGGGGGTGTAGAGTACAGCATATAATTGATAATATTGTAATAATTATATATGATGCCAGGTGGGTACTAGACTTATTGGGGGGAATCCCTTCATAACTTACATAAAAGTCTAAACACTATGCTGTACATCTGAAGCTAAAATAATATTGAATATCAACTATAATTGGAAAATAAAATTTTTTAAATTGATAAAAAGGACTTCTACTTAGTTTCTTCTTTGATTACCTCTATGTCAAAGGTGTGGAAGCAGAGGCACAATGGAATAATTTTAATTCCAGGAAGAACAAGTAACTGACGGTTTTTAGTGGCAGAGCCAAGACTGTCTTATGATTCCCATCTAACACTCTTTTTGAATAGAAGTAGTAAGAAGGCTGTCTTATACTCCTGTCTCCCTTGACCAGTAGAGTGCCCTCCGTAGGCTTAAGTGAGAAAAAAATTATTTCGCCAAGCAAACAAATGCTATCACCTTATACAGCGATGAATGAGAATAATGCATATACAGTGGGGAAAAGCGAAATCAGCTTTGAATCAAAATATGTGAATATAAATTATACTGATAATTCATTCACCAAATATTCATTGAGAACTCCATTCTGCCAGGCCCTCTGACAGATAAAAAAATACAGCGCTGTGAATGTTTGGGACAGAGACAGAGACCGAGATACATCCCAGGAATACCTAGTTGGATACTAGGTTAGTTCAAAACGCTTATTAACCTCGTTCCTTAATTTGATTTAACCGAACAAAAATCTGACTTTATTACTTAGCATATTCTATTGTCTTCTTCAGATAACTAATGTTTGGTCATTCAATTTAACTCAATGAAGAGGATTAATTTTGTTTTATATAATCAATCATGTGACACTTAGCCCAAAACATCTTCTTTATATTTTTCATTGGTTTGAGATAATTTTCCAGAAATTATCCCAAACCCTTTAAGTAAAATCTGTTCTGGAGGAGATAAGTAGAATGAATTCTATTATGTCCTATAGAAAGTAAGACTCTAGAAATTTAGCTTTCTACTAATTATAAAACAACAACAATCACGATTCTTCTACATGCTTAAAAAGCACATCAAAAATAACTTTTTAATAATACTTCTGGATTTAATTTATCTGTATTTTGGGAAAATATATTTGAAAATAAATAACCTACCAGAGTAATGTTTCAGCAATTTTTCTCACATATGTAATCTAATATATGTTACAATGTCCTGACTTCTTCTAAAGCTACTTTGTAGTAGAACGTATGAATACTGTCCCATACTGGGTCACTGAAAATTAAATGTATTTTCTAAATCTTTTAGCTATCATGTTAGCAATTCTTAGAAAATAGATACGAAACAGCAGTTGGCTGATAAATGAGGTTCCCTGTGCTTACACTGGTAGTAAAAATGTCAGTACTAACCCACAGACCCTACTGCACCGCTGAATTCCTCAAAAGAATGCTTCCATATATTGCTTAATTATCTTCCAGGCTTGTACGTTTAAAGTAATCTGACTCTTAACTATTGCATATTAATCTGTCATGACATATAGCTTATTGGATTTTTTTCCATGAACTGATTTACAAAGAAACTTTTATTGACACGGAGTTAAATCATTTTTATGTTCCTGATTCTTGGAGAAAAAGGAAAACACACATAACTGAACTTATATCAGTAAAGAATTATAATTTTAGATAATATTTATCTGTGCAATAATCATATTATATTAATAGAATCAGATTTGTCCTCCAACTGAGAAGTGAAAGGTTACATTATAAATGTATATTTACCCTTACCTACCCCTATCCTATATTATTTCACTTGTATTTAATACTTTTTTAAAAATAGATTCTGAAATTAGATTCTAGAGATAAAGAACTTCAATTGTATTTTCAGTGTGCATTTATAAAATATTTTTCAGTATAATGTGATAGATTTAATTTTGGAAGTTAGAAAAACTACATTAATGAATCTTTCCATTAGAATGATATTAAAGGTTGATTAATATACATTATATAAACATTTTTTAGTCTTAGGAATAAGTTGGAGAAACAGCAGTGAGAGTGCTAACTTTTTTATTTAACAATAAAGAAAAATGTAAGAGTTATGAGGACATTTTTAAAGTGTTATGTATTTCTGAATATCCACAAAGTCACATAGTTCTTGAAAATGAGCTCATCTGAATAGTATCATCTAGTCATTACTCTCAACAAATATTAATGAATGATCCTAAAGGGTAGGACACTAAGCTGTTATGGGATTTGAAAATATACTTTAGGTTGTGTTCTTCCCTTTCACACACACAGCTGGTTCTTATTATTGATGCAATAACCATCAAAGTGATCAAAATAAAGTGGGACTTCTAGGAAGTTTTACAGAATTGAATATTACAATCTGTCAAAATTTTAAAGTGTTGCAATTTCTAAGTATTAAAAAATTGATGTAAGAAACAGTAACTGGTTTCCCCAGGCTCTCGGAGCTATAAACAAAGCAACAAACACATAAATAAAAGGTTTTACTTTAAAATTCCCCATGCAATAACACCTACATAAGAACAATGATTGTTTGAGATCACTTAAATGTATTCTCATGAACGAAATCACAAAGCAATGTTGCTTTGAGTCATATATTACTTGTAATTTACAAATGAAGAAACAGAGGTGCAGTGAATTAATTAACTTGCCCTGGTCACTCAGTTAGTAAATGACAAAATCAAGGCTTTCATTTGCTTTTCTAATTTTAAAGTTCACACTCTTTCCACTACTACCTTCCATTGACAGAAATCAGCATAAATTGGCAGGGTGCAGTTGAAATAATTCTATAGAAAAACTACTTTATAAAAGCACTAACACATCGGTGAAGAAAGCAGAGTAACAATAAAAACAATATTATATGGAAAAAGATTAAAATATTATGCAAATAGGCAGTATGATTTTAACATATGAAATATAGTAATAATTATGGTTTTGGAAAAACATATAGCATATTATAGGCCAGAACTTTCTCAAGTTGTAGCTAGTCCCTGTACTGCCCTTTATAAATATATGCATACATTTACATTATAAAAGTACAACTAGTATAGCTGATAGAGCTCACTCAATAGAAAGAATAGATTTTTAACAATTAGAGATATACAAATCGTTGAACTGGCTGCTTCAAAATTTCCATTAGAATTGCCTAAAACTCAGCTGGATAACAATAATAAACCCTACTTGTCTGTATGTGTCAAATAAATAAAATAAAAATAAGTAAATAAAAGTAAAATGAGTGGGTGCTATCGAGTCTACCAAAATCAAGAGAATTTTAGGGTGTTACCTTACTTAGAATGAATGAAAGTATGCTCTTAATTATAACTCAGATAGAAAATTGTCATTAAAGTTGTTGTCACTAATTACAAAGTGTGTAGAGAGGGTTTCTCCACACCAAGTGATCCTCCAACATCAAGTAGGTACCCCACAATTCAACTCAACTCTGACACTATCTACCCAGAGACAGCATAAGGTTCTACAAGTTTAAGGGCTTGGTCCTGCAAGACTACCCATCCTCTGTTCTACTTCAGATGCCAGTCACAAGTCCAAGTTTGTCATCTGTGCTTCTGACCACTCTATTATAAGGAGCAGAAGGTCCAATTAACCCCTCTTCAGACTGAACTAATTTGCTAGAGCGGCACACAGAACTCAGAAAACATTTTTTGTATCATATTACCAGTTTATTAAAAAAGGATATAACTCAGGAACTGGCAGAAAGAAAAGATGCACAGGGCAAGAGATGGGGAGAGGGTGAGGAGTTTTTCAATTGTTGAAGGGTACTGAGCTTGAGACCTAGGCTCTGTCCTTATGACCTGAGTAACCTTGAACAAAGTATTTTCTCTCTCAGAAACTCAATGATCTGATCTAAAAAAACAGGATGGATAATAAAAACCATCTCTTAAGGTTGTCATGAAGTCTAATTGCAATACTACAAGACACATCTATGCAGGGTAAACACGCAATAAACGTCAATGCACATTATTTAAATTTCGTCAAGCAAATTGAATTGAGCATGTTATAAAAGTGAACTACAGAGAACTGGCTGGTCATGTCCACACAATCTGACTGTCTCTCTGGTGACAAAATGCCTTTGATTGAGGGCAACTGCCACAAATAATTGGGATACAAAGTATCACAAAGGTGAAAAGGACCTTAAAAATTAACATGCTTTTGGTATTATTGAGGAAACAATACCAAATAATATTGAGGCCAATATATAATAAAATGTACTGATTTTATTATATCTCTGATATATAGCAATTCATATTCTTTTTTATATTTACAAACTGTATGTAGCATTTATTATATGTCAAGAACTGTTTAATGAACTATCTAAATATTAAATTAGGTAATTTATTACAGTTCTAAGAGTTAGATGATATTATTCTCTCCTTGATACAGGTCAGGAAACTGAGGCATGATGAGGCTATATAGTTTACCAAAGATTTTGCAGGTAGCCTAAGGTAATAAAACCTGAATTCAAACTCAGGCAGTCTGCCCTGAAGTCTATACTCTTAACTCATATTCTGATGTCTCTGACATGAGAATGATGAATTTCTTTGGGGTCAAGAGTTGGAAGCTTTGATTTTATTGGGCTTTTTGCCTAATTCTTTCCATAGTAAGTGAGAGAGAAGCCAGTTAAAAAAAAAAAATCCATCTGAACAAGTCTTATTAGAAATAAAACATTTTAGCAAGCTTCTCTAAAATAATGTCTTATTTTACTTTGCAGGATTTTCAATTAAATATTATTTCATCAAAAATTAATATTCCAGCTTAGTACAATGAAGCCTGACTTATTTTCCTCTTATAAAATTAGTCACTAAACAAAAAGGAATTGTGTGGGATTTTGTTGTGTATTTGACTTCACTATTCCTATTACAGAAGCTCTTCATCACCATGGACTTGAATGTTAAGAAAAAAAATTAATATGGTTTATAGCAGTAATCCTCTTAAATGCTTGAGACTTTGCCAGCTTTCAACTAACAAGCCAGGTTATTAACGGCTGCAGTCCTGCGACACTCAGGGATTAGTGTCTAGGTCTGCTGACAAGGCACTGCTAGTGACCAGTTTGTAAAAAGCAATCTGTTATTTTATTTCACAACTTGATCAATGATTAAAACGCTTGAAGTACAAAAACCTGCCTACCCAACCAGCTGATGATTTTTGCAATACATACAACTGAATGGTCCTTTTTATGTGTGATTAAAGGTTCTGATTATTACCTGTGTAAGTTATCTGGCAGCTTTTCTTTTTTGGCTTTTGGTTTGATCAAGCAAACTTGAAAAGAACATCAAGATTTTTTAAAAAAAAATTAACACTACCTTTAACTAAAAAAATGACAGCTCTGTCAGAAGACTGTCTCCCCTCACCTGATTCTTAATATGGATTTTCTGACAAGTATACAGATTTGCCTTAATTATTTATTCATTTCATTGAAACCATATTCATCTGCTTTAAATTTCTAATAAGTCTATTTAAATAAAGAGAATCCTATTTGAATGTTGATTTTATACTTTAAAAATCATGAAGGTGTCTGTATTTATACAGAAGTGGTATAAAGCAATGGCAATAGTTGTATCAGTAAATGGCCCAAATAAAAATGCTAATTACATTAGGCAATGACATAATATTTCAAATCAAGTCAGTTTAAAATATTTTCAGGTATCAGTGAATTATACAACAATAAGAAAACATTATTTTTGCCATGGTAAATGCAATCCAAAAAGAAGAAAGAAAGAAAAAAAAATTCCACATTGCTTCACCTTTATAAATTGAACAAATTGGGTCAAATAGAATATTTTCCTTTGGCACAGTAATTAGAGCAATTGTCCTGCTCCCTGTGCCTAGCGCCTTGCTTTGGTTTTGATATGATTTTATTTGTTTTGTTTAGTCTGGTTGGGTTGGATTGATGCTGTCGTCTCAGTAGCTCTGGTCTAAAGATGTGACTATTTCCCCACCCCCATGAACATCTAGATTATATCTTTGCAAATTTCCTTCTCATAAGTATCCAAATTCAGCACGGATTTTCCTATTGTCTCCCACCGCTGGCCAAAGCTACTCTTTTCACTAAAGAACCATCATCTGCTGCATAGTGACATTTTGGTCAATGGACCATGTATCCCCCAGAGGTCCCATAGACTATAATGGAGCTGAAAAATTCCTATCACCTGGTGACGACATAGCCGTACAAACACAATAGTGCAACACCTTACTCACATGTTTGTGGTGATGATGGTATAAACAACTTACTGTGCTGCCTGTCATATAAAAGTATATAGCACATATCATTTTGTACAGTACATAATACTTGATAATACAAATAAATAACTGTGTCTACTAGTTTATGTATTTACTATACTATACTTTTAATCATTAATTTAGTGCATATGCTTTATATTTATAAAAAAGTTTGCTATAAAACAGTATGTCTTGTTATGCTGGCAGAAACCTCATACATCTCATGTTTACTGCAACTGTTGATTGCATAATTTTCCCTTTTGTTTGATTTAATCTTGTGTTGTTGTATAAATTTAGTGTAGCCTAAATGTGTTGTGTTTATAAAGTCCACAGCAGGGTACAGTAATGTTATAGACCTTCACATTCACTAACCCTCACTCACTAACTTACCCAGAGCAACTTCCTGTCCCGCAAGTTCAATTCATACTTAAGTGCTCTATACAGGTATACCTTTTTTTTTTAATCTTTTATATCTTATTTTACTGTACTTTTTCTATGTTTATATACATATGTATTTATCATTGTGATATAATTGTCTACAGGATTAAGTGCAATAACATGTGATACAGACTTGTAGCCTAGGAGCAATAGGCTATACCACATGTGTTAGTGCACTCTATGTTTGCAGGACAAAATCACCTAAGAACACATTCTCCACATGTATCCCTTTTGTTAAGCAGTGCATGGCTCTGTGTGTGTGTGTGTGTGTGTGTGTGTGTGTATGTGTACAAAAAGTATGAAGTCTTTAGATTTAAACACAGTGTAATCCGCCTGAAAGCAGGTGGAGACACGGTGTATTGAACATTTTATTTCTAATTTAGTTCTAAAAATTTTTTCCTGTCTTTTAAACAAAAGACAGGAAAAGCTTTTTCTCTCTCCCATATACACACAGAGATAGATGCAAGTGTAAACACTATAGACTACTGTTACAGGTGAGAGAATAAAAGTCAAGCAAAAGGTTTGCAGAAAGGGAAGCTAGATGGTAACTTTTACCTGGATTTTTTTTATTATAAATCTTAGTGAGGATACTATATCTTACAATAGTTCTCTGTGTGACAGGCCTCAAAATTTTATATTGAAGAGAAAGGCTATAGAGAAAAAATATGTATATGTTGCTTATATGTTTAAAAATACTCTCATTTTATTTAATTGCTTAGATTTCTGGAAATGAAATTAAAAGTTCAAAATAATATTGCTTCACAATTTTAAGGTATCATTTGCTCCAAATTTCTTAGATGCTATTGAGCCATCTGATATTCTACATATTTAAAAAAAATAAGTTTTCATCCTTGTCTGAAAGTTTTCATGAAGTTGTCACTAAACATGGTATTCTAACATTTTACGATGGTATGTCTTGCTGTGTTTGGACCCTTAGTCATTTTGGTGGGAACTCACTGAGCCCTTGCATTATGCAAATTCTTACAGAAAAGTTTTGTAAGAATTAAATTTCAAAAGCCAAGATAATGATAGCTTCCAACAAGTACTAAGTTTTGCCCTTACTCCAATTCATTTTCATCCCATGTAGGAATTAAATTGTAATCATACAGTAGCAAACTCTAATAATTTATCCAGGGCAACAAGTTTAAGTTTTTGATCCCTTTTAATATGCAAATCTCTGTAAGAAAGTTTTATCAATAATTTATATATCAGCGTGAGAAAGTTTCACATATTTCTTTTTAAGTAATTTTGTGTAGGGAGATGATGAGAATACAGAACTAAATTGGACTAAGAAGTTTCTACAAAAAGAAGAAAAGTGAAAAAAATTAAAGATAGCCTACAGGAAAGACAGAGGTATAGATGAGTCAGATGTTTCCTCTTTTACCATTTGACCTAAGGTAATAATTCACTTCTTAAAATCCTCATTATCTTTGAATTGGTAAATGTAGTATGATTTGCTATAGATATAATCACTGATCAAAATCAGTGCTTTATAAAATTACTTATGAATTCAGATAAACATTTTATTTCTTTTAATCAAAAAAAGTCTAATCCTGCATGTAAAGATTCAAGTGTTTAGGCCAATATAAACTTAATTAAATTCAAATATTATTTTATAATTAAGAAAACATATATATTTAGACCTTTGTAATGAAGGAGGATTTGGATCTGAATCACCGGGCCTTACTTGTCAAAGACTCTATTTTCCAAGTCTTTGCAAATGTACACTACTTCTCCATCAGATAAAAAATAACATGCATGAAGATGAGACAGCACAAAAGTGCATGCACGCATTATTCATATGAAAAATTTGAGAAGTCCAGAATAGCAGTGAATTTTGTAAAATACAGAAAAATTTTCTTTCATATCCCATAACTAATCAGATCTATATAGGGAAATATATAGATATACAAATTGGATACACCTCCCAAATTATAATATTATAATAATAAAACAATATATTAGAATTTTTTTGCACCTTATTCCTGAAATGCTCAAGAAATTTTCACATTGATTATCTCATTTGTTTACCCAACATTTCTGTGAGATGGGAGCAGTTATCATACTGTGATATCTTTTTCAGAGGTAGTATTTTTTGATGCTTCACTTATAGCTACAGTATGGCTCATTCAATGACAGAAGGCGATTTTAGGGGACATTGTAGATATACCACTGTGGATACCATCTGCTTAAAATATTCTCCACAACACAACATATTCATCAGCACTGCCTACTGTATAACTTGGCTGTAGAGTTATTTTTAAAGTTTATTGTTAGTCAATTATAAATTGGGTATACCCAATTATTGCTACCCCCTAAAAAATCTGAACAAATTGAACTAAAGTGGATAGTAATAACACAAATTTGTAATGAGAATGATAGAAGTGGGAATAAGATATAGAAAATTCAGTACAGTTCCTGATATCCAAAAGGATTTCTATAAAATGCATGGATTTCAATACACCACACTAAAGAATAGGGCCTTTGTTCTTTGTTTTCCAGATGGAAAATAAAACTGAAGGCTTTGCAAGATCTTTTGGTGAGACACTTCTGACAAGTGATCAAATCATTGAACACTTCTTTCTGAAAAATAATGTTCAGATGTAGCCTAAGTATACACCCAGTGACAGCACGAACATCCTTTCCTCTGTGTTGACATTCATTCTAATAATAGAAAATGTAGACAGAATATCTGACACCCCCACTAAACTAAAAAAGACTCTGACTTCATGTCTTTGATATAAAATTCTTCTTAATGGAAATATTCTCATTGTTTAAAAATGGTTTTGAAACTGCCTCTTTATTTTTGATTATATGTTACCAAAACATAAAAAATGTGGTAGATAGAAACACAATGTAACATAAGAAATATTGGTATTATTCAATAATTTGCAAATGTTGCCTAGTGAGATGATGGTCTCTTCTGTTATGTCATGACATTGATATATCTTTCTGAAATAAATGCATAAATAGCTTTTCAGTATTTCTATCAATAAAGGTACTTTAAAAAGTCATTAAGTTATTATTAAGGAAATTTTCAAACACAGTAAAGTAGAACAAATAGTATAAAGACTTTTCATATACCTATTACCTACTGTCAATCTTATTTCATTTAGATTCTACCCAATTAATAGCCTGCCAAGGCAAACAGATTATTGTGAAGAAAACTAAAATCACATAATTTATTAGTTAATGTTTTACATACATCTCTAAAAAATATAAAATCATTTCTTAAAACAAAACTCAATATTATCACACTTTTCAAATTTTAGCAACAATTTCTTTAATATAATTAACTATTGAGTTAGTTTTCCTAATTGTCTATATTTTTTTAACTTGTTCCTAGCAAGGTCATACAATACAATCAGTTGAAACACCAACACTTCTTTTAATAAGTAAATGTACTCTCTATTTCGCTATTTCTTGAAATGAATTTTTAAAAGTAGTCTGTTCATTGTCATGTTATCAATTTTGTTCATTGCAAATTATCTACTCTATCTGTGATTCAGTTTCCACAAATTACCTTTCAGTATCTCCACTTCAACGCATTAGTTCAATTTGTCATTACTGAAACATATGACTTTTCCCCTCTACTTTTTCTGGCAGAATGGGAGGAATAATTCAGTTTTAAAACTATTGGCAGGCAAACTCTCATAAAATCTTTGGCTATGTGGTAACTGACTTATGTTACAGAGGTAGGGGGTATTGTCAAGACATGAATTTTTTTTTGACTAGCTAAAAGTACACTCATACAGAAGAGATATGAGTCATTATTCATTTTATTTTGATATTTTACAGAAAGGATAAATGTTGGAACAGAAAAAACGTTGGTAAAATAAATTTTATCAAAGACTCGGCCAAGTCAAAGTGGTATCCTGAAACCTTTCACTGATAAGTCATGTGAATAAATTAAATCCTGTTAATCCAGCAGCAGATGCAAAGACAGTTTTCACATACAATCTGGTGCCAGTGTAGTTACAGCATTGGAGATCCAAGCTCTTCGAGGCAAAACAAGAAATATAAGATTAATCTTTTTTTGGAATTAGCAATTGACTATAGAGAGAATGGATTCATTTTATTTTAATGTTTATACATTTTATATGTTATTATTATTATATATTATTATATATTATTCATATCTGATATAGAGAGTTAAGGTTTGCTGATGTTTTTAATGAAGAGTTTGTGATTTTAATAAAGTATTAATCCTAATATAATAATATTTTAAAAGTGAAAGAAGTTTTTGATCTTTTCTTAAATACATCTACCTTATGTCTTGGTAATGTAACCTATCATGCTCTATTTTGGAGAGTGGTAAATGATTTCTAAAACATATGAAAAGAGAGCCCTAATTAACCCTATTTCAGTAGGACAACTGCCACAAGACAAATATGTCACAATAAAGATTTACTGAGGACCAAAAAAAGTCAAATAGAAGAAAAAAAGTCCGGAAAATATTATTTTAAAACTATTGAAGGAAGTGGGGATATTGAACCAAAGCTAAGGCTTGGCCTGGACTGAATTTTTGGTTCATAAAGTATGCTGTCTTCCTAGATTGAAAGAAGTAGATTATAAATAATGAAGTGCAATGGCATCTGTATTATCTAAAAGTAAGAAAACTGGGCAAATAAGAAAGAGTTAAAAAGTACACTTATTTTACATGATGTATGAAAGAATTTTAAAATATATTGCATTGACTCAAAACAAAGTAGATTCTTTTCAGGTGTCAACTAACTGTAGCTAATTTTTACTCAGAGGGTGATATTATAGAGCTGACTGTGGGTGTAACACTGAGGTTGACCATCTATCAATTTCTCTATGACTCTGAGATTCCAGATACTTCTGAGTATCCCTGATAATAGCATGCTTGGAAGGGTATGCCTAAAATATGGATAGTTGAATACAGGCATAGAGTGTGCCCGGATAATTAACTGAAAAAAGAATATATATGTAAGACTGAATAATTTCACTTGGACTTTCTATTTTCATTTTAAAAAATACAATCACTAACTTTTCTTACTGTGTTCTGTTAGGAAATCTACTGCTATGTTGTTAAAACTGTCAGAGAGAGAAATGCTGGCAAGCAACCAGTTGGCATATGTGAACAGGAATCCTGGCTCTGATCTTAAGCACAGACATTATTGATTTGGAGAAAAGGTTCTGTACAATGTGGGTATGTTTTATTCATTCGTTTGTTTGTTTGTTTATGATACGGCTGTAAGTCAAATGTTTGTTACTTGTTAAGGCAACTAAAACTAACTGTTCATTTTTGTGAGAATGTAGATTAAAATGGTCTGGAGCTTTCCAAATTCGTGCTTAAAAATTCAATAGGTATGGTATAAAATCAATTAAACCTTTAAAATAATAACAACAACAATAACAAGCCAATGAAGCAAATAATAAACCGATCCCTCATGTTCAGCTTAGTATGTCCTTTCCAAGAATTTCCTGACCCTCTGTGGAGAGTTAAGCAGAGATTGGATTCCTTCACTATGTCAGTGCCTTCTCCCAAATACCTAGGCACTGAACTCTGACAACACAACTATCTTTTAGATTGTAGAACAAAAACTTCAGCTCTATTGTTTAAAAATTAATTGAAGACTCAGAAAGAAAAATACCGTTCAAGAATCAGAAGCAATAATTAACTCCAGGTTATCTGACTTCTACTCTTCTACTTCCTTACATGATGTTCTTTGTGCATTTCCCTTGTAAACAAAAACAAATGCTATTGCTAAATAAAATCTAGGCATAACTATTGGCTTCCAAATATAGACAGTGACAGAGATATAAATAACAGAAACTAAATTAACTAATTACAAAGGAAATAGAGATTATTATAATCTTTTAAAAGGCAAATTAAGAATAGTTACTTAATGAATTAAAAATTGTTATATTACTTTGACACAGAAATTTTTCTTTCAATAATTTACCATAGCATTAAAATCACATATGTTTAGAAATTAGAGTGGTTTATAACTTAAGATAGAAAAACTACTCTAAAAACAACCAAACTATATAGTAAAAAATCACTACGTACAAATATAAAATAACTTGTATATATAATTTGTATATTTATGTGTAATAATGTGTTCAAAAATATAGTATTATAGACACTAAAAAGCATGTCGTAAGCTCATATTTGGTGGTATGAGAAAGTAAGATTGATACTCCAAGTGCAATTTTCAGTTGCAAAATGCATGTAGTATAAGTGGTCTAAATGTATGTACGTATATGCATTTTATTTACTTTTTAATTTAGTGATTATGTTATTTTTGTAATAAAAAGTTCCAGTTTATATTAAATTGTTAAACCAATGAATATTCCTCTCGAAGGATGGTAGTGATCACTTGAAAGAGCATTATTAATGAAATTCTAAAATATTATGTTTTCCCCAGATTTTTTTTTTAAGGCCAAAATCACCTATGCATATCAGATCTTCCACTTTTGGACCATTATTTAATGATAGTTGATACTGTTATGTCAGGTAGACAGCTATTCTATGTTTAAATGCCTAAATGACAATTTTCTTGGTGTGAATACCTCACATTTTGGCATCCTGCCTGAAAAAAATTATATTAAAGACACCTATGTTGTATATTGGTGCGAAATAATGGTGTGAAGCAAAATAATACTGGTCTGAATTTAAGATCTCTTCCTCTCTAGTTGCATGATTTTAGGCAAATCACTCCCATTTCTTTTCCATATCCAAAGAGCTCATTTTGTCATGCCTAAAATCTTTTTATATCCTAAAATTCTACGTTTAGTGTATAGGAAAATAATTACATTAGACCACAGAATGCAGGACTCAGGCAGAGCACTGAGCCATAGCTCATAGGCACAGCTCAGAAAGTTACCATTCAGTAGACAAATTTCAAGGGAGTGAAAATGGGTCTGGACGCAAGAGAGAAACAGTGAAATTTAAGATTATAAAGTAGAACTTTATTTTACAAAGTTTGCATTTTAATTTTATGCAAAATAATGAAAAAGAAAATAAGAAGGAGCTAATATTATTTCATAGTGAACAAAATCAAACAAACTCATTTACTTCTCACAAAATTAGGTTCAAAATATATAATCAGCCCCCCCGCCTTTATCACTGGGGAAACAAGCCGTGGCGTCGATGAGTAGCTGACAAAGTACATGCAGAAGCAAGTGCAGGAGCTAGATTTTCAAACCATATCTAACTCCATAGTCCATTTTTATTCAATTATATTCTAATCTGCTGCATTGTTACTTTTACTGGATCTGAAGATAGAAGATCAGTTACAAAGGAGTATCCATTATACCCTACAATTTTATGCTAAAAAACCCTAAACAAAATCAGCCATTTGTGAAAATCAAATATGACAAAAACAAAACATATATGAATCACCATCATCATCACCATCATCATCATCATCTCTCTCAAAGTGAAAAATACTCAATTTTCATCTACATGTGTAATATGTTATTATAAGAAAAATAAGCCTTCAAAGACACTGAAAGCTGGCTATATATATTTAACCAGTATGCTTTAGCTTAGTTCACTACAGAAATAACCTATGCTTTAAATAGTCAATTAAACACTTAAGATGACCAAGCTAGAGGGGAAAAATTCCTTAGTGTGGATGCTTATGCTTTAAGCTACCATATAAACAAACATATTTTAGAATGAGAAAATGAGTAGACATATGTAATAAGCCTATTCAAATATCATAAAAGCAATTAAAAATATTTATAGACCATGTCTCATGAAACCAAAATAAAACTCTTTTTTCCAGGAGAGTGACTTTATTGTAAATAATGTGGTTAATGCCATACATTCATCATATTCTGCACTAATTGTTTTTTTTTTCCTTCCTAGGACCTGTGAAGTAGTTTTAAATAGCAAGTCAACAACAGTTAACATGATTAAAATTGCATTTTTAATAAGAATTTTATTCTATCTTGTATTAATGTTTACTTTAAGATGTTCTTGTATTGTGGAGCCATCTGTTTCTTGCCTATTACAGTACCAAAGTTCTGTAATCAGCACTCAAGGGAGATCACAATTTCTTTTTCATGATATAAGGGATTCTATATTTCATTCAAAAGGAATAGTTTGATTCAAACTCTAAAGTAACTGAGAAGAAACTGTTAATAAAATTAAAAACTGAGACTTCATGAGTTTAAGTTTTTGTGTTTTTTGTTTTTTTGTTTTTTCATTTTATCTACATTCACAGCGAGTTCAAAATGAGTAACTGGGTCATAAATTTCCTTGTCTTGACAGGGAAGAAAGATCTCAAGTCAGTCAATGAGTCACATTTTTGAACTTCTAAAATTCTCACTAAAACAGCAGCAATATTCTTTTGAATATATGACTTTCAAATCACCTTTTGAGCATATTGAAATCAATTAAACAATAAGTATATTCTCATTTACAAAAGAAATCAATCAGCTGTCATTTTTGATTGATTATTCTTAGTTGGAGTGGTATTTAATCTATGAATTTATTACACATTTTTCAACTATTGTAAAATGGCATATGAATTAGAAATGATGTCTCAAGTGAATGGACAAAAAAAAAAAATAATTCTCTCCCAACACTTTTGTGAAATCTTCCTTTAACCATGTGATCAGCTGTTATAGAAGAGGTAAGCTATTTTTGTAAAGCATAAAACTGCTGTGCTATCAAGGACATAAACATTAGCAAAAAACTGAATCTAAAATATGTGCCCAGAGAAAATTAAGCAAACTGTATTTATGTACTACTTTGATCCACATGATTCTTCAGTGGCAGGATGAGTACAGCCTGCTCAGATTGAAAAAGAATTTCTTCACTGGAATTGTTTATAATTACTAGTGTGATTATGATAAAATGTAGATGGCATTTAGTCAATATTATTGTTTTTAAATTTTCTACTGACAATATACTTTTTACTGCCTGTACCAGGGAAGACTGCTTTCTCCACTATTAATTAGTATGCCACCGCTTACCATGTTTGCAGAGTAAATAAAACGGCATCAACAGATAACAACATAAAACACAAAATCCTTCATCCTTAGAAAAATATGGTAACTTTATCATTTCCATTAAAAATCCAGCTAAGCAAAGAATTTATTTTGTCCATTGGCAACTTTCTTCACTGCCACTTTTTTTTCCCAATGTCAGTATTTCTCTATTGTGCATTTAACATTGTAGTTTTATCTCTTGTAAGAAAAGCAAGGACTGTGTGGCTACTAGAGGATAAAAATGAAGAAAAAAAAAAGCTTTTACTGAATCAATGAATATTCTCTTAATGAAAAAATAGAAATGTATTAAATGTATTTTATTCAATTTATAGAGAGCAGGGGATGTTGAAATTGGTAAGAAAGTAACGTATGGTTACTATATTCATTTCTATATTCATGGAAAGAGCAGGAAATTGAGTTGTACTAATCTACAATTAAAGTTGTGATTAAATCAGCAAAAGGATGTTTAAAATGAGAGAAGGGGGCAGCATTAATTTAGACTATTATGTGCCATGGTTTAACTAGTATGTCACATACATCATTTCATATATGTTCCTAATTATTCTACAAAGTATTCACCATTATCTCTATTTTAGCTCCATTTTACAGGTAGGTAAACTCAATATCAGAAAATTTTAATATCTTGCCAAAATTTCCATAGCTAGTAAGTAGCACACAGGATTTCTGTCAAGATTAATCTATTTTCTCATTGCACCAAAAGAACGAATTAAATGAAATATACATATGAGATTTGAGGTAGAGCTCCTAAAATGATCTTTATGGAAAAACCAAAGCAATACTAAAAAATGGTAATTCTTACTATATATTCATTATAATTTAGTTTGTAATGGATGAATTACTGTCTCTGATTAAGTAAGGTAGGGGCAATGATTAACACATAAATTATTTTCATAGACTCACCTCGACTGTTATCCTGTTATCACCAAAGAATCAAATGATTCTTCCAACTGAAGTATATTCAGTGTGTTTGTGGGTGTGTGATTTACACTGAACATCTGCATGAACATTTTTTCATAAAACTGTATTAATTGGTAATATAAAATCAGAATTAATACATCTTTTGCTACAAACCAGTTAAAACACAGTAATCTGCAAATTTTAACTTCCACACTTTTGTGATTACATATTTTACATGCCTGTTCTTACTGTGCTTTTTGATGAGAATAGCCAAGATTAAATGGGAGACTGACTGACTAGTACAGAGTATGTTTAGAAAATGTTTGCGGAGTAAATAAAACAGCATCAACAGATAACAATATAATACAAAGCTTAGAATCATGACCCAGAGATCTCATTCTTTAATAATAACTTCATCAGATAATTTAAATATTAAAAATGTGGTTGGCGATAGACATTTATAGATATTTGATCATTCAGTTTTATTTTTCTTTGTTGAGTCTTAAAATAAAAATATACCTCTCTGAAAATATTATAACAAGATAAAAAAATCATATAATGTGTCAAACTACTCTAAGTTGTATTAATAAAATCATATGCTTACATAAACAGTATACTACATAAGTGCCTAATAGCCTCTCATGAAATCAATGAAGGAGAGAACAATATGTTTACATTTCTCCTGTGGTAGAAATTGTTTTATAATTCCTCCCAGAAAATGCTTCCCCCAAGCTATATACATATTTTGGAAGAGAGAAAAAACAAGTAATATTTCTAAAACATATGGTAAACTTAACAACATGTTTCTTTATATGTGTTATCCAAATATTTATAATTTAATGTAAATCCAGTCTTTTTTTTAAATTTTGATTCAAACCTTCAGATGTTCATTGGAAAACTATTGACCTCTTCAATCCTCACACTATTCTACAAATTCCATCCCATTTTTAATATGAAAAATAATGTCTAAATTGTAAAAGAGAAAAAAATAGCTCTCTTCTTAAATTATATTTTTCATAATTAGAATTTAAAAAAATTGCACATAAATAGTTAAGTATATTTTGATCCAACTGTATTTGCTTGCATAAAAAAAAAACATTTGATGACAATGAACTAGACAAGTTTTTTTATAAAGTTCTCAAACTGTAATAAAATGCTGTACTGTAAATCCAAAATGACCTGCAAAACTCAGGGGGAAAGTGAATATGATCTCTTTCCAGTTATTCCAGCAGAGACAATATAATTTTTGAACTTCCTGACAGCTCTATTGCTTTCTCCACCACGAGCTGGCAATGCGTTACCGGTGCCTTCACTGAGAAATGTTCCTTCGCCTAACACTGCAAAGTCAAGATTTCACCTATTATGTGTTTATGACACTGTAGCTTGAAAAAAAGACACAGAGCAAAGTGAATAAAGCTGAAAACAGATAGGAATTAAAGGTTAATGGTAGCAAATTAGCATTCTCGTCATGTTTTTTCATGTCTAAAACAGTGCTATTTTAAAAATCCTCTGTGATGAAGGATTTTCACTTCTAAATGGAAACATATTTGTTCTACATATGTAAAAGCATGTAGAAAATTTAAATGTATACTAATGAAAGTAGACTGAACCTCTCAATCATATTTAATACTTTAAAAATTAATAAATAACTAACGGTTGAATAGGAAGTAGTCAATGGGTAGAACATGACTGCTTGTTCATTTTTTGTCTTTTGACAATTTAAATGTCTGGCTGAAAATAACAGGAAATTAATTTCTTCCCTTCACAAATTAAGATAATAATGACATTTCAAGAGCTTTAAAAGGACACTCAAAAGTCTAGCAAAAATAGTTTCTTATTATAATTAAATCTTGTGCTATGTATTAAACATTATACTGATTTTCTTCACAGGTTTGCATGCAATATTATGCTCCAGGACAAGGTATACAAAAATAAATGGGAAAAAGTTTGAGTCAAATTTATGTCAAGTGTTTTGTTTGGAGAGTGTACTATACAGAACAATTAACTTGAAAGGATCAAGTCCACAAGGAAAGAAAGACTATCAGAAGAGAATGCAAGGAAGGAAATGTTTTGCAGATGTACTGCATTTAAATTAATAAAATCTCATTAGGTTTTATGTTTGCCAATAACGGCTGGAAAAGTTACCATACATTGTAGGAACAATTACCCAAATCTTCACTGTCTCATTAGGTTTGTCATACTGTTTTCATTATAATACATTAGAACTTGCAAGTGAGCCTTCAGTAATGACATATTGTTCCAATTCTCCTTTCAGCAGGCTCTAAGATATTTTAGTATTTGTGCTATAAGCCAGCAGGTGTCTTCACTTTGCTTTTCTGAATCATTTTTATACAGAGACCTCCAGACACAGAATGGAATGTAAAAGGGCTTTCAACAACCACATAAAACTGAGTCTGATTAGAGTAAAGCAATACACACTATTTTTATGATTTTATGGTAATTCAAGACACTAAAAATGTGCACCTTTACTGTATATGTCTGCTCTGGTAAGACCTGTTAGTGAAAGCTGTATTAATGTAGATAAACCATGCAGTATATAAAGTTTAAAGATTTGCATAACAAATGGAAGACATAGAGCTGATTTGAATATCTAAAGCATTATAAACTTCAATAAGAACAACCAACACTGTTTGAGCTTTCAAGGCACTTGCATTCAAATGAGAAAGATTTAAAAAGGATACGATTTTTAAAATGCTTTGAAGCTTCCTATTAAAGGTCTTAGGCAGCTCAAGGTTAAAATAAATATTGGATTTAAGGTGAGTGAGAAAAGATTTAGAAGCAATTTAAAGTAGAAATCATTTAGCAGAAAACAGAATGAATGTTTATAGTTAGTATAATTGTCACCTGACCTTCAAAAGCAAAGAACTACTCTATACTAGTCACAAGAATGAAAACTTTAGCAAAGATGTCTAAATTTCTACTCTGCTCATTCCTTATGAGTAAATTATGACCCAGAAAATACTTCCCTAGAAAAATAAATGCTCTCCCAAAGTCTAGATATATTTAAAAATTTGAAGCAATAAAAATCAAAGTACTTGCTAAAGAATTAAGCAATGATTACAGTGAAATAATATTGTGTGAGGTGTCCTTTTTAAAGCAGGTGATAGCTCATAGATATCTCATTTGATATGTGTACCAAATAGAGGAACCAAAGCTATCGCTAACTATGTTACAATTGTCTCAATAGTTCTGATGTACTGATTGGTCAAGCTTTTTGCAATTTTTTTCATCTTATGATTGGAGAAAAAAGTAAAGACCAGAAGAACAACTTCTTGCACTGGAAGTACTTTAAAAGATATCTAGATCTTTTTGATGCTAATAAGAATGTAATTTTGTGAGACATATGCATACACTGTTAGAAGCACTTATATGTAGCACCATACATAGTTTACAGTACAGCTATCATGAAAAGTAAATAAATAAAAAAACATATTGTCTAGAAATGAACAAAGTACAAGCCTTCTCTCAAACAAAAGAGGAACAATTTAATGAAAATCCTCTGATTGCAAGTTACTGGGATGGAGTCGAGAGGAAATCTGTGGCTTCACTTAGAATTCTGCAGTACCAAGGTGTCATTATAGTAGTGACCTAACAAATGTGAATTCTAACAGAAAAGCATCTGCAACAAAATTTTCAGTTTTAGACTGGATATATTAATGAAATAATTTTAGTACTACTATCTAATAGGTGAAAAAAAAAGGTTTTCTTACAAGTATTTGCACTTAATCTATTTTAAAACACCAGTGTACGTATCCACACACACAGTTTATTATGTATATTTAAAAATTCATTTATTTGCCAGTAAGCATATTTGTTTTTGAAAAGGGCTCATCCAAAACATGGGAATTTTCAGATTAACTCAAAATCAAGTAAGACTGAAAACACACTTTGGAAAAGTCTAACTAATATGTTATCGTCATCATTCCTATTTATAGATCAGGAAACAGTGACACAAAGAGAGTAAGAAATCAGAACAAATAGTGAGTGCTTGAAACGAGATTTGAAACCAGAGGGCCTGGCTTTGGAGATTCTTGACCATTATACCTTCAATTTTCTCAACAATGCATTCGTGGGAAATATATATTATTTCATAGGAGAATTTTTAAATCCTATTTCTAAACTCCGTCTGTCTGTCTGTCGGTCTATCTCTTTTTTTCTCTCTCTCTCTTTATATTTATATGTATGTTAGCATGCACACACATACAAAGTTATTGATGAACATTTAGCAATAGTTTTTCCCCTATTCATTACACAAATAAAACAATATGTTTATGAACTATTGACTGCTTTTGAAAACACCTACCAACATACAAACCAAAGTAGGATTTATATTAGATATATAAGGCTGGTCCAGTATTTTAAAAATCAATTAATATAATCCATCTCATTGATAGGCTAAAAGCAATCAAATAATCATATAAATAGATGCAGGAAAAGCATTTGATAAAAATCCAATATACATGTATAATTAGAAAACTCTCAATAACTTAGAAATGGGGGGATATCCTAAACTCAATAAATATCTACAAAAAACTTACATTAACTTCGTACTTGATAAGTAACTTGAACTTCTCCACTAAGATCAGGAGGAAGGTCACGATATCTCTTCCCACTACTACTTTTCAGTATCACACTTGAAATTCTACTAAAGAAATAAGACAAGAAAAGAAAACAAAAAGTATACAGATTGGAAAAAAATATATATAAATTGTCTTTGTTCACAGAAGACAAGATTGCTTATGTATAAAATCTGATAGAAGCAACAAAAACAAAAATATTCTTGGAACAAATGAGCAGTTACAACAAGGTTAATAAATAACAATTGCATTTCCTATATATCAGCAATAAAGTAAAATTTGAAATTAAAAATACAGTGTCGTTTGCATTAGCACCTTCAAAAAGGAATAGTTAAATATACATGTAATATATATGAAGTCCATATGAGGAATAGAATTTTCTCATGAAAAAAATCAAAGAAGAATAAATAAATGGAAAGATTTTTCATAATCATGAATAAACAAACAGTCAATATTGTCAAGATGTCAATTCTTCCCAAATTGATCTATAGATTCAAAGCAATTTCCATCACAGTGCCAGCACATTATTTTATGCATATCAATAAACAGAATCTAAAGTTTACATATAGAGGTGAAAGACTTGGAATAGCCAACACAATATTGAAAGAGAATTACAAAGTTGGAGGACTACTATTACTCAACTTGAACACTTCCTATTAAACTACAGAGACAGCGTGGCATAGGTGAAGAGACAGCGTGGCATAGGTGAAAAAACAGCAAACAGATGAAAAAAAAAACAGAATAAAGTACAAAATTAAACCCACATATGGTCAACTGGTCTTTGAGATAAAAGCAAAGGCAACATGATAGACATAAAATAGCTTTTTCAACTAATGGTGCTCCAACAATTTTACTTCCAAAAAAAAAAAAAAGTGATCTAGAAACAAATGTATAGAAAAATGAAAAGAATCTAGAATTTAGACACATACTCTTCATAAAAAATGAACTCAACATGGATCACAAATTAAATATAAAACAGTAAAACTCCTAGAATACAGCATCTGAGAAAATCTAGATGACACTGGGTTTGACAATGACTTCTTAGATAAACACCAAAGGCATGATCTACAAAAGAAATAACTGATAAGCTAGACTTTGTAAAAATTAAAAAGTTCTGCTCTGTGAAAGACACTTCCAAAAGAATAGAAATATGCCACGATCTTGGAAAAAATATTTGCAAAAGATATATTTAAAAATAGACTGTTACACAATATATACAAAGAACTCTTGAAAATAAGAAAACAAACAGCCTGACTTAAATAGGCAAAAGACCTAAAAGGTACCTCACTAAAGAAGATATAAAGATGGCAAATAAGCATTTGAAAAGATGTTCCACATCATATGTCATAAAGAAATGCAGATTAAAACAACGAGCTAGAACTATACAATGCAGTATGTATATACTATACACAAACACTATACACATTGGAATGGCCAAAATCTGGAACACCAACCACACTAAATGTTTATGAGGATATAGATTAACAAGAATGCCCATTCATTGCTGGTGGAAATACAAAATGGCACAGCCACTTTGAAAGACAGTTTGATGGTTTCTTTGAAAACTAAATATAATCTAACCATGTTATCCAGCAATTATGCTTCCTAAAGGAGTTGAAAACTTCTACCCATACAAAAACCTGCACGTGGATGTTTATAGCAGCTTTTTTCAAAATTGCCAGAACTTGGAAACAACCAAGAAGTAGATGAATGGACAAATAAACTGTGGTGCATCCAGACAATGAAATACTACCCAGTACTAAAACCAAATTAGTAATCAAGCTATTAAAAGACATGGCAGAACTCTAAATGGATATTACTAAGTATGAAAGAAGTCAGTATGCAGAGGCCACATACTATATTATTTCAACTAGATGGCATTCTGTAAAAGGAGAATGGAGACAGTAAAAATGATTAGTGATTGCCAGGGGTTGCGGGGAGGAGAGGAAGAGAAGAAGCAGATCAGCAATGAAACTACTCTGTATATACTGTAATGGTGGATATCTGTTCTTATATGCTTGTCCATACACACACACACACACATGTATAGCATGTATAACACCAAAAGTGAACTCTATCATAAACTATGGAGCTCAGGTGACTACAATGTGTCAAGATAGGTTCATCAATTATAATAAACATGCCATCCTGGGCAGGGGTGTTGATAATAGGGGCATCTATGCATTTGTTGGGGTAGAGTATACATAAAAAATCTCTATACCTTCCTCTCAATTTGGCTGTGAACTTACAACTTCTCTAAAAAATAGTCTATTAAAAACCAAAACAAAGTATCTACTATTCTCTCTCTCTCTCTCTCTCTCTCTCTCTCTCTCTCTCTCTATATATATATATATATATATATATATATATATATATATATATATATATATATACGCACACACACATAATTGCTGAAGAGACCATGAAATTATTGGTTTTGTTAAGATTTCAATTCTTTAGCTGCTATGGACTGAATATCTGTGTCTCTTCTCCCCAGCACCCCAAAATTCATATGCTGAAATCTAATGGTCAATGTGATAGTATTAGGATGTACAAACTTTTGGAAGACTGAGGTTATGAGGCTCTGCCCACATAAAATGAGATTAGTACTTTTATGAAGGAGGATCCAGAGGGCTAGACTATCCTTTCCACCACGTGAAAACACAAGAAGACTTCACTCTGGTAGAGGGCCATCACCTGACCATGCTGGTGCCATTTTCTCAAACCTCCAGGCTCCAGAACTGAGAGAAATACATTCCTGTTGTTTATAAACCACCCAGTTAATGGTATGTTTGTTATAGCAGCCTGCGGGGACTAACATATTAGCCTATGACAGGAATGCCATAAAAGTCCCAGCATTCTTCTAGATCCCTCTTTCAGTTATCCTCTCTATAAATCTAGTTATCTTAAAGAGATGAGACAGCTTCTTGGTGAAACAGGATGGTTGAGATAGATGAAATGCTTCTTCAGTTCAGTTGGGGCACAAGGTAACAAATATTTGTCATAGAAATGAATGTATTTTACAAATTTCCTTTTGTTTTTCTATTACGAATATCAAAGTTTCTAAACACATCTATTATAGAAACAAAGTATATAAAAATATGTTAATTGAAAAAAATGGCATAATAATGTTCATCAAGAATAAAGTAATTATTCTGTACCCCTGCAATAGCAGCTTTGAAAAATTCTCCCAGAAAAAAAAGCTTAGCTTTGGATACCTATAAGAATAACAATACATAGTTAGGTTTACACTGGTACAACAATCAGTCTTACGTTAAGGCTCGAGAAATAAGGCAAATGCAGATGTATTATTCAATACTTTCCTTGTTAATGTTTATGCACAAACATACACATACATACACACAAGTGGCTTAGATGTTATATTTTCATTTAGTCACCCAAAAGCTATAAATAAAAAATATTAAATTTTTTTTGTTGAACAGTATAAAAAAATAGGACTTTTTTATACTATGATGTCAGACAAAAAAAAATCATAGAAATGTAACAGGTCTAATCTCATTGCTGCTATAAACAGATTCTATAACCTTAACTAAATTATATTAAAGTTTTGGGGTCTTTTTTCTAGTTTCGATATTCCAGATTTAATCATTTTAAAATCTAAAATTATAATATTTGCTTTATAACCTTTAAAATTTATCTTTATAAATTGTTCCCATTTATAGTTTGTTCTATGTGCTTTTTATTGTATAATTTCTATTAGCCAATATTTCAAATTAGAATGAGATATTCTTTGAAAACAAAACTGCCCATATAATCTAAAAACTGGAAGATATTTTAAAATTGATATTAGGAACTTCTTTGTTTTGCTCCCAAAAGATTAAATGTGATTAGTATTCTTAGTTTGCCGACATATAAACTATCTCGCCCTAGATCCACAACTTATACAGACTTTGCAAATAATTTAAGTGATCGAATATACATATATAAAAGTATATATATATATATATATATATATATACACACACACAAACACACTTTTAGGTAAAGACATACTCCATTTTAACTTCTTAAAAAGAAAAAACATTTTGTCAAGGAGGAAAATAAAATGTTTGTTCAAGCCAGTATTCAGCAAGCTTCCTTAGGTTTGTTTTTTTAAAGAGCTAAGAGGACAATGGAAGTGAAAAAAAAAAATAGAATCAAATGCTTTATTGCAAAAACAACCAATTTTCCTTGTAGTTGGGTTCTTAGCATTTACTGGAGAATGTTCTTGTTCATTTGCCTTTATAATGTTTCCCTGTATTTCTCATTTGGGCTTACCAGCAACTCATTAAATTATTTAGTTTTATATTGCATTTGCAATATAATAAATTACTTCTTAATATAAATTGACCAAAATTTAGAGACATAAAATTGAAATAACACATTTGCAATGAGGGAAAGCATCTATAATAAGGAAAATAGTATATTAAGTTGTTTTCAGCTTATTTACAAATATACTATCCATTTTAAAAATTCTTTAACTCAAAAAAATAAATTTTAGGTCTATCAAGTTCTATGACATGGATATTTATTTGCTTTTCTTGAATGCAGCTGAGCCCTTAAGGGAAAAACTAGTTTTCTCCAGAGATTTCAACTACTTTATTTTAATTAGGTCTTTTTTGTTTAAATGGACTTTTGCTGTTGGAATTAGCAAATCCAAGTGCTTTAAAAATGTAAGATATAAATTCCATCATCTCTCAATTACTCACAGGAATAAAGAGAAATTGTATAGATATTCCAGTAAAGGAGAGGATCCGACAATAATTACTTTTGACTTTGAAATAGACTGTTATATTATTCCCAGGCAGAAAGATCTTTTATAATTATATTTTTTCCAGTTTCATGCAAAATTGGTTTGCATTTGTTTAATATATACTGAGTAGGGGCAGGAACCCATTCTATATACAGTGAAATGCGTAAGTATTATATATTATAGCTAGAATCTCACGTGTAAGCTTCACCAGAGAGGTAACCATTAAGATAGGAATAAAAAATAGTAGCTACATTCAATCAAGTAGTCATTGTTTTTAGGTCTTAAAATGTTACTTTCATTATAGGGCTGTAACTAATAAAATGTTGAATTCTTTCAAGAACACCTGTATTTATTAAACTAAATAATTTTCATTTCTCATTAAAATAATTCTACACTTCTTTTACAAGAGAGATGTATTTTAGTACTTAATGAGTATCTTCATTATTTTTTGTCTGTAGCATTATGGCAAATCTCACTAAAAGCTGTAATACAGTAGAAAGGCAAATTCAACCAAAAGCAATCTTGTTTTATTATGTTAAAAAAAAAAAACACTTTTAATACAACTTTGTTTTTGTAATCAGTTACAACAAATGCAATTTTCTATGGGGCTATTGTTCAGAATGATGAACCACAGACACACACATCTGGCCACCTAAAAAGAGAAGCCAGGAAAATTTGAAGATACTCCCACAGAAACAGCATTTGATGAATAGAGCCTTTTATCATCTTCTCTATACTCCTACCAAAACGAAAGGGCAAAACATCTCAGAAAATTTGTAGAGCAGTCACATATTCATTGCAAACCGCCACCAGAGATGCTTAACAGAACACTATATCCTACCGACTTGTGATTGCAAACAAGTCAAAGGCTTATATTATGAACAATATCACCAGAAAATAGTAAACTCCATGATATAAATGTCAGCTTGACATGATGTATTAGTGTGCCGCCCCCAAATATTATTCTTTAGATGTGTGGCAGAGAATGTTCACTTCAGCAAAATATATAGGGACTTATGACCTTCTGAATTTAACATACCACAGGGGACACTACCTAGTAACTATGAAAAAAATTAACAAATTCTGGATTAGAGCTCCAATACTAAAAAGGCATTAAATAAATGAAATTGCCCAAGGTTTTGGTGAGTTACAAGTTTTGGAGGCTCAGTATGAGAACTGCAACATAACTCATTATAGCTTCAGGCACTAATAAGTTATGAGGCACTCACATGTATGAGATAAACCCCATAACTTACTGAAGTCTATATCATCCCTTCATTATATCTAGGGACATGTGAAATAGCTGAAATTCAGCTCAAAACCCCAAAGTTCAGTAATAAAAGTGAATAGATCAGCACATTTATTGATTTTGCTGTCTTTTTTGTACTTTTTGTTATCCTACTTCCCTTTAACATCTGAAAGATTCCAGCATTTTTCTTCTGAGCTCCTTCCATATTGGCATTTTAGGTATGCTGGAAAACATCAAAATAAACTAGGTTTCTGCTTTGCTCTCCTCTCAAGAGTAATTATATTAGTCAGTCAAAAATCTTAGGTACTTTCTTCTAACAAATAAAACTCATTACTTTACTCCAAAGGTGGAACTGTGGAGACAAATTCAAAATCCATATTCATATCATAATGTATGGTGACAAATAAAGAGAAGTATGAGAAAACAATGCAGTATATTTTAATAAAGGTATAAAGGTTTTTTTGATTAATAAGGAACTTAAGAAATGAAATAATAGAAATCAATCATTTAAGAAAGCATCCTATATTGCTCATTTCCGAAGTAATGCATCTGCATGTACCCAGGACTTTAAGAAAATCAGAATAGCCAGACAATGTATTTAAATTTTGTATTTATAATAGAATTTAGTGTGAATTTACATAAAAATTCAACATAGGTGAAATTTCTATTGAACGAACAAAAGAGATCACAATGTAAGAATCATTAAGATGCCATAGAAGAGATTCAAGTTTTCAAATAAGGAAAAGGTCACAAGTGTGTAACTTAAAAAGAGATAGTGCAAATCACTCAAAATTATAAATTTCAGCATTCAGTTATAAACCTAAGTAAAAGAGGTATTTGCCTTTCTCAATACATCTTTGCAAGTACATAACAACATGAAAACACAGGCAGCAAAAGGATACAGATTTAGTGAAGAACCAAGATCAAAGAAGTCTGGGTACAGATGTTGTCACTGGCTAACTGGGGTGTGTGTGTGTGTGTGTGTGTGTGTGAACTGGTGGCTGTTTGGAGTCAGAAGATTGTCAGGACTTAAAGACTGTGAGCCCAACTCATGGACTAAATAGTCCAACATACTGTGGTTAAAAATAAGGTCCCCCATGGATTTGGGGACCAAAAGGCTGAAGTAGATTCCAAGAGACATCTGTGTGAAATAATCACTTACGGAAGCACAGCCTTGAGGGAAAACTGAATTTGTAGATGTTACATTTATTTCATTATTTTACAGAGACTACATGTACCCCCACTACTACTTGGATATAATTAAGGCTTCAAAGAACTCAGATTCTCATCTGAAAAAGTGCATAAATTGGGTATGTTTTAGACATTAACATTTAATACGATAAAGAAATCTCTCAATGAACCTATAGCAAAGAAAAAAAGATTCCTTTAGGATATTATAACAGCTTTAGAAAATATAGCTCCATTACTAAAAAGGGGTTGTCTCCTTGATGTTTGAAACTCAAACCAATTTTTCTTCCTGGAAACTTCTATAAAAATTATTATTTTCTTGATAAGCTCATAAAAACCCATTTAACTCATTATTTAGTAGTTGTAATATAAATACACACACACACACACACACACACACTATTAAAGGAGCTGTGGAATCTTTCTGCTGGGACTTTCTTTATGAAAAGAGTGTTTCCATATTCTAACAGAAAATGGCGGGAAAACTCAAGGCTCAGTATCCTCACCTTTGACCACAGAAAATAAAACATAAACCTGCAGAAGAGACTCCTAACCTGCAGAAGAACAAAACTTAGCTACATAAGCACATTTAACCACACTATGCCCCTACTGTAACAGAATTAGATACAAGGAAGATGGTTCATGTTAGAAGGTAAAACTGGATCTTCATATGGCTGCTAATTACGGCAGCTTTCAGGGCTGGAAGTGAGTCCACAGTATAAGGACAGGCCCTGTATTTCCTTCCTCGCTGATATGACTGGTAGTTAAACAAGTACTCTAGTGGAACCAGAATGCACTTGACTCCTGCTGAAAAGGAACATGTTCCAAGTGGGGAAGAGTTGCCCACATTCTCTCCTTATGGATTTATTTTGTTGGAGAAGCAGCACCGAGAGCCTCAGTGCAGAGGGCACTGGCGATTTCCACAGGGCTAGGGATCTTTACAAAGAAGACTACAGGCTTTGGTATTGAACAGAGGCTTTCTAAGGAAAAAAATCATTTCTAATGTAGAGATCAAATTTTATCGATGTTAATATGGATAAAACTGAAAAAATAGTTTTTCAAACATTAAGCTTTAGAATCATTTGTCTGTGGTGATGACTGGATAGTTTTACATGTTTCAATGACTGTTTAAAAGCCACAGACATATTTCTCTTCAGCAAAATCCTTCTTACGTCAATCTTTAAATATTAAAGGAGGACAATAATATGAAAACACATGCTATTGGTAATCATACACTCTATTTTGCCTGTGACAGTCTCAATTTAAACTTTTTGCGTTGGCATAGTTATTAATTGCACATTCTTTTCCTTCACAAGTTTCTTGGTTCGGATGATAAATTTGTAATGATACTGATTGGTAGATCCAAGAAGATACTAAACTAAGAGACATTGATGATTCCCAATTACCCTCAATCCACTACTTCAGGTCTACTTTTATGCTTTGGCTAGCAATTAATATTTCATTACTCTCAGTCAAATAATCCATCACAAAATGCTATTTGTACTATGTTTCATTAGTTTTACCAGGATCAAGATAATATCATAAAAATTTAGAATGAAAGGGTGAAAAGAAAAGTGGTCATTACAATTCTTTATCAAATAACAAAACTCTGCATTGCAGTTCTCAGGGTGAGATACAGCCTAACCTTATCATGTGTCCTCAACCAGACACTGTTCTTAGAAATGTTTATGTACTGCTACAGATAATGAAGAAGTTGATCTAATTGGAATTCTAGTATTGAATAAAAACAGCAGCTAAATAAAGTAAGATCTCAAAACATCTGCTCTGTCTCATTGCAAGTTATGGAACTCATCCTTTTGTGATTTTCTTCTCTGCAATGTGACATAATATACTACAGCAATACAGGATATGGACACACAATAAATCATACATAAAAAAGGAGAATTTTGATCACAGAACATAAGATAATCTTCATGTAGCCCAATACAATTGAAATAATGTCTCTTCTTTTTCATTGGCTGTTTTGTTTTGATTAGAGACCACTGAAAACAATGGTAGTTGAGGGACACTTTATTATGATAATATGAACAGAAGAATGTCATGTCTAGTTACTTGCTTTGTATTATATATTTTCTTTTTTGATTAATTTCTACAAGGTTTCCATTATTACTAATAAGAGTATACATTAAGGTTACCCTCCTCCCCACCCACCATGTGCGTGGTGCAATTATTGACAATATAAAAAAAAAAATCTCTCTTTTACTTAAAACCTTACACCAGCTTCCTGCTATAGACTGAATGTTTGTGTCCCTGCCAAACTGATATTGTAAGCCCCAAGGTGATGGTTTTAGGAGGTGGAGCTTTTGGGAGGTGATTAGGACAGGAGGGCAGAGCCCATGTGAATGTAATTAGGGATCTTATAAAAGAGACGCCAATGAAATCTCTGCCCTGAGGATACAGCAAAAAGGCACTGCCCATGAGGAAGTGGGTCCTTACAACACACACTCAATCAGCTGACACCATCATCCTTGACTTCCTAGTCTCCAGAACTATGAGAAATAGATGTTTACTGCTTATAGGTCAACCAGTCTCTGTATTTTGTTACAGCATCCCAAATGGACTAAGACATTCTCTATTAACTTGAATTATGAAGACTAAATAATGGCTATTACATGGCTTACAAGGTGCTTTAAAACTTGCACCACTACTAATAAACTAGCCACACGAAACCACTTTTAGCCAAGTATCACGCTACTCTCTATGCCTGGAAGTCTTTCTTCCCTGAAACTCTTTACTTAGAAAACTACTTTTTTTTTCAATAGCAAATAAAATGGCAGCTCCTCAGAATAGTTTATGCAACAAATCTCCCATCCTCCCTATCTAGATACTCTCCCAACATCTTCCATACTACCTCTGTTAGTACTATAGTCCACCCACTGTGTAAGTGTGTATGTCTGTGTCTGTGTGTGTGTGTGTGTTTCCAGTTCTGTATCATCACTAGAAATTATGTTTCTTAGGCAAAGGAATTAAACCATCTATCTTTGATGGATCCCCATCTTCCAACAAAGTACACAGTAGATAGTCAATTAGATTATTCATTAATGACTGAATAGAAGAATAAATAAATTATAACAAGTAATATGCTAGTAATTAAAGGGATTTATTCATTCATCCATTTCAAAAATCAAAGTTTGGTCCTTACCATGTTTCAGAAAATATCCTGGTAGTTCATAGGGAAATTGTCACAATCAGACTGAGTTTCTGTCTGTAACTACAATCAAGTAATAAAGTCTAGATTTTGCTTTTTTTGGTGATTTATAATGTAAGCAGAAAATGAGTAAACAGTAAAATGCAAGTTTAAATAATGAAACTTGCAATAAACCAAAAAAACTTACATCTCTTAATGTCAAAAGATATCATTTGATTACTTTTATTTTCACCTTTTGATATAAGGATAGATTGAACACTTAACATATATTCTGTGTTTTATAAATGCTGGTGTATTTGATATTCACAAAAATCCTGTAGCATATAATACCTCCAAGATATGACCCCAAGTTTGAGCTTATGTTCTTAGCCGTCGAACTATACTCATTCCAAAGGTTTAGACTACAAAATACTAAGTACTTAAATACTTTATAGATATTGTGGTGTTTAATTATCACAATAATGTCCTAAAATAGATAGTGTTGCCACCTTTTTATATATGAAAATGACTTGTCCAAGGTCACATATTTCAAATCGTAGAGTTAGGATCTCACATCCTCACATGGATTTACTGTTTTTATTTGTAAAAAATTATTTATAACAATCTCTCTTTAAGCATCAATTATTGTTTTTTAATTTTCAGTTTTGTAGAATTTAAATCTCTGTCATTCGATAGCTGGCGCAATTCTTTCTTAATATATTAGTCACTTTTTTCAAAAGATAATTTGAAAAAATAAATTATTCATTGTAAATAGAAATGAAAAATTATACTTACTATAAAACATATAAAGTTTATATTTTATTTCTTATTGTTGTATTCTTCATATAATTTGAGAAACATAGAATTGTCAGTATCAAACTTGAATCTTAGAAAGAGATAATTAGAAAGAGCTAGAGAGATGAGATAAAAAAACAAACTATATAGTAATTTACCCATCTGTTATGTAATTTTATAAGAAAACAGTAATTTTGTGAAAGTAGTATGAAAGGTCCTTCTTTACATTCTTCAATTGAAGGTGACAAGTCTTTTCCAGAGTCCAGAACAATGTAGAAAAAGAAAAAAAAAAGTCATCTGAAAAATGGCATTTAGGAAAACATGCATTATGTCAGTTTAACAGTGTAGTTCTAAAGTGATTTAACATTTGTTGTCTGCAGCAAATGCATTACATTTAGCCTTGCTTCCTCTTTTGTTTTAATTCAGATATTGCAGTTGCCCAGTTTTTCCCTAGTCACTTATTCTAGGAGCAGAGATGCAGGAACTTCCATGACAGTTAAATGGATGGGTTACAATATTGGTAAGAAAATATCTGAACATTATGATGAATTAGTTTATAATTCCTCAGTTAAAGAAAATAATTTACCTTCTGAACAATATCCTTATTACCCTGGGATTGCCTGAATTTAGGTGCAAACTATAGTCAATTACCTTACTTTCCATAGATCTCCATCCTATTGATTGACAGATGTAAATTTCTTTATAAATGTTAAACAAGAGACTGCTAAATGGTGTGCAATTGTTGGAACTTCATTTATAATGCAATGAATTGCACGAATGAAAATAAACTATACATATATTGGAAATATTATTTTTGCTCTGTATAGCTGTATAAAATATAAATTTGAAGAATATACTAAACATTTTCACTTTGCAACAAAGAAAAATACATTTTCTTCAGAAAAGATATTCAATAATTATGCATTACTATCTGATGTGTGGAATAAAATACATAAATAAGTTGAAGTAGGGTTTTTCCACAGATGTTATCCTTTGTTTCATACAGGGGCCTGGAGTAAATAAAAAGAAAATACTCTACCTACCTCATTCTTTCTCTCCTAAACTCACCTTTATGCTTTAGGAAATTCTTGCAAATGTTTGCTATTTTTTTTCAAGTTTGTCACTTTTACAGTAATGATGATTAGCACATCCTTAGGCAACACTTTCATAGGATACCTTGGAAAGGCATGCTTACAGAGGAGCAAAGAAATCTTAAAGACTTCATATGTAGAAATCTTTCCTCGGATCATAGCTTAGTATAAAATTCTCTTTTGAAAATCCACAATTCTTTAACTTCCTTATGTGTCATTTAAAACACCCAAGATTCAAAATCAGTAGTGTTCTTTAATATCAATATACTAGAATAAAAATAATTTCTAATACTTAAAAGAAATATGCCTATGTATACTTCATTAAAAAATATTAGTCATTACCTTGTGTCTAAATTTATAATAATCTTCATATAAATGCATTTTATTTCTTTAGGCAATATGATGGAACATGTATAATTGATGGCACTATTTTTTTTCAGTTTTCCAAAAAAAGAAGTCATGCTAATTTTATCTTATTACAAATATTAGTAAACATCTATAGTTTCTCCTAAATAACTCCAAAGTTTCTAATGCAGAATTTATTGATGTTCTTCAAATGCCTAACAGTGCTGCTGCTATAATGCAACATTTGAGCTCCTGTAGTGCCATGGTCAGTGTCCTCATCTACCCATGCCAATGTTTCATAATAGAAGAAGTTGGGAAAGCCGCCATGATAACTACACCATAGAAAAATATAAGAGAAATAAAATCCACAATTGAAGAGTATATCTTTTAAAAATATTTAGCCATAGTGGAACAATTTTAATTACTGATAGTTTTTGGTACTAAAATGTTTAATGCCTTTTCTGATATTAACTTTAATTTTTTACAAAATGTTTTTCACTGGGTGAACATATTTACATGATTGTGGTTTTTGAAAATTTTTGGAGGACAAAGTTAAACACTATTTAACACTTTCCATATGTAGATGAACGAATAGATGTTGTGTGTGTGTGTGTACATACACACATGATGGAACACTACTCAGCCATAAATGAATGAACTATTGCCATCTGTGAGGAAGTGTCTGGACCTTAAGGGTATTATACTAAGTGAAATATGTCAGATGTGAAAAGTCAAAAACTATATGATTTCACTATGTTGAATACAAAACAAAACGAAAAAAAGAACTAACAAAACAAAACAAAAGCAAACTCACAGATACAGACAATAAAATGGTGGTCACCAGAGGGTAAGTGGAGGAGGGGAGGGCTAAACAGCTGAGACTATGACGAAGATCTCAACAGAGGAGATGACATACAAGCCTAGCTTTGGAGACAGAATCCAACGTTTTGAAAAAGGAAGACAATCTTGTATGATCTTCCTATTACAGTTTAGCTAAAGTAAGTTATTATTGTACAGAGAAGTCAATATACAATTTAAGATGTATGAAAGGGTTTTATTATGAAAGGTCTTTACAAATGAAAGAAACTGGCATGGCAATGGTGAGCTATTGAAAGTTTTTCAGCCGTGGGTATCTTATGATCACATGTATCCTTCTAGAGTATAAATCCTAGAACATCCCTTTCACTCTCCTCCATGCAGAGATGTTTGAGAATCAACTGGCATTTTTTCTTTTTAAATTAATATTTCCCTTGAGATTCTTCTTTGATCTATTGCTAGTAGTAATTCTGAAAGTAAATCAAGGCAAAGTGAAAAATGAGGCACTGTCTCCTGTGGTTAATTTGCATTTCAGCACATCACAATACTAAGTGATGTCCAAGTCCATGGGTCTCTGCTCCAAGGAGTTTCTCTCTGGTGTATCATAATTTCTTCACATCAGAATAGGTTTGTCCAAATGAATGGAGGAACTTCAAATTGTGATCAGATAAGGTTCACCCAAGAATAATTATTTAGCTAACAGCACTTGTGTGAATTTATGTTTAGGGCTAAATTCTGGTTTCTTCATAAACCCTATATTTCACATCTTCAGTTTTCCTGTTAATCATTCATTAGAAAAGAATATGACAGTTGGTTTTTTTTTTTTCAGATCATACTTGCACTGCATATTTAGGCTGTTTTCTTAATTTACAGTGCATCTGTCTTTATTTCCTGGGTGATTATTCCAGGATGTTCAAGTTGCTTTTATGCTGTCTTTAAACATCTGTGTTTCTTTTCGTTTATGTAATTTCTTTTCTAGTTGTGGACTTACATTTTTAGTATTGCATTTCATTTTTTTATGTCAAGAGAATTTCTATATATATATATAAATAATAAGGTGACATTTAAAGAAAAAAATTAAAACATACCCCTTTTTCATGTGTTAATTCTTCAAAAGAATTAAAAGCTTGCTTGCTCTCTCTCTTTAACAAACTACAAGTTTGTTTAAACACTATTTATTAAGAGGTCACCATGTTAAAAGGTTGCTAAGAGCTGTAAAGAGAAACCAAACAAAAGTATGATATATGTTCTTTAAAGGCTTATATATCCAGAAAACAAACCTTGATTGTGAATATAAAAAGAGAACATATACAATTATAAGCATACCTAGAGTGAAGAATATTATATAATAAATGAAAGGTAATGTTTTGAGATAGTTATAAAAACATGAATTCTTTTGTGTTTTATTGGAATTGAATGCTAATAGTTTAAATATTTCTGTAGAGGGGATAGGACAGCAGAGGATTTATTTCTCATACCTCCCTTTCTGAAATATGTTTAAAAGCCTAGGATTAAGTAGAGCATAGGAGAGCCCCGTAAATATGCAATCCAAACTGATTATACATTGATATGTCCAATGCATTTTTTCAGTCATGAGAACTTTTGACTGAAGGCAATAAAATTAAAAACATATTTTGTTCAGTGTTGCCAACAATAACACATATAACATATAAAACATCCACAAATTGCATATTAGAGTATATAGTATATACTCTAGCTAAAAAATTGATTATTTTTATTTTTGTTTTTTTGCAATGCCTAAAACTTGAAAGATGACATTCGCTGTGGAAATTTGCTAATAAGCTCATAGTTTTGTGGAAAATCTAAAGGGAAAATTCTTTGTAATGAAGATTTTTATTCTTCTGTTAAAGACTATGGTAGCATTGTGTAAATTCTTACTATAATGCACGCAGGTGTAGGTACTTACGTTTGGTTTCTTGAAGTGCAGCTTGTGTATGTGTGCATGTGTGATTTAAAAAAAAATTTCTGGCACACAATCTCTCAGGTCTTCATGTTTTTCTGCATGCGATGTCATGTGCAAACTAACAAATCAGGGGATGCCTCTACTGAAGCTGATTAAAAAACAAAACAAAACACTCAGGTTGCTTCTAAACAATAACTCATGGCATATTTGAAAAAAAATACACATGAAAATCAAAACTGAAATTAGGACAGTAATAAACACTTTAGACAGATTTTCTGTACCTAAGTCAAATGGTGGTTCTAACACCAGTGTTAACGTGAGCCAATTATATAAAGCCATTTTGGAAAGCTGTTTTTCACCATGTTTCTTCAATTCTTCAGTCTGCTGTGATGACCAACATCAGATACGATTAAGAAGTCTTCAAGCGTGTAAAATAATATGATTTCACAATGATTACATATTCACTCTACAGCTGGCTGAGTTTTTACATCTCCATTTGTCATTGACGATTGTGTCCAATTAAATGATTAGCTTTTAAAAACTGCTGCACATTATGAGAGTGAACTTGTGTTCCATTGCACTGAGTGATGCAGAAACAAACTCATTACAGCATGTAATTCACCCATATTAAATAACAAACAGATGGCTGCTGTAAATGAGAGCTCCTTTTTCTCTTCAAAAGTGCCAGGAAAAAGGTGTTTTTATTTATCTTTGTTTCCAGCTTCTTTCTGCTTTCTTGACAAGTGGGCAGCTGGTTGCTGAGGTTTTCAATTGGTGCAGAAGAATGAAAAGCCTGTTTCCATTAATTTCCCCATAAAATAAGTCTTTGAATCATTTCTGTTATAAATGCAAGTGCAGTAGCAAGCTGCTGCTTGATTAATTCACTTATTATGAAGATTTCATCTTTTATAAGAGGGCCTGCAGGTAATTTATCTTGTTTAGTAAGATTAGAAAAATGTAATTATCTTGATACCTTTGGACCCCTCTCATTTTAATTGTGTTCCCATAAATTTCAAACATAAAGATGGGAATTTTTTGTGCACAAATGTTCCAACATGTGATCGAAAAATTTGCTGTAAGATCTGCATAAAAATGTATCAGGTAAAATACATTAGAACTATCTCATTACAAGAATGCATACAAATAAAGCTGGCACGCAATTGTGCTAGTGTATACAAACAAATATCTACCTTTCTGGTTCTCTAGTCATCTAACAGCTGGGGTGAGGTAAAGAGTTTTTGAGATTTGTTTAAAAACTTTTTTCTTTTTAATCAAGCATAAATGTCACTAGAGAAATGATGAAATCTGTCTTATTTACACTAATAGAATTAAAATTTTGTGTATCTTCCAATATTCCAAACTCAAATGAATTGACTTATGAATGTATATTTTATGCAGTCTTTCCATCACTTCCATTATATCTCTCAGCATCCTTGGGAAATTAGATACATCTCTGATTTTATAATGACAATGTAATTTAATTTTTTTTAAAAAAAACACTCTCTAAGAATGTGAAGAGATATAAGTATCCCAATCCTTTTCCATATGTACCTGTGGATGTTCTGTCTTACAGGTTATCTATCACACTCTCAGATTTGGAAGAAATACTCCCCTATCCCTCATTTTTCCTTTAGTTCTGCTGGACTTGATATTTTAATATTTTTTATTTCATTCTATTAATAGTGTTTAATGTGCTTATTCTAGATTTCAACACACATCATGGTAATGTACTTAATCACTTATTATTGCTATAAGTGTGTATTTCTCCCGGCATGGATTCTTTATTCTGGAAGAAGGCAATCAGAAATATTATATAATAAAACTATGTTCTTTCAGAGTTTAGTCTTTTACTATGGCTTTAGACAGGAAAGCATTTCATCCTTTGTGGTCTGCTGAATGAATGGTACACTAAATAGGTCAAGTGATTATTTTGGTAAATTCTACAAGGTCTGTGCTCAGTCAGGCATGTGATAAGATGTAATTGGGGTATACTGAGGTTTGCTATATAAGAAACAGTCTGTGTAATTAAAATGATGTATAGTTAGATTTCTAACTATCATACTTTCCACTCAAAATCATCTTGCCATGTATGTCAATAAAACTGTATAGCTGGTGAAAGTAAACTAAAATAATGAGATAAAAACCCAGACAATATTGGTCCAAAATGGTTGCATGTTTGTTTATTCATCTTTTACCATTGTGATTTATTCTCTTTATTTTAAAAATATAGTCGTTCCTTTTCAATTGTACCTGCCTTCAGGGATTGCTGTCAAAAAATTAAAGATACTTAAATTTGTATATTATTTTCTGATTAATTTTATGAATATATGCTAAAGCTGGATTGTATAATAAGATTCATTAAAAGGGAGAAGGAAGCTCCTCAATTTATCGAACATGTGGTCTCTTCCACATTATTCTACAGTCTCTGCTACTTTCGATGTGAGTGCTATGGCTGTCCTGTCAGCTCTGCAGAATTTTTGTGAGCATCGAATAAAGCACTTTGATGAATGAGTTTAATGATCTTTTTCATCCTAAGTTTCTCAAAACTGTCTACCAAATATTTAGTTCTAAATAAATGTTTATAATGTTGTTTATCATGGTTCTACTATTCAATATTACACATGAAGTTGATGAGAAGACAAAGAAACTAAGCAGTTTTGTAAAGGGAATACATGTCAGGTTAATACATGTGCTGTAATTAATTTGCCTGCTGGAAAAATGGGAGGAATTGCTATCTTAATAAGTTATTTTATCCTATGTTTTGATAGTTGGTAGAACTGCAGTGGTATCTTAACATTTTCTACTAATTTTTCCTTTTAGTTTTAGGGCCTAGTCATGTTTCCCTTTATGTCTTCTTATATTGTTAACTAATGCTGGTTAATATCCTCTTTATGGCTTCATTTAGAAATTTCTGTGAAAGCAACTTAAATATTTTTCAAGATTTTCAGAGCTTCTTTTTCATTGAGATAGCAATAAGAAAAAAATAAATAAAATCACTTCTGAGATTCATTCTTAACTTGGAGCAGGCAATTCAGAGAAAAAAGAAAATGCCAGAATGATTTGTTACCTAAATAGAAATTTGATCATAACCCTCCTCTATCCGTAGGTATATAAAATAAAATTCAATTTTAGGGAGAAGGGCAGAGAAAGTTATATCTTTGAGGATAGGGTTGAAACAAAACAACCCACTGGCTCAGGGATATTTTTGATATCTCAATGGGAAAAAAATAGCAAAATCTCATATTGTCATTTTATACAAAATTTCAAATTGGTTTTGAATTTGAATTAATAAATTTGGAATAAGTTGCTGTCAGATTAAAAAAAATAAATTAAAAAGACGATCACAGAGAAAAGTGAAATAACAACAACAAAAAACAATAAACAAGAACAAATGTCTGCTAAAATAACATATGGAATGTGTAATGAACTTTAATCTTAAGAGCCTGACAGACTTCCATTTCCAGTATGAACATGGTATCATAAACGTAACATTTCATCCTTCTCTTGAAAAACATCTAAAAGCAACAACAACAACACAGTACATAAAAATAAGAATTTATTTTCTTTAAAATCTCTGGGCTCTAAAGTAAACATAAAGGCTGCTAAAATCAGCAGAGATACAAACAATATGGATAGGAAGATGCCATGCAGGGAGAGATGGCAACAAAACATTATCAAAAGAGAAATATGTAATATGTAATGAAAGAAACTAACAGTTGCATCTATGGAACACAAATTAAATTCTATTACTGACATCCAAAAGTGTCTAACAGCAAGAACAGAAGTGACAATAGCAGTGCCCTTCAACTCTCTGATTATGTAGGTACTCTATTATAATGTTAGAAGCCACTCTAAAACATAGTGGCTCAAATAAACACCACCATTATATTTCATGATTATGTGAGATGAATTGGCTTATTTTGCATTTTAGATGGTGTCAACTGAGAAGATGAGATGGCTAGAAGGTCCAAAACAGCCACATTCACGTGTCTGGCAACTGATTCTGCCATGTTCCCCGCCCCCCCCCCACCCACGCCTTGACCTTTTTCATGTGGCTGTCAGGACTTCCCAAAGAATGAAGATCTCGTTTAGCAAGATCTCTGACATAAAGGCTAGATTATAAGAACTCAAAGGTGGAAGCCTCCAGGCCTTCTAAAGCTTGAGCTTGGATTTGTCACATTGTTAGTTTTGCCTCATTCCGCTGGTTAAACCAGGGTCTGCCCAGACTCAGGTGGAGGGTACTACAGAAGAGAACAATGGGACGTGTGACTCACTGGGCCTCTAAAAGTAAAATCTATGACACAGGGCGGAGCAAAAAATATCACTGAAAACTCATATTTTAGAAAGCAATCTGTCTCTGCTGCCATGGAGAAACTGAGAATGTTTAAATAAAAAAATAACATCTCCATTGCCTACAAAAGAGCAGAAATTTCAGAAATACATAAAAAATATTTATCAGAAGGAAAGCTAGCTAATTTGAAGTATAGCCTTGTACCACTCTATAAGCACCAACAACCAAACACCAGCACATCGCACCACAAGACACCAAACCAAACACTACCACAAATAGCCAGAGAAATCTACATCCTTCACTGGTGAGGAATAAAAAAGGAACCAATACATTAACTATATAATAGAGATAGTACATAAGAAAAAAAGGAAGGAACCAGGATAATAATAATAATAATAATAATGAAGAACTTTCCTCAGAAAGAAAAATCGAACAGACTGAATCAAAATTTATGACCAAATTTAAATCATGAATTACAAAGTTAAAGCAACAAACAAGCAAAAATCCCTCAAAAAATGTACTCATAAAGCAAGATCACAAAGCAAAAATATAAGAACTCAGAGAATTAATAGTGATTCAGTGGAAATGAAATAAATATGCATATTTCTTTGATATGAAATGCATATCAAAGTATTAAAAGCATCAACAGAATAAATAAATTACACACACATACATACACACACAGAAAAAGAAAGTTTTGAAGATCAACCCTCCACATCCCAGCCCCTGTCAAAAGCATTAAGCATAAATATTTTCCTAGAGCAATTCTCTCAAAAATTTAAAGACTGGATAAATCCAGTGATATTTAACTACCTACAAATTGTATAAAAAGAAAAGTAAAACAGTATAAGCAAAAGAAAGATCAATGCTAAAACCTAGTAAGTTCAAGTAAAAAAAAAAGTGACAGCCTCTAATTCCTGTGACTATTTATGGAGAAAATATTCACAAAGAAAACACACATATTGAAAATATATATGAGCCATATGAGGTGATAGATGTTACCTGCACTTATCATGATAATCATTTCACAATACATTAAATCAAGTCATTATCCTGAACATCTTAAACTTCTACAGTGCTGCATGCCATTACATCTGAATAAAATAGAAAGGAAAAAGAAAAGTATAGTAAACCATTTCAAAATGGGGTTTACTTTATGAATGTAAGGATGTTGTGATATTGGGATGTATCTTATATTATTACATATTTCATATAATGGTATACTTATCACCATAACAGTCTTAAAAACATTATCTTCATAAACCTTGAACAGGCAATCGGAAAAATTCATAATCTATTCTTAACAAATAATTTTGCAAGGGAAGAATACTTTTTAAAAAGGAGACGATAAATGTATTTAATTATAAGAATGAGACTTATACATGGAATACAGCATCTACCCATTACATATCATCCCTTCTGGAAGCCAGGAGAGATCAAACCTCCTTCTGTTCTGTGACCTCATACCTTCTATCCACAACTCACTTGCAGTATAACTTGGACTATAATAATCGAGATTCTCAAAGGCAGTATTATCTTATTTATTTTTTTACTCTGGTATCAACTTGGGTTTCTGGCCCATATTTATCAATGCGAAGGGCTTGATATAGTACCCTATTAACAAGCTGCTTACTTATATTACTTTACTTACAAGTTAACCTGCCACATATTCTTGGATACTGGCATAAGGCACATATCTCCTGAATAAGAGAAGACTCATGGCTCACAGAAAGTAGAATGAAGTCAGCTCACCGGGGTCATTACCCTTGCTCCCAAGGTCCACAGAAGCAACATCAATGACCAGATGGATGTCTGCACACAGTGAGCTGAATTGCAGAACAGGAAATCTGAGTTTAGGAGATAAAAAGCTTTATAAAAGACCATAAACATAAGTGTCCTTTGTCCCAAAGAGAGGTACTGTGTTTATGACACTGGACTGTAAATTTTGCTTTGAAGGAAGACCCTACCTCTATCATAGAAAGATGTTTATTATATAAATATCTTTACAAAGACAGTCTCATACAAACAACCGTCAATACTCTGCTTCTTGAAATGAGTAAAAATACAAAAGACCCATGGGAAATTGTCCAGAAACAATAACACATTTAAATATTCACTGAATAAGTGAATATAATTGGTGAAAGAAAGTGAAGTGTTATCTCCACTTACAGATCACATAACTGAAAGCTTGGGTTCTTTTAGGTTTAATAGAAACAAAGAAAATGTGGTAGAGAAAACATCTAACTGACCAGCTTCCCTCGTTCCTGACACTGACTGGCACTTTTTCTGAAGCTTAAGAACGCTACCCATGTCATCAATGCGAACAAGAGAATCTCACATTGATCAAAAAGATCTTATATTTTAGGCTGATTGTCTATAAGGAGAAAACTAGATTGAAATGTACTCACTTCACTTAAGCAAGAATTCAGTTGCAGTTTCTATCATTTACTCTTATAGTATGAATTGCCTTCCTATTTACTGCAGAGTATCGCCCCGTATTAGTGGAAATGCTACAAATGAACCAAAGTTAGTTATGCAACCCTTGAATTTAATCTTTTAGAACCTGGCTTGGCTGTTTTCTAAGAGTTCTAAAAACAGAGAGACCATCTTTGATGTGACATGATCCTAAGAGCTGGAGTGGGTAGAGCCTGCTCCACAGGCCATGTTTTATTAGATACATCTTCAACGTGAAATAGTTTGTTGGTTAAATTTTGCTTTATATTTTATTTTGTTTCAGTGCATAAAGGAAATACAGTTAAGAAAACAAGGCTTAGTTTCAACTATCTGATTAAGTAAGAATTAATTCATTTGTACAGTGAAACTGTTATTCTAGGAAAAGCTACTCTTAAACAGAAAACTTGTCACTAGAATGCTCATTTATCTGTCCTCAAAAGTATCAGGTGAAATCTGTGTTAGATGTTCTTAGACATTTAAGGTTTTCCAGAACATGTCTTTATTCTAAGAAAAAGTCCAAAGGATAAGAATGTCAAAACATTTAGAAATGACCTCATAAGAGGCTAAGGTAAAAGTGTCTCTGATGACTTAAACAAAAATACAATAAATCTGGGAGAGAAAAAGAATATAGTTCCATGCTGCCTCACACAAATCAAAAGGAGTAATTTGGGGAAGTTTAAGAAATGGCAGGTGTTTCATAATTGAAAATAAATAAATAATGTAATATAACTGAAAGTGTTTTTCGAAAAAACCAGGCCACTGAAAATGTGAACAGAGTACATAGTAGGTTTTCAAATCTGACTGTGAATGAATATATGAATGAAAGAGCTTAGGCTTAAAGAGCTGGTGATGTATCAATCTTCAGGTCTCTTAGCTAGTAAAATATATATAAACTAGAAACTCAATCAATATTCTTCCTTCTTTCAAAACTATACATTGAACATATTGAAAAAAAAATGGTAAGACAACTTATAGTTTCAGAAGTCCCTGGAGAGCCATGTATAAATGAGGGACTCAGCCCCAAATTCTTCTTCACCACTTATTAAAAATTTTACTATTTGAGCTGGGAATCACCATAGCCTATAAAGCGAAAGCTCCTCTTCCAAGCTTTTGATTCTGAATAGTTGTAATCAACATATACATAAACTCTTTCAAAGTACCTTCTGGCAATTCCCTTGAGGGCAAAGTTTTGGACAACTAGGCAGATGGCAAAGTATATGTATTTGATGTTTTGCTTTTTGCATGCTCATCCTGGGTTTTGTCATATTTTTGCTTGCCTGCAGATTATTTGTACCCTTTGTGACAATTAATAGGATATCATAGTATTCATTAATCTATGCAGAATATGATGCCATACAAGTCTAAGAAATAAATATAATGTCCAAAATATGTCATTTTTGAGCTATACTGTATTGTACTGTCTTCACATAAAAACACAAAAACCTAAATACTGTGTATATGTTAGCTGAAATTTTACAAAATGTTCAACAGAAGTAAATCACTTTCTCAAACCTGAGCAGTAATGTTAATATTTAAGATTTAATATGTTGAGATTTTGATACTTCTAAAATTTTTATTTAATGATGTCCATAAATTATTGTGTTATTTTCAAACAATATCAAAGTTGGATCTTCACACATATTGAGTTTCCAAAGGATACAATTTATTCTCCTATTCTCCTATCATCACTGTACAAGAGTAACCATCTCTCACAACTGCTAGTAATAATAATGCTTTGAAAATGGAAATACGGGTTCCTTTTTTCTCTCTTCTATTGATTTTGCTTTAGTTTCCATTTTTCTAATTGTTATTTGTCTGTGAATATTGGGAATTGTAGATTTTTAAAGGTTAAGTATATAGCAATAATAATATTTTTAAAACATATTTATAATATTATTTAAACATAGGCAGTTGAACGACCTTCATTCAATAATTACTACATAAACATACACACATGAATGCTAACATTGGATTATTCACTGGAAATTTTATCATACCCTCTGATCCTGTTTTCAAAAGTTGTCTTCTGAAAATGAGTGGGATTATGTTACAGTAACATGTCAAATATGTATTTTCCATCAACACTTTGAATACCTGCTTCGTAATTGATTGTTATCAGAGTCCTTTATGATACAGTAATTTTACAAGAAAAAAGTGTGTGTATGTTATCGTTTGCATAAAACATATTTACATATATAAATGTAATATGTATGTATGTATGTATGTATGTATGTATGTATGTATGCATGTATGTATGTATGTGACTATCCTCTCTCTTCCTGTCTCTTTCTCTATTAAAATCAACATCTGGATTTTTCTAGTTCACTTTGAAAAGACAAGTATTTTGGCACCTGTAAATGCCTACATTCTGCTAAACCAAATGACCTTTTAGATATCACCAACAGAAGAACCTCAACTTTTCATCTTAGTGACTATTTTTTTTTCTCATATGAATTACTATTTGGTTCATAACACAATCAGCATTCTTTACCAGTTATACTGTCTCTGATCATCCTGATTTTTTAAAGCCAAAAAATGGTCTGATACTTTGTGTTCAACATTCTTAATGCCTCGTCTGGCCACCAGATGCACGACTAGCTGTACTTCCTACTAGAGAGGAGGTTCAGTTTTTGATATGTTGGCTGTTATTCATATAACTTCTCAGCATGGCTTTCTTCTCATAATATTGAGCTTCTTCGTGACATTTGAAATTCACAGAGTTGCATTAATGGTTCTAATTTGGCCATCTCCACAACCGTGGAAGAGATAAAACTGGTATTGATTTCCATTTTTTTTTCAGATGTTGAAACTGAGATCCAGAGTGATGAAGTGACTTATGAAAGGGACACTTACACAGTTAGGCTGAGGTTAAGAACTCATGTTTCATGAGTTTTAGTCTGATGCTCTTTCTACTAAAATCATTCTTGAGAAAGCTTTGTAACAACCTTCTCTCATTGTGTAGTCACTTGGCTTTGAGGCCCTCATAAATTATAAAAAGCCATTATTTAACTTAAACCTGATCCTACCTGTGGATACAATAGCTCAATCCAGGTGTATAACTATATAACTCAATACTAAATGAATAAATGACTAAATAAATAGTTACATATAAATACATATTATAATCATGCTACCACATATATTATCCTAATATCTAAAGGTTAATAAGCATTTATTATGCACTTAGCACTGTACTATTTAAAATATCATATAATTTATTCCCTATGGAACTCCTTAGATATTATTGTTCTCAATTTACAAGTAATAAAATAAATTTTATTAAGTAACTTTAATAAAATAATTTTATTAAGTAACTTTTCCAATGATATATAACTAATAAGTGGTAAAGTAACCATTTGAACCCACTTCAATTGATTTATTCAGCTTACTGCTTTTACCATATTTATTTTTATCAACATAATAAGTACTTACATGAGCATCACACTATTCTAAATAATTTCTAAATATAACTAATTCACTGTAACACTCCTGTGTAGCATTCCAAGCACTGACAATTTTTATTATATGTGCTTCCTGACAAATATAAAATATAAACTCTATTCCAGCTCTTCTAAATTTTTCAAAGATCTGATTTTTTTTTGCTCTAAAACACATTAAAAATGTAAACAAAAAGTCATTCCAATAAAAAAAAGTTAAGAAAATCAGAATAAGGAAGCAAAAATATTTGCTTGACTATGAAGAAGACATGTACCAATATTCCTTAAAGTAATTTCTATATATTCTAGCACTGGCCACTGTTGATCAAAGAGTTATCTCCAAAGATAGACTTGAATAAATTGAGCAATATATTATTATTTTTGGTTTTGATTATAAATCCCAGCATTGAAAAATTAAAAATAAGTACATATTTAAGATTTTTTTGGATATGCATATGCTTTAAAGGAATGTAAAAGACATGATAAAAGATGTCACAATTATGATGTTAAAATATTTTGTAACCTTTAATCAGTAATAATTAATCTTTAGCTACCTAACAATAATATTGGAACATAATATATAAAACTATGGTTCATTTCTCAATGTAAATATTGCTTTAAATAATGTTATTGACAATTCCCATTGCTACTGCTTCAGCAGAACAAAATCTCTACAGATTGAACAAATAAGATTAGTTTATCAAATTTGGCATTTCTGTCAATAAAATAGAAATTATGTGTAAATCTTGATGAAAATAACATAATTAGTGATTTTGCTGAAAAAAGAGGCAAAAATATGGAGTAAATATATAATAATGTGAGAATTATGTGTCTTTATTTGATTACTCATCTAAATATTCTGAACTCAGACCATAAGTAAACATCTACACATGGACAATAATAATTAAATCCAATGAACTTGATATTTTGCCAATTTTCAGTTATGTAAAAACAACTTTGCTTTACACAGATAGGCATACACAGAGTTATAATGAAGTTATAATTTTCAGGTTAGGAGTTTAAAAACTATTCTCAGATAGCTGTACCCCACAAGTAAAAGACAGTCCTAAATCAGAAAGGATTTATGAAGTCAGGTAATAAATGGGCACACCAATAAGTCCCAAAAGCCACAAGTAAGGTTTTGGCTTTTACCGACAAGATGTGAAACCATAAGATCATTTTGAGAAGAGAAGCAACATGATCTGTCTTTAAAGGATTACTCTTAAACTGTTGTGAATAAAGAAACTGTTGATTTAGATTTTGAACTTAGTGTTTGGTTTATTTCTTCCACACTCTGGCCAATGTTGGTTGATTTTTTTTAATTTTATTAATTTTTTGAAAGTTAAATTATATGAGAAGTGAATTACTCCATTTCCTTATCTCAAAGGAAAATGCAGATGAAAATAATTTTATTAGAAGTTGGTGTTATTCACTAATATACATTAGAACTTGGTGTTGAGTAAAAATGTAAATATATTTTCTAACTTGAGTTTTCCATCCCCCCATTTAACAGTATATCTGGAATTAAGCAGACTACAGCTAATACATCTGTGCAAAGACGAGATAAAGCCAGACTTCGGTCTTTTATTTTTAATGTTATGACTTCTGTTTTCATGACTATAGTGTGACTGCTCCGTTAATGTAATGGGGAATGCAGAAGGGACACAACTGTAGCCATCCATCCTTAATTTATGCTCCTTATTCCAAGATATATACATTTACTTATTTGCCACAATAGTACAGGTAAAAGGTAAATAACAAATAAAGGCGACAGGGAATACTTCTGTATCACTGTTTGCATGAAAGAACAACAGTGTAACCAGCTAGTAGTTTTTTCAAGATGAAAGTAAATTGTGCTTTGTAGTATGTTACAGAAAGAAGGAGAGAGAGAGAGAGAGAGAGAGAGAGAGAGAGAGAGAGAGAGAGAGAGAGAGAGAGAGAGAATATGAATATGAAATACATGAAGGAAAAAGCCAAGTGATTCTCAGCCTAATTTATGAGAAGGGGAAGTAGTCTATTTTCTCAAAAGGAAACACCAAAATTGTCTGTGGAATAAGTATAATTTGATAGGTACAAGATTGGATTCTATTTTTGTTTTGCTTTTTTTAAATTATAGAGGCAAGATATGATGACTCCATTATGAGGGCTGTCTACTCATTTTTCCTAGTAAAGTCTCCCACCAACAACTTGTAAAATATAACCTGTTGAACCAGCAATTGTCTTGGGGATGCAACTACTAAATGAGTTTCACAGGGATGAATGATAGTGAGACCTGACAGATCTTTTTGTTGAGTGAGATACAGACAGAATATTCTTGAGCCACAGTATTTAGATACTAAGAATTTCTATTATTCCTATCTCAACAGTAAAATAGTGTGAGCTACAGGATTATCCACTATCCCCCAAAGATAATTTTTTTTCTTTTGGGGGAGGTCATATGTTTTTTTAGCTTCTTTCTTTTCTTTGCAACTAAGAGCTATTTATGAGTTATTGATCACATAAAGGAACTAGACTAATTTTCAGGTATCAACTAAGATGATATATTTAGCTTTTGTGTGTGTGTGTATAAGGAACCCAGTTTTCTAAAGACTATAATATGGAGTATCTTGTTAAAAACTGTTTTATTTCTTGAGGATAGAGGGAGGGCAATGTCTTCTATGGGACATGAAGAAAAGAAATTGCTAAGGTGACACACTTAAAGTTTAGGAAAGTAGTTTGTATATTAGAATGACTCAAAGTTAAAGAAGGTCTGGCATGAAGGTCATAGCCAAGGGAAAAACTGCTTTGTTTTTACTGATATGGGGGAATATTTAAGTTAACTAGAACTTCAGTCTTTAGCCTCCTATGGTGTATCTCTTTGTACACCATAAAATCCTTGTTTTGTTGACTATTCAAAAACGTCTTTGTATATTCATAGTACTAACTCACGATGTTAGTCCTGTACTGGCCTAACACATTTTCAGAGGAAGGAGAGACTGGACTTTTACATCACATTTTCATTTTTTGACTCAGGAATAGAAAGCATTGAGGGAGTACGGTTTCTCTCATTATTATTCTCTCAGTATTATAAAATTAAAATAATTTACCAGTTACTATCATTAACAATTAGATTGAAGAGGAGCCCATGATTCAGAATTCACTGGATAAGACAGTAATATTCAGTAAGATTAAAACTTCCTGATTGCCACATACATTTCCAAAGGCTACCTTTGAGAAAATAAGTAATTTAAATAATTAGATAATGTATTTGTTTTAATGAAAGGATAAATAAAATATCACAACAGAAATATTATAAACATAAGTAACACAACTTTTAGATCAACATAGCTTTTCTGAACAAAACTCCTGGGAAAGCAAAATAGTAATGTTTGTGAGCCAAACAAATCTCTATTGTACAAAGAAGAAAGATGAGAGACACAATTTGTGAGATGACATTAAATCTATAACCTTTGACTTGATTTCTCCAACTGATTATATTTATGTTTTTCTAAATAAGAAGGTCATCTGACCTGGTCATGAATAAATACTGTTTATTTTTTCTCAAAAATATTTCTTAATGTAATTATCTCCATCTACACTGGAAATTTATAGGTGCAAGTTCCTGTATAAGTCCTTGATTATATTTTGTCGAATGGTCTGCAAAGATGTAACCTCATTCATTCTTAATATTTGTAATTTGTAATAATTTTTATTTAATTAGCCTTTTTTTTGTAATTTATCAATTTTATTAATAATTTCAAAGACCAATTTGTTAATATTTTTTAATTTTCTAAATCTGTTTTGTTTTCTATTTTGTTTTCAATCTTTAATTCTTTCTTTCATTTTACTTACTTTTTTCAATTCATTCTCCTTCTAGTTTCTTAAAGTTGAATGCTTAAATCATTGTATTTCAATATTTTTTTTCTCACAATACAAATATGTAGGTTTAGTAATTACTTTAGCTCCTTCCACACATTTTATGTGGTATTTTATCAACCAGTTAGAAATATGTTCTTATTTGTTTTATGGTTTCTTTCTTAACTCAGGGATTATTTAGAGGTGTATTAGTTACTTTCCAGGAATGTGGGAGTTCTCAAGATATGTTTTTATTATGTATTTATAATTTAATTCCATTATAATCAAAGAACATTAACTGTGTGATTTTTCAGAAGTTTTGAAGATCTACTTACAGAGCAGACTTTGGCCTATTTCCCATTAAGCTTGAAAAAAAAAATCAGCATCCAGTTATGGAGTATAATGATATATGCAAATTAACTTTAGTTTGTTGATAGTGTTCTTCGAATATCCTATATCTTTTTTGTTTTTTCATACATCTATTAAATATAAAGAATATTAGAAACTTCTATTTTAACTATGGTTTCTTCTATTTCTGTTTTAGTTATATCAATTCTTGCTTCATGTATTTTGAACCATCTGTGTTACAAATTTTGGATTGTTATATCTCTTTAATGGCTAATGCTTTTACTTTATAAAATGTCCCTGTATTTCTAGTCATTATCTTTGTCTTAAACTTTGATTGATATAAATATAACCCTATTAGCTTTATTATGATTAGATTTTGCATAGTGTAACTTGGTCTCAATCTTTTACTTTTAATCTGATTCTTTATATTTAAAATGCTTTGGGGAATCTAGCTGAATAACCTTTTGATAATTATTACTAATTTAACATTTAATGATTTGTATTATTTAAATGTATCTAGATTTGTTTTATGTCCCAGCCTATGGTCAATCTCGTATATTGAAAAATAAGGATTATTCTGAAATGGATGGTTGTATTGTTTTATCCATATCAATTAGATCAATGTGGTTGACAGTGTTTTCACTCATCTATGTGTTTTGTGACATCTATGTTTTGTGACTTTGTCTACTTGTTCTATCATTTATTGACATAGGAGTTTAACCCCTAACAATGATTACGGTATTATTTGCCTTGGATTCTGTCTATTTTTTTCATGTATATTGAAGATATGTAATTAGTCGCAAGTACATCCATAATTGCTATGTCTTTCTAGTGAATTGACTTATTTTTTCAGTGTGTAGTATCTATTTTTTCTGTTAATAATTTTTGTTTGACATATATGTTGTCCTTACTAACAGAACATAGTATATTACTTTTCAACATTTTAAAATTATTTGTAGCTTTTTATTTAACATATGTCTCTTGTAAAAAGTAAATAATTCATTATTTTTAATCCATTCTGTAAATTTCTTACTTTTAATTGGATTGTTTGCTCATTATGATTTTAATGTAATGATAAAATATAGGTTCACCATTATAATACCAATTTCCTTTGTCTTCTCTATTTTTTGTCTGTTCTTTCCTAACAAATCTTAGATTAATACATATTTTGTAATGATATTTTATTTTTCAGTTTATGTTTTGAAATATATATTTTATATTTTTTGGTTCGTGTTTTCTCTAAGGATTAAAATATATATTCATTAATTTTTTAGTTACTTGCATTGTATATTGTAATCATTCGCATGAATGCAAAAACCTTGCAATCATGTATGTTTACATAGCTCCTCACCATCCTCTATGCTATAACTTTCATAGCTATTCAAATTACAAATATACAATTTTTTCCTTGAAACTCTCATATGTATTTTAAAAATATTAAGAAAAAACAGCCATTTATATTTACCTACCCATTTATCATCTCTGGTGTTTTTTTGTTCCCTCCTAAAAATTAAGGTTTTCATTTAGTATCATTTTCCTTCAGGATTAAAAAGTACATGCTTTAGCTTTTCTTCTAGCAATGCTGTACTGGCAATGAACTATATTTTTCTCTGAATTATTTTTAAACTGAATATAAAATTCACTGTTGGCATTGTATTTTTTTTCCAGCAATTTAGAAATTTTCTTCATTTTTTTACCATTCTATTTTCTATACAGCTTCATATGAGATGTTCATCATACTCGAATAATATATCTATCTATGAATAATGTATCAATATTTTTCTTCTGCTTTCAAAAATTTTTTTTTATCTTTGATTTTTCAGTTATTTAATCTGATCTGCTTAGGCATGGTTTTATTTACATTTCTCTTGACATCATTCTTTTGGTTCTAATAGATACCCATTCTCATTGTCTTCTCATTTACACAGTTTCTAATGATAAGTCAATCATCATTATTATTTTTGCTCCCTGCTATGTGTCTTTTTCCTCTGCTTGCTTTTAGAATTTCTCACTTGGTTTCTGAAAGTTGACTGAAATGTGGCTGGATGTGACTCTCTATATTCATCTTTCATGATTCTGGTTTTGCTTTTGCTGCTATTGTTATTTGTCTTATTGTTTTAGCTTTCTGGAACTACTGGGAGCTATTTTAAATCAAATTTGGAAGACAATGTGGTCATTTCTTCCTTGAATAATTTTCCTTCTTCAGTATTCTCCTTTTCTCTAAGATTCCAACTATTGTTGATATTTTATCATGTCTATTGATGCTTCTCACTTGCTTTTGTTAGGATAACCAAACTTCATTGAGCTACCTTAGAATCCTATGATCCTCTCCTTTGCTGGCACAACATGCTATTGATTTAATCTAATAATTGATCATTTCAGAAACTGTACTTTGTTCATTTTTTCTCACTTTTTTCTCATATTTTTTTCTGCACTTTCTATTTCTTTCTTGAATTAAACGTATCTTTACTATTTAAGTATGTAATTATTTAACCTAATCCAGTTGTCTTGAAGTATTTGCCTACTGTGACAAACTGAAAGTTCATGTCCCCTCCTCCCAAATTCATGTTCAAGCCTTAATCTCCATTGTCGCTATATTTAGAGATAGGACCTCTAAGGAAGTAATTAAAGTGAAAGAGGTCATAAGGGTGGAGTCTGATGCAACTGAATTAGTGTCCTTTTAAGAAATACCAGAGTTCCCCTCCCATCCCTCCCACTCCTCTATGCTGCTCTTACCCCCTCCCCTACTCCTTTCCTTCCTCTCCCTTCCTCCTTCTCCCTCTCCCTCTGTCTCTCTTTCTCTACATGTACAGACTGAGAAAAGACCACATCCAGAAGGTAGCCATCTGCAAACCAGGAAGGGCCTTCAGAAACCAAAATGGCCAGAACCTTGATCTTGTTGTTATAGTCTTTAAAACTGTAAGAAAATATGTTTCTGTTGTTCAACCCATTCTGTTTATGGTATTGTGTTATGGTAGCTTGAGCAGACTAATGCATATATCAATAACTAATTTATCTGTATTTGCTTCTATTGACTACAATTTTTCTTGTTAATGGGTTATAGTTGTCTTCCTCCCCTGTATCTCATAATTATTAGTATAGTCAGAACTCAGTGGAGAGTATTTTGTCTTGTATTGTTTTTCCTATGTAGAGTCTGAGCCAGTTCCTCTGTCAAGAATTTGGGTGAGAAACTCATTACTCGGAATCTTAAGGACTTCAGTTCAAGTTGAGCTAAAGCTGAGCTATGCTTTTAATTAGATTGAGTACGACTGTAATTACTGCAACCTCAATCTACTTTATTGGTACTGTTGCTACTACTACCTTTTTCATCATATCAGTATTTAACCTGGGCTTTAGATACAGATTTTTTCTTTTAATTTACTGCTTCTCATTTATATACAATTTCATCAGGAACCCATATTTTAAACACTTTCAAAATATGCGTTACTATGTGATTTCTTTCTCTTTTTAGCTGTTTTCTTGGCAGGACCAGGAGCATGATGTGGAGAAGACATATGTGAATCAAGCCATTTGTTTTTAATTTGGGCATTTCTCTATAACATTCACCCTGCCACCCTATACTATCATTAAAGTTTGACTAAATTCTCCTCCTTCCTAGAAAGTCACCCCTTCTGATAAGGTCACCAATTTCCAGTTTATATCCAGATTATATACCTGCTCCAGATATGAAAGCTACGATGACTCCATGCTCACCTATGACTGCTTTCTGCCAAAGTTATATCTTGTAACACAAACTTTATTATATTAATTACCTGCTCTAAAACAATTATCAAGAAATACTCAGATCTTTAAGAAGAAGTCTTCAATTATGAGACGAATGCTGTATTAAGATCCAGCAAATAGAAAACTAGCAGGAGCCAGAAAGATCTGGCATTAGGAAATGTTTGGTAACCTCTGGAACAGAAGCTGAGTGGGAAGAGTGAATGTAGAATTACAGTCGATACAAGATTGAGTGTAAAGTCAGAACCTTGTGTGTAATGCCTGAAAATAGCTTAGGCTTGACAAGTACATCATGGAATTTACCCCTTCTGTGCAAAACTGCTCTGCTTTTAGCTCTCTGAGGAACTACACAGCTTTCAGGGAGCTTTGTTATATGAGTAATAAAACCTAAGGTTAGTCTAAATACGGTTATCCATGGGTCTATGAGTTGGCTTATCATGAGGCATTACGTCAAGCAGAAAGAGAATGTCTAAATTGGACAAATAAGATTCCTTCTGCCAAGAAATGTGAATTTTAAAGAAAGTCAAATATGATGGCAGGTATGAGAAGCTGGGAAGACAAACAAAAAGACATAATTGGTAACTTGAGAGCTTTTGAATAAACCTGAGTTGTAAGTAAGTAGGTCAAACTTACAATGAAGCCAGGTCTATGCTCATCAAAACACAGCAGAAAAGGAAAAATTTAGACTAGTCATGAGTACTGCTGTATCACACTCTGCTCAAAACCATCATTTTAATAGATGACTAATAACTCAGCACAGCAGAAACTCAAATCAAGTTAGCACAAACAAAAGGAGAGGTGGTTAATTAATTCATTTAACAAAACATCAAATCTGTCATTAAAATAAAAAAATGGAACAGATAAACTGAAGGGATATTTATTTCAAAGGTTTATCTTCAGTTTTGCAAATGAGTTTTACTTCTGCACACTGTGAAATATCAGAATCATCAAAGTTGGCAAACTTGATATAGTTATACAAGAGTCTATAGACAAATTATATATTATTGAATTATACACTTAAAATTTATGTAATTTTGTTAACCAATGTTACCTCAATAAATTTAATATAAATATATACATACATACATACATTTTAAAGGTGAAAAAAACTATTGGATCTGCATTTACCCTTGATAAGTAGAATTTACCCATGTAGTCTACTTGCCTGGTTGAGTCAGTATAGAAAGAAATTGCAGGTACTGTGTTCTACAGGTTAAATCAATATTGCTAGTGTATGAAGGTGTAATAATTGATCCTGATCAAGCTATCAGTTATGATGTTCAATTGCTTTCCACTGTTTTCCTAGCCCTTATTTTGTAATACGCATTTATATTAATCAGTGTTATTATCAAATGTTATTAAAATAGGTAAGAAATATTTAGTTTCTCATGTATGTAAGTTAAAAGTATATGTATGAATGAGTGCGTGCGTGTGTGTGTGTGTGTGTGTGTGTATACATATATTTATGTAAAATCTGGCCCTCATGCTAAAATTTTGAGAATTTCCTCATTTCATATTCACTATTTCCTCTTTCATGTTCATGAATTTTACTCATTTGTATATTACCTTTTTATTTTATAGCGAAAAAATAATTTAGAATTTTAGCATGCTACAAAAAGGAGTAGTTGAAATAGTAATATTTATTTCTATTTGTATATATTTTTTGGTTTTGATTACTTTTCTAGATTTGTTATTTTTAACAGTTATTTTTAATAGTTTAGCCACCTCCGCTTTCTGACTCTATCTGTACTGAATCATCTAATATTTGTCTTATAAATTCAGTTACTTTTATTTTACTAAATATTTATTCATTTAATTGTCCAAAAGATTCATTAGAGATGCTTGAAACTAACTGTGACAGAAAGACTGTAAATTAGTTTCACTAGTTACTATACATAATAGTTTATTTTACAAACAACTATTAAAATAATTTCTCCAATTAGGAAAGGTTATCAGAGAGTAATTTAAAATAACCATGTTATAAACATAGGAGATATTCACTGTCCAAGTGAATCAAAGACACAACAGAATTATAGACTATGGGAATATGTTTTAATGTAGTATATAATAGAGAATGCTTAAAGAGAAAGAACTATTTAAAAATAAGTTTATTACATTATGAACCTATTCTGTCAGTAAAACTATGGTCAATAACTCCCTTTCCTTAAGAGTGCTTCTGTGTAACTAACTTACTCTCTTTCTAAATCATCCTAGATCTTCATATCTTGACCATTTTTAAAAATATTATGTTATAGTTTGGAGCTAATTCTAGCAATGCCCACTGAAATAAAAATAAAACATTTATTTTATTTTTCTGAGATAATCTCTGTATTGAGCTAGAGATTCACAAAGATGGCAGTACAAGAGTAAAAATGTTAGGGTGCTGCCATCTATTTTGCTTTTACTTTCTAGGGACACCTCCATTCTCTACCTCAGCAATAACTAATTCACACACTTTACTATGCCTTGCTCTGCTCAAATACACCATTTTTATAAACAAATAACTCATAATTTACTTCCCCAAATTTTTATGAAGAACATTTAAGAACAAGAACTCTGGAGTCAGATTGCCCGGGTTTGAAATCTGCCTTTGTCACTTACGAGCTATGAGACTGAATTTCCATCTCTCACTGTGTTATTTTTCTCATCTGAACAATAATGCTTGGTTTGGATTATTGATAATTAAATGAGTCAATACTTTAAAAATGTTTTAAAAAGTGACTGACACATAGTAGATATTACAGAAAAAAAATGACTAAGAGTTTTACATGTTCTATTTATATGTCAATCCTTTTTTTGTGTTTTTCTCATTTTTTCTGAAATTATGCCTGACTGGCCATATAGATACTTGTCTATTCTGTGTAAACGGAAAGACATTTTACTTACTTATTGTTGCATGGGACATGTGTGCATACATCTATTATTAACATTATAGGACAAATTCTCTGATATTACTATGCTGAACTACTTGTAAATAATTGAACAACATAATTCATTATATATACTGTTTTTCAGTAGTATGGTGGTCCATTCTAAATGTGTCTGATGTCTGGAAATGACCCAGATTCCTACATGTAATTCAGAGTTAGTTGGGGATCCCAGACCATTGGGAGATTATGAAAAATTTGATTCAATCCCCAAATTCACAACTTGTGAGAATCTAGATATTGTGATTTCATGAGAGCTTTTTCCTCATGACCTATGAGTTTCTTGTTCTAGATTTTCATTTCCCAAATCAGTTCTTTCTCACACTGACCTGAACTAAGAGCTTATCCCCTTCAGCAGTTTCTAGAAAAATGTCCACTCACATGAAATATCTAATGAGTTTTAAAATTACTGAAGATTTAAATATGAGGAAGTTTATGTCATTTAAAGCATTCCATTTTCCTGTAGCTCCAAGATCTATTTTTCTTTCCATTTTCCTTTATCTGAAACAGTAAAATAAATCCTCTCTTAATTCATGTATAGCAATTCCAGGCCTCCCTGAGATCTGGTATTTTACCTATTAGTTTTTGCAAAGATTTTCAACTAAGACAGAACTTTCCTTGTGAATAAGTCTCGTGATCACTGCTTAGAGAAACAAATAAGCAAAAACCCTTTTTCTTATATCATCTATAAATGAACATTGCTTTGAACTTCAGAAATTTTGATATGCCTTTCCACAGATATTTCATATGTTTTAAAATGGCCAGCCTCACTAAACACACTAGATAATTCTGGATGTTTCCTAAGAAAGCATGGAAATCTGAATGCTTGTCAAGAGTCTTATAGAGTATCTTGCCAACTAAAAGCTGCATAAAAGCTCAGTCCTATGGCAGAAAATTACATCCAAAGAGCAAAGAATCAGGTAGTACAGGTCAATGGGCAGTAGATTCACTATAAAGCAATAGTGTTGTCCTAATGGGTAGCTGAGACAGGATGATAGAAACGATTTGCAGTTTTCTGTCAGGAAATACTTTGAATTTCAGATAGTTGGTAAATGGGAAGTCAGTCTATGGAAAGCGGGATGACAATGACTCTAGGAGGAGTAAATGTTCAAAGCTAGACAGAGAGAGCAAACTTGGAGGGACTTTGGTGCTGGGTGAGTAACTCTGATCAGGACTGCAACTCCAGAAAAAAGAGCAGAAACTTAATCAATTATGGAAGTCTTAGAGTTGTGTCCTGGAAGAGCTAACAACAATGTTAAATTGCAAACCGTGGTATTAAGTTTTTCCAGATGGTCTCTGTCTTAAACTAAGGGTAAGTCAATCAGAGTACTGAGTGCCAACCCCAGGGGAGAACTGCAAACCTTTCTGCGCCCTGCATCTTGGTATCAAAGTTACCAAAGAAAACAACAGAGTCGATGGAGCACAGGATGGAATAACATTTTACTGACTTAGAGGAGAGACAGAGCCACACCTGCTCCAACAGTGGGTGACTGCCCAACCTCATGGTCAGTGGGTCTCTCCCTGTGGCCAACACAGGGAGACTGGTCCATGGTGCATCCCTTTCCTCCTGCACTGGAAGAAGCACAATTCCCTCCCTGAAGAGGACATCATAGCAGTAGGGTTGGCCAGGAGCCACAGGCCACATATACTTTAAGCAAAAACAAAAGAAACTCATTGGGCCTGAAACAAGGAAAGACATTTCCACACAAGTGACAAGCCTGGAATTGGCTATGTGGACTCTTTATCTCTTAGTAAAAAAATATTTCAGTCCCAAGGCCCATTCTCATCTGACTAAGTAGGGGTAGAAAGACTGCATTTAAGAGACTGTCTTTCCCAAAGAAGTATTCACACAAGCTAGGAAAATGTTGAGAGCTCTTAGCCACAGTTGTGTAGAGTCAAGATCACAATTCTAGAAGTAATTAGAATTAAGAATCTTAGATCCTTCCAGTATTAACTGCTGGATCTCAAGTATATTAATTTACCTCATTAAAGCTTGGTTTTGTCATCTGAAAAAGTGTGAAAGCAATATGTATCTGATGGGAGTTTTTGAGATTTAAGTAATAGTATATAGAAAACACCCAGCAGAATGTCTGGAACACAAAAAGCAGCCCCAATGTGAGATTTTTAAGTACCACTGATGTAGATAGAGCTGAGAAAAAGGGAGACGAATAAGTGTACCTTCACCTTCACTGACAATACAAATTTAGATATTAAAAATAAAGACAATAATCAAAGTATACAATTAAATATATGTCTTGGTATATGACTGAGTACTAAGGCAGAAACTATAAAATTTATCTTAAAAATCATTGGGATCAAATGGATACTTCGAAGCAACGAAATGATATAGTTATATATGCATTAGAATGCACTCTGAAGAGTAGTTTGACAGGAGAGTGTAATGGAAGGAAACACATGGAAGGTGTGAAAAAAAATAATAAATGGTCATCTAACAGTGAGCTTGGAAGAATACCCGGAGTCTCAGGCGAGAGGCATATTCCTGGCTAAAACTTTTATTTTATTATGCCTAGGACCTGAGCAGAGAAACAAGCTACACCATTTCAGACTTCTAACCTAAGGAAACTGTAAGAAAATATAATTATGTTGTTTAAATGTTTAACAACAAAAAGAGAATGCATGCCACGTGTCGTTTATTCAATATCAATGAAATATGGCAGGACAAATAATTTCCCTTATGGTCTAGTGCTTAGGATTTGGTGCTCTCAGAACTATTTTTGAAAAAACTTCTTAGTTTTGATTCTAAATATTTTATATTTCAATATTTTGGTTCTTAAGACATGTGTGTGTGTGTGTGTGTGTGTGTGTGTGTGTGCATAATGCATGTTTACGTGTAAATTTATATATAATTTTATAAAGTTTCCTCTGTTGTATTTTCTGTTCTTCATTAAAAAATTATGTTTCTTTAAATCACTGAAATAATGGGAAAGATTTTTTAGCCCAAGATAGTTTTCTAACACTTTAGCTACACTGATACAATAAAGCTAAGAGATTATTGCCTATCAAGTCAATAATTTGTGAAACTAAGAAGGATTAATTGGATTTATGTCTCCTTTCAGCTACATGTAGCACAAGCAATACTAATTATATTTTCATTAACCTTTGAAGCTCTATCATTTCTAATAATTTAGTTCTATTATGGACTAATTCATGGTTTTATTGTTAAATAAAGTGTAACAAAAAATAAGGTCAAAATACATAAATATATATTTCAATAGAAAACAAAACCATTGCCAAAATTTTAAAATTTCATCACAGTTTATCAAATTTTACATTTATTTTGAATTTGTCAAACTCTCTTCAGTTCCAAAATAAATATCATTTCTAATTAGTGATTATTTTCTTTAGAACGTGCAGAGTTTGAGTGTCCCAAATCTACTGAGTTAAGACTTTACTGCACAACACCTGTAGGTGAAACCCATGTTATTTTGTAAATCGTTTTCCATAAAGAAAAGTAAGATGAATACATGAGGGAGCTATTGACATGAATATCATGAAGGAGCCTCCAATCCCTTTTAGTTTCTGAACACAGATTCCACAGTGCTGGTGATATAACCTGCTAGCTTTCCCCTTCTCTGGTAATAGTAGTAATTAGGCACATGAGTGATCAGGAAAAAAGATTATACATTATCAGCTCTCTTGCAGCTAGATGTAGCCATATACAAATGTTCTGTCCAATGGGATACAGATGGAACTGCTGAGCTCAAGTTCTGATTTGAACGCTTCATTGGAAAATAACAGCTCTCTTTGTTTTTCTCCCTTTCCTTCTGTCTAGATGTTGATGTGATGGCAGGAGTTGGTGCATACCTCTTAGAACATAATATGGAAGCTGATAATGATGTCTTGTCTATCCTCATAGGTGTAAATGTCATTTTATGCCAGCAGTTCTGACACTGTATGACCAAGTTAGACCTGGCTACATATAGTTGAATGCTTATTTAACATTTCTACATTCATATTTGTACCTCAGCTTCTCCAAAATTAAAATATTGATAGCATCTGCTCTTCTCACCCTCTCTACCTTCTATATTCTCTATATTATGTTCCACCTATCCAATTAACAAAACATTACCATGAACTTCTTTATTTCTTTATTCATTATTTAGTTCTTATATTCAACCCATTGCCAAATTCTGTGACTTCTACCTCTAAATGTTTTCATCATTTTTTCCATTCCTTTTCATCTCTACCAATATAACCCTACTCAAACTTGCATAGGCTTCTGTATCTTCTACTTCTGGTCTCTTCATTTATGTTTGTCCCTGCTTTCCATCCACTGCTCAGATGTTGTTGTTGTTGTTGTTGTTGTTGTTGTTGTTGTTTTTAAATACAATTCTAATATATTATTCATTAGATTAAAACAGTTCAACAGCTTTCTAATATTTTGAGGGTGAATTCTATTTGCCTAGGATATAATCTGTACCTTTTCAGTATTCCTCTCATCTCCCACCATTATCTCTCTTGCCTTCTACCTTTCAGGCATACCTTCCAGTGGCCTTCACCCAGTAGACTAGAAAGTCAAGCTCTTTCTTCCTTGGGGTCAGCATGCAATAGTCTTCTGTAGTGAATATGCTTCTTCTAACCTCTTCACTTAATTTATCATTTTCAGATCTTAACTTGAACATCATTTTTTCAAGGGCATACTTCCTATTGGCTGCAAACTACATTATATCCTCATATCCTATATTTTATAATAACTATAAGCCTCTTTGTTACAGTAATGACATTCATTCATTTATCTATCTATCTATCTATCTATCTATCTATCTATCTATCTATTTGTTTGTTTGTTTGTTTGTTTATTTGCTATTTGTAAAATATCTGTCCTTCCCATTAGAAATATAAGCTAACTTATGGCAAGAATAATGTCTATCTTCTTTAGTACTGTATCTTGAACACTTGGGATAGTATATGACACATGGTAGACATTCAGTAAATATTTTTAATTACTAAATGAATGAATGCTCAGAATATGACCTTTAGATAATGTGGATAAGTATGGTGTAACTACAGAAAGAGGAATATAATGGCTAAACTAATTCCAACATGTCATGTTTCCACTTATTCTACCACTTATAATAATACTTTCATATTTTATTTTATACACTTCAAGCTTCATGAACTTTACAAACTGAACTAATATCTTAGACATGGTCCACTTTGGATCAATAATAAAAATAATTTTCTCAGCTCCAAGATTCAAAGTGTGGACAATGGTGAATTCCCCAAGTTCTACTATTCTCTATGTCTATAATAATAATGTGGACTAGTCTCATTGGCCAGCTGGCATTCTCAAGTGAAACTCAGTCTTCTCATCGAACATTTATTCTAAACTCTACAGTATATTACAGATCAAATAAGATTTTCTTTCTGGCTTGAGTACATAAATATCACCTTGTAAAACATGTGCATAGTAATATGTACTCCCAATTCAATAAAGAAAATTTTAAAACTTATTAGAATGCAATCATTTATACTTCTTAAAATCTAAATATAAAGGGATTATTCAACAGCCTCTGCGTCAGAAAGTAAACTTACTAACAAAGAAATTTACATTAAACTTCTATGTTTATTCTTTAACACTGGGAGCTAAATGAGAATAGGGTAGCATGTACCAACTAATGAGAGAAAGGTTCAGAAATCTAAAATCTTATAGCTAGATAAGATATTTACCTACTATTATAAAAGAAACCTATGGTATTATATGCATGAACTCAGAGCACATTTCATTTGTGCATCATATCTAAGAAGAACACTTGAAAAAAGATCCTGGCCTGACACAATATTTCCTTCTAAAACTACAGAGAAAAATAAACTTGTAAATAATAAAGTTTTATCTTATATATACCATGTAGAAACAAATTTAAATTCTAATGTATATGGAATGCACAATATAATCATTCAATAAAGAATCACAAAGTAGATAGACATGATATACTAGGAAAAAAGTATACTACTACTAAGATATTTTAAACAAAGCAGATCTTCCTAGAAATCTCAAACAAGATTACAAAACTGAATTCCTTTTGGTGCTTTTAAAAACTATAGCTGCCCTACTAGATATAGTAAAACCAAATCTCCTAGGGTGGAGCCAGATATGTATAATTTGTCATTTTATCTACTTCACTCTACCATCAATTTGCTTTTTTCACAGACCTTTTCACTCTGTAAATGGACATAAAACCACACTTATAAAACAACAGCTTTCTGTGCTCTAGCTGATGCTAACTGGTTGACTTGTCTTTTCAAGTTGTTTCATGGTGATGAGCTGTCTTAGCTACTCCCCAGCTGTGCTGTGTTTGGTGGTCCTGGCCTCTCTCATTCTCCAACCACTGGTACAACTTCATAGTCCATTCACTAATTGAAGCTCAGTGTGTCTCTGGTTGAGATTCAGAAGGTTTTTTTTTTTTTTTTAATTGTCCCGGGCTATCATTCTCTCATCTTTGATTTAAATAGATATACTGAGAATTATTGCTTTAGATTTCCAAGGTCCTATTTCAAGATTTAAGTCTAATGACTCAAGTGGCTTTTTACTACATTCTAAATTACATATGCTATGTAGAAAGTGTGACAAGGATAATCCAACTGTCTTGACAAACAAGGATGTACTTATACAGCAGTTTTATCTTTACTCTCAAACATTTCTGCCTTAAGAATGTAAGTAGTTATTCTATGCGCTCTCTGTTACAAGCTAGGGTTTAACAGATGCCCAGTTAATTTGTATTTCAGATATATAACAACTATATATTTTTAGTATAGACGTGTCCCAAATATTTCATAGGCTATAAATAAAAAACTATCTGTTGTTTATCTGAAATGCAAATTTAATTGGGTGTCCTGTATTTATTTGCCAAATCTGGTAACTTTATATCAAGTTCTATTCCAAAGTAATGCAAGAAAGCAGCAAGAAATCATAACTAAATCATGGTATAAATGTGGAATGTTCCAAGTGATTGCCTGAACATTTGAAAATTTAGAACTAAATTGAATTCATATAGGTGAAGATGTCTAAAAATTTCATAATTTTTTTCTATTTTCAATTTTCCAACTTATTTCCCTTTTCAAAGAAAGTGATGGAAATAAAGGAAGAGTCTATTCTAGTCAATGGTCACGATATCCCATTTCAGGAGCCTTTAGAAAGGTGATCATGCTTTCTATTATGTAATTTGATTTTCGATATATAAATACTTAAAGTATTTCTTTTTTAAAATGATAAATGTTGTCTCACATAGTACAGAGGAGACCCTTAAGGCTATCAGGGTTTTGGGCAATTAGATTTAACTTTTTCAAAAGAGTCAACTATCAATGCAGCAGAATTTCTTACATACATCCCAATATAGCATTCAAAGAATGGTACTGGTTTAAAAATACCTTTTCTTGTGCCAGCATAAAAACACAAGGGAAAGGAAGTTCAATTTTTTTCCTGACACTAAAACTCTAAAGCTTTAGGAAATTTCTTTATTACTTAGTACTGTATGTTCTAATCAAGCATAAAGAAGGAAAGTGAGTACTATCAAAGGACCCATAAAAAGAGTTTATGATGTTTCAGAATCAGACAACATAAAAAAGGACATATTCAAATTAGAAACACTATTATAAAGTGTGATTCTATAAGGAATCTCCATAACAGTCTTAATAATGTGATTAAAGGGACAAAGTAATAGCAATATACACAAGTACTAATTAGAACATTGAAACTATTACGCCTCATGTGGGAGACAAGTCATAAAATTCAAAGAATATTTATAAGAAACATTATCAGACTGGCTTTTAAGTTTTTTATTGCCTGAGGCTGATTTCGTGAACTTGTGGTATGTGCTGAAAATGGTTAAGAAAATTCAATTTGTCTAATAATGCATGCGTTTCAGAATCTTATTATAACGTAAAAAATATAGGTATTTTAGAGAAAATCACTTTTTTCTCCACTAGGCTCAGTGGTATAGTTTATGCAAGTCTAAAAATTAAATCAAATTTCACAATATTCCAGACAATAAAACTGTACTAAAAGAAAAAAAAAAAGAAAATTATATATACCATTACTGCACTACCATGAGTTCTAGGTGGCTAGGGGTGATAATAGAAAGAGTTCTGTAATTGGAAAAAGGTTATCAGTTCAACATGTATTATATTTAAAATTATTTATATTTAAAAATGTATCAAAAGTATCTAAGTACATAACATAAAATGAAAGTAATATGCAATTGAAAATAATATTTGAGAGACTCAGCAAAGAAACACTGAAAACAGGCAGTCAAGATTACTATATAGTCTTATTTTCTAATATGGGGATGTAAGTTAAGCTATCTACATTCTAGTAGTTAAAGAAAAATATATCCAATGAAATTAGTTTTATTAATATTGGTTGATTCACTGAGCAAAAAATAATAATTTAAAGAGGTAAACTTTTTCTCAATCCACATTCCATTCTTTTCAAAGAGGTTCAAATTTTACATAGTAAAGGTTAGAAATAAATACTATAAAATGTAATCTATATAAACGTTACTTCTTATTAAGCCGACACACTTATTAGTGAAAGAGATTGTTTTTTGAACCCTAAGACACCTATTATCAATACCCAGAACAGACTTTCCTAAAAGACATTTGGAAAGCCTGAATTAAATTATTCATAATTAGCAGGAAGAGAAACAAACTAGTTACTTGGAAAAGGACAAAATATCTGCAATGAGAAGCAGAAATTTCTTTCTATGTTTATGTAAAGATAAAATATTACATTTAATTAACAGTGGTCTTAACAGCATTTGTGATTATAGCGAACAGTTTTACAGAGTTTTTTTTTTTAATTAGAGCTTTCAAAATAGGTCATTAATATAAAGGCTGAGTGTAATTTATCACAAGTGATATTAAAAGAAGCAAACTAATGAAGGTTAGGTAGTAAGGCTTCTTCTAGTCCTGAGCAAGGTGGAAAAAAAATAACTATACAGAACACACATATTTAAAGAGTAGACTGAAAGTCCATCATGCTGACCATTATATACTTTATTTTCTAAACCACAGAGATAAATGAATATGATCTACATCCTTATCAGCTAGTCTACTTGGCTGGTTAAAAACAGAGCTATATACTTTAAAGTCAATTTTCTGGAGATAAGACTGATATTTCATAAAAGTTGAGGAATCTGATAAAAATATTTTTCTGAAAAGACCACATATTGACATTCAAACTTCATGAACTTACTTAACATCTCTCATCTATGTAGATTAGAAATATTAAAAATACCAACTATTTAGGGCTATTGTAATGATTAAATGGTGTTGATATGTGTGTCCAGAAGGTAGTGAACATATGATAGGTTTTGTAATAATAATAAGGATGATGATGACAGCAGTGGTGGTGGTGATGACAGTGTAGATACAATAACCTAGAACACAGAGAATATTTCTATCAAAAAATAATATTCTAAAGATACTGTCAAATACACAGAAAAAAGAGAAAAGATACTTCATGCATATGTAGATGGATGTGTCCTGGCATGATGGTGACCTTGTATGTTTATATATATAGGCCAAATACTCAAAGCTCAACTGCAGCCTCATTGAAGACTTGGTGGACACCCTCGATTCTCCAAAGAACGTGTCAAGACAGGCAGTCTTGTTGGAAGCTATGCCAAGGTTCTCATCTACCTCTCTAAGTTGTGGGCAGCTCTGTCTCTTCCAGGCAACCGCCATGAGGAAGTTTCTCACCCACTTCTCTAGTACTAGTGAAGCACGGGAATTTCCATTTTACCTCCCTTATAAAACTATAGAATTGGAATTTTGGGTATAGAGGAAACTAATAGCTCATGCCATCAACTATCTGGTCCCCCTGCTTCAGTGCTGTCCTCTCATGACATCAGTGGCAGACAACATGCTGATCTTTCTTATGGCTATGTAAGTAATAAACTACCCATAGCCATTTACTCGTTTCTCCTTACATGTCAAATATATGGAAGATTAGAAAATCTACCCAGCAACTGTAGTAGTCACTGCTCTTAGGGACTGCTGGATCTTTTGACAAACCGAAGATTCCTACTCAACTTTGGACAGATTTCTAACAAGATGAAAATTCTGTGGCTACACTGAATAAAATGAAAACATGTTGTCTGTATAAACAAAACAGCACATACTTATAAGATTATGTTGATGAAATAACAATAGAATAGTTGATAAAATGATAATAAAATTATTATTTATATATTTTGATTATTAACCCTTTATCAGATGGATCAAAAGCAAATATCTTCTCCCATTCAGTAGGTTGTCTTTTCATTTTTTAAATATTTTCCTTTGCTGTGCAAAACTTTTTAGTTTGGCATAGTCCCATTTGTTTATCTTTTTGTTTCCCTTACTCAAGTAGATATGTCCGAAAAGAAATTACTACCAGCAATATCAGAGAGATTACTGCCTATGTTATCTTCTAGGAGTCTTACATTTAAAGCTTTAATCCATTTTGAGTCTATTCTGTAACATTGATCAATGCACCTATTTTTATGCCAGTACCATGCTGTTTTTATTACTGAGCCTTGTAGATTAGTTTGATATCAGGTAATGTGATACCTACAACTTTGTTCTTCTTTCCCACGATTGCCATGACTATTCAGGGTCTTTTATGGTTCCATACAAATTTTAGGATCATTTGTTCTAGCTCTCTGAAATATGCAATTGGTATTTTGATAGGGATTGTACTGAATCTCTAGATTGCTTTGGGTAATATGGCCATTTTAATGATATTGAGTCTTCATACTCATGAGCACAGTATATGCTTCCATTTATTTGTATCTTCTACTATTGCTTTTTTTAATGACATAATTTTCTGAGAATAGGTTTTTTTACCTCCTTGGTTAATTTAATTCCTAGGTATTTTATTGGTTTTGATGCAATTGTAAATGCGATTATTTTCTTAATTTTTCTGAAAGTTCATTATTGGTGTATAAAAACGCAACTGACTTCTGAATATTAATTTTGTATTCTGCTACTTTGCTGAATTCACTGATCAGTTCTAATAGTTTTTTGGTGGAATCTTTATAGTTCTCTATGTATAGCATCATCTGCCAATAAGGAGAGTTTTACTTCTTCCTTTCCAATTCAAATTACCTTTTATTTCTTTTTCTTGTCTAATTGCTGTGGCTAGGCCTTCCAATACAATGTTGAACAGAAGTGGTGAAAGTGGATATCCTTGTCTTGCTCCTTTGATCTTAAGAAAAACACTTTTAGCTTTTCCCTATTGAGTATGATGTTAGCTGTAGGTTTGTCATATATGGCCTTTGTTATGCTGAACTATGGTCCCTCTATTCGCACTTTGCTGAGAGTTTTTATCATAAATCAATATTGGATTTTTTCAAATGTTTTTTCTGCATCTATTGACATATCATATGGTTTTTACCTTTTGATTTGTTAATGTGGCATACCACGTTAATTAATTTGCAGATATTATACCAACCTTGCATCTCAGGAATAAATCCAACTTGATTGTGGGGTATATTTTTAATATACTGCTGAAATCGGTTTGCTAATATTTTGTAAAAGACTTTTTCATTAGTGTTCATAAAGGATATCAGCCTATAATTTTCTTCTTTTGTAATATTTTTGTCTCGTCTTAGAATCAAGGTAATGTGGCCTCATAAAAGAAATTAGGGAGCATTCTCTCTTCTTGAATTTTTTGAAATAGTTTGAGAAGAAAAGGTTTTAATTCTTATATGAATGTTTGGTAAAATTCACCTATGAAGCCATCTGGTCCAGGACTTTTGTTTTTTGAGAGGTTTTTGAGTACCGATTTGATTTCATTGGTGGTAACTGGTCAGTTCAGGTTTTCTATTTCATCTTGATTTAGTCTTGGGAGATTGTACGTTTCTAGGAATAAATTCATTTCTTCCAAATTGTCCAGCTAGTTGGCATATAATAGCTATGTGTAGAGCCAGAGGGAAGACAGAGTAATCAGGGGGATAGTTCCATAAACTATAAAATGTCTAACCGATGTCCTGTATACTTGAAACTAATAATTAAATTAAACGTAAAAAAGTTATTTAATATTTCCAAAAGTTATTGTTTATTCCTTAACATAAAATATATTATTTAATCACTAACAATATCCTAGGAGTTATTATTAAATGACATTCTAAAAAATAACACAGGATCAAACAGTTTACCAGTCACTGGCACACACTATGAACGCAACTTATCTGAACTTATTGTTCTTGAGATTAAAAAATATGTTTTGTTATATTCCAGAATGTATAGTTTTATTAAAAATAATTAAAGATAACAGTTACTAAAATAACTTCATAATTATAAAAAGAAAATAAGGTGAGTCTGTGGCCATGTAGGATAGGTGCTGTAGGCATTATAAAAGAAAACAAGAAGAAAAAGAAAAGAAGGTGAGTACTATAATAGACTGCTAAGTTTGCATTTAATACAATTATCAAACTCTTGGATTTCATTAAAAATTGGTAAATATATGCTATATATACTTATTTATAATTCACTGAATCACATATTATGATTTTCCATCAGAAGAAGCCTATGCCACAGAAAACAGAAAATAATTAAACTAAAATTTGCAGAAGAGTCCTTAAATCGTAATTTTGGTGTAGTGCCAAATGACCATCTGTCATATACTAATTAGACTGATACCATTTAAAATACACAACTTATTCCATTGTATATATGTACCACATTTGCTCTATCCGATCATCTATCGTAGGACACTTTGGTTGCTTCCATGTCCTGGCCATCATGAATAATGTTGCAGTGAACATCAAGGTGCATGTATCATTGAGAATAAATGTTTTCATGTCTTTTTTGTGTAAATACCCAGGAGAGAGATTGCTGGACTTAAAGACATTATTTAAAACACAGATTTATAGAGTAAAACTTCAAGATCACATTAAATTTTCTAAATCACAGAAATGTTTTGGCATACTAATAAAGTTATTTTGAATCTTCTCTATAGAAAATGTTAGGATGGAAAAAAATTGATTACAAAAAGAATGCTTACTAAATGTAGTTTATTTTTCAAATATAAGTTTCAGTTAAATTAAATAAACATATTAGGGGATATGGATCTATGTTGAAAACTTTCTACTACATAGAGGTTCAATTATTTCCAATTCATTGTGAGTCTATAAAGGTCCATTATTAGAAGCATATATTATGGAAAATTTGAAGAAGGCAGTATTAGCATCTAAATGTAGAGCTATTAAGATTATCTGAGAAAGCTTTGATAGCTTATATATCTTCCAAGGCATTTAAAACCATGTCAAATATATTGATATATAATTATAATATTATTCTCTTATTTTTTAAACAGGAGTAGGTTATACTGTTATCCCTCCCCTCTGTTTCTGACCTTTGTGCATGTATCCATCCATATGGCTATAGATTTATCCATTTTACTGATTCTTTAAGAACCAGCTTTAATATTTATTTTTATTGTTCTTTTTCTATTTTATTGATTTTTGTCGATCTTTGTTATTTACTTTATTCTGTTTACATTAGATTTTTTATGTTTCTTTTTGTTTAGTTTCTTAAGGTGGATGTTTAGATCATTTAATACTTATTTTACAATATAAACACTTAAAATATATAAATTCCCCTTAAATTCTATCACTTTATACTCCTTGTATTTTTGAATCACGATTATTAGGTGAATACATATTTAGGACTGCTATGTCTGTACTGGATGGAATGACCCTTCTATCTTAGATAAAATTTCTTAACTGAAATATACTTTGGCTTATATTAATATAGTCACTCAAAATTTGTTTTGAGTTACTATTTTCATGGTAGTTTTATATCCTTCTACTTTTAATGTAAATCTTTATATTTCAAGTGAGCATCTCATAAGCAGCGTATGTACTGAACATATGTATCTATCCAAGCTGATACTTGTTGCCTTATAATTGGAGCATTTAAATCATTTACATTTATTGGAATTGCTGATACATTTGTGTTCCAATACACTATCTTGTCCTTTGTTTTCTATTTACTGTTTATTTCTTTGCATATATACAAATTTCTATCTACCTTTGTTTTCCTTTTGTTTGACAAACTTACTTTAAATTTCCCATAGTAAAATTTCCCATAGTATAGGCCTGCCAGATGATGAATTCTCTCAGCTAGTGCTTGTCTGGAAACATTTTCATTTCATCTTCATATTTTCAGTAAGGTATTTTCAATGAATATTTAATTTTACATTGGTAAGCTTTTATTTTGTTCTTCACTACTGTAAAGACTGTCCTTGGATATATATACCATCTGATAACAGAAGTATTCTTTTTCTGGTTTCTCCATCTGTGGAATTTCCTTTTGCTCTGGCTTTTTAAAAATTTACCTTTTTATCATTGTAAGCAATTTGCCATGTGCTTTGATATGTTTTAATTACATGATCCTTCTGCTTTTGATTTATTGGTCTTCTTGGATCTCTAAATTTATATTCTCAAGCAAAATGATAATGTTTGGCCATTATTTATTTAAATATTCTCTCTCTTCTCCTTTTTCTTGGACTTCAATTACACTTATATTATAATATTTAATCTTTTGCCACAGGTAATTGATGCTTTTGTTTTTCTATTTATTTCAGTTTGAATAGTTTCTAGTCATATGTCTATAATTTCTTTTCTTTGATGGTGATTAATTGCTGTTAACAGTCTTAAAACTGATCAGCATAAGATAATCACTTATTATTATGAGTTATCATGATTGTGTGGATTGAATGGATTCCAGCAGGTGGTTCTTGCTCAGATTTTTCTCATGCAGTTGCAATCGGACAGCTAGAGCCTGAGTCACTTCAAAGGCTTCTTCACTTAGGTTTCTCACAGTTTATACTGGGTATCATTTGAGACCTCAACAGGGCTCTTAGTGGAACCCCTACATATGAGCTGGGCTTCTTCACAGTGTGGTGGCTTGGCTTAAGGGTGGGCATCCCAAGTTGGCTAATCTAAGATATGATGCCTTTTCTATCTTAGACGTGGAATTCATAAAGCATGACTTTTGAAAAATTTTAACTAATAAGGAAAAGAGTTATTATTTAAGCCCAGCTTGATCAACATGTGTTCACTGAAATAAGATATCAATATATGATTTAAAATTGTGTATATTAAATTTTTTGCATCTAATGAGTTATTTAACCTCTCTTAAACTTATTGTATTGATCTCTGGAAATGCCATTAAGTTTGCACCACAAAACTCAAGTAGAAATATTAGACGTTGAAACCAGACATTTAGTTACTATTGGCTAAATGTATTTTTGCAATTTTTTTTCATTATCTCATCACATTATTGATAATATTTTTATAATATTATAAATATCAGCTTTTTAAATTTAAGCCAGGCATGTCAAATATTTATTGAAGATTCTTCCATTCCACAAATGTCAGGAACAGCCCTGGTACACATGTGAAAAGATGTAGCAAGCTAACTGGTCATGACATATGCCTCCTTGGGGACTACAGTCAGAGGAGCACACAGATAAATAATTATGTAAGCAACTTTGATAAGAACTTCGAGAAAGCCATGAGAGCATAAATTAGGGGTGATATGACTAGTTCTAGGTAATTAGCAGTTTCCTTAAGGAACAAATATCACAGATAAAATTTACTAGGCAAAGAAGAGGCAAAATTAGGAAAGAGAAATAACTTTGAGCAATCCTAAAGTAGAACATAGAATGGCTAAAATAAGATCAAGGTGAGTGATTAGCCAAGAAGGATGGAGGGGCTGATTTGCAAAGATTCTGAAGAAACTGACAGAAACCAGATTATGTAAAACCTTGTAAAAGAAGTAAAATATTTAGATTTTTATCTTAAGAGCTGTGAAGAGCAATAAAAAAGAGAAGAGAAGAAACCTGACCACTTATATATATTTTTTTAATTGGCTACAATGTAAATGAGAATTGAAAAGGGACAAGGACATTTTTCCCTAAAAAACTTTTTCATATATTATGTAGTGATTCCATCCATTGCATTAATTATGTTATTTGCTATAACATTATACATTTTCTGTAGTATAGTATTATGTATTTATTATATGTTTGGTGTATAATTATATTTAATAATATTTTGGAGAGAATATGGATTTTATCTTATCTTTAGCTTTAGATGTTCATGTGTCACTTTAAAATTCCAAATTTTATAAAATAAACTCATTTTAATAAGCAAAATAGTATCAATTCATATTATAGCATGTCTTTTCGAGGCTTCACATGAAGTTATATTTGGATTCAGAATCATTGGCTCTATGCCTGTGGCAGCCAAGAGAGAAAATATTCTGTCATCCATATAGAATCATGAAGGCAGCACATAATTTGCAAAGAAATCAAACTCTCTAATGAAAAATATGTAAGCTCTTCATAAGAAAATATTTTATATCCTTTAAGTTTCATGTAGAAAAGTAAATCTTGATATAAAACAATTCTGTTTTGCTTAAAGTAACATTTGTATACAGTTTTATATGCACACAATTTGTTATATTCAATTATCATAAGAAACTCAATGAATTGTGCAGATATCCAATAACCCAGATAACAAGGTCATAACAAAATTTCTTAAGATTCAGCCATACCTAATATTTCTGCAAATTTTCACAGAATTTACATTATCTCAATTAATTCTGACTCCATTCTTTACCATGGAGATCCATAGAAATGAACTCCCTTTTGTAAATCCTCCCCATGATGAATATCATCTAAATAATTCATAAGTGCAACATTATTTTTAAAATCTTAGTGTAAACAAAATTAGTGCAGGATTGATGCACTCATTATTGATAGGCACTTACTCATTTTAGAAAATTTGCATGGTATAATGTAAATTGCATTAATTCTCAAGTCAGTTAGACATAAGTTCAAATCCTAGATTTCCCTTTTCCTGACCATGAAATGTGAGACAAATAACATTTGTCTTTCATCAAGTTAGCGCTGGCCATAATTGCCTCCTTCTCATAATGTTATTGTTGTATGTGGGTATGTAAATTAAATGAAACAATTTGGTACGTGGCATTTGCCTAACAATTCTGATTGCTTAGATTGCTAACTATGAAATATTACAGTGGTCTAAATGTATGTATTATGAAATAATAGTCTAATGATATACTCTATGACACAGAGGTTTCATGGAAGCATTTATTTTGAGGGTAATAAATTATAAAGTACCTCAAAATTGTATACATTAGTTACTGTTGTTACTAATGAAACATCAGAAAAGTCAAGCAACTTATCTGAAGTTATAAATGTTAAAGTAATTTTTCTAAGATTACGAAGGTGTACCAAGGCAAAAGTTTCATTGATGTGCCACTTCCTAGATTATAACTACTTTGGAAGAGACATTTTGCATTTTATTCCCCACTAGGGCATTTATAAAGATTAGACTGTTAAGAGTTTGAATAAGTGCTAAAGTTATAATAGCTGTTTAACTTTAAGGTAACAAATTTATTTTGCTTAATTTAGATGCAAAATTACTTAATGCGACCCTTTGGTCTTTTTTCATAACGTTTATCAGACTGTTTATTATTTAGAAGAAAAAGTCCTATTGAATGCACTATGAAAAAATATTGGTTTATTACTTATTTGTAATATATAGAACAAATAAAATATTAAGCCTCAAGATTTGTCTTATTAAATAATAAAAATAAGGTCAGAAAAGACTAATAGATAAGTTGTTATAAGTTAACACAGATCTTGTTAAATCCAAAAAGAATAAAATATCCTGTGGAGCAGAGATCATCTGCTATCTTTTTTAGCTCTTCGACACCTGGTAAAGTGTGATGCTCTTTAATGGAGCACAACAATTATTTTTCACTACGAATTTAAGATTTAGTAAACATGTAGAACAGTTAGGACTTAACTACTTTTGTTTTTATTTCTCTAATTATTCGAATTAATATTATTAATCTTCTGATTTCTTTAGTGCCTATTACCTACCCCAACTACAGAAAGTAATATTTTCCATGACAAGATAATTCTATCATATTTGGTGGTACGTTTCAATGTTTATCCCCAAGTTCGAGGGCTCTGCAGGCCACCAGATGTAGATCTATATTTTTACCTACTGCAATGCAAGATGATAAAATATAAATTCATTTAGCTTTCTTGATCCTCTATTACTTAAACAAGCAGTATTCAGGCAGTATAATATAGAATAAAATTTCTGGACCAGGATTCAGGAAGTGGGATCCTATATCTGATTCTGTTCCTATCTAACTATGTGATATAAATCAAGTTAATTCATTTTCCAGAATTATTATTTCCTCTTCTGCAATTGTGGTTAATGATATTCTGTTTAACTTACACTCATAAAATGAGAAAATGTGAGTTATGAAAAAAATAACCAATTTCTTTACAAACAGAAAATGTTCTTATTTATTTGTATTGTCAGGCTGCTTATTATTTGTAAAGTGTAGGGATTCCATAAAATTTTTATTTTTAAATGTATTTCTAAGATAAAATTTTACGACTCTTACCAAGCACTGCCTTTCATCTTGCTCTGACTGAGCATACTGAAGCATGTTTCTTCCATGGACAAGATTTCCTACTGAGTTTTTTCTTTTTAATAGAACTAAATTTATGAGATGATATCTGGACGTGAAACCAATTAATTCTCATCTCTTTATAAAAGTTTGGGTTTTTCTTTAAGTTTAAAAGTTAAAAAGTTTTTTTTAAAAAAAGGAATTCTCTTTAAATCTTCTTATATCCTCCCGTCAGTTTCTTCTTCTTCTCCCCTGACCCTCCCAAAGTCTGTTCTGGCCTAAAAAAAAAATAAAAGCTTTTTTGGCATTTGTTCTTTTCTTTTCTTTCCCTACTTTGGTTTTAAAGAATATTGACATTCTCAGATATTGGGACAGTTTTAAATTCATAAGACAAACCACCTAATGTGTAAAGGATTCAAGAGATGTCATAAAGTCTGTTTCATAATGATGTGACAGTGTGTCATTCACATGATTCTCATGGGGTTGGATGGTGGTTTTTGAGGATTTCACACTAGTAGTCTAAAGTAGGGAAACTCATTTTAGATGAGTTAGAGCTAACATGACTAACATGTGAATTTCTTATTCATGTTGGCAAAGAATAACTTGGAGGACGTGTAAGCGTAAAGTAGATTAGGTTATAACAAAACTCAGGAGAATGACTCATTTTAAATGCCATTGATACACATATAATAATTCTTACTTGGCACCTACTCAGAAATTAATAAGTTACCAGTTTCCTTAAAAAATTAATATGTTATAAGTCATTTTGCTTTTAGAATGTTTCAATGGTTATTATTTAAGAAACTATTTCAATAAAGCAAGATGAAAACTCTCCACTGTTGCTTTGAGTAAAATAACATTAGCATAGTTGAGCATTTTTCTAGACACTTACTACTTGTTTTGGGAAGAGGGGTGAATTTATCTCATTATACCTGTTGCCTTCACCACACTTCTCCTTCATCTTTCCTACAGCCTATTTCAGGATTCAGTTCCCTATCTGTCTCCAGATATATTAAGTGAATAGCAAGGGTCTGTAACTATAAGTAATCACATTTGATTCCTTATGTGTAAACATTATCAAAAGCATTCCTCTTGCCCATTGAGTAATATACAAACCATTTTTTTCTTCTATCTTGGGAAACATGGAGCAAATACAAGTGTTAGAATCAATAATGAATTTAACGAGAAATTATAAAATGATAACAATGATGTGTTTGTTTTTACCATCTGTTACAGACATGCCTAAGTTCATTTTCTGCTTTTCCAGTCAATTTATAATGTTTTTTTTCTCTCAATTATTAAAACATTAAAAGTTAAGTGAAAAAGCTAAGTAATGGAATAACTTACTCATTTAGGTTGCTTAATAATGTTCAAATAAAACTATAAGAATATCATAAATTCTATCAGTTTTAAGGACTTCTATTCAATTTTAGGGGCTTCTATTTAATAGGATGGTAAGTTGGTTAATAAATATTTACTTAGTATGCAAACAGGCACTTCCATTTACTGGGAGTTGTAAGTTGCATAAGTAGACCATACAACTTCATTATAATGATAGAGAGAAAAAAACACACACCAAATTTATGGACTGTGTATCTATGGCCTTATAGAATCACAACTGTCTTTTAGGTGCCTCTTCTACCTTCTGTGTAGACTGGAGAAAATTAAATTCAGATACTTCTCTGTGAGTACTGAAAGCAATCTTTGTGCAGCCTTTCTTGTGAATTCCAGTAAAGTCAAGGTGCATATATGATCTGAGATGGCCATTCGAATCTTGAGTGAATGAATGACAAAGGGAAAGACAAGTCTACTGTGATTCGTTCACCAAGTGCCTGCACCTTGACTGGTCAACTGTTTTTCATTTCTTCTACACCTTCTAGAAGTTATCCGGACCTTTGTCATACTCAGGCCTACTTTAGCCAGCCTTGCCATCTATTCCATGTGTTCCTAATATTTTCCAATAAATTCCTTTTCGTTTAAGGTAACTTGACTTCTATTCTTAGTTCTTATAATTAAAACACCAAAGTTTATACAAAACTTCCAACATTGTTTTAATTACATACAGACAGATAAAAGAGAAATTAAGATATTCCAAAGTACTTTATTATCAATGTATGGTTGCAAAACTTTACTCCCTATTTATTGGAAGAAACCCAAAATGCTACTATGAAGGGACATGTGTATCCATACATTCATTGCAGCATTATTTAAAATAGCCAAGATATGGAGACAACCTAGGTGTCTATCAATGCATAAATAAATAGAGAAGAAAGAGGTGGTAAAAATAAACAAACAAATAAATAAAGGAATGAAATCTTTACATCTACAACTGCATGAATGGACTTAGAGAGTATTGTGCTGAGTGGCGTAAGTCAGACAGAGAAAGACAAATGCCATATGATTTGACTTACATGTGGACTCTAAGGAATAAACAAAACAGAAACAAACTCGTAGATACAGAGAACATTTCTATGGTCACCAGATGGGAGGGGGTTGGGGGTAGGCGGGTGAAAAAGGGGAAGGGATTAAGAAGTACAAACCAGTTGTTATAAAATAGTCATGGAGATGTAAAGTATAGCATAAGGAATATAATATTATAATAATATTGTAGTAACTATGTATGGTGTCAGATAGATACTAGATTTATTGGGGTGATCACTTTCTAAGTTATATAAATGCCTAATAGCTATGTTGTTATACACCTAAAACTAATGTAATATAGTATGCCAAGTGTAATTTAAAAATAAAACTATTTTTCTAAAACCTCCCTCTCAATTTCTTAACCACACTTGCATTAGAAAGATCATTTTTCTCAATATGTTCTCATGCAATTTCAAGTAAAATATTTTCACTCATTCCCCTGTCATATCTGAGTGCTCTGTGTTTATCTTGAACAGCTTTATCAATTTAGAAGAAAATAAAGACCTATCCCCTCAGAGTACATTAAAAAAAAAAAATTTAAAATACCAGAAAGTGCTTAAGCAGTTGGCAGAGCATTTCCTCTTAAACGAATGAGACTATGACATATAAGAATTGTGATTTTGTGGCTTTTGGGGCCTGAAGGTACTCAGAACTTGCAGTGAAAACTCACAGTGTTGCTAGATCTACATATCAGAAGACAGTCATAAAATAGTAGGGCTGCTGAAAATTTAGGGAGAAAATCCCGGGAAAAGGATAAAAAATCTAAGTACACACTTTTCCCAGGTCCTTAACTGATTCTCAAACTATACATGTGTGGAAATCCCCAAGAAAACAGCAGTCTCACATGAGAGGAGTCTCACTTTAACTCGCCAGGTATTTCCTTCATCCCTTGTGTGGTTTAGCCAGCAGCAAGGCGGGGTTTAGCAAAAACTTCAAAGCATGTGTTATGAAAATCTTCAAAGAACTATTACAATTATGTTTAAATCATTAAAAGATTTCTAACAGCTTTTACAACCCATAAAATTGTTCCAGTAGAAGTGAGTATTTCAGTGGTCCCTAACAAATTTATAGTTACACAACCATCACTAAAATCTAGTTATAGATCGTGGCCATCATATCAAACTTCAGTCTGCCATTCACAGTCCATCACCCTATCCACTTCTTGTCCTGGGCAAATAATCTGCTTTCATTTTCTGGAAATTTGCCTTCTATATAATTTTTATATTCATGATGCAGTTTTTGTGTCTAGTGAGTTTACTTAAAATTTTTTAGTTTTATCTATGTTTTAACATTTCTGATTATATAGCACATTGTGCTCGTCTGTTTACCAGTTGATGAACATTCAGATCGTTTCCTGATTTTGACTATTGTAAATAATGCTGCAGTAAGCATCTATGTACAAGAATTTGTAGAGCTAAATGTTCTCTATTTTCTCTTGAATAAATACCAAAGAAAGGAATTATTAAATTGTATGTTACTACATTATACATTTAACTTTTTGAGAAAAGGCCAAACTATTTTCCATGTGGTCATACTATTTTACGTTTTTACCTCTTTCTCCACATCTTCACCAACACATGGTACCATCAGTTCTTGGTGATAACCATTTTATTAGATGTGAATGGTATTTCACTGAGGTTTTAATTTGCATTTTCCTAATGACTAATGATGTTGAGCATTTTCATGTACTTATTAGCTGCTCATATCTACAGATGAAATATCTATATATTAGCAACTAACATTCTTAATATAAATCTTCATAGTCTTAAAAATAAAATACTATGGAATAAATTTAATAAAATAAGTGCAAGATATATACCTTGAAAATGACAAAACATTGCTGAGAGGATCTAAAGAAATGAAAGACATGCCATGTTCATGGTTTAGAAGAATCAATATTATGATGACAATTATCCCCCAAATTGTCTATAAATTTAATGTAATATCTATCAAATTACATAAAAATTGACAAGCTGATCCTAAAATTGGCATTAAAATACAAAGAACCAAAGATGGCCAATACCATTTTTACTAAGCAGAATAAAGTTAGAGAACTTATTATATTCTGTTTCAAAGCTTATTATAAAGCTATAGTAATCAGACGAAATATCAGAATAATAATAGAAATATATTCTGGATATGAATCCTTTAACTAATACACACTTGTTTTCTTCTGATCTGTGATTGTTTTGTCCTTCCATTTGCATAGATAGATGACATCAAGATACACAAATGTTTTTTGTAAACTTGTATCCTGACACTTATGAAGAGAGCAGAAATCATCAGTGCCATGATTAAGTGTGACTTAGATCTAAGAATTTCATAGATATAATTTGTCAGAATAAGAAGTTCCTTTCTATTCCTAGTTTATTGTTAGTTTAATCAGGAATAATTACTTTATTTTATTAAAAATTTTATGTTTACTGGGAAGGTATTTTTCTCATATTTCATCAATATGGTATTTTATATTAATTAATTTTTGGATGTTAAAACAAACTTGCATTCCTGGAATTTTTTTAAGTTTTATTAAAATCTGTTAATATTTTGTTAAGTGTTTGTATTTATTCATGAGAGACATTGCTCTGTAGTTTTATTGCACATTTTATTGTGATATATTTGCCTGGCTTTTGTATTGGGTAATATTGGTCTCATAGAATAAACTAGTAAAGAGTCTCTATTTATACATTTTCTGAAAGATTTTTAAAACATTGGATTATTTCCTCCTTAAATATTTGAAAGAATCCAACAATAATGCCATCTGAGCCTTGGTTCAATATCATTAATGTTTATAGATTTATTCATATTTTTCTATTTCTTGAATCAGTTATGGTCATTTGTGCCTTTTAGGAATTTTGCCATTTATCTATTTTATTGGCATAAAGTGATTCAAGATAAACTTTTAACCTTTAATTTCTATAAGGTTGGTAATGATGTCTTTTCTTTCAATATTTATATGGATAATTTGTATCTCCCATTTTTAATCAGTCTAACTAAAGATTTGTCAATTGTATTGATCTTTTTTTCTACTCAACTGACTTGGTTTCACTTGTATTTGTTTATGACACATAGTAGTAATCTTCTGTGTTATCATTTCATTAAATATTTTCTCAGTATTGTAGACATCATCTACAAGATTTTACTTAAATGTAAATCAGAGGGTCCTATTAAATTGCAAACCTCATCTTTTCAACATTTGAATTTCAATGACTTTGGATAAAGTTTCTGTTCACATAAAATTTAAATGCTTAACCTGCTCTATATTATTTGGCAGCATAATCACCTCCTTCACTCTGCGACCAAGCTTCTCATCATACTAACATCTTCATTGTAGAACAAACTCCCTATGGTGATAACCAATTTTTATTTATTTATTTTTTACCTTCCTATTCAATTGTTAGGTTTAAAAAATACCAAAAGAATATAAAATATAAAAATCACTAGAAGAATAGAACATAAGAAATAGAAAACAAATAGCAAGAGAGGAGATGGAAACCCAACCATTTCAATAATATATTAAATATGAATAGTCTAAATTCCTCAATTAATAGGCAAAGATTAAAACACTAAATAAAAAAGCAAGACCAAATGATGTGCTGCCTACAAGAAAGCCACTTTAAATACAAAGAGAGTGAAGTTAAATATAAAGGATGGAAAAAAGATATATCATGCTACTATTAATCCAAATATCAACACATTGAAGTTGCTCTGCTAAAATTAAGTAAATTTCAAAGAAAAATAATTTTTCCTGAGGTAGTCATTTCATTATGTGAAAGTATATTTTGTATACTTAACCATGCATTAAAAAAGAAATCAAAAAAAAAAGAAAAGTATTTTGAAGTGAATGTAAATAGTAAACTAAATAAACATTTGTGGTATTCTGCTAAAGCAGCCAGCATTTAGAAGAAAAAACATAGTGTTGAATATCCATAAAAATAAATATGTCAAATCAATGAGATTATATATTCAAAAAATTATCAAGTTAAACAAACTTAAAGAAAAACAATAAATAGAAATGATAATTAAATAGAAAACAAAGAACAACAAAATAGAGAAACATCAATGAAACTATAAAGCTAATTTTTTGAGAATATCAATACATTTGACACATTTCTAACCAGATTGATCAGATCGAAATTGCCAATGTCAGATATTATATCCAGGATATTACTGAGATCAATTTTACATTTTCAGTGTCACACATATTTTTCAAGATTTAAGATGAGTAAAACAGTTTATTATATTTACTAAGATATTGACTTTTACTATCATTCTTTTTTCAATAAGTACCAAGTTTCCCTCTTGTATCACGTTCCTTCAGACTAAAGAACTTAAGAATTTTTTTTGGAGCAGTTTGGTTATTAACAAATTCTAAGTTTTCTCATTTCTGAAAATGTCAGTTATCTCACTCATCTTTCTCAAAATATACTTTTTGTTTTATAGAATTACAGGTTGACAGTGTTTTCATTTGGCACTTTAGAAAATATTGTTCCACTATCTTCTGGCTTATTTCATTTATAAATAAAAGCTCAGATACTTGAATTATTATTCTCTTACATGCATTAGGTATTTCTTCTTCTGGATGCTTTCAAAACATTTTTCTTCTATATTTAGGTTTTGGCTGTTTGATTATGATTTTTTGGGTGTGCTTTTCTTTCAATTTATCCTGTTTGAGGTGTCCTGATCCTCTTGATCATGTCCTTTAACAAATTTGGGAAGTTCCCAATATTACTTCTTTTTCTTTTCTCCAGCTATCTGAGAAATCCTTGAGATTCCAATAGCATCAATATTAGACTTTTAATAACATTCCTCAGGTTTCTGAGGCTTTATTCCTTTTTTCCCCAGTCTTTTGTCTTTCTGCTCTTCAAATTGGATAATTATTGTTCTATCTTCAATGTCATTGACTTTTAGTTGTATTCTCCATTCTACTACAGATCTCATCTAGTGATATTTTTGAGTTATATTTTTCAGTTCTAAAACTGCTATTGTATCATTTTAAATATTTTCCATTTTCTAGGGTGACTTTCTGCATCAATTTGTTTCGAAAATGTACTTCCTAACTTCTTGGAGCATGCTTAAAACAAACAGCTGCTTTGAAGTCTGATAATTCCAACATCTGGGTTCTCAGGTTTGCATTTACTGACAGAATTTTCCATTGAATGTTTATTAGATATTCCTGGGCCTTTCTTTGTCTAACCATTTTAGATTGTAGCTTGTATATTTTGAAAACTATAATATCAGCTCTGGATTTTGTTACAAATTCTCTAGAGAATGTTTTTGTTGTTATGGTTGTTGTATAGTTTTTGTTTGTTAGATCTTTTCTTCCATCCTAGTGAGGTTCAGGCAGCAATTTCTGTCTCATCTTCTGTGGGTTCGAATATCAGTGCAGTTACCAAAACCTTTGCATTGTTCTTTGGGTCTGTCCTGCACATCCACCATTCATGGGTTATTCTGTGAGTTGTCATAGTTTTGTTTGTTTTTGTTTCTGTTTTTGTTTCATTTTGTGTTCACCACCCAAGGTTAAGTCTCCTTCTGTCACCTTATATTTGACCCCCTTTATCATTATCTACTTTTTTCTCTCCCTGCTGTCCCTCTGATTATCAGTAAATTGTTGTTTGTGTCCATGAGTCTATTTGTCTGTCTAATTTATCTGTTTTTCATTTTTGCATCCCATATATAACTGAAATCACATGGTCAGAGTTTACAGTAGTTCAGTTATCAGATATTTTCTACACTGCTTCAAGTCTGTTGCATACATGTACAACTTGAGATGTAGCACAGAATTTGTATTAATCCATATGCAGAATTAAGCATCCCCTTCTATAGAGCTCTTTTTTTTTTTTTTGGTAATTTCCTCCTTAGTCTGGTTCCCAGAGTCCCACAGGAGTTTCTGCCTTCCATATCCTCTTTACCTATTTGTTGTCCTAATTTTTTTCTTAGCCTCAGGTTATATATCACTTTCTTCAGCAGCACTAATAGTAAATTTACTTCTAGTTAAATAATTTCACACATAATTCTTTTAATATTGTTTATTTCATACACATGTGTCATAAAGTATTCATGTATTATCCCATGGTTTAGGAAATATGTTTAAAATGCTTTTCACAGGATAGACATACAACAATATATTATTTTATGAATCAGTAAACATGAATATAATTAAAATAGGATAATAGAAAAATCATGTCAATCATACCAAAGGATAAATTGATAGAATATTTGAAGTTAGAAAAAAAGTTTTAAAATTTAGAATTTTTTTATGAATAGAAAATAAAAAGCACCTGGTTGCAGCACTGTTAATTCAATCACTTTAAATTGTGCTTTTTCTGCTATTCTTGATATCACATGTTATTAATTTAATAACTAAAACTCAGCACTGGAGTTATAATGACTTCATCAAACCAAAGTATTTCTATTAAGACTTACTATGTTGGAATATGAGAGAGTCACGATGGAACCGTACTCAGTTAAATGGCATCTCACTATATGCCAAGAATTGTAGGACTTGGTACTTAAATTTTAATTACCAAAAAAAAAAAAAATCGTCATCAGATATTAAAGCTCTACAGGGTAATTGCAGTCACAGGAGAGAATCCGATTCTTGGATGCACTTCATATAAATTTAATTGCTTATATAATACAAACATTCAGATATATTAGAATACCAGTATTTGTAAGATATTTCAGCCATTCTTCAAAAGAAAAGCACTCATCTATTGAAAAGATATTATAGTTTAGAGGTAAAAGTGATCAATGAATAACAGAATACCTTAACTAAGAAGCTGAATTAACCAAAACTGTAGCAGTTTAGACTTTCTTCAGTGTTGTGAATATTTGACATATGGTCAACTCTGAATTCCTTCACAAAAATTCAAATTCATAAGTCATACATATTTTGTGAAAGAAAACAAACAGTAAATGAAAAAAAATAAAAGTTTTATCACTCAAATAGGAATTAATTTTGAATCTAATTCAACTCATCATTATTCCTAGATATATATCAGGCTTCCCCTCCAAATGAAATTCCTTACTATTTCTCCTTGCAGTTGTAAGACTCCTACCCTCTTGCTTTATGAGATCCATAAGAAGTAAACAAACCACAAAAACTGTTTAAATTACCACTGTTTTTCAAATGATTAGTTTTGATTCTTTATACGTTCTTTATTTTCCTTTGTTTTATAATTTAAGCCTTTTTTACATTTTTGCTCATTTTAAATTGTAGAAGTATTGATTTCTATGAATTATTTCTAGGCATTGATTTAATAATGTCCCATAGATTATCATATATATAAGATTTTTACTATTTTTTCTAGATATTTTCCAAATTATTTTTTGTGCCAATAATGTACACTAGTGTTTCTTTTGGGTTTCCAATTCAAAGGAGTTTTTCCATTGTTATATTTTTTTAGAAATTAACATTAGTTTTTATTGCTTTGTGATTAGATAATGCTGGTTGTATCATTTACATTTGAGAGATTATAATGTTTCCTTCACGTAATATGAAGTCATATTTTGCAAAAATTCTATGTGCAACTGAAAAGACATTCACTACAGCTGGGATTCAGAGTTAGATAAATATCACTATTAACATCTACCGTATTGATTATGCTGTTTGAGTGTTTTACATTCTTATTAATTTGTTGCCAACTAAATCCATATAGGTCTGAAAGAGGTAATGTTTATATATCAGATTATGATGTTTTATGTGTTTCTTTTGGCTGTTTGTTAGTTTCATTTATATGAAAGATATTGGTGTGTTTACATTACGAATTGTAGCCCTTGGCACTATAAAAAGTTTGTCTTATATAATTATAGTTTATGAGAGTTGTATCTTGTTATTTTATTTTATTCTATTTTAATTTTCATTTCCTGGTATGCTCAGGAATATTTTTTTTCTATGAATGTTTTTGTGTTTTTCATTTTATGTATGTCCTTTTTTAGCAACCTATAAATATTTTTTTCTTTTAATTGGTAAAATTAAGGTCATTTACATTCACTAACAGGATCAATTTATTGGCTTGAATTAGTTGCCCCTCTTCTTTGTTGTTGTTATATCTATTTGTACTGATGGTTTTCTCAACATTATATTTCTACTAATTAACTCTTAGATACTGCTTTTAAAATTTTCTATAACCCCACTATATGCAATAAACTTGCTAGTAACTCCACCATTTACCCACTTGCTTCACATTTATTTAATTCTTTTTTACTCTCAAGCTATGAGAATAATCATTCATCTTACTAATGAGGTAATCATTCATTTTACTTTTCAGTTTATTAAAGTATAGTTGACAAATTAAAATTGTATTTAAAAATATCAACCTATTTTTAAAAACAGCATTTTCTATATACATTGTTAGAATATATATTTCTGTTAGAACATAATACATAATTTTTAGCCCCATACTTTAGTTTACATATATTTCAACAATCCCATAGATATTTTGTTGAAGTTTTTTCTAGGTTTTTTTCCTTGGTTATCTGAAATTCATTCTTAGGAGATTGTTCAAGAAGCATTCAAGAGAACAAATACTTTGTTTCTGACATGTTAATAACTTAAAACTACTGGTCTCTGGTCTTTATCCTTAAAGTCAGTTTGGCTGACATAAAGATTTTATTTCATACTTCCATTCCTTGACTACCTTAAATATGTAGCTTCATTGTGCCGAGGAATTAGGGTTGTTATAGGAGTTTCTTTCCTTGATAAGAGACTTAAATGTTTGCCTTGGCTGACATATGTAAAACTCAGCAGTTTAAGTTACATATAATCTGTTCTAGGACTGTTTTCCTGTATACACAGTATGCCCAATCAATGTGGAGGTTCTATTATTCTTTCTAGGACTATTATTCCTTCAGAAAAGTATGCTAATATAGTCACACACATGTTTAATGTGTCAATTACATGTATTTTGTTGTTGTTTTTTGTTTTCATCTCTATGAGAATCTACAGTTCTATGACAGCTTGAAATCTTCATCAGCCTTGACTTAGGAACATATCTTCTGTATCTTCACTCAGGATTGTAATAGTAATATAAAAATTTACTTTTATATTACTTTTAAGGGGCGGTTATCAGGATAGTCTCAGAAATACCCCAGGGGTTAACTTAATATATATGTCATTATCTGCGCATTGACTTCATCCAACAGTATGTCCACCTAAGTAAATTACAGTAATGCCCTCTCTTTTCCACTTTTGCTAGCAAATTATAATAATTATATTCATTGTTATAAATAGTTAAATCAATTATTTAGCCATGATGTTTTAAATATTGAGTATAAAAGTTGCCTCAAAAGAAAACTGTAAAGTATACATTTTTAATATATAAAATATTTTAATACACACACACACACACACACACACACACACACACACACACAAGAAGAATAGTAAATACAACTAAAAAAATGTAATTCCTCAGGGTTAATTTAATTTCCAACATACTATATACATTGATAAATGTGTGGAGTAGAAATGAAGGAAAAAGTCTTTTACATTGAAATGAATAGGTCATTTGAAACCAAAACAATGTTATCTTTAGTAAAGTTCCCTTATTTTAGAATTAACAACACTAGAATAAAAATTCTATTCTCACATGAATAATAATTATTTCAGACTATATTCTTTGTTTATTATTATTATTATTATTATTGGTAACTTAGAACTAGCTTTCCCTTGGATTTTGGTCAAATTGGCAAGAAAATTCATTAAAAAAAGCATGACTGTTTGTACTACCATATCAAGAAGATTGATTTGCACAGCATTTATTATAGGCTAAACAAATGTTAAAGGTTCATAGTCCATACAACTGCCTTAGGTAAAACACTGCCAGAATCATTTATCCAACTGACAATAAATCTAGCCAGCATATATTTAAAAAAAAATTATATTGTTAATTTGCCTTGATTCTGTAAATAAATCTGACTTAAAATAATTTTAACTAAAATGTAAATAATGTCGTTTGGGCATAAGGTTAGATGTAATTTGAACACACAATCACTTTTGTTTAAAAAATTTTTTTTTAATAATATGTATTGTTAATTGTTTCTATTGTGGTAAAATGCACATAATGTGAAATTTACCACTTTAACCATTAATAAGTATATAATTCAGAAGCCTTAACTACATCACAATGTTATGCAACCATCAATATAATATATCTCCAGAAATTTGTTGCCATTCAAGACTAAAACTCTGTGCTCATCGAACAATAATTCCCCTTAGCCTCTGGTAACCGCTCTTTACTTTCGGACAGTATGAATTCACCTATGCTATGTAATTTATATTAAAGAAATCATACAATATTTTTCCTGTTGGATCTGGTTTCTTTTATTTAGCATAATGGTTTCAAAGTTCATCTATGTTGTAGCATATATCTGAATTTTATTCTATTTTAAAGCTGAATAATATTTTAAAGCTGAACTATATATAAATATATATGACATTTTATCTATTAATCAGACAAGGAGAATTTGGGTTGTTTTTACCTTTTGACTATTGTGAATAAGCTGCTATAAACCTTGGTGTATAAATATATATACGATTCTATGCTTTCAATTATTTTGCATATGTATTTAGCAGTCTATGTTTAACATTTTGAGGAACAACTATACTGTTTTCACATATATATTTAAATATAATTATGACTTTGTTTTTTACTTTAATGGCTAAGGTATATCACCAGTAAGTTAATAAAATAAAAATGTGAAAAATTTTATAATTAAATCATGTTTACTTTCTATAAAAAAACAAATTAATTGAATATTAAAACATTCTATCATATTGTTTTTCCTAATCCTGCATGGCCAACTTGCTGCTAAAGTCTTTGAATGCAAGCATAATTTTATGTAAAAATTGTTATAAATAAAAAAGGAAAATCTGCTATTTTACCCAAAATATATAGCTACCATTTTTGCACACTACATTCCCAGACTGTTTTCAAAAGTTTTTTTTATTAACACAAAATGCAATGTGTTACATATATACCAGTCTACATATTTTATTTATTTTACAACATATCTTTGTATCTTTTCATATTACTTTATTATTGTAAATCATTATATGAATAAGTCATAATTTATATAACAGAATCTTTAATGTTACTTTTACAGACTGAAGAGTATATTAATTCCTGCCCTTAAAGAGGTTACAATATATTTTAAATTATATTATCCTACACCCAAGAAAAAGGGGTTAAATGTATTTGTAAAATTAAGGTACAGTAACATTTACTGATGTATACCAAAAACTAATATGAAGAAAATGTGACTTAGTCAAAATATATCTTTTAAAAGCTCATGATAGAAGTGTACATATAGGCTCACTAGTTAAATGGTTTTTAACTTCCATAGTATAATTTAGCACATTATCCATGTTTTACCTCATATGTTTTTTTGATTCAGTTCATAAATACTTTCTGAGATCTGTGTCTGTCTATCTGTTTCTCTCTCACACACATTCACACACACACACACACACACACACACACACTGGGGGCATATACTGAAATATAAAATAATTATTAACCAATGATAATTTTAAGAAACTAGAATCTTTTTAAAATAGTTTATCATAGTTCCATAGTTTAATAATAATCAAAGGACAGCTACTAAATTTACATGGAAGACAAGTCACACTCCTCAAAGTGTATTATGCTTACTCACAGCATAAAACATTTGAGAAAATACAAATTGTTGTTTTCAAATTTTGCCTTTCAAAAAGATTTTCTATAATTATGAAATTAATTTCTGCATTTTAGTGACCATGATGTCAGATATTGTCCCATTTTTGTCTCCTATTTCTGAAACTTTATTTCTTAAATGATTAACTACATTTAAAATAAAACCATATTTGCAGAACTACATGCCATCATATGCAGAAATAAAACCAAGCCTTGGATATCCACTAACTTAAGGAAATTTTATTTTTTCTTTGTCTTGTCCCTTTTTTAACATTGAAAAATGATGATATAATGGAGTTCATCATAGACCTAAGTAAACTTATGGATGGAAGTTAATGAAAGGAAAATAATGTATCATGGAGTTCTTTGTGTGGTATTGCCTTAATGCAAAAAATAAATTGCATCGTAGTTTTCAGTTTCAATGATGTGGGTTACGATTTCTCTGAGTAAGCATAAGTTTATTTAATAACCTCTACATAGCAGAAACCAGACAATCGCTGTCAACTTAACGTAGCCATTGAATCTTTATATCTGCTACTAATATCCTAGCCATCCTTTAGTTGATTCTTACATCTCAGCTTTCAGAAAATGAGTGATTATACCTTCTTACTCCTTCTCTTTGGCTTTATAGGATGAACCGAATTACTTAATAGGTCTGTTCTGCCCTTTGAATTCCAGGTCTGAATTCTCTGCTGAACTATCTAAGAGTCTTAAAAATAAATTCTCAATGAAGTCATAGCCTACATTTCTCTCTGAACTTTTATACAAATGTCACAATGCTCTATTATATAAAATTAATTCAAAACATAATGTTACTTATACTCTTACCCTTTAGTTAGCTTTCAACTTCAATGATTCCTCATTGCCACTGTTATGAATTTCAGAGATATGGACAAATGGACACAAGGGAATTAACTAATAGAAAAAACAATATTCAACTTTATTACTGTTCTTTCTGAATCATGAGCAATATACTATTTTTGAAAAAAAAGAAAGAACAGGGTTGATTATGGTTTTATCCTTTCAATAGTACTATTTCAAAAATAATTATTCTAACTCTGTGATAGAAAGCATGTAGTTAAGTAATAAAGCAAAAACTGACACCAAGTAATGGAGTTCTAGAAATAAAATTGTGGCAAGATGAAATCCATAATATTTATTGCATTAACAAATTAAATGTGTAAGCCTATTTGTATTTCTTAAGTGCACGTTATACATCTTTGAAATTATGTAGACAAAATACTATCCAAATGATCAAAAAGAAATAATGGCAAAAACATATTGTTATAATGAAAAAAAAAGAGGAAAAAAAAAAAGAGGGATCATAGACTCTTAGATGTAGATGTGAACTTAGAAATAATCTCATTCAACTATGTCATTTTTAAATGGTGAAAATATAACCCAGAAAAAAAAAAAAAACCTTAAACTGCATAAGTTACAATGCTATAGGAACTTGAGCTAAAAACTCATGTTCTTTATCATATCAGCAAGCTACTAAGGCACTATTATTCAAGAGAAAAAGATAATTTATTTTTGGTTTCTCTAAGCCCTTATCAAATACACACACACACACACACACACACACACACACACACACACACATTCACTGGCAGTTTAATAAATTCCTTTTATTCTTTGTTATAATTAAAGAATTCATAAAACATGACTATAATATGAAGAAAATAAATTTCTACTGGTTAAATTTGAAGCATATTTCCTGTGTTGTGTTTTATATCCTATAAAGATTATTAGGTTCAGATTTAATTCAAATATTCTCACATAAATGTTGCATATGCACAGATAAAATTTAAAGGAAAGAGAAGAAAAAGTAATTTGAAATGAGAATAAAATTTGATAGTGACCAAAAAAACCCAGAAAAATTAGTATGAAAGTGTGGAAGAATAAAACAGGACATGTAGTATGTACAAAGTAAGATGAATAATTATGATTCTAATTGAATCCACGGTTTTTAAATACAATCTATACACAACTAGATGCTTTCAAATATTAATGTAGTTTCTTGGGAAAACAGCACCTTTGCAAGTTAGATACTTGGCACATGTACCCACTCTTCAAGTCAATAGTATGGAAGTCTGTTAAGTCTAGCAGGTTGGAATATTAGCCCAAAGCTCATTTTCATTGGTAGTGTTTCCTACTGTGATGCTGTTTTAGTCTTTTCTAGTCTGCAACTTCTTTACACAGATGGAAGAAAAGGTGTGTTCTATAATAGAGATGTTAGCAACAAATCTCCAATTTTCTAACTTCCTCCGCAATCTCAAATTCTTGGCCTTATATATTTTTACATAAAGTTAGGAGAAAAAAGCATGATTAAAAGAATGAGCAGGGCCTTATTTCAACAGTAGAAAAAACCAAATTACAACTCTAGTGGGGGGAAAAAACAGTAAATTTGATTCTCTGTGGCCTAACCATTTGTGAGAATAATCCAGAAAGTAATTCAGATGATGAAACATAGAGATATACATTCCACAGGTATTTACTGGAAAGCGATTACATATAGTTTATTATTATAGGCCCTAAGTTTGCAGAGGTGAGCAAAAAAGAAATGATCTCTTTCCTCCCTAAGCTGGGGAGCATTCCAAATAAAATCATACAATTAATTTCACACCTGTGGAAAGTATTCTGAAGAACAGAGAGTGCCACAATATCACATCGGAGGGAAAATGACCAAATTTGGGAAGTCAGAACTAATATGTCCACATCTTTAAGGGTGCAGGTAAATTGACAGCAAAGAGTTAAAAGACATATGAGGAATTCAGAGGACAGAGAAACTTGAGAAGAAAGGATTTCAGAACAAAGAACAAAGAATTTTTGTTATCCTTTCTTGTCAGGGTATACGTTATGTATTGTTGAGTCCTGTTAAATTAAATAATTATTCAATATAAATACAGCTTTAAGCTGGATACCACGTCAAAGTCCAGATTGTCCAGTCCGTTCCCTAGTCTACTTGCATTTGTAGTCAAAAATAAATTGCTTTAAAGTGTTTGTCCTTGTTGATGGCTGAGCTACTACAAATAATGAATCCTATTTTTAAAGTATATTTTAAGGGACCAAAATAAGTCAGCAATATTAGCTTTCAAGAAAGAAAAATGTATGAAAAGTTAAATATCTTTTATGGTTCTTTTAAAAGTAATGCTTTATGTTGGATCTATTCGCTATTGACAGGTAAGAAAGAATGATTAATCAATTTGAAGGAGAAAAATACGTCTGCCTATTCTGGAGTTTCTCTTTTTTTTTAACCTTATAAAAATATTTGGGCAAAAATTCACTACTCGAAATTGGTTTCTCTGAAAATTTTCATCTATAAGTCTCTGATGATAATATAATTGTATAGGCATACAGAGAAAGTTCACTGAAAACTTCCAATTCTTTTCCAAAAGAATGTCTAGGAGATAGAAATTATTTTTCCCATCCAAAAGAGGCAAAACCTGACATCATTGGATAAAATGAAAGATGTTGAATCTATGTATTTTAAGGGTTTCATATCTTCAGTGATTTGATTAAAAACATGGAATAAAAACAACTTTCATTTGTTTTCTAAATGATCCTCCAAGAAAGAAAATAATTACTCTCATATAATTTTTCAATTATGTTTGGGAAACACACACACACACACACACACACACACACACACACACACACACAACCAACCAAACAAACTTTTGCTGGATCGCAATCTTGGGCTTTTATGGTTTTGGATGATAAATAATCTCGTACTCATCTTCGCTTTTACTTTTTGTTATTTTTCTCCTTTCATATTTATTGATACAAAAAGTTGGCTAAGTTTAAATCAAGTCTAGACTTATTGATTGTAACTTGTCATTTAATTCTATATTCTGTTATATAGTAATAACAGGAAAGCATTCTGAGATGTTTGCGTGAAAGGTGTCATGCATAGCAAATCAGTGATGGATGGATTATATACTAGGTTTTTAAAAGTATTAGCCAACCTACTTACTAAACCACTTAAAATATATATATTTTTAAATCTTTGAATCTAGGGAGACAAGGAAGACGAGAGAGGAACAAATGCTATATTGATTATTTTTAAAAGTCAAAAAGCAGTGATCTCAAATAACCTGAAAGAATGACATCAATACTTAATAAAATAATGGACCAGATGTTCAGAGAGGGAATGTTAAGTCCAGAGGCAATAAAATCAAGAACAATAAAAAAGATGAGTTTTCAGGTGAAAATTATGACAGATTATCAATATCAATTCCCAATAGAATTGAAAAAAAAACACTACCAAGTATAAGAAAGGAAAACAGTGTGTATGTGCATAAAGTCCTTAGTTAATAAATGAGCTCTATAATTTTATTAAGTATTCTCAAATTCATATTCAAGTATACCTATTCTTATAGTAAACAGCACTTTTTGTTTATGCTCATAGCTTTAATTCTTATGTGCCCATTCAACTTAAAGATTTCATATATGCTAGAGAAAGATCTTGAGAGAAAATACATAAAAAAGATATGTGTAGGACAAATTTAAATTTCACTACAGGTTTCTGAAAGCAATCTCCTATCAATACTACGGGGCACAGGGATATACCAGAATGAGTGCGGATACTGGAGCTGAGACTTTAGTTAAATTCTGGCCATTTTAATAGTCTAGATAAATAACCTTAAATGATCTGCTTAATTTTTATTAATCTAATCTTTATAAAAAGGGTAATAATACATTCTCTGCAGTTGTCATGAGCATATATAAAATGTCCAAATTATGACAAACATTATATCATCTAAAATTAAAATAAATAGTTTAATTTTAGATATTCCCATCACCTTAAGAGCTGTAATTCAGTAACAATTTTCAGTGAAGAACCTTCTTAATTCCAGGTACTCTGCTGGTTACTGGGAATGCAATAGCTGTGTAAAGAGATCGAGTCCTAACCTAATGGGGATTTGGCCTAGTGGTGGAATCAAACAAATTCACGACAGTAAAGATAACAACTTAAACATACATACATACATACATACATACATACATGTGTGTGTAATTCCAAATTTTAATAAAAACTATGAATGGAAAGAACAGTTGCTAATCTGAGCCTCTATTGACTACAAAAATCTTTGTATTGGCTCTGCTTTTAAACTCATGCTCATTTTTCCCCTATCAACTGCTCTCCTGCATGGCGTGGCTCTCTGACCTTCACAGGATGCTCCAATCTTGTGCTAGCTCACTCTCAGTCACCCACACAATCTTGCCTCCAAAAAGGCTGGGCCCCTGGTGACCTGAAAGGTAGACAGATCCATGTTCCCATTCTCAAGCATTACTTGCCATTGAGATTTTTGATATTTGAAAAACACAATACCCACTAACTCACCATCTTCCCTTTTTGCCTTTTTTATTATCTAATGTAATTTACTCTTTAATTTAATATGCCCCTCTTCAGCTAAAATGAAAGCTCCATGATGATTTTCTTCTTCTTTTCTTCTCTCATCCCTTCTTCTCACCCTCCTTCCCTCCCTTCCCTCCCTCCCCCAACCTCATTCACTCACTATATTCTCCCATCTCTGCTCTTCTCCTTTCCTTTTCCCTTCTCTTTTCTCTTCTCTTCTCTCTCCCTCCATGACGTCACTCTCACTGTCTCTATTTTGCTCTTCTATCCTGAGCGCCGAATCATACTAAAAGATTATTGGAGCTATAAAGTATTTAATAAATATTTTGTAATAAATAAATAGAGACTAGAAACATGACTGTAAATCAAAATAAACAATGTTACCAGGCCCAAAAACAATATAAAAGATGTCATAAACTGCATAATTTCCTCCTCTCTTTTTATCAGTTTTCTTCCCTCTTTATTTCCTATTTGCTTTCTCTAAATTTTACCCTTTCTCCATTAAATATTCATTGGAAAGTAGAAGAATATTTATTTCCAAATATTCATTGGAAATAAAGACAGGAAGTGGGGGGTGGAAAGAGAGAGAAAGAAAGAGAGTGTGAGAGAGGAGGAGTGAGAGAGGGGAGAAGAGACAAAGGAAGGAAAGGAGAGAGAAAGAAGGAAAAATAAATAAGCCCCAAGGAAACTGAAAACATGCAATGGTTCTAGGGCAACTATGGGAGGACAGGAAGCTAGAGAGGTAAGAGGACTAAAAAGCATATTCAAGACTTATAAGTCCTGTCAGGTAATTTGATTTTTTTTCCCTAAGAATATCCAAAGCCAGAAAAGGGTTCTCTTGGGAGAACAACATATTCAGACTAACGTATGTACTGCTGTAAAACACTGATATTCCTTCCCCTTGTGAACTCCCTGTTTTTTCACCGTACTTACAACAATTTCAATTTAATGTTAACAAACTGCACACAGTCGACACTCACATAACTTTGGTAGCAAGCATTATCCATTCTCTTGGTTTCTTGTCAGCCTTCTCTGCTGCAGGCTGTTCCATCCCTTGGCACCCTGGTACCTCCATAGAAAGATGGTATTCCCCATTCTCCCCACTGCTGTTTCCAGATAATTATACCTCTGTCCTCTGTGAAAAACTCTCTTCTCTCTTCCTTTGAGCCTCCTACAAACTACTAGGGTGTTCTTATTTTATCTTTATGCTGCTGTCTATTAATTTTGGGCAACTTCCTTGATAGTCTTCTTACTAAGTGAAGATATGGCTCCTACTTCACAGTAAATCATCTTATGATCAATCTTATTACAAATCTTATTACCAGTCGGGAGGGGTACGATTTTATGTGAACAGCTTCTCCAACTTCATTGTCAAAGTGGTCTTTAGAAAATGGAAATCAGAATACATCACACTACTCCTCAGAATTTTTCACGGCCTTTTGTTGTTGTTCTCCATCTAGATTAAAAAATTCATGCTTCTTAGCCTGTAACAGTAGTTCTCAACTAAGGGTGATTTTGCCCCCAGGGAATATTTAGTAATACCTGGAAACATTTTTGATCGTCAAAACTGGAAAACTGCTACTGATTACCAGTGGGTAGAGGCCAAGGATGCCTCTAAAATATCCAAAACACACTGGGCAGCGCCTCATCACACATAATTATCTGATCCAATATGTCAATGGTACCAAGGTTGAGAACTCCTGGTGTATAAGGTTTCTAGTGATATGGAACCTTCCCATCAATCTGACAAAACCTTTACTACTCTTCTCACTCACCCACGCCACTTGAGCCATGTCAGCCTCCTTTCTGGTTCTTTAAATTGTCACGCTGTTTCCTAGCTGAAGGGCCTTGGTCTTTCACTGCTGCCGAAAACAGTTTATCCTGTTCTATTTGAGATGAAGAGAAATGCACTGAGGCTATGAATGGGCTAGGGTTCAGGTGTGAAAAGTAGAGAGCTAAAAAGTCCTAGCAGAATTCAGGGCATTTTTAGGTATGCGAAGGAGTTAGAAATTTTACCTAAGGATAATAGAAGCCAGTGCTCAAATGTAAGCAGAAAAACAGCATTAAAAAATATATTTTAATATAATAATAATGTTTCTAAGAGTTAGCATTCAGGATTTGGGTATTTTCATAAAGTTTTTATCTCATTTAACCTCCTAACAGCTCCATGATAAAATGAATTTCACTATTTACATTTACAGGTGAGAACAAAACGAAGTGGTTAAGACTGACTCTCAGGGTCACACAAGCTCATAAGTAGGAGAGGCAGTATTCAATCCCAAAATTAGTCTGATTCCAGATTAGGTCATCTGACCACTAACAAGCAGGAAAATGAAACAAGATAAAATAGAGATTCTGTGCAACAGTTAAGGCTAGGGTACACTGAGAGGCATTGGAAATATAAATCCAAGGAATATGGAAATATAGAAAATTAGATGGAATTAAGAGAAAATTAGAACATGTGGTTAATAAGACTTGAAAACTGAATGTGATGGGAAAGAGAAAATTTATAACTAAACTGGTTTTATTTTGGGGCAACAGTGTATATGGTGTTATGATTCTTCATTATGGTTGAATATGACAGAAATGATAAATGGTTAATTTGGATAATTTTAGTTTTGTAATTATGGACAAGTTTAATAGCCGTATAGAAATGGTTCAGGAGAGAGGTAAATCCTCTGAGTTAGAGGTTAGTGATCAGCATACAGATGGTAATGGAAACCAGGACTTGGATGACATTCATCTGGGGGAGTTTACAGAGCGAAAAGAAAAGTGCTAAAAGGTTATATGCCAAAGGAACCTCAAAAAATGTGAAAGTGAAAGAGGCAGAAAACTCTGCGAAAAGGAGACCAAATAAGCACAGCTAGAACAGTAGCAGAAAGATTCAGGCAGATCTTGGATGTAAAGAAAAGTTTCAAAAGGAGAAACAGGTGAATATTTAGTGTTGTTAGAGCTCAAGTAAGATAAAGAATAAAATGTTGTAATTTGACTAATGACATGGTGGTCAGTGAAAATCCAGATTAAGAGTCTCTATTGGAGTAATGACAATGAAAGGGAAATCGTTACAGGTTAAGTTTAAAAAGTGAAGTGTATGCAGAATGAAGACAGGAAAGGAAGAGATCAATTCGTAATTAAGAAATATGTGCTTAAGTGATAGGGGTAACAAAACCTTATCAAAAGAGGAGAGAGTGAAAGCTTGCAGAGGAGAGGAGAGAGGGGGAAAGGGGAGGAGGGAGGGGAAGAGAGAGGAGAGGAGAATGAGACAGTGAGATTGCATTTGAGAATGGATAGAATCATTTTCTTAAGAAGATAAAAGGCAGTATCTGGAGTACAGATAGCAGTATGAAGCTAAGAGGAAAGTACAAATTTTTCCACTTCATCTGAAAACAAGAAAGTAGGAAGGGAGAATGCTAATGCCAATGATTGAATTTTTGAAATTAGTTACAAGACTTTTAGGGTATGCTTCTCTGACTGTTACTATTTTTACAATGCAGTGAGTGCTGACTGAGAACAAGAGTCAGGTGCTGAGGTAAGGCAATAGTTTTTAAGGAAAGGAGAAGATGTCTGAAATAGCTGTAGGATATGGGAGAGAGAGAGCAAACAAAAGAATGAAATATTTGAAACTGTAGAATTGTTGCACATGCACCATGTGGAGCTGTTAAATTTTCACTAGCACTGTTTAACCCCTGAGTATAAGCCAAACAAGGCAGACATTTGGATTTCTTCAAAACTGAGGAGTTGTAAGAAAGTTAGATTGAAAAAGCAATGAAACAAATTGCTGACTATACTCACAAGAGAATTGAATACAAGCTGGAGCTGAAACAGAAATCTTGTTGAGGTCAGAGTAGTTAAATGAAAAAGCTAGAAGGATAAGAGGAAGTGGTTAGATATTGAAATGTCTGAATGTATTATTTCTGAGATAAGCTAATCTGGTTGGTGACTAAGTCTCTATAAGGTCATGAGTTGAAGGGAAATGGCACTGGAGATACTAAGGTTAAATAAATTTAAGGCCATGGGTAAAATGGTTATTTAAAACTATAGGTCTTTGATATCACTTTGGACATCAGCAGGACTTGTACACAAGGACACCAGCCAATTGCCAGTACTTTCTATAATTTGAATCTATGACCTCAACCTCTCTCCTTGTTATATTAATCATTTTAACCATTTGCACTGTCATCTTTTTTATATATTATTTTATTTAACAATACATATATAACTTTTTCAATAAGAAACACACACTCTTTTTCACTGGATTGACTGAAAACATATTCATATCATAAAAGTTTTTTCATAGTATAAATTTTCAGACAACTATGATATAACTAAAGAAACATCATTGATTAATGCAACATCATATATATATATATATATATATATATATATATATATATATATTCCAGAATCATTAGAGTTTATCATGAGATTCTGATTTTACTTAAACTATAAAAAAGTACTTAATATGTGCTTTTCTTCATCTGCAAAATGAACATTTAATGTTGATATATTGAAAATAGTATTTATTAAGTGAAAATATTCACTAAGAAATCCATCTTCCTGAATAGAAAAGATGATATACATGAAATCTTCATTATCAACAATTAATATTTATTGCAGATGAAAATAAACCAAAAGGAGATAGTGAACTTTAATAAACAGGTGAATGCAAAAAGATTTGAAAAAAAAATTGACGAGGTAAAAATGCCTTCCTCTTAAAATGAATTAAATTAAAATCAATTTATTGCCAAACCAAGAACTGTAATTCATTTAGCCATTACCTTAGGATTTAGAGGACAGGCATTAGACCTCACAGATGACAGAACTTGGTGACTTTGGTGATGTCACCAAGGACTTTGGCTTATTTATTGATAGGGAAACTTTTAAATGAGGATGATCCTAGGCATCTTCATCAATGCAGATATACTTAAAAAGGAATTCAGATGACATCTACAAACTTCAGTTGAAGAATAAGTTTTATTTTTCTCTCTCTTTTTTTTTAAACAGAGTTGCTGAGATATAAGTAGGTATAATAAACCACATGTAGAGTGTACAACTTTATGTTTTGACAAGTGTATACATCTGTGAACTACTGCCACAATAAAAAAAATGAACATAATCATTTTTCTCCAAAGTTTCCTGTGTCCCTTTATAATTCTTTCTTCTTCCTCCTTCACCCCAACCCATGGTCCCTCATATCCAATGAACTACTTTCTTGTACTATAAATTAATTTGCATTGTATTAAGTTTCATAAAAAGGGCATCATAAAGTATAGACTCACTTTGCCTTTTTTAAGTTCCAATATAATAAATGATCAATGTAATTTGCCATGTTAACAAACTAAATAAAGATATAAAATGAGGGAAAAATGTCCATCAACAGGTAAAAAATGAACAAATTATAATATATCCATATAACAAGTAATATATCCATATTACTTGGCAAGAAAATGGAATAAGTACTGATACATGTTACAAAATGGATGAATCTCAAAATAATTGTGCTGACTGAAAAAAAATAATTACATACTGCATGACTTCCTTTTTATGAAACTCTAGAAATATTTACAAATCACCAACTCAATGACCTATTCAGACTATATGTGTTCTGCGCTTCTGCATGGCAGCAAGTTAAAGACTTCTATGTCAAAAAAAAAAGTCATTTATTCCTATTTCCAATTATTTTACTTAAGAATTTTGCATTTAATTTACTGGACATTTCTATTTTTGTTAAATATTTGTCAGTTTTTGTGTGTGGTGTTGTGACTTATAATAAATATATATTTGGTCTTCCTTTCATTTAAGGCATGGAACTCCTAAAACACTTGTGGTTTCCTAAATGATAAGAGCAATGGGAGTATCTTTTGTTATAATACTGGATCTTTTGTCCTCAATTCCCAAAATAGATCCAGAGCAAAAAAAGTTAAAAGGAATGTCTTCTGCTATTTATAGAAAGCTTCTTTCAACCACAGCTGAGTCTGTTAAAACGGTGATTTTTCCAAAGCCCCTAGATAACCACAGGATAGGGGCTGGCTGCCTGAAGACAAACCCCTGATCTCTGGGAAGGGGAAAGGGGCTGGAGGTTAAATTAATTGCCAATGGCCAAATATTTCATCAATCCTGCCTAGGTAATGAAGCCTCCATAAATCATCCCCCCAAAGTATGGGGTTTGGAAGGCTTCTTTGTAGGTGAAAATGATACATCCAGGTACCAAGAAGGTGTCCACCCAGACTCCACAGGGACACAAACACTTGTGTACAAGATTTTTCGATATCTAGTCCTTCATATCTCCTCATTTGTTCCTTCACAGCCTTTGTAATAATTCGTAAACAGTAAGTAAACTGTTTTCCTGAGTTCTCGAAGCGGTTCAAGCAAAGGCTCAAATCTGAAAAAGGGGTTGGGGGAACCTCTGATTTGCAGGTAACTCAAATAGGAGTTGTGAGGAAATACTACTGCAGATTGATGGGCCAACTCTTGGGACTAAGCCCATAACCTGTGGGGTCTTCACTAATTCTGGGCAGTTAGTGTCACTCACTTGTTTTTTGTTATGTTTGCTTTATTTTTTGTTTTGTTTTGGTTTGTTTTTTCCCCCTTTTGCCTTTCACTTTCTTTTTCTTCCAGGAGACTTGAAAAATTCTTTAACTTGAAGCTCATAGGTTTCACTAAAATATATCTGAGGAATAACCATGAAATAACTGTTGGTACAGTGCTATATACGTTTTTAACCTACAGTTTCAAGTATGCTTTTTCAATTCCAGAAAAAAATATTCTATCAAATTTTAACCATTTTTTTCTCTAGCTTGTTAATATGATTTTTGAAATGTTATCTGCTCTCATATCTAGTTTCCTCTCGTCTAATGTCTTTTAGTTTTACCTTTCCTCTTCCATTTCCTTTTCAGCTTCTTTGATTAAGCCTATTCCTCCCAAGGGAGATAGCACTATTTGCTTTTTTAAGGTAGTAGTAAAATCTCTAAGCAAAAAAAAAAAAAAAACAACCATTGATACTGTTATGTAGTTAATCAGACATGAGAGACAGGGCAACAAAGAAACAGAAGCCTAGCCCAGAGACCACCCAAAGAACATCCCATTGGTAGTTAAAGAATTATTCCCGCATCTCCAGAGACAAAGGACAAAAGGGCCATACCTATAGCTGATTTAATCCAGTCACACACACAAGGCACACAAGGTACTACCCTAACTTGCCTACAACCTCAGCCTCATTATACCATCATTATAATCCCATGTTTATGCCCGAAAGTTCATGAATCTAATTATATCAGACTGAATTCTGGGTAAGCACATGTGCACTAGACAAAGAGCTCTACAGCAGCCACGTGTCAATCGAAATGACCTCATACGCCAATCACCTGGGAACACATCTGTAACCACCCATTGCAGCCCTAACATAATACAGACCTTCCCACTTCTGCCCTATTATAGCTCTCTTCACTGAGAATCCACTCCCCTGTGGAACGTACTCTTTTACCATTTTACCTCTTACATTCCACAGGGCTATGGCCTTCCTTAGAATGGATGTCTCCTTCTGAAATATACGTTTAATAAATATTGCTTTTTCTAAATCTCACTGACCTGTAATTTTTTGCTGCATTAATAAGGAAGAACAGAGAAAAAATGTGACTTGCACTTCTGCATTGTTACCTCCCATTGCCACTGGGGTGATGCCGGAGTTCAAATGGTAACAATACTATTTTTGGTCATTATGTTAATAGTTTTAGTATAGAATGGGTATTTATTGGGATCTTAACTGAGATTTCCATGTTTATATGCTCTCCCTTACCATAAATTGTTTAATCAATTTGCATCACATGTACAGCAATTTAGATGTAAGCAAAGGACAAATATGTAAATTTGGCCGGTTATAATTTAGACAACTTTGGAGAATGTGTAAACTTTCAAACTACAAGGGAACTGTAGATAACAATCTGTGTCCAATTATATATGTTAAAAATGAGACTTGTTTCTGAGAAAATACATAATATATTTAAGGAGTACCTCATTTAATTTACATGATCTGATCAAATTAACTATTTAAATTCTAAGTATTATCCAATTTATTCACCAAGAACACTGGTCTTTCAATCTTGTTTGGATGTCCTGTGGAATAATTCTGTCTGGTCAATTATGCAACATTTGGTCATGCAAAGAAAAAGAGCCCTATAAAATAAGCCATGCAAGTGAAATACTGATGAGTTATGTCTATATTGCTTTCCCCCATTGATGTTATTCTAGTAATTTTGTCCCTGTGTTTAAGATGGTTAACCTGGCACTTATTATGATAACAGCATACGTGAATAAAAGAATAAATTACAAAGTGCATGATTCCTATTGATGTAAGCATTTGTTCTCTATCAGAAATGTGCCTGGTAACAACAGTCAAACAATGCTCTTTACCTTCCAAATTGAACACTGCACACTGCCTGACTTTAGATATAATTACTTCACATAATTGTTTCTGTCAAGAATAAATGAAGCCTTAAAAGAACAATGCAATCATTACAAGTGGAGCATCTTAAGATATATATTACACTGGGCTTTTTACCCTTAGTGTTTTCTGAGTTGATATTAATGACTAAAGATTCTTAAGGCATCCATCTTCAGGCACTGAAAACAGATAACTAAGCACCTGAGCTATTCATGTGTAATTTTAAATACACTCTTGTTGCTCAATGAGAACCTAGTAAAAGAATTTGTAGTTAATTTTTTCAGTCCAAGTGAAAACACGTTAAAGATGCAGGGGTAGAATAAATGTGGAGTCAATATCCGTATTTCTAACACAAAATAATGAATCTTTTGCATATTGATAGAAGTGGTTTCTTTGATCATCGAGCTTTACCTTACTGTTCCTGCTTTGCATATCATACTAGATTTAAATGAAATGAATGAAAAAAATTATAAGGTAGTATAAAGTTGAGACAATTATAACTGTATAACCCAATAACGCATGACACTTTACCTGCAGTGATGAGATTTATGGCTCAAAATTCATTGTGCTTGATGGCATTTTGCAACTTTATTATAAAACAGAAAAGAAACCAAACTTAAAAATTTCTGAGTACCCAATAAAAAACTTTTCTATACCATGGGTTTTATATATATATAAAGGATCTTTGAATTGACTGTTAATTAACATAATCAATAATTTAGAAAAACTACTGGGGACCCTCACCTCATGAATTTTCCAATCTATAATATAAATATTGAAAAATGTGTTAGTGTTAAAATATATAAGTATACATTTAATTGTGTCATGAATAAAACATAGGGTGCTCTGAATGTTACATAAGTGGGGGAGCCTAAAGTATTTTGGAGAAGGGGTTGCCAAGACTTCTTTAGAAAATTCCTTGGTTTTGAGATGAAAAGACAAGTAGAAGTTAACTAGGTCAAATGGTGAAGATCATTTAAGGAAGCAGAAAAAATTCATTTATTGACAAGAAAGCAGGAGGAAATATGAAAATGAGGAGTCTCTGTGGCTGGTGTAAAGTAATGAATAGGTAGTGAGGTATAAGATAAGGTTTTACACATAGGCTTGTGTCAGATACATGAGGATGAGTAGCTATTCTGAGATATGTTTCCTATCTTTTTTTAGAAGAAAGAGAAAGAACTTAAAGTATTTGAAACAGAATTAACAAATTTCTATTAGAGCTTTTAAAAAGATCTAATTGATTTTAATGTAGAGAAGCAATTGGAAGGGGAGTGTGTATATGCAAAAAATATTATAAGAAAGCAGCTAGAAGCTGTTGCAGTAGCTCCAGCCAAAGATGGCAGGAGCTTGGATATAGATAGTGGGGATAGAGGAAAACATTCATATTCAATATTTATAGCAGAAAAGAAGTAGGACCTGGTAATCGATTATGATGTGGGGACCATTAAAGAGAAGGATACCAAAAGATGGCTTCTAGAATTCTGACTTGTGCTATTGCATGTTCTACTGAGTGTATAATAATCCAACTCACTCAGAATACAGAAATTGATCGAGATTTGATGGAAGGACCATAATGACCTTTGGATTGCATCAAAAGCAAGATCTCTTTATGGCGTTCACAAACAGGAATTGAAAAAGCAGTTGAATAGATAATGCTGTGGAGATGAAAGGAGATTTCTAAGCAGAAATACAATTTGAAGTCACTGGAGGATAGAATAAAATTAAAAGCACGCACATGGATATGCATTCCTAAGCTGAGCGTACAGGGTGGGAAGGAGAACCTACAGCAGGGTTTTGAGGATTTCCAGATGGACCTCATCCACATGACATGCTGAAGCTATGCCATTTCTTAGGAAGCAGGAAGGTGGGAAAGTAGCAGTTGCATCCTAAAAGTGCAAAGGCTGGCCTTGAGAAAATGTTTGTTTGAATATTTAATATCCAATAGCTATAATCTGTACCCACTCAGATCTGGAACTGAGAGCACCTTTAAGTCCACATGCCCTATGGTCAACTGTTCCAACAGTCTCACGGCACCTTCTGTGAGCAATCCATATCTGACCTCCAATAAAAACTTGCACTAGATTCAAAACTTCTTCTTCATCCCCTTCCTCATATTTGACCCCCATAAAAGGAATCTGAGTTGAAGATCTGCATATCACATCTTGTGCACAACTTTTTTCACATTCATAAAGGAAAACAGTTAAAAATGGCTGCATTATCTATAGTACTTATTTAGCTTCTCAAAACCTATGATCATAGTGACATGCAAAGTGTAGAATTTTAACCCCAAGGATGCAACAGCTAAGGTATCAAGTAAATGCTTTCTAACTCAAAAAGGCATATTTTCTAACCTCTTCATTATTTGATGTTATTGATCTTTCTCTCTCTGAAAAATTCTATTCCATTTTTGCTTTCATAACACTGTTTTCCCTTTTCCTCATTTCATACATTCTCTTTCACTGGATTCTCTTCCTCTGACTTCCTAAAAGTTATAAATTTTCAGTGATTTGTCTGTGACTCTCTTTCTCCTTAACATTCCCCTTTTGTAATCTCATTACTTCTTGTAGACTTAACTCTTGTCTCTATATGAATGACAAAATGTAAATGAGGGGAGAATGTTATAAGTTTATAGGTTTGGTATCACTTATGGTTCAAATTGCAACACTATTACTTCCACTCAAAAGTTTTTTTCAATGTCTCTGAGCATTAATTTTTAATTAATAAAATGTATATTATATAAATATAATGCAATATTTTTATGGTCTTTATGAACACCCAAATTGTACCTAGTAGGCAGTGAACATGAGACTTTTTTTCTATTGCTAAACTTGTTCTTTAACCCAGAACCCTTATAGATTCCAGATCTATATATCCCAATGTGTTTTTGACATCTTCATCTGAATGAATAGATATATTGTAACCCACTAGCTTTCCTCAAACTAACTCCCCTTTCTGGATCTATGTCTCACATAATTGTACTCTTATTTCCCAATTTCCCTCAAATTGCCCAAACCAGAAACCAAAAAGATATCTTAAATTTATTTAATTGATTATACCCAAATCTAATCAGTCATTTTGTCTTATGAAACCATGCCCATATCTAATTCCATTCTCATTCCACTGTCTTGATGCTTATTGCACTCTCAAAACATCCACCAATAATATCATTCCTGATCAGTCTCTTGGCTGGCTTGCTTCTTCCAGGAATATTCTCTTATAATCTACCATACTTGAAGATGCAAGAATTATACTTCTAAACACTAAATTTGTTATGCATTACTTCGCTAAAAAGTTGCCCCTTCACATTCTAAGTCAGGTTCTTTGAAGTCATAGTTCTTGCCTAATTTTACAACTTCATCTCCTTAAAACTTAATGTTATCTCTAGCCATACTGAAATATGTGTAGTTTCCAGATCACAGTGTAGAAGTTTAAGTTTAAGCCAGCTTTTCCACCTTTGCATATTCACCCCCTCACATTCACTCTATTGACACTAATTTACAACTCAAATCAAACATCACCTTCCACAACCCATCCCCACCCAATGTCCAACTTGTGTTTCCTTAACAAACTATATTATTGTGCATGGCCAAATATTCATTTACATTATTTTTTTCATTTGCCTAGGTTGCCCTTAATGTTTTGATCTTGTCATTTTTTATTGTTCTAGATATCAAGTATGCATTTTTAATGAGTTAATTAGTGAATAAACAAACACCTAACTTTTCTAAAAAATATATTGTTCTTATGATTGTATTTTCTCATGATGTTAGAGTATTTCTGCTTTTCATTAATTATTTTTATCAACTAGAAATATCACCCATGGAGCTAAAATAACTGGAAACAAACCACAATTTGTCACTGACGAGATCTGTGACCCTGGTCAAGTTACATAGCCCTTCTATGCTTTAGTCTCCTTATGTATAGACTATGAATAATAAGCTAATAGGTGTTGTGTAAATCTGGGGTGAAAAGCCTAGAACAGTAAATATTCAACATTTATTATTATTTCTACCTCCAATACTATTACTATTGCTAACAAAAAAGATGCTAAAAATGATTCTGTTCCCTAAATCTACATTTTACCCAATTTCAAAATAAGTATATCTAGTTATCTGATAAGTGGTTGTTCACAAAAACAAAAGGCTTATATGCATACCTAGAGCTAATGTCCATTTTTGAGCAGTTTCACGCAGAACTCTCTAATAAATAAGAAAAATTTAAAATATATCAAGTAATGAAGAATCTCACTGAGAATTTGCTCTTATGAAAAAGAGTTAGTGTTTCAGGATGTCTCTCAATTTCTTTAGTGACCACCTCTCAGAAAAAATAATCTGATGAGTATACGTTTTGAATAAATTTAATTAAAACTTATTATGGGAATCTCTGGTACTGTTTTGGGAAGATTGCTATGCCTACATGTGAGGTACAGAGAGCTTAGAGAAAAATAATATAGATGTATAGTCGTGTTTCTTAAATTTTTTGAGCCAATAAATAAGCAAATTACTTAATTGTACATTGTTAAACCCATATGAATGATCATAGGTAATGATCATAATTTTCTCCCTATTAATATTTAGAATTAAATAGCATAATTGCTCAGGGGTTCCTTTTGGAAATATGATGAGTTATAAACTCAGTTGCTTTCAAAGAGAAATACAGAACTTTAGAATCCAAGTTGAGGCAGGACACTAAATAACACTTTATAATTGACCATTGAATTACCTGAGGTATTTTACAGATATATAGAACAGAAAGAGGTCCACTGTTCAATCCTTAGGTAAGATCAAATATTTTTAAAGTCTCAATCTTGCAAATGACTGTAGATGGCATATGATTTCTTAGAAATAAATTCTACTACAGAAAAGTATTATTTTCTCGAATCCAAAATCTGATATCTAGGCATTCTTTTTTGTTTTACTCTTGAAAGAAAGCCAAATAATCATAATATGGATGGTAATATAGCACCATAAACTGGCCATGCTGATGATCTTTGTATATGAAATGTTTATAACCAGTGACTTGCATACAAATGTTTGTTTCCAAATGTAATTATAATGACTGGCATGTGATGTATAGTCTTAAAGGTAGATACTCCTGAATACTGTTTCTGTCTAACCTCTTAGTAAGGGCAGCCTTCCATGTTTTGAGCTGTCACTGTGTATATATAGTCAATATATAAATTCCTCTAAGTATAAAATATCAGTGACCCTGATTTTTAACAAATGGCATTTAAAATATGAAATTTGCAGAATTAACGAAACCAACTATTAGATAAAAGATGAAATGGGCTTTTTAGAGAGTTGAGCTATTAACTGTGTTAATAAGATAATATCAATGCTAATTTTGTAGAATTTTTAAAACCTTTTTGTTTTAAAAACAACAGTAGTGTTACTTGGTCTGGAATATGATTTTTTTGAATGCCAACAAATGAGTCCTTCATAATTTAATATTTTAATCATTTCAAGGTGATTTGCTTTAACTGTGAGAAACCCTGTGTTGGCACTTTATCCACATGTTTCCTAAGAATAATTGCATATTAGTTGCAATTTTCTCTGCAACATAAGACTTAATTATGCTAAAGAAAAATACCTCTTTTTTAAATAAAAAGGTATAAAGTACCATAGCTATCCAGTTTGAACTAATACTAAGACTGGAAACTCATCACCCCTAAAAATGTCAGTTCAGATGAAGCATTTAAAAAAATTCTTAAGAATCAAATTCAAAATGTCTTTACTAAGCTGTTTTATGGTAGTGTATACCATTGGAAATGTGATGAGTCTTCATGTAAAAATGCTGATTTGAATTAGATTTAGAATGTATGTCATCCTCAATTAGCCTTTCCTTCATCAAAATGATCTCACAAACACGAAGAATGAATCTTTATTTCCTCCTTTGCACATGGGAGGTCATTTGTCAGATTTAATATACTTCTACCTATGTCTTCCCACATGCTTGGAGTTCAAGATGGATGGCCACAGACTTCAAGAAAAAGTTACTAGTTTAAACTTAAATTCAATTTTAACATGATGCCAAAACCATTAATATTAAGCTGGAAAACTAAAATAACATTTACTAAAATATTATTATTTCCATTTGAGGGGGAAAAAAGCACTTTGTTGGTCTTTTCTGCTCCTCCCATAAGAGCCAGTTTACATACTAGTAACTATCTAGGTAATCCAAGGCAAAAAACATTATATAGTGAACATTTTTTTTAATCACTCAGATAGTTTTATGATATAGACCTGAATTTATACTGTGAATTATATAAATTCAATCAATTACTTTACGGTTGTTTGTTTAAATTCAATTAGTCTAAAAATGTGTAAATTAGTATCAAATCGTTAGACAATTACAGTAACCATATATATAATGTAGGTATCACTTTAGTGATTATGAAGCCCATGAAAAATGGAGTCTAGATAGACTGGTGGTATAAGATTCATATACTGAATGATTTCCCAAGGAACCCCAGTACATGGTTATGACTGCCTTGTAAAGAAATTTACATATCCATTTATCAAAGGGCTATTTGCAAAGCTTAGTATTCACAAGGCCAGTCCCTAAGGAATTGACTGTTTAAAAGAATATGTGAGTTCTTACATTTATAACTCAGAACTTTAATTCTGCTGTAGAACAATTACACCTTGGCAAACATTTAAAATATCTTTCTTGATTTGCTTGAAGGGTAAAAGATCACCTCCTTTTGCAAGGCTCATCTAAGACCTGGCATGTTCAACCTAATAGCATCTTCAAGGTGTAAAGATAGAGCAGAATAACAGGAAAATCTTCATTTCCATTTTGGCAATAAGAATGCTGGCTGCAAAATTTTTTGTATAGTAGCTACTACTCACCATTCATACAAATAGTTAGAAAATAATGTGCATGAAACATTTATCTGTATAACACCAATAAAAATTCACATAAAGTTTTAGGAAGTTACAACACAATACTTGGAAAGGTTCAATGGAAAATTCAAAGGAAATAAAAGTAAAAGACTGTTTCCAGCTGTGGTCCCCAAACTTTTTGGCACCAGGGACCAGCATACCTATGAAAATCTAATGCCTGAAGATCTGAGGCAGAGCCAAGGCAGTGATGCTAGTGCTGGGGAGCGTCTCTAAATACAGATGAAGCTTACCCTTGCTCACCTCCTGCTGTGCGGCCCGGTTCCTATTAGGCCATGGGCCAGTACCTGTTTGTGGCCCAGGGGGTTGGGGACCCCTGCTCTATAGAGATGGCAAAGTGGTAAATGGAATATTATATATGTAGTCTTATTAATCTTTAAAAAAAATATGCTTTATAAATACAAAGGTAAGAATAAGTATTTATATACAGGCATTTTGATATGGATTAGGATTATAATGTTGATAGTAACTGATTTTTAAAATTTCAGGTAAATTAGTTAGAAAAGACCCTAAAGCTTCTGATCTAACAAGCAGTCTACTGAAATGATTGTATCTCCAGTTGCATTTTAAGTTTCTACTTGAAGTTAATGGGAAAAAAATGAACATTGTGCTATAATTTATATTTTAATAAAGTCATAATATTAATTCTATAATATACTACAATTTTCAGATAGAACAATGGTAATAATTCTATTATTTAAATGTTAAACTAGTTTATAGTTCTTTAGGTTTACTAATTTTATACTGTAATGTATAAAATGTAATCAATTAGCCACATGCATTGGCTTAATAGATAAAAGTATATTAGGCATATAAACATTACATTTTGGAAAGCAAAGGATCTATAATCCTATAATGAATGTTTCAATAGAGAAGTAAAGCTAAAATGTGAAGATAAATTATCTTGATGTTCATTTTCTTGGATTTGAAAAAGTGTGTATGAATATAACAATATAAAATGACATTTTATTTATTTGATATTAACTTCAATAGACTTTCTTATTAATTAATTATATTATATAAAATAAAATTGCAGACTTCCTACATAATAGATATTAAGGTTGATATATGCCATGAGATTTTTTTAATACAAATTTTCTGAGTCTTGTTCAATACTGCACGTATCTTATAGCGTTTCTGCTCTCATGGAATTTACACCATAATCAGGGAGAAAGGCAACTAACATAAAATAATCAATAAATAAGATAACTTCAGTTGTGGGAAGTGGTACCGTGAAAACAAAACATGACAAAGTAGACACTGGATGGCAAGAGCAGACAGAAAAGGCCTATGTGGAGGTTAACATTAAACTAAGACAAAGTAATCAAGGACCAAAGGCATATAAATGCTGCTGAATGGCTTCCCCGATACAGGGGACTGAATAATAAAAGTTCTGAGAGCAAGGAGTTGGGTGCGTAAGTGAGACAGTGTGGCCCAAAGAGATCAGGAGAAAGAAGAGTAGGTAAGAGGCATGCTAGGATCAAAAAGCAGTAACAACAACATCAACTCTTCTAACTTGCATTCAATGTTTAATAAGTCCCAGCCACGGTTTTAGTGTTTAACATGCAGATTATGACGGGCCTTATGTCTAAGGTAAGACATTCAGTTTTTGTTCAAACTGAGATGAGAAAAAGAAATGTCTTTAAGGTTTTATCTCTTACTAGGTAAAATTTGCCATAAGCAGAGGAAATAGAGAAAAACATGGTTCAAGGGAGTGATTCTTCTTTAAAAGATGGTTTATTTTAAAGTGTGTTTGCATGAAGATGGGGGAAATCTAGTGAGAAAAAGTTATGACTCAGTTTCTTCATCATTAAAATGGTGAAAATAAAATCATGGTTTGCTGTGACAACTGAATAAATTTTGTGTCCTTGTGTATAGTGCCTGGCTTATAGAAAGTAATCAAATAGTAGCTAGTAGCTATTAAGATGGTGATGATAATGATGACGATGACGACGATGATGATGATAAAAGAGGAGAAGGAATATTCAAGGAGAAAAAGAAGGAACTTACTGTCATAAACTCTTGAGTAAAAGTAAGAGTACAATTTAGTATCAGTATACATCTTTAGTCTGAATAGAAAAGAAGGTAAATATGGGTAAAAATATCAAAAATTTGAGAAAGTTGACCATGTAAAGCTGAATTAGTACACACTCTCTTATTTTTTTTTAATTAAAATGCTATTTTTAGATACAAAGATCTTTGAGGGAAGGAATGAGATGTTCAAGATGGAAAATTTTGACCTAGGCATGTAACAGTGTTGGAAATTGATGTACTTGGGAAATAAAGCAAGACTGGCAATGTTGAACACTTTTGTGAGATTATTATTAAAATACTTAAGTAAAACTAAGTATAATTGACAAGTGGCTGCAAAGATATTTAAAAGAATCCTCTTTAAGAGATGCAAAGAAAAGTAAAAACAATCAATAAAAAGTAAATTAAAAGGACAAATTATTGAGATTAGTCAAATAATCTTAAACTTCTTTCAAAATTGTTTTCTCAAAGCATTTACTTTATTATTTATATATTACTCTCTTACACATCTGTAGTATCAAAGTATAAAAATGTATTTTATAGCTTTAACAAAATGCATTTTGTTAGATAAAACAAATTTTTTTCCATTGAATCTCTGTCTCTCAGATCTCAGAAATCAAAAGCTACACAGGTCATTCTGACTACTTCAGTAACATAAAAAAGATAAAGAATAGAAAAAGTCAAGTATTATTATGTACTGATATCATCTCCAAATTAAACTACAAATACAGAATGTTTAATGTTAAGTTCTCAATATTTCTGATCTAAAAACATAATCACATATGGTAAAATGAATTTTGTCAGAGCTACAAGCAAAAGAGATACTGAGGCTTAAACTATATGATATACTATGAAGAATTTGGCCCTACTGAAAGATCTGCCTAAAAAAAAACACACACACACATAAGTATAACAGAAAGTACTTATTTCAGATTGAACTAAAAAAAGAAACAGATTAATTTAATGAATAACAAGTATAACATTTTGAAACACTAAAATTTGATTTCTGGTTTGGCACTATATAAATTATTATAAACAATTTACAGAAGTGTGTGAGTCATTAAAAATTTGGCTTGCAATGATGATAGTTTAAAAATTTGAATGCAATATATTTATCAAGCAATTTGTTAAAGATTTACTTTAGTCAATATACAGACATATCATAGAAGTTTATGAAAGTGACAATAAAAAGTTAAATAAAAAGTGAGAGTGTTGCCAATAGCCTTCTTTTAAGATTAAGATGGTCAAAACAACAAAGGTAACAACAGTAATAATTTCCTCCTGTCTACCACCTATCTTTTTAGTCATTAATACTTTCCTAATATGTTCTCTTCTTTTCTACTGTGTTTAGGTTTCTCTAGAGAAGGATACTGGACCCAGATTTGAATAGAGAAGCAAAGCTGAGGCCATCTTCCAGCACCTATCTCTTCTGGAAAACAAGATCATGGATGAGTGGTGGAAAAGTGGCTGACAGTATTCCAATTACAGGTAAAAGACTCGTAGTGTCAAAAGGTGGTTGTGGCAAGGACAGGATTAGTGGCAGTTGCAATATCAGTGCTGATGATAACTGGAGTATCTGTCTACCACCGAGTTAGCAGGGAATGCACAAATGAATTTCTTCTTTAGCCCTTCCAAAAATTGTGTAAGTATCTAAATATCTTGTGTTAAATTACTTTCTGCCCAAAAGACATAGAGTTGTTTCAATGTTGTTTCAATTACTGCAATGAACTCTGACACAATCGTTTTCCATTTTTAGTGTGCTTTTTAAAAAATCGGTCATCTTCTTCTATCATATGGTAATGCTATGAAGTATATGAGATGTAGATGAAGAAAATGAGGCTAATTTTAAAAACGGCCAGTTTGTATTCAACAGAATTTGTTGAATTTAAACCATATCGAGAAAACTCCAAATAATTTATTTTAATCATCCTTAATACATATGACAATCATCTTTGGTAGTAATTAGTGCAGCCATTTAACTGATATGGAAAGAGACTAAGAATGGTTAAGTCAATTCTCCCAAAGTAGCACAGCTGGTAAGTGACATGTGCAAAATTCGACCCCAGGTCTATCTGTTCTGCAGGCCACACTTTTATCAATATAAAACAGAGACTTCAGAGGAAGCCCAATTATGGAGGTGGGAGAAGAAAGAGATTTGGGGAACAGGGAGTTATATAGTGAAAAATGGACATTATATAGTGAAAAAGCCTGAATGTCTCAGTCTTAACCACTCTAATTCTAGTTCCAATACTTTCTGCCTTTGCCATTTAGGTAATTTAAATATTAAGTCAATTACCATCTCTGAAAAAAAAAAAACTATTTCTGATCACTGCAACAATTAAATAAAATTGTAAATGAGTATTTTTTGAATCGGAGAAGGAACACATTTTGGTTCCTTGTCCATCTCCCCACCTTTCAAGATCACACATTAGCAAACCAGTATGCATTTTTAACAATATAGGATGTGTGTGTGTAGTTAAAATCAATGTATACATTGTTAAAACATGTATTTTATTAAACTTATATTTGGTGTGTTTCTTATCTTTTTTTATTCAAAATCAACTCAATATTTATTAGCTTAACAAAATGTTCTAAACTTGAATAACCCATCTGATTGCAAAACATATATTCTGCCCAAATAAACAGAGTGGTGGTAGAGGGGATATGTGAAAAAGGCATTTTTAACTTATTAATCCAAAGGTAGCTCTAAAAGAAAGCAAAACTAAACGCCAGTCATATAAATTTCACTGCAGATGACTAACCATGATAGAACTTTGGTATTATATGAACTATAAATTAATACCAACAATATTGTAATACTTTAATAATGAATAATCATGAACACTGCAATTAATAAAATCAAAAACAAATACATTGTCTCCATTCTAATTTCTAATAAAAATTATAGATTTATAAGTTATAGGTTATAATTTATATGTTATAGATCATAATTATGCTAATAATTTTATGTCCATCAATTTTTCTGTGTCCTGCTGTCAGGGTTCTGAAAATAGACAGGAAAGCTCAACAATACATTTGTGTAGCAGGAATATTTCCTACAGAATTAATATAGTTTCAGAAAAAACAGACCTAATGACATAAAAGGAGTATCAGCTTAAGACATAGAAAACTAGAAAACTGTTTTCTAGGCCCCTGTCTTCTAAAGTAACTGTGTGATCCTAAAAACGTCACCTGATCTCTCTAGTTCTCATTTTAGTCATCTATATATTGAATTTATCAGACAAAATTTTATATAGTTTAACAGACCTAGCAAACTTTTATTTTTAAATGCTATGTACCTACCCCTTTGATAGATTTTAAAATAGGTGAATAATTAAAATCTCACTGTACCCAACTAATAAAGAAGTATTCCAGCATATAAAAATGTAATAATATGTAAATGTGGCAATAAGCAAATTTTTTCTATGATTGAAACTGCATACAGGTGATGAATCCTATGTAATATTTTAATAGAACATATTTAATAATTCCTTTAAGATACTGCTGCTTTTCAAAATCCATTTAAGAGAAATAAGCTGGTGAGCTTTGCAAATAAGATAAAAATGAAGAGATGGAATATCTCTTTGACCTGAGGAAAAGCTAGCAGAAGTCTTGAATTCATGTATTACTATCCATAATGCACCCTACTCTGTGACAGTGACATATAAGTTGTAATTAAGAAAGGATCTTTAAGAAGAAAATGTATTGAATCCAGAATGCATTTTGTTTAGTAAATCTAAATGAAGGGGCAGTTGATTATCACATCCAAAGCAGACATGTAGGTATGCTACTCTGATTACCAACAAGTAAAACCTCTATAATGGCCTCAGGAAAAAAAAAAAACTCTGAATAGAGTGAACATGGCAAATATTTAATTTTTATAAGATAACCCTTTTCCCAAGTAATTTCTACAGAAAGTAAAACAGTGTAAAATTATGACATATGTTACTGACTTAAGAGTTAATAAAGATAGAATCCACTAGAATTAATATTCAAATGGCTACATTGTCTCTGAGGCACTTGAATATCAAAAAGGAAGAGAAGATTTTATTGATCTGGGAAATGGCAGCAGGTTATGCTTATTGTATATAATAAAGACTATTGATTTTGTTAAGCAGAAAAATGGCACTTTAAAAAGCCCATTTCATATCTACTGCAACTGAATGGTACTTTCCACTGGTCTAGAAGTTTTCAGAATCATCTTTAATGGAGCAAAAAGTATAATTTATCAGGAACATCCTTTATACCAACAGAATAAGAGTTCATTGCTATAATGAAGGTTTTCCTCTAATATCTCAATTGAAATTGCAATCTATTCAACTAAGTTAAAATTACAGCCAATGGTCTCCCAGCAATAAATGTACTTCATATTAAGAACAATTTATTCAGCTTACACAACCTAAGGTGTTTGAGAGGGAAAGATTTGTTTCTAAGAAAATATGGATATGCTTGAAATTTGATAATACTTGAAGAGAAAGCCAGTACACACTATTTTAGTAAATTGTACTTATTTCAGTGAATATTGTCCTAAAATACTGTAGGCTTAGAAGTTTCAGCACTCTGTCATTGAATCACTGTTTATTGATGTTTCATAACATGTTAATGGAGGTGACAGAGCTTGCTATGACTTTTATACAATAAATTTGAAATAAGACTAATAATTTTTGTGTAGCTTTATAAGCTACTGAATATAATAGTACTCAACAGTGTTAAAGTATTATATGGTCATTAGAAGGTACATATTTTTCTTTTGTGTTTTATAATTCACAGATTTATTATGAAATAAGTTGTTGGTAGATGGGTTAGAACTGAGAGTCACTTAATTCACCAGCTATGTGAATTATCTCTGATCTCAAATTCTTTCAGGAAAGAAGACTAGATTACATTTTTCCAACTCTTTGCTGGTAAAGTATGACCACATGTTTAAGATGTACCCAAGAGAATATGAGAACTGACATATGCCAATCCAAGTCTAGGTCACCAAAGATTTGCCTATAAACTTAACCAGTTCATTGTTCCCTTTTCAGCTGGTCACAATGAAATGGCCAAGGTAAAAGTGAAAGACAAATGTTGAAGATGACATAACATTTTAAATTCACTATATCTGAACTATTTGTAAGAATAGCCAGCATTATCTTGACTAACATAGAATTTTGTTCTTTAAATACTATATCCATATCCATATCTATATGCATACATATATACATATTTATACTTTATCTAGGATATTGCTGTAAAAACAATTCTAAATTATGGATGTTGATTGTATTATGCCTTGAAAGGCAGGCAGCAGACAACAAGAAAATAGATAGAGTAGACTGGAAATTTTAAGGGGTTTGCTATACTCTTGCATAACATTTGGTAAAACTGTTGTTAGCAACAGTTTGAAAGGAAGACAAGTGTTTACCAGGCCTGCAACTCTACAGGAAAATGTTGGAAAGAGCCAGAAGGGAACTATGGGTTGTTTTTACAAGTTGCTTTTAGCAGCATATTGCAAGAAAGAGATAACTTAAAAAAGAAACTGGCCAGGTTGCAAACACAAATAAAAAAGAATACAGAACATTCAAATAATTGGGAACTCCCAGGGTTGGAAGAACCAGCAGCTTCTGAATCCTAAACAGTAGGATAGAATAATAAATGTTTTAGAGCAATAAATCCCATAAGGTGGCATCAGCCTAAAAATAAACAAATAAAAAGGGATCCAGCTTTGAACAAAGATTGGGTGCTTAGTGAAAAGTTGGTATCTTCCCACTAAAGCCTATTGTTACCCATATTTTAAGACGATGAGATAACACAAAGAAGCAAGAAATAAAACAGACTAAGAACTAGGCCAAGAAAAAAGTCTGGAATTCGTTTACTGGTCCTAGAACTGCCCTGACACAAATAAATCAAATATCAGAAGAATTTTATTTCCCTGACTCTGTCCTGACAAACCTTGTGTGAATGAAATAAAACTGAGATTCCCAAGGTTTACTCAGAAGAAAGTAGACCACGTGACCTCTGCAGCCCTCAAGAAGAACACACCTTAGCACCATTTCAGATGTGGCCCTCAGAGGTAATCCATGAGACAGGGCTTCCCAAGGAGTGAGACTAATGTCTATGTCTATCTCTTTGTTATTTCTAATTAAGTTGTAGTATAATAATGCCTTTCCAATTTTGTGGAAGCTTCATCTAAGAATCAATTTTATTGCATTCAAAGAAAGTTACTAATATTATTACCTGCTAAAATGTATTTATTTACACCTACCCTGTTTAAATAGATGAGTTCCATGATCACGTCAGCTGGAAGATTTACAATCACCCGACCTTCCATGGCAATTTGTAATTTTATATTATTTTATACTTTCTGCCATATATTATAGTTACTTTTATAGATCTCTTTATTAATTAATATTATTAAAAGCTCTTTGTTTTCACTCTTTGTTCATCCTTTGTCCTATCATCTTCAAGCCTTTAAAACATATTAAAATTAAAAGTTTTGTTTTGCTCCATAAAATAATCTACACTAAGAAACACATTTATTTCTTCACTTGGCCTCTGTCAGGTCCTGCATGGTACCAGAACATGACTGAAGCTAAATCTTTCAGAATATCATGTCAGTACAAATCCCAAAAGATAACTTCTGTATGATGATGGCTGCATCACAGCCATCGACACATCTCACTTCTTGAGTTTTCTATATAATGGAAAGTCTGCATTTCTGTTACTACTTGGCCCCCATTTCCCAGATCCGGGAGCCCCCGCCTCCCTGTGGATCCGTTCGGTCTGAATTCCCACTTGGCCAAATGAAGTATGTAAAATGAAGGTATACTTCACTTTCCTAAATGTCAGAATCATTTATAATCAATACAAATAATTCAAAAGAATATTTGTGCATGTAAATATGAGCAAAATACAATTATTTTTCCTTATGTCTAATGAATCTGACATTAGGTTAATTTTAGATATAAGTGCGGTTCTCAAGGAGTTACATAGCTAAACAAGACAGAATACAAAAATCTTTGAGTCTTCCCGGAAAAGAAGCACTGAAAATAAACAAAAGAAGCAGAAATTAGCTCTTGTTCTTTCTTAAGAAATGCACTTAAAGTGGAATATGGTGGAATGTAAGAGAGAAAATTAACTTCTTTGAGAAATAGACTAAATGAAAATATGTCTCTAAAGATCTTATGATATTATGGAGTACCACAAATATAATTTGTGTCTATTATATATAGAACACATATAGAATACATATATAATTTTATATTATGCAGCATAATTTATACATTAAATGTATATCAATATATTAATGTTTTCTAGACATGTCATTAGAAACTGTAGGCATATATTTATTATGATCAGAGAAAAAAATGAATATATTTTCCTTTTTATACCTCTACATTTGACAAGTATAAGTTTAAAAAGCAATAGCTACTTTTCTTTCTAAAATCCTTTCTATAATTAAGAAATAACTATGAATAGACCTCTTTTTAAAAGAAAATTCGTGAGGGAAGTAGATAAAGAAAGAGAGGCAGGAGAGGAAACTGGGGGTTATGAAGGGGAATTCATCACTCTGGCATCAATGTTAGTGGATGAAAGCAGTTGATCCCTTTCTGGGCTGCAGGAGAAAGAACATATTGTGCAATTATGTCCTGTGCTGAATATATTGTTGGCATTCAACCAATTAATAATAACAAGAATGAAAACAACTCTGTCTGCGATAAGAATAAGGCTTCCAATATTAGTCACAGTCTGCTTAGCTTTAGGTTGGCTTAGATAAATGTAGTAAAGACAAGAAAAACATCCCACTCCACAGTTTTTGGCTAATTTAATATCTTTGCTAAGTGCTTAGGTAGTACGGTGACAGACACAAAGAAAAATGCATGGATTGATTGCACTGATAGATAAATAGAGTCCATTTTAGCACAAAGAAAAACCCTTATAATTAGATGTGAATACCTGGTTTCTTGCCATCTATCACATATGCAAGTTTAGGAAAGTATTTTTGTAATGAATTAGAAATGAGTAATATTTCATAATAGTCACGATGTATTATACACACCCTGCCATAAATGTCTCAGTCTGTACTGACAATCATAAGATTCAGAAATGGTTCAACTCTTTTCAAAGACCTTTCCTCATACTTCTCTGCCAAAACCTTTTGAACAACTTAGCATTTTAAAACACTCGAGTCATCAAAATTTCAGAAATGTTTTGTAAAACTTTCCTGAGGCAACTACTGTAGTTCTATGTAAGTTCTTAGCAAATAGAAATCCAATAATAGGTATTTAGTCCATAAGTTGAGGGGCTACATACCACATATAACTGTTTTATGGCTCTATTTTAACCAAATAATACCACTAAGAAAATAAACTAATATAGTAATGTATGCATTTTTAGTGAAATATTTAGTGAATAAAGCAACAATTTATATTTTAGTTTATACTCAGACCCTAACATTGAATCTAGAGTGGAATCAAAATAATTATATAGTGTAGTCTCTAATTTTACAAGAAAAAACAAATATAAGGGGTGTGGTGAGGAAGAAGGAAGGGAAAGGAGAAGAAGGAAGGAGGGAAGAACAGAAAGGAAAGGAAGAAGGGGGAGAGAGGGAGAGAGGGAGAAGGAAGGGAAGAGAGAGAGAGACTGATTAAGAATTTACCAAGACTTTGTATTAATTCTATCCAGATTTGATCAACATGAGAACTTTGATCAGATATACCAAGCATCCCAGAGAATAAAATAATGAATGAAGTAAAAATAAGGAACAGCCTATAGCCTAAAGCAAGTTTGATTTTTTATTACTATTTTGGAGTAGAAAGTAAATAACTTTAAAATCATGATGTATAAATAATCATCTCTGAGCTTATATATAGGTAGCGCACAGGACTGGCCATCGTTTCCAGCTCAACTTTCCCCTACAAAAAAGGAAAATCAGAGAGTAATGTTAACAAAAAAGAATCTGTGTTTAGCCTTTAAATATTCTTACCCAAAGTTCCAAAGTAAATGAAACTAAATGGCAATGATTATGATGATGAAAAGTAAAAAACAAATGCAGTAGATTTTTTGTAGGAAAATTCACTTATAAATAAGGCAATTAGTTTACTATCTTTTTTCCTTTAAGCTTATAGTTATCATCAGGGTAATAAGGCGTGATTCTTGAATGCCTATTTTTTAAATGTTCATTTCTTATGAAGAATAGATAAGGGGAATTTACTTATTTTTATTCAATTTCATGAGGATTTGGAGGCATATTTAAAAAGTTAGTTTTAAAAGATTTTTATTTATAAATTTATCTTCATGTTTAGAAAATAACTTCTAAAATGTCAGTAAAATAATGAATTAGTTGGTATATAAAATTATTAATGAATCTCAATTGCCTTAGGTCCTTAATTCCTTTCTTCAGGTAAGCCTTTGACAATAAAAATGAATAAAATACATTTGGTCAATTAGAAAATAATGAAAAGCATTCAAGAATGACATTTGACAAAGGCAGATAAGAAAATATTGCACTCGAAAAAAATGAGCATTTATAGATCAGCTGCCCCTGATGTGATATATCATAGATTATTAAGAAAATTATAAACCAGTATATTGAATCACTTGCAATTAGTTTGGGGACAAAAGGAAAATTGACTACACCTAATTAATAATGCCTATGAAAAATATTGTTTTAATGGAAGATGTTTATAAATTACAAAAAAAGATAAAAACATACAGAACTAAGAAAATAGCTCTACATTTGTGATATACATATAAACCTAGCAAGAAAGCAATAGAGATAATACTATTGAAAGAAAGTATACATTGAACAATAAAGGTAAATAAGAAAACATTATATAACATAGAATGAGCTATGAAAAAGACATGAACACTGTGTGGCATGGAGTAAGTTGTAAAGGATAGTGTCGATAACTGCAGCCATGACCTTTGGGATACCAGAGTGAAGTGTAGAATCCCAACTTGTTATTTACTAGCTGCAGGATTTGGGGCAAACTGCTTAATTGTTTGAGCTTTAGTTTCCTCCCCTGATAAGATTTGTATCAAGGGTCGTTATAATAAGGTATTAAAAGGCTTAGCTATTTAATATATTAAGAAGTAGAAACTAATGTATGGATTCAATTCAAACTAAAAGCAAGAAAGATTAACTTCTACTTTACTCATACATTCCTCAGATTATCTGTTCATTTTACAATTTCTTTTTCTGAGTTTCTCAATATCAATGTTTCTGAAACATATCAGCTTAGATTAAATAATGCATAACATTAAAAGGGGGCATAAAGATAACCCAATAACTATCTTAATTATTATGGTTAAATAACTGTAACTATTATAACCATTTTAAATATTATTTAAAATTGTACAACTTAAATTAGAAAGGCTAGAAAGCGTACTTTATATAAAATGTAATTAAAAATAACCTCTTCAAAATATTTTTTGTAAACTCATCTTATTTATACCTATACCTTAACAGCTATTTCTTACAATGAAAATAAGATTTATTTTTAATTATATTCTTGATACTAGAAATTCCAATTCAATAGATAACACAGTCGTCTTCTAATCTTTTCTCTGCACTAAAATTGCCCTTTATCAAATGATTATTTTTCTTCCTTTGCAATATATACTTTCTGGTTTTAAATTTGTATTTGTTTGTTTTAGGTTACATGATTTAGAAATAATATCTAAAGTTCTTTGTGAAAAATTCACAGAGGAATGAAAAAAGCAAGATTACATTATTTTTGTTTTGTTTATAATAACATATTACATTAATCAAGGGTTTGTTCAGATAAATTGAAAGTGGTTCAATTTCCCCTTGTCAAGGAGAAAAATATAAATGTTGTACAATTTTATAATTGATTTTGCGATTCAAAAGGAGCTCTTTGGTAGAGATAATTTATAGAGGTTGACAAAAGTGGTAAATGAGTATTTCCTTGGAATCTGAAGAAATTTTTCATCAAAATATTGAATTCACAAATATTCAACGTTAAAAAGATCAAAAATTTTTCTCACAAAATATGTTCCTCATATTTACAATTTTTAACTCAATTTAATTCTTCAACTTTATCTCAATGTTTGGTTTCTTTCATTTAAAAAATAAACTATGAAGGAAGGACATTGGTGAGTGTCTATATATATATATATATATATATATATATAAAATGGAACATTATTAATAAATGAAGATTATTATATACTCTTAAAAAAAGAATGTTTGATATCAGGAAACTGAAATAATGAGATTGCTGAATTTTATTTATGGATCACATATATTATTATCAGAATATATTAACTCATATCTTTCAAATATAGATAATTCCTTTTGGTTTAACACTCTTTTTGTTTGTAGCTACATATAGTGTCACCATGTCTATAATAATGATATTGGGAAAATAATAACATTCAAGGCATCAAATGAAGTCTCTAGTGATGTCACATTCACTCTGACATTTATACTGACTTCATTTATGACAGACTGAAGGTGATGAACAGGTCTAAGCAAGAGGTCACCTTGTGTCAAGACTGGTATACAATCTGTCAAATGCAGTGAATGTGAGTCTGCTAATGAGGAATTAACTAGACAGAATGTTGCTATTCGATTGTTTTCATGCAATCCAAACCTGTTAAACAATGCTAATCAGGTGTTTATTAAGTGAAACCATTATGCCAAACTGCTGCAAACCTCATGTATGTCAGAGAGATTGTAACATATCATTCATCCATTTTAAAGCTACCATAGTAAGAGCCACTCACTGAACTTTTCTTTTCTTAGCCTTTCTCTATGCCTTGGAATCAAGGTTATGCTTTTATTTCAACTTTACTTTAAATGGACACACAATTCCACAAAACTATTTTATGTTAGACAGTCCCTCTTGGTGAAAAGCTCTTTTCATTTACTTTGATATTGAACCTCAACTATACTACTAAGGCGAGTAAAAAGAAAATTTCAATTTAAGCAAAAGTGATTAAACAGTTAATGTGTTTGATAAAAGAATAAAAAAAATCTAAAAATCTTTATTCTGTAGCATTACGCATTTTAGGCTAGAAGTGGGCATATTAGTTTTCAGGGATCTTCACTTTACAATTTAGTTAGAAACAAGCAGGCAGTTGTAAATCAATCTTAAATTGGGCACAATTATACTTAAAGATGTCTAAGGATTGATTCCTTCTAACCTAATATTTTATGAGCTAACAGCTACTTTGCATAAATGGGCATTAATTATGAGCACCCTTATAAGTGATACAAAATATATAAAACATTTCCCACCCTAATCTGATAACATCTTCCTCTTTTCAAAGACCAATGTCAATATTTGCTTATTCCATATGAACTTCCTAGATCTTACAACAGTCTGTATTTTTATATATTTTAATTTGATGAGAAAGAAGATAGCATTTAAGTTATAAGATCAAAGTTTGTATGTAGAAGCATCAGCCTACAAGCTATCTGATCTTAAACAAATCACTTAATCTGTCAATTTCAAAATCTGAATCAAAGTATTTCCCTGCATGAATTTGAGAGAACCAAACTGGACAGATATATAACACAAATTGTAATGTAAAAATATTTTTAAATTAAAGCTAAAATAAAATTAATATTAATGTCTAACAAATATTTTAAATAAAGGATTTTATAATCTCTTATGCATCAATATCATTTTTTCAACTGACATCATCATGCTTCCCTTTATCACCATCTTCATCATCTCACATGTTCCACATGTTTAGATATTTCTATCCAACTAGATCTCAATCTGCAGAAATCTTTACCCTCTTTTTAAAAAGTTGTCTATCAAATAACCTAAAATACTAATGTATCATTTACAGTAGGCAGGAAATAAACACTTCACTGGTTGTCTACATATATAGAAGATTTAGGGTCCTGTTTAGCAGCCTCTGCTTCATTTTGTTCAGTTTGTTGAAATTTCCTCAAGAAAAATTAGAATATCTTGGAAATTTACAAAGACTCTTTCAGTTCCAAAATTGGAATTAAATGCCCTTTCTGTGAATTCCCATAATTATTTACATCTTTAATCAGAGTACCTTCAATATTTATTACACTAAATATAAGATGTATGATATATATGTTTCATACACACATGTATAATAGATTATGTACACACATTTAAATATCATGTATTAATTAAATATTATATATTACTATTAATGGTAAATATAAGATATAGACTATATTATACATATAATAACTAGCCTAGAACAAGAGCTGACACATAGTATGTGTTCAATATATATATTCTTTAATTTGCTGCTGATATAGTGGGTGAATGCCCAGTTTTTACAACTGTTGGAAGAAAAATTCATTACACAGTATTTACATTAAAAACATCAAACTAAGAATATGGACAATGATATCCTATTGCTTTAGCTCTTCTGACTCCTTCTACCTGATAATGATAGTTAAAGGTACTCTTTCTTGCCTCATGCATCTACTCTTTCCAAGAATTTGACATTGAAGAAAATCACAGATTATGTAAATAATCATAGACATGAAAGAACTTCAAAATAATTTAAATTTTAGAATGTGTATTTAGAGACACAGGATTGTAAAGGCAAATATGAAAGTTTATCTAGTCTAGCCTCTACATTGTATTAGTTATTCATTCTACAAGAAACTGCTACAAATGGGTGCCCATGTTCTATTTGAATATTTGAAGACACTCATCTTTTGCAAAACTGCGTATTTATAATTTTTAATATTTAGAAATATTTTTATATTTAAATGAACTATATTCCAAAATTTTTAACCATAAGTTTTGTTTGTTTGTTTGTTTGTTTGGTATCTGAAGCAACACAAGAATTTTAGCTGCTCTTCATAGTGGCATTTCCCATACTTGATGACAGCCAGCAATGTCTCTGTTTTCTCAAAATCTTTGCTTTATATCTCTACACATTACATGTTTTTTATACTTTCAGCATCACTACACCATATATCTTAATGTAGAGTCCTATATCTTTCGTATTGTTAAGCTTGATATATTTAAGAATATAATCACTATTGATGTGGAATCATGGTATTTCTGCTACTATCACCCTATAATTATTTTTGAGTTTATGTTATTCTTTTGAATTCATGCAATTTTCTTGCTCTCCCTTCCATCTTTAGCATAAATTCTTTCTAAAATATAATTTATTATTAGAAAAAGCACTCCAATATTTAATAAGCCTTCAGTTCATTATACGCTACTCCTTTGGTTTAAAATTTCATTTCACATTATAAGCCTTCAAAGAAGATAATGTTTCCTCAATTGAGTACAATTCAAGGTAGTCAATTTATATGAAGAGTCATGTTATATCCAAATCAGTCAACAAAGCAACCAACCAAACCACAAAACCTAAAACTACAAACTCTCTGTAGTTGTCCTCAGCATGACTTCCCTCAGCAGGGGAGCCACGTGGAATTTAGGCTCTCTGAGAGGACAGAGAAAAGAAAGAAGCTCTTCTATTTCATCTTTAGTATAAGACATGCTCTCATGAAAAATTTTCCCCCTTGGGTATTCTATTTTGCTTGGTTGATGAGACTTTTGCTAAACAAACATACATAGTTGAACTTCTTGGGTCATCTGCATCCAAAAAGGAAAATTATTGCACTACTACCTCTTCCACTATTTTATAAATAAATTGAAATGAAGAAAAGAAAAAGAAAGCTTAAGTCACATGGCTAGATTTGTATTAGTCAAACAACTGACACTAATCTATGGAATTCTTGAGAGGAAAGATTCTGATTCATGCACATTCATGACTGAACACACACCTTCACAAAAACAATTGTAATGAATGAAGAAAAAATAAATCCAGGAAAACTGAATAAATTAGGGGACTACAGAGCATAGATATGCTCTTCTTCATGTATCACTGGTCTCCAACTTGCCAGCTCTTTTTAAAAACACCTTTTAAATCATTTATAACAGATTAAAACTATGCATGTTATATATTAATATCTTGATTTTTCAGATGAAGAAGTTTTGGTTTAGGGAATTCACACAGCCATGAAGTGGTTGAGCCAGGTTTGCAACCGACAGTCTTTGACTCAAAAATCTGAGCTCTTTATATTCCGGTATCTTGCTCTTCTAAAAGAGGTGAATTCTGAAATCTGTTTCACAATAGGTACAGGGAGTAGATGTTTTGGAGGAATCTAACTGACTGACATAGTTCAACATTTATCAAATATATGCTTCAGTAAATGATAATTCCTTATAGATGGTACTGTGTAGTTGAAGCCCATCATTATTACATAGAAACACAGAGATAGCAGATATTTCACCTTTTCCAAGGATTTCCCATGGATTTACATTTATGAATATGCTCTAGTCATATATTATATACATTTGTAACAAATATTAAACTTTTCTTAACTAAATAAATTCTTCCATTGCTGTATTTTAGTGCTGCGCACCATTCCATCAGTTTCCAGTCATAGGAATAGCTTAATTAAAAAAAAATCTAATTTACTTGGATTAATATCCATGTTCTTGCCTTGGATTCTGGCCATGATAAACCATGAACATTTTCATGTACCTCTTTGCTTTCTCATTTCTTGTTATGAAATTTAATAATAATACCTGTCACCTTCCATTATATTTGTTTTGTTTTACCTAGATTTTGTTTTTCCATTTGAATCTAATTTTACTGTAAAGACTCCATTGTCTTATGAATAAGAATCATGCTTTCTTTGTTTCACCTCTGTCTACATCATTTTTGTATGCACGTGTATATATACATATATGTGTGTGTGTGTAAAAAAAAAAAGATGGAGCTTTTAATACATTCTAGGTTTTCCTACTCACTACTTCTTCTAAATATAACCTTTAATATGGATGGGTTGTGAAAACATGATATGTAAATTGAAAATTTTAATTACTATTCAAGATTTCAGTCACGGGCAATAAATCCTAAGTGTCTTACTATACATGAGGAAATCAAGCAACTTAGCATAGATACATTCTTTGTAGCATTGCTATAAGTTTTTGTCTTAGAAATACAGAGATTGGGCTACATTCTTTTCTAGGTAATTCTCATCCCCCCTCCCAAAAAAAAAAGGAAATGGAAACTAATTGCATCAAGATATTTTCACAAATTTCATAAAATATATAGCTATGTGAACATAGGCCTGGTAGCACTCTTAATGGCCAAGGCAATTGAAAGTTCCTGATAATTAAGCTTCATAATTTTATAGCAAATCAGACTTATGATATGTTAAAAACTTTCTCCTTTTATTAACATTACAGCATTATGACATAGTAGAAAATATATGGGATTCGGAGTCAGATATATTGGAGTACAAATTGCAGTCCTCACAGTTGCAAACCTGTATGAAGTTATAACTCTCTCAAATCCTGTTCCCTCCATTATAAAATGTGTACAGTAATATCTACTTAATAGAATCTTTTTGAAAGTTAATTGAAATAATATAGCTAAACCTCATAATTCATAATAGTAGTCAAATTTATATTATTTTCTTTCACTTTCACTTCTTGTTGATTCAACAAAACGTTCAATTATAAAAAAAATGTCTATAGAAATGTGGAGACTTTTACACTGTGAAAAATTATAGTTCAATATTAGAGTCATTCTATTATTCCCTATCGCTCACGAGCTCTTAACTCAGGTAAACTTTAATCCCTAATGACTAATTAACAAGATTGTTTTTCATATATTTAGGAATTATTCCTTTACTTCTCTGAATATTTCACCAAGGTATATGTTGTTTATACTATAGGCCTCTTTGTTACTTGTCCTGCCTCTGTTTCAAGGTGAATATAAACAAGGCACTCTCTTTAAAGTTAGGAAAAACTCAGTGACTATACATATCCTCTGAGTATAGAACAAGAAGAGAAAGAAGCTTTTGATTGTGGAAGGGGAAAAGTAGATAGAAATTTAGATGACCCAAACTTAAAGGACATATTAGGGTCTTACAACCAAAGCAAAAATATTGAAAATATTTCCCTTTACACATATTAATAATCCCAGAGATATAGCAAAGATTAGTTATGTAGATAGGCTTCAATCAGAGTAACAGCTCCTGTTTCTTTAGTTGCTACTTGAGTTTGATGTTGAGTTTTTCTTTTTATTTTCAAATGTATAAACACAGGTCGAATATATGTTTGGAAGTAAAAATGTGGCCACTTGCTTAACATTCAGCTTATAACATTTTAGATAAGTTAAAATTGATATCAGCACATTATGACCTTCATGTTTCCAAAATCAAACATTTTCTGTAACATGATAGAAAATACATGGTTTCTTTTTCTTTTTTTTAGATTTTGATACAGTGAAGTTGAGTATTTAACAATTTAGACACTCAAGTTTTAATTTTTCCACCTGCATTTAGAAATTTTACCAGTGACACAAACTTGTTAACATTTAAATTGAAAAATACGCATAGCAATTTATTTTAGCTATCAATATTAACAAATTTCTATTTAAATTATTAATTGTACATTCATCACGCAGAACAAGGTCTAGACACAGAAATATTAACATTAGCTATAACCTAGGTAATAAAAGCAAGAATAATTTTAAAACATTTTAATGGCTTAAATTCATTAAATATTATATTTATGCCAATGATTAAGAAATTACTGAGGGCTATATTAATTTGGAGAGGAAAACAGTACCAATTTTAAAAATTACATTTTCTGCTAAAAACATATCTGCTCGAATAGTTTCCACTTGCAATTTTCTGAAAAAGCTCTAGTAATGTAGTTATCAATGCAAATAATAAATGTTTAAAAAAACTGGATGAGAGCCAAATCCATCAAATACTCTCTCCAAAAGATAACTTCCCACAGTCCATCCCAGATGATGGTGCCTTGAACATCTTTAACTTTTCCATCAGAACCATTTAGCATTACTATGCTTCTGCGCAGCTGGAACATCACAACCATTGTCAGAACCAGGCAAACAAATTTATGATGATGTTCCTGGGAATACAGAACTAATGCAAAGGGGATTTCTCTGTAGTTCTTCATTAACATTTTATTCATTATAACAAGGGAGTTTTAAGAGTTTCCTTTTAAGCAAATTAGGTCACTGTATAAAAAACACACAGCATGAAAACTGCAGTGTATTACTACGTAGAACAAAAGATCTGGTTAATAAATTATGATAATGGGATTAGTTGTTTGCTAATGTTGAAAGGTGCATTTAAATATTTTGGAATTAACTTATAGAGAGAATAATTTTTGCATTTGTTTATATTTTGCTTGCCGTATATTTTCATGTACTTATATTTTTTTCATGATTTTTCTTTTGCTATTTTGTTCTCTGTATATCTGTGGAGCTCTTTAGATACTCTGAATTGTTTAAGTAGGCAGAACTTACCTATTTTAATCCTTAACTAAAAATAACCAAAAGGATTGGGAAAAGCAATACAAGTAGATCAAGAAACAGAATCTGGGAGACTCTTTCACATGATGTCTTTTTCTTTTTCACATAAATATTAAAAGATCCACTAAAGATATATTTTTTCCCCAAAATACAAGCATGCCAGTCCTTTGTATATATCTTCTGATCCAGATGTAGTTTTACCTTTTCATCATTTTTTTTAATATCTTGAAGGGCTGAAAATTTTATGTGAGAGCACTGACCCAAACTTAAAGGACATGTTAGAGTTTTACATCCAAATTGCTTTTTTACGTATTCCAAAATGTTCTGCTTTCTGCAAAGTTGTTTCACTACCCATTCAACAAGGAGGTTTTGAGGTTTAGGAGAAAAGAGAGGAGGATTAGGGATGCTAATTCAAATAAAATGCTATCTTAGGCTGAGGACCTCAGAAGTAGACCCAGAGATAAGAGGTAAGGACATGTTCAAGGCATGCTTTTAGGAGAAAAGGCATGAAGGGAACAGGACACAGCAGGTTAAGGAGCTGAACACAAGTAGGATCTCCTGTGTGAACTACATCTCACAATTAGCTTCACCTTGAGGCAAGAACACCTTATATTTTGTATCCCTTTGTCCATCAGTTATTGCATGCAGACTGGGGCAAGGGATGGTGTCTCAGAACTGTTTTCGTTCATCCTGAGGCAAACTTGCAGAAACAGGGACAAGTGAAGGCTGTCACTAACAGCCAACACTAACAGTAGCTGGGGCACAGTACACTGGCTATCTGATGCCCTGGAGAACTGAACAGGACACCAAAATGCTACCACTATAACTACCACTGAGATAGTAAACCAAAATATCTGGTAATATTATATATCTGTAATGCTTTATAATTCACAGAATAGCTTTATGTACATTACATTATTATTTACTGATAGGAGCATTACGTGCATGGTTTATACTATTACCATATTTGATATATGAATATGCTATAATTCAGAGAGGTGAATTCACTTGCTTTAGCTTACATGGCAGTAAATTTGAAAGAGGACTCAATCATATGTCATTATTTTATTGTCTATTATGTTTGCATAGCAATGTCTTTCAATAATTTTTAAGAATGATAAAATAGAAGCACTATGAATTCAAATAACTAGCTCAATGCTGAAGAGGTAATAGGTAAAACTAAGGTTTGCTTCCAATTACTATTAAAATATCACACTATTTTGATATATGACATATGTAAATTATCAAGTGTTTTATACTCTATAATATTAGAAATCACATATTTCAAAAAAAATTTTAAGCATCCTTTGTATTTCAATATATGTTCTATTGGTAAAATATTCAAAATATTAAATTACAAAATGTCAGTTACACAAGAAAAAGATGTTTATGGTACAAAGGGAACATAGCCAATAGTTATATTACCCAGACTGGCAGAGAGAAGACAAAAATTAGAAGAGCCTCCCTTGGTGAAGTGATGTTAGAAAAGTAAGCATTTACTAAGCAAAATTTTGAAGGATGAGAGAAGAGTAGGCATTCCTAATATCTTATATCATGACCAATACATAGAGGTCTTCAATATACAGTTTTGAATGAACAAATTACTAATTTTAGACAAGCAGGCAGCACAAAACTCAGATGGAGCATGTAGAGTGAAGGAATAAGAGTGAGGCAGAAGGTTGACATGGGAATGAAGAGGTAGGTAGGGGTCAGGCCATGGTGGTTTTCATAAGAGCATTAAGAAGTTCCTCTGTATTTGGAGACAATGAAGATACGGTGAAGTTCTCTCGGAAAGGGAGTATCGTTTTAGGGCTTGGATTTATGAAGGTCAATCTAGTGGCTTTCTGGAGATTAACTTACAGAAACAATGGGAGTGAAGTCAAGGATATCAGTGAAGAAGATGCTACCACAATTCTGGTACAGATGGCCTGGGTAGGACAGTGACAATTTAGTTAGAAATGTATAGATACAGTTAATAAATATCTGGAATCCAAATGACAAATAAATTTTATTTGAAATGTAAACCATCACTGATGGGGTCACAATGTTGATTGATGAGTGACCTGAGTCTTCAGTAAGGTGGCATCCACACGTCTGTGAATCTTTATTTAGAGATTACATTGATGTGCCTCAGTAATTAACATGGTGGGAGACTCCTGGATTGGGAGAAGTCAAGTCTGATGATGTAGGTTTATGAGTTGATTACCTAGAGGCATGCTGGTTTAACATTTGAATTCAAACATGTATAGAATGAAAGGATAGAAAGATGATGATTCTAGATTTGAAAGTCATAGACATTAAATACCTGTGAGAACACTTGTGAAAGCATAGTCTATAAAGACTTGAATATGTAATGTAAACTTAAGCTAAATGTTCCACAAAATCAAAATTATTTTGAAAATATAAAGATATTAACAATTCTCAATGCCTGCCTCTCTAGACAGGGGATAAAAGGGATATAGCCTAACTATATATCTTTTAAATTCTGAGTACTTGTTCACAGTTCTGTCCCACTTTACCCACACAAGGCCTCATAGTCTCTCAATTGAAGGTTTCAGAAAACTAACAATCATTTAGAATGAAAACATGATTTGAAACTGATTTGGCATTGCAGGTCTTTGCTACATCAGTTCTAATAAAGAAAAACAGTCATATAATACTATTTTTTTTAGGAAATATGGTAATGCATTTAGTTTTGATTACTATAGACAGGGATATGTGTGTGTGTATATATATACACACAGAGAGTAATATATATTCATACATATATGTGTGTGTGTGTACATACACATACAGAAAAACAAAAAATTTGTGTTATATGTGTATATGTGCAATCACATATATGCATATATAGGCATACGTATGTGTGTGTGTATATATATGTACATATATATTTACCCTTTAAAAATAAATAATATCCATACTTAAAATACCCCATTGCAGAATCATTTCATAATGAAAGCACAGGCCCTGTACAACAAATAAGACAAACGGAAATTAGTTTGGCAACAATCCAGGAGCAATAATTCCTTTGGGATTATGCATTTTTTCAATAATTCTCTTTCTCTCCCACATCTCCTGCTGCTTTTTCTAACTCCAACCATTTCATACATACAGAAAAACCGCCTCTTATATGGAAGAAACCCTAAAAAATCATGCGAGCATACAAAATAGACAGCAGGGCCACAGGCCTCATCCGTTATGTTCTTCCTGTCTCTTAAATAAATCGACCTCACTTTCAGGTGAACAGACTTTTGTGAAAAAAGTTCCTTGAACTCAGTCTATTCTTGACAAGTAGAGCAAAGAAAATTTAGAATATTACTAAGATAACAAAAGCTAACACTGCTTTCTGTAATCTCAATTTTCTACTTTCATGTAAATGTGCTTTTCATCTTAATTGTCTGGATTGACACAGCCAAAGACAAAGAACCAACCTCACAGGCCAGTCTCCTATCGGCTTTATTAGAAAATGGACTTTATTGTCCAGCACAAAAAAGATTTGTTGAAAGAAAAGGGTGGAACAAAAGTTCCCAACACAGTAAGATAAAGTCACATCCCCTTAAAAGTGACACAGCCTTATCATAAACAGAATGAGCTGCCTAAGAAATAGAAATACAGAAACACATTATTTGGTAATGCTGATCATCAGAGACTAAGCACACATCCTTTTCACATAGTGCCTTCTTCCCTGTCTTACACAGTGAATTTAATTATTAGCTTAGTTTTTCCACAACCTTTTTATTTGTTGTTTTTTTTTAAAAAAAGAAGTAGCCTACACTAAGTTTAAATTGCGAAATCTTCAGACAAATTATAGTCACATAAATTATACAGAATACACACTTAAAAAATACTTTACATCAATAATAAGCAAAAATTATAAACGTGTAGGATAATAAAAGAAGATACTGTTAAAGTATTTATTTTATACAAATAATTATATATGGTATTAGAAAGAAAAAATAATCCTGAAATGCATGTTTTAATATGAATTTTTAATCTTTTAAAAACTTATAAAAATTTATTTCAATTTAAAAATGAGAGCCTATAGGATTTCTGCTGAAGATGGCAGCGTAGGAAAACACAGTGCTTGCCTCCTGTCAAGAAGACATGAATGTTAGAACTGAGTTATAGAACAATTATCATTGAGAATCATCTGAAGTCTAGCTGAACAAAAGTCCTACAACTAAGGACACTGAGAAGAAACCACCTTGAGATGAGTAGGAGGGGCGGAAATGCCCCATGTGTGATGGTTGAGAATTGGGAGGAATATCTTGGCTACAGAGGTACCCCAGGAGGAGCAAGGGGAAGTGGTCCCACCAGACTCCCCAACCCATGGTACCACTGGGAAGAGAAGTCCCCACAACTTCTGGGTATGCAAATCATTGAAGATTGTGGCTGAACGGGACAAAGAACTGTGGGAGTCCCAGGCACTTCATTTAAAGGGCCCACACACAGATTTACTCACTGACAGTCTCATTTGTTCTGAGTTCCAGTGCTAGGGCAGCAGCTCGAAAAGCACCAGGGACATATGGAGAGAAACTGAATTAATTGTGTGGCACTGGGGCGAGGGCTAAAGGAGCAGAGGTCACTGTCTATTTGCTGAGCTCTGCCTCCTCACCCAGTGCACAGACTCAGGCGGCTAACATATCTGAGTCTCCATCAACCTGGCTAACACCATTATTCCTGCCCTGCTGGTTCCTTTAGACCCTGCCCCACCAAAATTAAGGGCCAGCCCAAGCCACTTCCAGTAGCTTTTCCATTCAAACAGACTGTCTTGGCTTATACTGCAAACTTTCCTAAAATTTCTAAGAGATTTGCAAACCCCACATATGCAGCACCTGGCCTCGGCATGCCCCGTACCTCTTGCTAAGTAGCCTCAAGCTCAGCACGAGGAGTGGCCAGCCTCGGTTCACAGCTTGGCCTTTTGAGGCACCACCAATTCCAGTGAGGATGGCAGCAATATGTGGGTTACTTGATGGCTCATGCCAGGTGGCCCTGGGCAGGGCACAGGCTGCGGCTGAAGTTGGCCTGTGGCGGGGCCTCTCACAGGAGGCCCAGGGGATGGCACACCCAAGCAGAAGCACCACGCAGGACCACATCTAAGGAAAGCACACCCAAAGGGCAGACTGAGCATGCACCAGAACCCTCCTAAAGTGAATCCTGCTCCATAGGGTCAGCCCCTGCACAACAGCTCCTCCACTGTAGTCACGGCCTGTCCTTACAACCAATCATCTTGAGGGTGAATCCCTTCCATTGATGGGAAAACAGCGACCAAGGCTACACTACAACAGGAATGCACACACAACCTACACAAAGGACACACCTGGAGTACCCAGATCAGATGACCATGGAGAGTGTGCCAGCAGGTTTCACAGGATACCTACTACATAAGCCTACTCTACAAATCCCAGGAAATATATCAGCCCTACCTAATACATAGAAATAAACACAGAAAGGCAGCCAAAATGTAGAGACAAAGAAATATGTCCCAAATAAAAAATATAAATAAATAAATAGATAGATAGATAAATAAATAAATAAAAAGATAGATAGATAAACAAACAAACAGATAGAACAAAGCTCCAGAAAAAGAACTAAGCAAAATGAAGACAAGCAACTTACCAGATACAGAGTTCGAAACACTAGTTATAAGGGTGCTCAATGAACTTAGAGTAAGAGCTGATAAACTCAGTAAGAACTTTAACAAAGAGACAGAAAACATAAAAATGGGATAGAAAACATAAAAAAGAACCAGTCAGAAAAAAGTAACTGAAATGAAGAATACATGAGAGGAAATGAACAGTAGATTACATAAAGCAAAGGATTGAATCAGCAATTTAGAAGATAAGGTAGCAAAAAATACCCAATGAGAACAACAAGAATAATTTTAAAAATCTAATAAATGAGAATAGTTTAAGGGGCCTCTGGGACAACATTAAGAGTAACAACCATCATATCAGAAGGAGAAGAGAGAGACCACAGAATTGAAAATCTGTTTGAAAAAAAATGACTGAAAACTTTCCTAACCTGGCAAAGAAAATAGATTTACAAATCCAAGAAGCACAGAGAGTCCCAAACAAGATGAAGTCAAAGAGGCCCACACCAAGACATATCATAATAAAAATGCCAGTTTAAAGACAAAGAGAGAATCTTAAAATTATCAAGAGAAAAGCAGCTGGTTACCTACAAGGGACCTATCATTAGACTGTCAGCTCCTTTCTCAACAGAAATTCTGCAGGACATAAGGGACTGGCATGAAATATTCAAAGTGTTGAAAGGCGGGGATCTACAACCAAGACTACTCTACCTAGCAAAGCTTTCATTTAGAATCAAGGGACAGAAAAAGAGCCTCCCAGAAAAGAAAAGGTTAAAAGTGTTCATCACCACCAAACCACTACTATAAAGAATGTTAGAGGTCCTTCTTTAAGAAAAAAACAGATTAAAATATGAAAATAAAATGGTAATAACTATGTATCTACCAACAATTAATTTAAATGCAAATGAATTAAACATTCCAATCAAACGATAGGGTGGCTGAATGAATGAGAAAACAAGCTCATTAAATTTGCTACCTATAAGAGACTCACTTCAGATTGAAAGATACACACAGACTGAAAGTAAATGGATAGAAAAAGGTGTTTCATGAAAATGCAAAAAAAAAAAAAAGCTGTGGTAGCAATACTTAGACTAAACAAAACAGACTTTACAATAAAGGCTATAAATAAGAGACAAAGGACCCCATAATCTCACTTCTGACTATTTATCCAAACAAATCCAAAACATCATATCGAAGGGCTATGTGAACCTATATGTTCATTGTAGCATTATTTACAATATCTAAGATATGGAGGCAACCTGGATGTCTGAGAATGGATGAATAAAGAACAGGTTGTACATATACAAATGGAATATATTCAATCATAAAAAAAGACTGTAATCTTGTCATCTTCAACAATATGGATGGACCTGTAGGTTACTATGCTGAGTGGAATAAGTCAAACAAAAAGACAGATATCATATGATCTCACTTACAAGTGGAATTTAAAGAACAAAATAAACAAAACAAAGGAACTCAGATACAGAACATTTCTATGGTTGCCAGATGGGAGGAAGGGTGGGGGAGTGAAAAAGGGGAGGAGACTAAGAGGTACAAATGGGTGTTTACAAAATGGATATGTAAAGTAGAGCATAAAGAATATAGTCAATAATTTTGTAATAACTATGCATGGTGTCAAATGCATACTACATTTATTTGGGTGATCATCTCATGTTATATAAATGTCTAATCACTATGTTGTACTTATACTAATATAATACTGCATTCCAACTGTAACTGAAAAATAAACAAACATTAAAAAAATTGAGAGCCTACTATACTGGTTATTAAGCATTTTAAAATCTGTTATGTAAACAGAATTTCCCTCATTTCATTTTTGTTTAATAAATCCGAGTAACTTATCATTTCAAGGAAAGAGGGGTGTTCATTTTCTTTGATAAATGAAAACCTGTAGATTTGGGGAATTAATAGATGTTATATATTCTCTTTCCTCCTTTTCTCTTCCTACTGCCTCTTTTCCTCCTCCCTCCCCTTCTACTTCTTTTTCTCACTCTCCATCACTTGTTTCTCCTTTCTTCATGTTGACTCAACTTTCAAAGAGGCTCATTCATGTGTTGATCCACAGTAGATCTATCAGAAAATTAAGTGCATCTCCTTCCTTCAGAAAATATACAGGCTAAAGTAATTGGAGATCTGAGGTGGTGACTATGATGGATCATCAGAAATTTAGTAAATGTACACATTTCTATTAACAGAATAGTTATGGAGATGGGAAAACACAAGAAATAGGGGACTCAAAAGTGATCAAAGATTTAAAACCTGGTAACTAAGAGAAGAGTGGAAACAGTAGTCTAAAATAGGAAAATATGAGGGGAACTGATTTGAAGATGTAAAATAATGGTATGGAATTTACATAACCAAATGGAAATTCCAGCAAGTAAAATTTCTAGGACCATATTTTGGCATCTGGTTTAACCTGGACTTTTCATTTCACTGAATCATTAACTATTACGTTTATAAAACCTATAAAATCATCTTTTTATTTGATGGAGTTATCTGTAATAATAGAAATTGAACTAGTAGAGAATGTAAGAGCCCAAAGGGGAGGGAATATGTTCAGAAATACTAATAATAATATTGCTTAAAATGTCAGACACTATACTTGTCAATGTATGAAAAATAACATACTTAATCATAGAAATATGACAATGAGGCAATTAGTATTTTGCTGTCATTTAAAGATTAGGGAACTGGTACGTAGTCGTCAACTCAATTGCCCAAGTTCACAGAATTGAGAAGTGTTTAGATCTAGAATCTGGCTCTAGAGCCTGAACTCTAAAACGGTACCAAAAAAAAAAAATGAGAAATGATTACACTTATGAGTGGGAACATCAAGGTAGTCATACTTGGAAAGACATATGGAATGGTCAGAAAGAGTGGGAGATAGAGAAGAGTACTCTCCTATACAGAAGTTAGGACTTTCTAGAAGATGCTGTTAATCACATGAAACAGAGAGATAAACAGTCATTCACTGAATCAGTGATATCAATTAGTGCCCTACTGTTGCATAATAGAATATAGATTTTTTTTTCTTTCAAAATTACTTCAGACAAACGAAGAACTAAGAGTTAACATTGTTACTTAACCCAAAATTATTAACTGGTAACACCAGCTCTGAAGAAATCCTGAGGGTACCAAGCCCATGAAAGTTAACTATGTTGACACATATGCACATGAGTTACGTTTTTCTAGTAATCAAAATGTAAAAAAAAAAAAAAATCATCCTATGCTTAGCAATGCCTGAGTACGTCTGCATTTGCTCATTCAGTGGTCCTTCCAATTCTGTTTTACATAACCATCAATAATAATAGATAATAATAATAATAATAATAAATAACAGGAGAAATAAAAATCCTATTCAAGATCAATAGAATAAGTAATGATGTATGTAAGAGAATATACAGAACACTGGCCTTTAAATATACTTACAAGGAACTTATTCTTCTTAGTAAATTCAGTAAAACAGAATATAGAAAATATATAGACACTAGTAACCTTCATGTTAACATTCCTAATATATGAATTTCATTCCATCAACACAGTCTTCTGAAGCTATAAACTGCCTTCAATATTGAAATGTAGTCTCGGCAGCTCATTGGAGCAATATGAATTTTAAATTATAGATCTCTATAATTTTGTTGCTCAATAAAAGTTTAATGTTTTTAAAATTCACATGTAAATGAAAATGAAAGAATCAAATAGTAAAATAAGACATTTTGCTTTCTTCTCCTCCCTTGAATCTATTGAAAATAGCAAAAGAATTACATAACTAGTAGCCAATTGTATAAACATATTCCATGTGTGACAAGAATAAGATCGATAAAATACCTAAAAATAAACCAAATAAGAAAGGTCTAAGACTTCTACAGCAAAAACTATGCATCTTTAATGACAGACAAGCAAAGAAGATTCAAATAAGCCGTAATTGTAAATTTAGAAAATTCAAAATTATGTTAGTGGGAATTCTTGACTAATTAAAATATTAAGTTAACTTCATCCCAGTCTAAATCTAGGTTTTCTTTTTAACGTATATAAATTGACAGCATGATTCTCAAAATTAAATCTGAAATTTGAAAAAAAAATAAGTAATTTAAAATAAAATAAGACCAAATTTCTACCATATTTCATACAAATTAAAAATATATGGTATTTAAAATATAATAATTACATAAGAATAGACATTGACCAAATAAGAAACATAGCAGCATAGACACTGATATATGAGTGGAAATTTGGTATGTAATAAAGGTATTATTTCAAGCTAGATGTGTAAGGCTGTACAATGAATGACATTGTATTAATAGGATATCTAATTAAAAAATAAATAATCACCTCAAACTTTATCTCATGTTTCTCTCAGTAATAAATTCTAAATGTTTAAAAATGAAAGGTTAAAAAAACAGAAGAATAAATGTTTTTAAAAATTTAGAGTAGATGATATGTACAACCTTGGGTTGAGGGATGCCTTTTTAAGTATAATCGACACACCTTTCCTCCCAGCACCAAGAAAAGGCGAAACACGTAAAGAAAGATGTTGATAAATTCGAGGACATCAACCTAGAAACTCGATAGATAGATAGATAGATAGATAGATAGATAGATGATAGACAGACAGACAGATAGATAGAAAAAAAAACAATAGAAGAAAAAAAAGTAGGAATGACACTACTCGGCCTTGTTGCTATTTCTCCCACTGTGTGTACTTTACCCAAGTCATCTGGACTTCCTATACTTCAGTTCTAGAACTTCATTCTCTTAGATTTTTGCCTAGTTACTTTTCTTATTTCAATCTTTTCTCTGTTCGAATTCACCTCCACAGGAAAATGTTCTCTGATTATGCTAAAATATGTCTGTTCTTTAAATAAATAAATAAATAATCTCTTCCAATTTTCTTTTTCTGACTAGAACTGAACTCTACTTGAATTATTACATAATTATTCATTTCTTGATACCTTTCATATTAGAATGCAAGGTTCACTAAGGCATGGATATTACTTTACTCTCCAGTGTTTTCTAGAATCCTAGAATTCCTGGCACACAGTAAACATTTGAATTTTTACTGAACAGAAAAGAAAATGACTAAAATATAATGACATATAAGAATGTCTAACAAAATGGCATGTATAATTTTCTGCTTACTAAATAATATTTCCTTCTCTTTCATTCTTTGATGTTCAGAAAGTTTCAATCTAGTTGGTGAATACGGCTAATACACAAATAATCAAAAGTACATTATTTCTTAATATCAAGTTATGTTTACTTCTTTATTTCTATTTAATATAATATTACAATAACCAAAATTATAAAGAGGTATTCATGCACCTGCTTTGTACCCCTTGATCATAAGAAATCAGTTTATTAAAAGCCAGAAAAATTGAACTTTTCTTAACTTTGTGATTTACATAAGAAATTTTATTGGGTTTTTTTTTTGGCTATCTTTGAGTTTATGATATATCTCAACAGAAAAAATATGGAAACCTTGAGAATGAGAAATAAACTCTATTCTTAAGTTATACATGTCATTAGTAGATACGATACATTCACACATGTTCTAGGCAAGGAACTTAAAAGGATAACTTCACAAATGAATCTATATTTCTCTTACTAATTAATAAACACCATGCTGTGAGTAACTGGTGATAATATACTAATAAGAAAAATCAATATATTTACACTGAGAGTCAAAGTATTTGGTAGTGTAGAACAAAAAATGTTGTATCATTCATTGATCCTTTAGCAATTCTCTAACTATAAAGAAGAAAAGAGAAAGCTAATTACTTTAGCAGGTATCTGAAAATGATAAGATTAAAACAAGCTAATTATATGTTCTTGAATAATGACTTACTTTGATGAAAGTAAGTTGAGGAAAGTCATACTGTGAGTCAGTCAAAGAAATATTAGATTTTACTAATTACAACATAATCCCGATCCATTTAACTGTCCTTACCTATTTTAAGAAGCTCACATAGAAAGAGCAAACATTATCAAACAGAAATATATAGCACATTTTCCCATGGTATGCAAGATAAACTGAAACTCCAAAGGTGTTTGTATATGGAAGACTGAAATTTCAAATTTACTAGATAAAAGAGCAAAAAAAAAAAAAGTCTACTTTCTTTTTCTAATAGCAATAGTTTAACAGAAAAGTAGTTTTGCAATATAAATGTTTACTTACTTTGGACAGTGTTAGAGAAATAAAACCACACAGCCAATTGTCTTGAAGATTCATTAACTAATGCTTCAGATTAAGTTTTACAGACATACCACCCAATCTGGAAATATTTAGTTTTTATCATAACACATTTTAATTTGCATTTTTCTCATATGAGTATTTTTGAATGGACTGAAAGCCATATAGCTATAGCATTTGACCCTGTTTGTTTGTTTGAAAGCCTTTGTTTTTTCTAATATTAATTGATTATCTATATTTTTTCTTCCAGCAAAACTCAACATAATGAATAGATCAATTTAAGTCTATCTCCATTCTTCTCATGTGAAACATTCAATAATAATAATAATACCTTATATTCAGGTTCATTAAATGGGTCAGTCATTCTAATTATTGCATCTGGCACACAGCAGGTGATTATAAATGGTGCTGTTTGGTGTAATTGGTAGAATTATTAACTTTTAAAGTTACATACCACCTCCTTCCTAAGAACAGTCAGGATCCTTCTCCTGGTCAGAGAACGTGCAGTGAAAACAGAAGGCTTCCTGCCTCATTCACCAGTGGTCTCACTTAAGGCTCTTCACAGGCTCCGAAGTTCTTTATAACTGAGTAAATACCTGGATGCATAACAAGAACAGGGAATCAGATAAGGGCAACATACAAATCTTCTCCTGTATGGTTGAATAGAAAATACATTATCAAGTCAAGTAAAATAAAAAAAAAAAAAAAAAACACAGTCCTGTAAGAAATTTCCACAGCACAACAAAGGAAAGTTGCTGAAAAAAATTATATTACTCACTTCACTGATCACACTAGATCAGAACTCATAACTTTCCTTAAAGAAAAGAAAGGGTTAAAAATAAACAGAGCAAATAAACAGAGCAAAAAAAAAAACTAAACCTCACACATCTTAGAATGGCTATCATCAACAGGATAAGTAAAAGGTGTTGGAGAGGTTGTGGGGAGAAAGGAACCTTTATAAACTGCTGGTGGGAAGGCAAACTGGTATAGCCACTATAAAAAACAGTATGGAGATTCCTCAGAAAACTAAGAATTGAATTACCATATGACCCAGCAATCCCTCTTTGGGGTATTTACCAAAAAACAACCTGAAAACATTTATTCACAAAGATTTATGCCCCCCCACCCGCTATGTTCATAGCAGCATTATTCACAGAGACCAGGGCATGGAAGCAAGTGAAGTGCCCTACAATAGATGACTGGATGAAGAAGCTGTGGTACATATATACAATGAAATATTACTCAGCCATAAGAAAAGATGAAATATTACCATTTGCAATAACATGGATGGATCTTGAGATTATCATGCTAAGCAAAATAAATAAGTCAGACAGGAAAAGTTGAGAACCATGATTTATTTCACTCATATTGAGATATAAAACTGAAAGCAACAAACAGACAGGACAAACAAGCATAGACTCATAGACATGGACAGTGAATTAGTGGTTACGTTTACTAGAGGGAAGGCGGGAGCAGGGATGTAGATAGGTGTAAAATAGGTGAAAGATTTGGTGATGGAAGGAAATTGAACTTGGGTGGTGAACACACAATGCAGTACACTAATGATATTTTATTGAATTGTATACTTGAAACTTATTTTATTTTATTAACTAATGTCACCTCGATAATTTTTAAAGTAAATTTATAAAATATGAAAATAAAAACTAAGCAAACAAAAAAACAAAAATGAAAAATAAACAATAATAACAGCTTCAGGGAGGAAATGACCAGTTTGGATAAAGAAATAATGGAGGGGAAAAAAAAGATTAAGCCCTCCATAAAGACACACATTTATAAAGCAAACTTGATAGTGCAGAACACCATGAATGCATAGCTTGTACTTGAGAAATATTAGCATTCAAATAATCCAAGGTAAAGACATGGAGATAAAAATTATGAGAAAAAAGTAGATCTGGATGACAGGAAATAAAGATCCTATCCAAGTGAAATATTATTTCTGATTAAAAAATTAAGTATAAACAGATGAACAGCAATATCTGTAACATAAAATATTCCTGAGCTGAAAAGTATTCAGAGAAATGGGCCCCATCAACTTTGGCAAGTCAATGAAAGTGATTCACATCTTTAAACTACTAAGAAAGTATGGGATTCTAACAACAGAGAAAAAAATATCTACAAAGGACCAAATAAAAAAACACCAAAAAAAAACAAAAACAAGCCAACTTTATATTTCTATGAAAACCGAATTCTACAAAAAAAAATAAAAAGTTTTATAATCCAAGATTTGTAAGTCTAAATGTCCTAAAATATTCTCAGGTTCAGGGCGAATGGTGACATGAACCTTACTGAGTTACTTTTTCCTGCTCTCTTTGCGGCCAACCTTTACCTGCTTTAATTTTCTGGTGATTTTTTAATTTTTTTTTTACTAATTCATACGATATCACATTTAGATAGTTACCATTAATATAAAATTTATGTAATCAAAATTAAATGTTCTTCGCCAAAACAGATATTTATATAATAAATTTATGGTATTTTAATCTAAGCTATGACATTTTTTAAAAGCCCGTGCAATGGTTCACTGTTGCTATTTAGCAAGACAATTTGAGCTTCATATTATCCACAGTATTAGTGATTTTATGGGGGTTATATTATAAAAGTTCCCATTAGCTATTACATGGTGTTAACTTAAGGAAGGTTCCAGGGGAAAAGTATTCTATGTATCTAAATTGTGAATTCTTACTAGAATAACCTATCAAGAGTTCAACTTGCATAAGGATAAAATAACTCTCTTGGCAAAAAAAAAGGGGGGGAAGGGATTTTGTCACTAATGAGTACAACTTGGGATACAAGTTATTTCTCCCAAGAGGTGAAATAAAAGTAGCCCCAGTTTTGTATAGAGAATGTTCCACTGCTCATGACATTCAACAAGCACTTGAGTACTGTGATAAAGTGGTGCTAGAGACATCAAGATAAGTAGCATCATTGCTTGTTCTCTGGGAGTTTATATTTCAATGGCGATGACAGACAACTGACAGAAAATTAAAATGTTGGCTGGAGAGTGTTACAACAGAGTTGTTCATAGGTTATTATGGGACCCAGTAGGTGTGGCATCCAACCTAGGAGTCCCTGAGGGTGACAGAGATCATGGAAGCTGGCTTACCTATCTTCTGCCTGTGAATGGCATGCTGTTAATTTTTGTATGTTAAGGTATATGAACTGGATCAGATGATCCAACTTTGGAGCAAAAAGAGTTGTAAATATATATGTACATATCTATACATACATATGTGTGTGTGTGTGTGTGTGTGTGTGTGTGTGTGTGTGTGTGTGTATAATCTAATTTGTTTTCCTGGTGTGTTATTTATTTGTACACTAACTGCCTTTAAAAAAAAACATTTGAGGTATGACTGACATACAAAAAACTGTACATATCAATAAATACAACTTGATGAGTATGGAGGTAAGTATACACACCCATTAAACCATCACATAATCAATGCCATAAACATACCCATCACCGAAAAGTTTCCTCTGTCATTATCATCATCATCATCATCATCATTATCATCAGCTTTGGGTGAAAGTTGAATATGGGGTCTACACAGTAACTTAGAGTATGTATTTCTGTATAAAACAAGTTATTTTTCTCATTTACTCTTTGTATTAATTTTAAAAACACAAATTCAACTGAAAGGTATGTTATATTTTAAGTACATCTGGGAATGAGACAGGGAATAAACTGTACAGTTGACTCCTGGACAACACAGGGGTTAGCGGCACCGACCTCTACACAGTCAAAAATCCATGTATAACTGTTGATTCCAAAAAAGACTTGACCACAGTCATCCGTTAGTATCCATGGGAGATTGGTTCTCCTGCCCACTTCTGATTTTCATTCAGTAGATCTCATACAGACACTATCTGGTCTGCCAGCACATACCTGAGTGATTCTGAGGCATGTGGCCCACAGTGCACATCTTGAAAAGTGATGCTATGAAGAGCAGCAGCAACCCTTTGAGAGGGCTTTTATTTTTTACATTTAATACATCTGGCAGTAGGTTCAGTGAGGAAAGGTTTATACCAATTAAGTAATGGAATCCTGAGTACAAAACAGGATAATCATAGCAAAATGACATTCAGCATATAGAATTGACATTTAGATCTTATATTTTATCTAGATTGTTCTTCAATCAAACACTTGTTTATATCTTTCAAAATAATTTACCAAATTGTTTTTAGTACCAAATAACATTCATGATTGATGGTATTGTCACCATGGGACAGCTAATCTACACATAATGAATATGTGTGTATGTGTGTGTCTGTGTGTGTGTGTACGCACACACACACACATATGTATATATACATACACATATATGTATGCATACACATATGTATACATATATTCAGATATGTATACATATATATATATATATACATACACACACATATATAATCATAACTGAACTAATCCATATCACTAGACTGTGAGTGTTTTAAAACTTACTGCCGCAATACAAAACAGATGACTTCCTTCATCTGCTTTCTTTACTTTGGCTTCAATAATAACAATCAGTTTTTTCTGCAGACAGAAATGCCTTTTAGTTTGCATAATTCTGTACTCCAATATTGCACTATATTCAAATATATGAAACTTTTGTTTAAGATGAATAGGTGATAAAATGTTTTACAAGGTTTATTTTTTTCCATTGCTGCCATAATGCTTTGTTATAAAACAAACAATAAAAAACATCATCATTAACACTGAGAAAGGCACCATAAGGTTAACACGTTTGCTCTTATTGTGATATACTGTACACGACTTGGCATTACAATAGTAAAAAGCAAATGAAAAGTAAAATAATAAAGTTTTTTCCACTTTCATTGAGAACTAAACAAAATAAAATATAAATTTGCATAACCTTTGCTAAAATCGCTTACTTTGTTCTGAAATTAATCTTCCAGAGTAGCTTTGAAAATTACTAAGAAAGATAAAGTTGAATATATAAACTTCCATTATGCTCTTTATGAATATTTCTATAAAGCCAAAGATTTAGAAATATTTATTCACATTTTCAGGTCTAGAGTTCTATATTTTCACGGTATGTATAATCATTAAATTTCAGAGATCCGACCTTTTTTCCACAAGGTGCTATAGAACAAAAAAGTCAAATATGAATATAGCAATAAATAATTCTGATATAATAAAGATGATTCAGATAACAAGCTTCTAAAAACCAATGGGTGACTGACCAGGCAAAGACTGCTGGAGCTTAGTGAATTAATACCTTCAGGCCATAGTTCTCTTGTGGGACAGCTGTGAGGCTCACATCTTACACACTGTCAGAGTTCCCACAGTATTCGACTCCAGGTACCTTCAGTATTAACTTGCTAGAGAACACATACTTTATTTGTTCTCATATCTTTGTCCAATTTTCCCACTTCCCTACTGGTTCTCTCCTAAACCTCATCTTGTATCTGCTCCTAGAAAACACAAACTAAGGCAAAGGATGAGAAGTATAGATGATGAAAGAATAAAGCAGGTTTGAAAGCCATATGCCTGTGTGAAAGGCGTTCAATTTAAAACAGAAAAAATATTCAAAACAATTCAAGTAATTCAGTATAACTGGAAATGAAGAAGTGGTTTGTGGTAAGATAAGAAGCTAGAAAATTTGGGTGGAGATTCAGTATATATAGAAAGGTACTGAGTTAAAAAAATGAATAAAACATGGTCATAGTTTTCTAAGACTTTACAGTTATGTGTGTGTGCATGTGTGTTGGGGGTAGAATATAAATTCTAATGAAAGATGAAAAATTTCAATATAAGAAGTGTAAAATTAAATTACAGCTATTTATCAAACAGAATGATGAGCTGAAATTTTATCTGAGCTACTGAAGATGGTATAAACTGTACAAAAGGCAAAACGTGAAGCACATTTGTTTTTGTTTTTGTTTTTGTTTTTTTGGTACAGCAACACACTTGCCTACCCTTCAATCAAGAACTCTTGAGTTGTAAACTGACTCAAGCATATAAAAGTGGGAAAAGTGAATCTCTAATATGGTATCTGAAGCATTCTGTTTGCCAAAACTAGAAGGTGTATTATTTTATTTTGGTGGTTACATAAAGCAAATGAGATCTTAGTACTTTGCCTGTCAAATTTATTCCTGGGAACCCCATTATTCATTGGCCATAATCTGGGATCTCGGTGTTAATTCATTCCCAGAGATGTGATATTTAATGCATGTTTCTGAATTTTTGTTTGTTTGTTTCAGAAAATTGTGATTTTTTTCTCTCCTTTCATACTGAAGAGTTGGGTTTCCCTTCCCTTGTCTGTGAGCTGGATCAAGGTTTGGGAGGAGGTGCACAGTTAAGACGTGATTTTTAAATCTCCCCTGCTGTCACTACCTACTTAGTTTATGACAACAAATTTCCCTTAAGGTTGAGAAAACCACATCAGTTCCAGTTATCAGATGAATTCCTTCTTGCATGCAAGAACAGCAAGAAACTATTCTAGAAGTTTCTTCTTCAATCTGTGTCTACTTGGAATTCACTTCTATCCAATAGCTTGATAATTGGAAAAAAGAAAAAAAAATCTCTGAACAGTTGGTTAGCCTTAGAGCATAAATTCTGGAGCCTATACAGACTAGCAAAGAAAGAAATATTTTAAATGACCATATATGGAAGTATTGTATATCAACCTTAAATTATTTTCAAAGATAGGGGTAGAGCTATAAATAGTTTCCCGTGGTAGTGGCTAATGGTGCACAATGTTGGTGACAAGGATTATGGGGAAGGGATTCATCAATAGACACTTTGAAATTATCCAGAGTTTGAGAATATTCATTTCTATTGTAAATTCTCACCTAAAGAGATGCACCAGGGGTAATATATTTATATTTTATCAATGATATAAATATGTATACACACATTTTTAAAAATAATAAAGTGGTCCAGGAAACACATACTCGAGATATTTGTTATTTACCTTGTCTGCCAGCCTCATGATACCAAAAAATGGGTTTAAAAACAAAGCATCCATGGACACAGGAATTAATATAGAATATCAGCAAATATTTATTGAGTTCCTATTACTTACCAGACCCTGATCCAGACTCTGATGATGCAGCAATGAAAGTACCCCCAAAATATATAAAAATAAATAAAGAAGCTTGTTTTCATAGAAATTGTGTTCTAGTGGTTAAAGATTTTCATAGTCAACAAACCACAAACATCCCCTGACAAAAGGTGAGTCACTAGACTTCCTGCTGAGTTCCTAAAAGCCAAGCGAGAAGCCCAGAGCTCTCCACAGACTGATTATCCCGGATCCTTCCATCCTGGGGCAGGCATAGTTAGTAATGTTTTATCACTATAATAGACACTTATTCTTGACTGGCATTTCTTTTCCTGTCTTGCTCTTGCCAGAAATACTCAGTGAATGATATCCTCAAACCACAGTATCCAAATTTACTTCCTAGTATGACATAATGGGAATGATCTCTTTTCAATTCACCAGTTTTGGGATGCACTTGGGTATCTAGTACAAGGCCAAATGCCCCGTAGAAGGATAGAATGGCCTATTGAAAACGAGTACTGTTAAGGCAGGAAGAAAATATTCTGTGAGTTTGAGGTGTTTCTTGTGACATATGATATCTGCTTTGTGACAAAATATATGATGTGTGTCTGTCCCAGATAGAGATAACATGGGAAGAAAGTGTGGGTGATGTCTCATGATTCTATCCAGTGACAAGCTTTGGGACTCATTTTAGCATTCAAAAGAAGCAACTGGTATATCTATTAATGATTCCACCAAAGTGGGGGTTTCTTGAAACTAGCCTAAGGTTAATCTGTATTCCTTAAGTAACTGGTAAAATAATTAAAAAATGAGGCTATTATGATAGACAGAAAAAATCTGTTTATCATAGGAAAATAATAATGCTACATAGTGAATTTCAGAAAGATTATGGATGTCAACTAAAGTATTCTTTGGAATATTTCACTTCATAATGACAAAAGAAAAGGCAGTCTACCACAATTCAGTTACCTTCAATTGATCAAATATTACAATTTACACGTTACCTCCCACAAATTCATATATTAGCCCTATTCTATTATAATTTTTCCGCCATTACAGATTTGCTCTTGCATTCATTCATTCACCCATTCCACAAACATCTTTTTATACTGATTATCAAGATAAAGAAAGTACTGATTTATAAGATGATACAAAGATAAATGCCTGCCCTCAATAAACTTACAAAGTTTAGGGGTAAGAAGGATGAGTAAGAAAACTGATATAACAAAATTTGGTAAGCGATATATTAGAGGATGGGGCTAGGGGCTAATGTGATGTGTAGCAGGCAGGAATGGGAAATTCTATCATGACATGATTTTAAGCAATATTGAAATTTTGTTGAAGATTAAGCATAAGATTTATTGCAAACAACATCTACTTAGGAAAAACATATGTCTAAAAGGTTTAGAGGTAAGAGAGCATGGTATATTCTAGAAAGTTCAAAAACATTCATTGACTAGAGTGGAGGGTGTAGATAGATAATATTAAAATCATTAATACACACTCTTGTACATACAACATGGTGCTCAAAAAATATGTGGACTAGAGAAGACAAATATGAAGTCCCTGAAGATAGCCTTTCTATCTTTAGTGTTCTTCTTGTGAATTAATGCCATGTCTTCAGAAAAACTCTGTATGATAGACAAATATTACCTATAAAAATACAGAAGACACTTTAATATATGAACAGTCACTCAAAATCAACATTGTACATTTATCAAATTACCTTTTACACACACACACACACGCAGGAATGAGACACAGCAGATAGTCTAACTCGGGGAAGAGAAAGGCAGACATTAGTGGGAATGAAGTAGTGCCTAAGTAGGCAGCTGTGAGCTCAAAGTGTATAGAAATTTGTGTAAAATGGAATAAGATAAAAATAATTGTGTTTTTATTGTTGGATTTGACACTGATTGTGAATAGTCTCCAAAATATGTATGCTTGTTTTGGTAGTTTATTTTTCTAGAGCCATTGGGACAAAAGTCATCTATCATCTCATATACAAACAGAGAATTTGCACAAATGTAGGGAAAACAATTTTTTGAATGTGACTTTCTAACAATTTGTAATTTTGTTTCATACAAATAGTTAATTTTTTTCAAATGCTCTTATCAATATTTTTAATGTCTCAATTAAGACATATAAAACTCATAAATATGAAAACTTCAAGTTAAGAATACTATAAGTTTCTGGGCCTATATTCATCATTTCCTCCCAACTGACTAGTGATTAATCAATGCATGCTTATTACTTTTATTAACTCACTTCAGACTGGCTTTGAGAGAAAGATTTTAGTTATAAGTAGTAATTGTTTTTCACTTTAAAAACCACACAGCAATCCTTGAGTAAATTAAATTACAATCTTTTTCAGTTCCCATATAATCTGTATTAAATCTAACAGAATTAGCCACAGTGTTAATGTTCTTATTTCTTCATGACAGGCTGCAATGTTCCCATAGAGGAAATGCTTCCTGCTTCCTATGATATGGCCTTAGTCACAAACTGATGTTGTTTTTGCAACATATATGATTAGCATGAGAAATGCTAGCCCTGTAACAAACAGACCCCCCCTACCCCGCCAAATATGTCGCAAACACAGTAATTTTTTTTTTTCTCATGTAACAATTCAAAGGGAGTGTTCAGGAAATCACGCAGATTTCCTATATACATGATTCATGAACCCATGGTTCCAACACCCTCAGAAAATTATTATAGGCATAGGGAGATAATCAAGGAAATTACCCCTGGCAAGAAAGATACCTTACAGCACCTGTCCAGAAGCATTTGTAACATACAGTGACTTCTTTGAGTCTCACAATTTCCCCTTTCCCGAACAAGAGTTTTAATTTTATTTTGCTGTCCTCAGCTGACATCTGTACATTAAGGATTTGAAAGCATAGTATGGCATGGGATATAAGGATAGGAGCAGAGAACAAGTATTTTATACCAGCTCAACAGGACCCGTATTGGACTTGATGGAGAAAACTGTGATGCCTGACATTGAGCTGGAGTCAGAGACTCAGTACAAATTGAGACTGTGTACTTCGGAGAAAGGATGAGTATTCTCTATCTATGGAAAGTATGTCGCCAGTGAAATAGAAATGGAAGAAACGTATGTCTATTTTAACCAAAGTTCTGGTCAGTAGAGGAGTCACAACATGAGAGGATCCTAGATTCCTAAAAAATTACATAGAGGAAAGATTCTTACCTATTAGCTATACCAATTGCAACTAATTGACTAAAAAAATAATAATAATAAAGTCTCATTGTATTAAGCCATTCAGACTTCATCACTTATAAATGCTAGCTTACCTAAAGTAACATATACCAATAACAGACATGGAAACAAGGCTCTAAGACGATGCAAAAGGAATTGCCAGTAATATGGGTTAGGAATCAGACTAAGAATTAGGGTCCAAGTTGAATAGAAAGAAAAGAAAAAAATCTCTATATCTCCATTTTACATTCCTTGAGTGAGTTCCATTAAGTTGAACAACAATTTATTGAACATGGCCATTGACACCGCTTAACTGTAGTCTCTTCCTACCTCACATTCATATTAGCTATAATCCGACCTTACCAAATTTTTTCAAATTCCTTATATGTGACATGCTCCCCCAACCCCATATCACAGCCTTAATAAATATTTTCTCTGTCTGAAATAAAATATTCATAATTTTTCCAATCACTACTCAAACTTTAGGTCCTAACTTGATGTCCCCTCAAAACCAGGTTACTGGACTAGCGCAGACCCCTCTTATATGATATCACAGCACCTGCTTTATATTCTCTTATTTAGAAAGTATTTACTAACTCTCCTATATACTAGGCATAGGGTTTGAGGTTAGGGATACTTGTGGATATGATGTAATAGATACAGTGTGCACTTCCTATAGTTAATGAGGATGGTAAGGGAGTGGTTAAGAGTCATACTAAGTATGTTAATTTTATACAGACATTTTGATCTGAAGGAAAGGTTAGTGAGAACTTATAAATTAAATTGGTATTTAAGAGGTTTTCACAGAGGAAATAATGGAGATGGGATTAGGGTGAAGAGGAAGATTTAAGAATCATGGTACAGAGTGCAGAGTTTATCTCGTGACACATCTATTTTGCTTGCCCAGCACCTGTGTTCTTGAGCTGGAGTTTATAATAAAATACATGAGATACACTAGATTTTAACCAATGCCAATTTATTTTGCTTTAAGAGAAGTGAGAGGGTAGGAAAGAACACAGAGCTCATAACAAAGTCATAGCAGAGACTTCACAACCCCCAGGAACAGGGGTTGGCTACAGTGACAAGGCATAAAAATTGGTTGGGCAAACCACCTCATGACAGAGAATTGGTAAGCTGTGAGTCTCTCTGGAGTTTCTGTTTTCTGGTCTTGTATCACTCAGAGATATGTGAAGAAGATCCATCTCCAGTGCAATTGTATATTATTAATAGCAATTACTCATTACTCAATAAATTATTTGTCAATGTGGTACAGGTGTTTGCTTCTGTACTTACTATTCTCAGTCAGATTCTCATTTATCTTGAATCCTGAATCTTGTCTGAAGATTCCTTGATTTCACACTGTACTGAGGGTTAGCTCAAGGATCAAATCGTCAGGCTTACCTGAATCTAAAGGAAAGCCTTCAAAACCAGTTGTTCGCATCTGACGTCTGCTCTAGCAAAGGAAGCATACATACCACACAGGAAGACTTTGGTGTTGGCAGAAGGTGTGGGAAGCAGACAGTTCAGACAATTCTAGAGATCAGAATTAATTCTGAGATCCCAGAGGGAAAAGAGTAACAAGAAAAGCAGCACAAGAGGAGACTACAGAGACAAACATGGTTACAACCACAACAGTCTTCTTCGCCTATGTTACAGAATTCTTTCTATGAAAAATGAAAAGTCACTGAAGGGCTTTAATGTGTGTGAAGTTTAATGATAAGATTTGATTTTGAAAATGTAAGAACAGCCACAACATAGGTGCTTCTACAAAGGGGATAAAGCCAGACTATGGGAACAATCTAAGGAAATATTATTGTTAGGCAAGACTAGAGTGATGGATGTGGAGATAGAGAGATATGTATAAATTTAGGAGATATTTAAATGGTAAAACTGACAGACTGGCTGACAGAGTGGATATGGTAATGGAAGAGATATGTGGTGGGAGTTAGCTCCAACTGGATGTTTTCTGTTATCACCCAATGTTTTAGAGACCACCAGAAAGCCAGTGTTGGAATGCAAATCATATTTTTTGTCTTAGACAAATTTTGAGATAAAAAATCCAAGTAAAAATATCCATTAGCAAGAAGACATACATTTCTGAAGCTCAGAGATCTGTGGGATGGGGCTCTGCCTTTGGAAGCCAAGAACCTATAGATAGTGACTAAAGCCATGGGCATAGACGACCTTGTTAGAGAGGGTCTAGAAGAGGAAAGTGTAGAATATAATTGAGTCCTGCAGATCTCCACTGTATACTAGGAAGGTGACAAAAAACAAATTTTTAAAGAAATCTATAATATATGGCCATGGAGAATGAGGAAAACCTGAAGAGTGTGGTATTGAAGTAATTAAAAGAAGAGTGTTTTACCAAAAAAAAAAAAAATGCTGAAGCCTGAGTAATGTACATTGGATTTACAGTTATGGAAGTAATTGGTGGCCTTAGTGAGAACTAATTCAATGATGTGACATGGTAGAAGCCAGTTTCGTTTATAGGCTGGGTGAGTGAAAGTGGCAGTGAGTATGATCAACTCTTCAGAGTAGTTTGAAAGGAAAAAAAAAACCCAGAAAGCTAGAAGAATAATAAGAGACATATTAATTTTTTTAAAACATAAAAATAAAATTGATAATGTGAAGTTCCTGAACGGGTAGGAGAAACTAAAAGAACTGTTAACATTCATTGGAAAACTAAGTTTTATTTGATTATAGATGATTCTGGATGGCCCTATGAGCCTATTTCCTTTTCCCTTCGGTTTCTTAGCAAAAAGCTGGCTCAGTTGCACTAAGCCAGTCCACAGAAATAAAAGCTTGGGCTGATTACATTGTTCCTGGCAGGCAAGCGATGAGCCCTGAGTATGCACAACCCTTAAGTTGTTTCGAATATGGAGACCCCTTGATGATATACTTCTTTTACTCAAGTGTCCCTAACCTCTTAGGCTAACTTATAAATATGTAAAGCAGTGGGGTAGGGGGTTGTTCCCTCTTGGAAAGCCTCTCTCTGTATCACATGTGCTATCTCCAGCTTGCTGGCTAAGGCAAGCCTCCTCTGCTGGAACCCAGCCCTTGACACATATAGAAGCAGCCTAGCCTGTGATGGAAGTTAACAGGACTGCGTGTGTGCTACTTCTCTGTTTTTAAGTTCTTTCTTCCCTCCCTAATAAATTCTGTTATACTTTTGCACTTGAGTTGGATTTCTGTGACTCTCCGCCTTATGAATCAGTAACAGTTAACTGTTGCTCTACCTTCTATTATATTTTAGTAGACATCTATAGGACATCTCAAGAACACAGACATTACAACCACACACACATGACAATCTCACAGTGTCTTCAGGTCTTTCTGAGGAATGAAAAAATAAAAAATTCTTCTGTTTTTTACCAATGAACGTCAAAAACCTCAATCAAGCAAAGTCTGTCTCATCGCTTGCTACATACCAAGTGCCCATAGAAAAAGAAAAAAGTCCAAGTTATCCTAAAGCTGGTTAACTACATTCACGACACTATGTCTTCACAAAGTTGACATGTAAAGTAAAACTGTGTCTACTTTAAATTTTCCTTTCTTCTGGATTAACAAAACTATCTCAGTTCTTTCGACTTCTAGGAGTCTGCTCTTCTGGTTATAAATAACAAACATACATGAGAGATCATGCAAGATTCATTAAAATTTAGGGAAAAAACACATATTTTGTACCTTTCCCCTCTTTTATCAGAAGCTCCATATTCAGAGGCTATAATGTGTGTTTGGAGTGATGAATAATGTCACTTAGTGCCAGAGCAATACTTGTAGCCACTGTATGTGTCCACAGTCATAGCCAGTGAATAGGTAACATAACTTTCCTTAATATGTCCAGAACATTCAAATATCAGCAATGAAATACGTCCCTTTTGATCATATGCCAAGTACATATTTGGGGATTTGTTATGAAAGCTGTTAATTGGTATATGATCAGACAGAAATTGCTTTTTAAAAAATCTCTGACATTTCTATCATATATCATCATGTCACATTCAGCTCTATCATGATAGTTTATGGGAACATAAACATGACACAATTTGTCAATAAAATGCAATACAGTAGAGTACCATGCTATAAGCCATAAGATTGAAGAACGAAATCAACAACTTCAGATTTGAGACTGATGGCCCATTGCCATAAGAAACTAACCTGAATTAAATGCTAACACACTTTACTAAACATTTTAATTCCTTCAGTAGATAAATAGAAAGCTTTTCCCTCTCCCAAAATTAAGGACATTCAATCATATATATCTTATTAATAAAAAAGTGTTATAAACTATACATAGAGAACAAAGTGTCTACAGAAAGAATTAAAATGTTTTATGCCAGATATGACAGAAATTACGTTTCTCGTAGAAGTTCTGATTTTATTTCATTTTATAGGCATGCTCATGGATAAGGAAGGAGGTCAAGTTATCACATAGAATTATGGAAAGCATTATTTCAATCCTTTCATAGTAGAATGCAAAACACTGTATGTTTTATCTATTCATTTGGCTTTAATGGATATATTATTCTTTCTTTCTCTTTCTGGCTTATATGAAGAGCTAACCCCAAATGGTGTAAAGAATACGAGATCATGAATACACCAGATGTTTGATGCAATATGTAAAACCTGTCACATGAAGAGAAAAGTTGTTTTTAAAAGAATATTTGAGTATATAACTCCTATTCATCTGCTTTTTTTCAGACTATACACAGACTTTTATATAAATTATAAAAGGCGGTTCCACAGATGAAAGCTGTTTGTAATTTGTAGAGACCATTTTCTTGTCAACTTGGTAGTCTTTCTCATAGCTGTTTCATTATTAGGCAAACCAATTAAGTGTGCTCAGAGTAAGCTACATATGCTAAGTACACAATTTGTATAAAATTCTAATCTGTTCATTACCTTTATACCAGAGATTTTTTTTCCCCTTGACTTGGAGTACTGGGTTCATATTTTTAATAAGAATTTTGTGTTAAAAATGGCATGCTGAAATGCTTGACATGAGAATTCTCAAACTGTCTTAACTAGATTTTGGCATTTAATAAGCTGTAAACTGCTGAAGCTATTTGCAGATGAAGTCTCATTTTTGTCCATCAGCAGGGGGCTGGAAGCATAATTAATTGAGTGAAAGTTAAAAGACGGACAGCACGGTTACATTTATGCAAATATTGCAGCAGAACATCTAACGGAAGAGAAAAATAGCTTGCGACCAATTGGTTTGGTTTTGGACCAAAATCCACAGGGTCCATTTAAACATTGCAGATTGTGCATCTGACAATTAAGGCTTACAGTGTTTTTTAATACTTGCTGTGATGGTAGGAATAGTAGGCAAAAAGTCGAAGTCCAGAGAGACAATTCTATTTCTGCTCTCATTTTTTTTCCACCTCTCATGAATGTTAAAATATCCTTGTAAAAAATCAAAAATCAAATGATGCATGTGTGTGCAACCATATGCCAGGCTCTGCTGTTCGTTTCTTTTATTCATATCCCAGGCATATGTACCTTGCACACCAAAGGTTCCATTTAATTAAAGTTAGTTAAAAGCTTAGACCACAGAGATCAGGACAGCTGCTTGAGATATTAACCTGGATGCCGTTTGGGGATGGCATAAAGCCTTAGCTGGTATACTATCTGCTATTATATATTTTGGTGGGTTTTTTTCCCAGTAGCTGTTTGCCTCATAAGGCCAGTGACTTTTCCTTAAATGGTTGGGAAACATTAGCTTCTCCAATGATCACAGGAAATTTCAAATTGAAATTTTGCATATTCCTCATTTGTATGTTTTTCCTCCCGACTGTAAGGCTCTGCATGACTACCTTGGTGATTGATTTTTGACTGGTCCCTTTGTGTGTGTGTGTTTGATATGTTGGCTATTCAGTAAGACTCTGCTCTCCAAAGAGATTTCTTCAGTACTCTTTTGTTTTTTCTTCTCATACTTCTGTTTCTAGGGTAGGTCTACTTGAGGTTTTAACTCTAACTTACTTTTTTTTTTTTTAATGCTACAGAAGTTAGATTTATTAGTAAAACAAAAGTGGTCTCTATATGTGTGTGACAGAATTCTGTGTGTACTTCTCTTCAGAAAACTGAAAAAACACAACTTTTAAAAACTTTTGGAAATATCTTTAACTGTGATTAGAAATATTACTAATAATCTTTCTATCTGAAACTTTACGAAACAAAGTTTAATCCCCAAAATAAACAGAATACAATATTTCTGATGCCTGCCAGGAGATGGTGCAGATCAGAAAAACAAATCAAAACCAAAACAACAACAACAAAATGCCCATGGCATGTCCTGAATGAATGTCTTGAAAATAATCTAAACTCAAAGGCACATAAACATTAAAATATGAGAGGGTAGAAAACTAACAAAGTAAATTAATTCACATGGCAATTTAATTAAACTTCCCATATTATTTATATTTCATGAAATTCTATATCTATTATAAAATGTACTATTGTATAATTGTTTCCTTCATTAAGTCAAGACATTAAGCCCATGGTGAAAATATATTTTATATATTGTTACATTTTTTAATAAACATAAGTTAATATCAAATGTAGAACATGATTACATAATTTCCAGTTGTGTTAGTTTAGCCAATTTATATTGCTGAAAATGTTTCTCTATAAGTATATAGTTATTATACACATTGTTTTGGCTGTCCAAACACTGAAAATATTTTCAGTTTTATATTCTAAAGAGTGATATTAAACAATTTTTGATCAATAATCTCTTTCAGAAGTTAATTTGCTGTAAATTTTTATGTGAACACACAGCTACATCAAGTGCATTATATATATGAAATAGATCATATATATCATATGTATTATATATACATATAATTATATATAAAATAAATCCAATCCTAAAAAGTTTTTGCTTGCTTTCTTTTATTAAGTGGAAAATTGTGAAATGTTTCTAAAGTAAATCATTTTAAGGTAAATATTTGTCCAAACAAAAAGGATTTTCCACTTATTCTAGTTATTATCATGTTTTCCTATACATTTTGTAAATGAGACTCTCTTAAAATGAAGCACAAGATTTCATTGTTGTTGTTGTTTATTCCAGGCTTTTGTTTAATAATTTTTTGGTTCTGATAAAGAGCAGCACTAGATTTACTGAGACACTCTCAAATTTAACATCATTCCAACATGTTGAAGCTGTCTAATAATTTAGAATATCTCTTTTCATGTAATAGAGTGTAAAAGAGAAATTAAAATAGCAAATAAAAATTTTAAACTGTAGAAGTTTGGAGGAAATTTATCTTATAAATGCAAAACATTTGAAGAGAAAAATGTTATTTTATGTGCTACCTACTTTCAATGACAATATATTTCGTGCTAAAGTAAAGTAATAAGAGTGATGCCTCTTGTTTCTTGTTTTCAAATGTCAAAGAAAAAATTTAAAGAGATAAAATTTTTTTTAAAAGTTGTATAGTTTTAGAATCTGAGTAGTACATATTCAGCATATATTTTACTCTCGATTAATAAATAGCAAAGTTTCAAGCCTTAGAAAAAGAAAATCAACCAACATCTGTCTTTTAGTATATATCCCTCTGGGATAAGTACCAGTTAAGACTACTAAAAAAGAACGGCAATAAAATTTCTGCTGGTTGTGAGTCAGTCAAGCTTGTAATCTTTCTTTTCTTGGAAAGCTCATGAAAAGAAACATGGTAAACACAAAACCACTTCTAACAAATTTGTTTGCCAAATTTACTCTATCAAGGTAGAATATGAAATGTTATAGACATATGTTGTGATGGGATTAAATACTATACTTCTGGGAATGATTAGATTTCTCCTCCTATTTACTTTGAAAATTGAGTGTTTCCAGAAGTAAATTTGAATAAAAAAGATAAATACTAAGATTTTTTTTGGCTTTTCTACTTATATTATTAAACCATCTCTAATTAATTGGGCCAAACTAATTGACATCAATAGGAGATGGAGTACAACACCTAAGCATAAAAATGTGTGTACATGGGTCATATAAAATATGTATGTATATATATATATGTGTGTTATATATATGTTTTTCAAGTTGCTTTTCCAGGGAGATAAGGACATAATAATTCATTTTATAACTTTTTATAATATCTTATATAAAGAAAAAAATGTCTATACTTCAGAAAAAAATAAATTATTTTTATTGAAATATGTGAGTCAATGCCTATAAAAATTTAGTATTCCTTCTGGTAAAAACATTTGTAATGCAACAAGAGAAGAGCAAATACATTTGCATGTTGGTCAATTTCTTTTTACTATAGAACAAAATCTAAGTCTCAAATAAATAAAAAGAATGATGACAAGATAAAATTTTTATATGTTTAAAAGGCATCAAACACCATATTTTACATTCATTTTTCCATTTAATACTAATTTTACAAATGAGAAAAATGGGCCATAAAGAGGTGAAATGGTTAGGTTTAAAGTAATATACCTAAGAGGGGAAGAGGCAGGATTTGAACTCAGATCTGTTGGACCTCAAAGTTCAAACTCTAAAATATATTTAAGAGCCATCAAGGCCATATGTCTGATGGAAAATTAAATACTCATTTTGTTGATGTGGGCAATGTCCTATGTTTTAGACATTTTTAAGACTTTCTGATTTCTTTTTCCTGACTGAATGAATAAATGATTCATATTTGCTTTTCTTAGAGGTTATGACATTTTAGGAAAAGTATAGTGCCTGAATGCATTGATTAAGTTCTCTCAACATATAAGAATGTTTCACTGTTCTAGGTGCTTGATAAGTGCGAGGCAGGAAGACAGAAATACAAGATGTATGCCCTCACTGAGTTTGTACTGTAGTGAAAGACGGCAGAAGGTATTATTCAAATCTATGCATTCAAAGAGACAGAAACCTAAATACAAATGGTAAACTCTCCAACCACAAGAAAACATACTAAGAGGTAGATCCTAGAAACAGTAAGTCCCAGCTTCGGTGGAAACATATTAATTATTATATAATTATACTCTTTATATCAATATGCTAGCCATGTTCTCAAAAAACTGGCTGAAGACAGGAAGAACTCATGACATATAAATACTGGAATTTCAGACTATCAAGGAAATCAGAAATCACGTGGTCAATACAGGAAAACACAAACAAACAAAGGTAGTAAAAGCAAGAGCTTGCATTAACCATCTGGATGAAAGGCACTGATGTTTCACCAGTTGGTGGTTTAAAAGTTAGGTATCACATCCAAGCAACTTGTTGTTTTTTTTGTTTTTTTGTTTTTCCCAAAAACCAATTTTAGCTATGAACATCTACGGCTAAGAAGAGATATGAAGCAAAAGGATACAAATACTCAAAAAACAAAAGGAAAATATTTAAACAAGTAGTATAACTTGATTTATGATATAGTTACTACACTTTTATCCCATGGGGGGAAAAAAACTGTTCTCCAGACTTATCTCCTGTAAAACTTAATTGGAAAAGATATCATAAGCAACAGTAATATTATATGACTATCACAATTCTGGATCAAAATCGTATAGGATTTTAAATTTTAACTCTGTAGTATCATTGTATCCATACTGTGCGATATTAGCAAATGTACTATTGTAAGAATGAAGTGAGCTAAAACCATTCAGGACAGATATGAACTACACAAACTTAATTTTAATACTGTCAAATCTTATCAAAAAATTAAATCCAGAGGAAAAAATCAAGTCTTTTCTCATAAACAAATATAATAAATACTTAAATGACTGCCATTTACAAAGAGAGTAATTGGTCCCAGGTTTGAAATTCTTGTACATGAATACTGGTTACCCTTTGCACATATCATCAGAAAACAAAAATGCAAGCCAGGATGTCACTAATATATCAGAATCCAGGCTACATTTTTTTACTCAGATTAAAAAATATATATAGTGTCTGTTCTGTGAGGAGTTCCTCAGTTTCCATTCTTCGCCCTATTCCCTAAGGAAGTTTGTCTCCAGAAGGTCCATTTCCAAATTATTTCCCAGTGAAGAAACTGTTCATTTATGATATACTAATATCAGACTGATATCAGGATAGTGAGAAAGTTGAAAAAATCATCATGTTCATACATTGGTATTTCTAAAAAGACTCTTAGATGAGTAAAATGAGACGCTTAAGTGGCCTCAAGACTGAGATCTGGAGTTGAAACTCATCTCTCCATATTTCTAGGCCTATCATGACATCTGCATGAAGCAAAAGGAAGCAATGATGATAAAATAAGTCATATATGTTCTTGTGTAATGATTAGCTTAACTCCGAGGAAGTCAGAAGGGATTCTGAGAAAATATCCAGCAAATGAAAAGAAAAATATATAGTAGAAATAGACAATAAACATGTTATTTTAACTGCATCAAGGTAACAAAATTTAGAGATACATAATTAAAATGGGAGTATGTATGTGTATAAATATTTATATATGTAAGTATGCACGCACATAGTATTAATATGCACAGAATATTAAACATGCTTTTTGGAAATGTCTTTTAGTTTTAACGACTGCTTGCTAAATTGGGTTGCTTTCATTAACTGCACTGTGAAGAACGCATAGCAGAGAGCCTCCTAAACCAGGTCATCACACAGGACATGCTGTCATTTCGGACCTGGCTCCTTTAGGCCGTAAATTAAATGTGGTAGAATCATTCAAACCCCAGTGTTTAAGACTTTAACTCAGTAAGATTAGCTTTCTAGACTTACCAATTCTATATAGCTATATAGTTTCTAAATTACTAAATAATTCAGCAGAATGTAAAGGCCTAAACAAAATAAAAGCAAATGCTTCATTCTAGTTTCTATGATTCGAGTGGTTTGCTTTTGAACAAAATAGAAGATTACACTCAGTCCATTCAACCAATCTACTGTTGCTATTAGAACAGCAGTTAGAGATTCAACATGAAAAGAGCAAGCACATCTGGTGCTAAGCTCTAATATCTGAGTGAGTATGTCGGAACTTATACCAGGGAAATACACTGTACATTTGTGATAAGTGCAGTAGATCAAAGGCCACTGGTGTAAAAGGCCGAGCAGCAGGTATGTGATTAAGATGACTTCACATTCACTCCGAGGCTGTGTGTTTAGAAATCCCTCACCTACTTTCTACTTCTGTTGAATAATCTGGAGATCAACTAATAATTCCATGATACTATTATACTAGTTTCAATTTTCTAGCTGGCTTATTCTAGTTTAAATGCCCTCCATGGGCTTACATATGAATGATACTGTTCAGATTCCAAAAGGGGCTGAAATGGAAAGTCTCTCCCTCACAGCACTTGTTGAATTGCCCCAAAGCAGCAAAAAGGATAAAATAAAGCAGAATAGGAGATAATAGTATAATGAGTTTATATAAATCATTTAAGATTCCATTATCCGATAGAACTACTGATTAATACAATAGACATTTTAACAACTAACCTTGACTGAATGCTACTAGGTGCCTGACTTTGTGTTGTATGCTTTATATAAATGATATTATGTGATCTTAACAATCTAAGGAGAATGTATTATTTTTATCAGTCTCATTTGTAGAAAATTGAAAATGAGTTGTGTATAGTACATTACCAGGGTTATATGTTTTATAAAAAGCACACCAAACTTACCTACTGCACTAATCTATGTTAAATTATATCAATGCCCCATTTGGCACTGCCTAATATGGTAGCCACTAGTCCAAGTGGTTAATGAGAAATAAAAATATATGAAGTAAGACTAAGAAACTTATTTTTTAGTTTTATTAAATTTTAATTAATTTTAATGTAAATAGCCATATATATCCTATCAGACAGCACTGATCTAGAGCAGTAAAAATCTGTATATTCCTATTTTAATAAGTAAAATCATCATTGGAGTAGTGAGAATGGCATACTGTCTCTGCAACCTTAAAAACAGAATATTGAGTAAAGGAACCACACATGATTTATTGTAGTAAAATACTCTATTAACATTTCAAGACACACATTATGGAAAAGTATTAATTTTGCATTGACCAACTAAATATTGTCATTTTTGACACTATCATTTTTCTCCTGCTAAATATGCTCAAATTTTGTAAAACCTAAAGCACCCCCATGCAAGTGAAATAGTATCATTTTAAAGTACTTTTTAAAAAAATGGGCTCCAATTTAAAATTTGTTTCATAATGAGGATTTAGGAATAAGTAAAGGCAATAATCCAAAGAAGGATAATACTTGTATGACATAGTTGGTAGATATGTTCATATAGGCAGTTTATGATGACAAATTTGCACTAGAAAATAGTAACTTTAACAAAGGGATAAAAGAAACTTGACAAGTTACACAGCTATCATCCCTATTTTTTGGTCTTGCACTTTTAGGCTGTCCAATCTTTTTTTTAAAGAAAACATTTTCTTTTCTATGTACTTCACTTAATGTTATTATTAGCTAAAATAATTTACTTCATATGTAGTATCATGTAACTCCTTTTCATAGTCTACGTGGGAATGACTCATGGAGGTATCATAAAATATTATATCATAGAAAATAATAAAGTTACCTCTGTCATCTTTTTTCCATAACAAATAACACAAGTTGTTTGTCTTCATTTAGGAACTCACTTGTTGTCTTATGTTTTGGTAGTTTAATTTGGTAGTTATATTTTATTTAGTTTCTAGGATTCATATTAGATATGGCATGTCTAAAAAATTTGGTTAACATAGTTTCTTTATGCACAGTTTTATTATCATTATTAGTTCAGATTTGAATACTAAAATTTTGAGTAATAGTAATAAGGAAGAAAGAGGTAGGTCCCATGGCAACATTTACTCTACCTCCAAGTGAACATGATTTATAGTGACTAGAAGAAAATCATATATATTTTTCCAAACCTTTTCCTTTCTTTAGGAGTTATATAACTTGAACCCAGGCTGCTGGAGAGAAAATATCACTTGCTTATAAGCATAACAATGTGACAACCAATAAAAAGGTTTAAAATCAATACAGAAACATCTATTTTTGCTCTTTCTATGAATAAAGAAAAGTGTACTAAAATCATAGTTCCAAAAGTCAAGCAAGATTAAAACAATAAAGTAAAAATCTAAAAACAAAGCAAAATCATCAAAATCAAAATCAAAGTATTTGAAAAATATTAAAAAATATAATAACTCCAACTGGGGTATTCTGACAACCTTCCTCCCTCATCTTCAAGAAAAGTTGGAATTAGAAAAAACTATAAACACTAGAAGCCTGACTTTCAATGTAATTATAATGGCATATGAAATCTATGTAAACATTTTATGAACAATTTAAAACACACAAGAAAAAATAGTAGTTATACTTTGTTGATACTTATGCCAGTACTATGTCTTCCAAATTCAAACTGGGCAAATGCCAACTAGACACAGGTGTACAAAACATGAGCAGGTGAAAGAAATAAAATGTTATTATGGAGAAAATATTATTTTTGTCCATTATGCATTTACTTTAGGACACATCTGTTATGTATTTACTAGAGGTATAGGTTTATATGAACAAGTTTTATTAAGTTATAATTCCAAATCTCTATATTTTATTCTTCCCCAGGCCTATGTACTTTGCACTGAAGTTATAATGTCTGAGTTATGGCAATAAATTTATTCCAATGAATGCCACTGAAAATTTTATTAGGTACCTGATTCAACTATGACATCACTCTGAGATTCTTAAGGTGACTATTTAGAACAGAAAACAATGTACGGTTTTAAAATGTTATTGTTATTTTGGGTTTGAGTCTACTCACTAGTCATTCTGATTAACGGCTTTTCTTGGTTTTTATAAACCCCAAGGAAGGGCGCTGTGTGGACACCCTGGAGTCACGGCCATGGGGTGTATAGCAAAACTTAAAAGAAACTGGCAATGAGATCTACATTTGCAAAGGTAAAACTCTATTTCACTTAATTTATTTAAAATTTATATCAGTTCTTACTCTCAAGTACCCAATGACATTGTTTTGCAGAAAAAGAAAAACATATACAATGGCAAAATTGATGAAAATGTACATAATTTATGTGGTAGAACTGAAAAGGAGTTAGACTTTGAATGTGAGGTAAAGATATTTTTTTATTAAATTTGTGAACTCTGGGCTGCTTGACCTTGAGAAAGTCATTTAATTTCTCTCTTTAGAACTTTGGATTAGTTGATTTCTAAGAACCACTCTAGGTGTGACTATATATCTATGTATATTTTTCTATGTTTATATTATTCGCACACACAAACATACATCCATATACACATATACAATTTTATAGTTATGACCCTGATACTAACACCAGACAAAGAACACCACAAGAAAAGAAAATCACATGCCAATATCCCTCATGAACATAGATGGCAGATTCCTCCATGAAATATTAGCAAGCTAAAATCAACAGTACACTAAAAGGACCATATACCATATCAAATAGGATTGATTCTAGAGACTCATGATGGTTCAACATCCACAAATCAATCAAAATAATATACCACATAGCAAAATGAAGACTATAAATCATACAATCATCTCAATGCATATAAAAAAATGACAAAGTTGAACATATATTTATGAAAAAAAATGTTCAACAATGTAGGTAATAGTGGAACTGTACCTCAACATAATAAAAGCCATATATGACAAGCTTACTGCTAAAATCATACTCAATGGTGAAAAGCTAAAAGTTTTTCCTCTAAGTTCAGGAACAAGACAAGAATGCCCACTCCTGCAACTTTTATTCAACATAGCATTATAAGTCTTCACCAAAGGAACTAGGTAAAACATACTTACACATATTTACACATATACACAAAAATGGCATCCATATTGGAAAGACAGAAGTAAAACTGTCACTTTGTAGATGACATTATGTATAGAAATCCAAAAAATCCCACCAAAAAAATCCTGTTAGAATATATAAATTCAGTAAAGTTGCAGGATACAAAATCGATATACAAAAATATTTCTATACACTAATAATAAATTATCAGAAAAAGAAATTAAGAAAACAATCTTATTTACAATTGCATTAAAAAAGAATAAAATATGTAGGCATAAATTTAACCAGAGTTGAAAGACCTGTACAAAAAACTTTAAGACAATGCCTATAGAATAATATTATTAAAATGTCCATAGTGCCCAAAGCAAACTATAGATATAATACAATCCCTATCAAAATTCCAATGGCATTTTTTATAGCAATAGAACAAATGATTCTAAGAATTGTATGGAATCACAGAAGACCCCAAATAGCCAAAGCAATCTTGAGAAAGAGCAAAACTGGAGGCATCACACTCCCTGGTTTCAAAATGTATTACAAAGCTATAGCAATCAAAAATAGTATAGTATTAGCATATAAAAAAACTAATACATAGATCAACAGAACAGAATAGAGAACCCAGAAATAAACCCAAAAATATATGTCAATTAATTTATAATAAATGAGTCAAGAATATACAGAAAAGAGACAGTCTCTTCAATAAATGGTGTTGGGGAAACTAGACAGCTACATGCAAAAGGATGAGACTAGATTACCTTAGACCATACACAAAAGTTAACTCAAAATGGTTTCAAAATATGAACATAAGACCTGAAACTATAAAACTCCTAGGAGAAAACATAAGCAGTAAACTCCTTGACATTGGTCTCAGCGATGATTTATTTGAATCTGACTCCAAAAGCAAAGGCAACAAAAGCAAAAATAAACAGGTGTGATGATATAAAGTTAAAAACTTCTGCCCAGCAAAGGAAACCATCAACAAAATGAAAAGGCAACCTACTAAATGAGAAGAAATATTTGCACATCATATATTTGATAATTTAATGTCCAAAATATATAAAGAACTCACACAACTCAATAAGAACAACAAAAAAATTAAAAAATGGACAGAGAAACTGAATAGACATTTTTCCAAAGAAGACACACGAACAGCCAGCAAGTAGATGAAAAAGTGCTCAATGACACTAATCATCAAGAAAATATAAATCAAAACCACAATGATATAACCCCATACCTCACATGTTAGAATGGTTACTATCAAAAAAATAAGAAATAACAAGTATTGGCACAGATGTGGAGAAAAAGGACCCCTTCTGTACTGTTGGTAGGAACATAATTTGGTGTAGCCACTATGAAAAATAATATAGAGGTTCCTCAAAAATTAAAAATAGAATTACCATATGATCCAAGAATTCTACTGCTAGATATTTATTTTTTTAAAAAACCACTAATTTGAAAAGATATATGTAACTCCATGTTCACTGCAACATTATTTACAGTAGTCAACATATGAAAACAACCTAAGTGCCCATTGATATCTGAACGAATAAAGATATGATATGTATACATATACATAAATACATAATGTAATACTATTCAGCCATAAAAAAAGAATGAACTCTTGACATTAATTAAAACATGGATGGATTTGAATGCATTGGGCCAAGTGAAACAAGACAAAGAACAACAAATACTATTGAATCTCACTTACATGCGAAATAAAAAAATACGATGACAACAAAGCCCATATACACAGAGAACAGATGGGTGGCTGCCACAGGTGAGGGGTGAGAAAACAAGTCCAAAGGGATCAAAAGGTACAAACTTTAAGTCATAAAGTAAGTCACAGGAATGTAATGTATAATATGGTGGCTATAGTTAAAAATATGGTATTGAGAATTTGAAACTTGCTAGGAATCTTAAAAATTCTCATAAGAAATAAAAGCAACTTTATGCAGTGATGCATATTAAGGAGACTGTTGCAGTTGATCATTTTACAATATATACAAATACTGAATCATTGTTGTATGCCTGAAACTAATAGATTATATGTCAGTTACACTCCAATAAAAATTATTATATTCTATCATTTTGACTATTTCAATTTCTAAGTTGTTTTAACTTACTATATTTTTATTCATTCTTCCAGAATATAATCTTTATTAATGTCAGTTCATGTCATCATGGATTTGACCAATACTAATACCACACTGATTTAACCAATTCCCTATTGATTATCTTCTGGTAGATAGGTGGAGATTGCTTTAACTACTTCTCTCCAACAAAGTACAAGGTTACAGATGGCCCTGAACTCAACCAGATTCTAAAACCTTGTCTTCTTAATATATGTATTTTTAGTGCTTATACCACACCAAGAAATTTTCTGCCAGATAAAGTAATTATAATAATTACAATGGCTTCCTGACCTTGACATTACCTACAGTTATATGGTCCTTGCTTGTATATCTGACCCAGTGTGGGTCTCTAAGCTGACTTTTGGGTAGATTGAGTTCTGGATTTTGAAAAGACTGTGTTTATAGTACCAAAGAGACCTCCCAAAGCTGATACATGCAAAGCTCCTGTGCTATGGCATCCATGTTTTCTTATATGAGTAAGGAAGTGGTTTACAGTGAGAGGGCAGAGAAAATGGAAAGTGACTTTTGGCGTCACCTGGGAGCCTGGTTTCAGATTTTATTGACTCTCGGCCATGTTCCTGTTCTTAGTTGTAACATATCCTTGGGCTTTTATTTCAGCTGGAATGGGGTGGGGGTGGGTAAGTGTAGAGAAAGGGGGATAGTCTGTGGAGGAATAACGATGTGGTGGGCAGGGAGGAAGGAGGGGAGGAGAACTTGTGTATGATAAAACATTTATGTGTATCTATACATGTATATATATATATATATATATATATATATATATATATATATATATATATATATATATATATATATAAATAGTAAAACTACATTGTCCAATTTTGGTCGATAGAATATACACGATCCTTAGGAAAAGATGAATGTAGAGTCAGACTTTACAAAATCAATAGCATATGATGGTTTAAATAGACTGTAGAAGTACATTAATTACAGGAGGTAAAACTAGAATGAATTCAAAATAATTCTTAAAAGTACCAGCAGATGTTTTTCTATTTCATAATTTCAGAAGGTATACCTCTAAAAAATTGATGAGAACTTTTCCAATTGGTAGGAAACTTCCCATTGGTAGGAAACTATTTCTGAAGTATAACCACTTCAAATAACTTGTAGCCAAAGACAAAAACATAGAATTCTATTTATGGAGGAAATAATGGTCTATGAAATAAGGTTGAACTATTTCCTCTTAAATATGAGTTTTAAAGATTTGGTTTTAGAAAAAATATGTAAAAATAGTCTATTTAATATATGATAGTAGTAGCTACATGCACTATTACCTAAAATTACCAATTTCAAATACATATTTACAGTTTAAAATATTAGAAAAAACAACATGCAAACACAGTAGTAATTTATTTCTTATACACAGACTCATTAAAAGGGATACACTGCAGTTTTGACATTGCATTAAAGTAGAAAGCTTGTAAAAGGATATTTTTGCAGCCTGTTCCAAACAATAAGACATTTTAAGAAAACAGAATAGAAGCTATGCATTTATATATTTTTCATTGCACTTTTTTTTATACAAGAAGAGTGTGATTTCTACAACTTTAGGATAAGTCACTCTAACCATTGCCATATACCCTTGGTCCTATTTATTTCAATTACTAAAGATACATTTGCATAGAACACCTTTTGCTTTCATAGATGTAGTATTCCAATGAGACTATAGATTTTAATAATAAAAAAATATATTATGAAAAAATAAGAATATTAATGATTGCAATAAATCAGATTTGATGGAATATCTACCTTTCTTGGCAAGGCATTCAAGGGCCACCCCTATAACCATATTATTGGACTTTGTATCTGTGGTCATAGTTGAATGAATACACTTGGGTAAACATATGGCCCAGGTTTTATTAATCAGATACTTTTCCATGCAATTTGGTCTAGAATACAATGCAATTGAGTTATGTCAAATGTAGTGTTTCAATTTTTTGCTTCCACCAAAGTAAGAAATATATAACATAAAGAGACTGACTTAGTACTCTCACATATATATTAAGAAAAAAAGTTTTATAAAACAATAATTGTTCTAGGTGTTATATTTTCCTATCTTCTTTGAATTCTACTATTTTAAGTGCCAATGATGGCCTGCTAAACAGAATTCAGGAGCTACTAATGGGACCGAACCAACAATGCTACTTTAGAAAAAGAGTCATGCATTCTCACTGCTGATACTCTGCTCATCCCCAGCTCCTTCACTTCTCAAATCTTGGTTGCTCAACTCTTCTTGCATCCATAAAATATTCCAGTATATTTCCAATATGTTTCACTGTTAATTTATTATGACAGAGTTTGTTTTCCCTGCCCACAAATTTGATCATCTTTGTTTTGAATTTACCGAATGTATTTATAAACTGGGAAATTAAGATGAAAGTCAAAAAGTGTAATAATAATTCTTCATTCATAAAGGTGATATGCACTATATCATATTAAGAGTTTGAGAGGCACAGGAATTTTTGAATCACTGGCTTTCTACTCAGTTGTAGAGTCTAAAACTGAAACAGGTACTATTAAATTTTTTACTTATTTGATTAACAATTAAGTTTAATAAGAAGTTAAACTTAAGTGTTAAAGTGTTAAAAATACTTCATGGAGAACCAAAATCTCTTTGGATCCATGTAAACCTGTTAATATCAACATTATTTTACATATTAATCCATTTATTCATTTTATAAATATGTATTACATGCTTACTAATAGAACTTTGAAAAAACATAAATCTATGACATCTAAAAGTCATGTGGGTCCATATGAAAGATTACTTCTACCATTTGTTCACTATATATGGACTGACACCAAGGATGCACATAGTAAAAGGATATATATAAACTTGAAATCCTAGGGCTTGAGAAAAGAGGCTAGGGAGGATAGAATTTGTACTTTTTACTTCCATAAAATTGTAATTTCTTAGAAGAAAAAAGGAAATTCTATAAACAATGATTCTCTATTTTCTAATTATTTTTTTACAAGTTCAATCTGTCTTTTTAAAATTTGGTCTTCAATTTAAGAATTGATGAGTATTATTGCCAAGTTCTTATATCATTTACCTCAGTCAATTTTTCTTTATCAACTTTAAGAAACAATATCAAAAATCAACAGAGATGAGAATGCATCTACATGAAGTTAGACAGATCAAACAAAACCCAAAATCCTTAGTCAATCTTGTCAGTATTCAATCTTGTGCTCAATATGCAAAGATTATTTTCAGAGGAAACAAAATTTCCCGTCTTCTCAAGGGTCAGAACCAAAATTTCTGGTTCATATAAAACAGCTGATTAAAATAAAATTAAGTGTTTTTTTTTTTTTGCAACACAGTCAAATAAAAGGATCTTCTAATTGTATTCATCCTACTAGCAATGCCTATATACACAGCCTGAACGAAAAGGTTGTCAAATTAAACTCATTATTTCGGCTACCTTAAGAAGAATGTAATTTTGCAAGATGCCATCTCCTAAGTCATGAGAAGCAAAACTGACCGTAGGGTAGATTGCTACATATGTAGCAATTTGAAATTTGAAGAAAAGTTCAAAGGAATTTTAAACTGCATATTTAATAACATATTTATGTTTCACAACCATTATGAGTTTACAATTTTTTGTGGGGGAGAAGCTCAGGTAGTGGTAACAAACAGACCTAATAGGTGTAATGACTCAAACAGAATTGATAATCATTCTTGGTTTCATAACAGTACAAGCACATGTGCTGTTTGCAGTGATCTCTCGCAGTGATTCCAGTGCCTCTGTCCCTTCTTTTTGTACCTCTATTATTCCAATTATTATCTGCATCCATTCGAAGGGAGGAAAAATATGCATGAGGTAGCAGAGCCACTTCTTAAATGTCTTGGCCTAGAAAAGGTACATACCATTCATTCTCACATTCCTTTATCTAGACACGGCCACATCTAACTGCAAAGGCAGAAGAAACCAGCACATGCTGGTCTAGCAGTATGTCCAAGACGCAGAGAATAAAGCTTTGAATGAGCATTTTTACAGTCTCTGCCATATCAGCCACAGGTTGTCAGAGGGGAGAGGAATGAGTGAGCAAAAAGTTGAAGGAATAAGAGGAACAAACTTCTATTTATAAAATAAACAAGTCATGGGAATGTCATGAACACAGGTAATATAGTCAATAATAATTTTGAACAGAGATAGACGATTAATAGATTTATTGTGATCATTATAAGATATGTAAATGTCAAATCGCTATTTGTATACCTGAAATATAATATTGTGTAATAAAATATTTAAAGAGAATAGACAAATTGTTTTGGAAAAAAATTATATATATCAAGTAAAAGATTTTTATATTAGCTTTGAATATAAAGATATAATATGCTAAATTTATCACTGTGAATTTTAAAATGTGACAAGTTTCATTAAGGCTTAGTAAGAACAGAATTAAACCTATTTGTGGCCATTTTATTTCCTGCTTCAAATTTCACCCTATTAGTGTTGATGAGTCTTTTCTGCTCTTATTTGTTCAGAGAACAATTCTATTATTAATATTTAATCTAATATGCATCTCTTATTGGCTAAGATAAATCAAACACTTTCAAGTTATTTTGTTACTGAGACTAACATGTATTGACTTCTTACAATTTAATTAAATGGCAAAACATGACCATGATAAAGGGGAAAATCAACCATGTATCTATAATCCAAGAAGTTGTACAACCAGTAAATACAGATATCCGACGATACAGAATCTTGAATTTCACTTTTTTAGTATTTGAAATACTGTCCCACCTTTTTGATGCTTCCTACATCAAAAAATATTTTTAAAATTTGTGAGCAAAACTGCCTTCACTTAGATATTATTTAGGAAATATTCTCTTTGTGAGAAAACACTTTTTAAAAAATTTACTTGATTGATAAAACTGCAATGGATATTTCAAATAAAATGCTTAATTTAAAAACCCATAACAGATACTATGGGCATTTAAGGCTTCGTGCTGTATTCCATTTGGTTCAGAGTATAGTTTTCATGATTTATTGACAGCTGCTATACATGGTTCTTTATTTTCAACTCAGCCCAACCCTGGTCAGACAATACAACCCTCCTGCTTTTTTTCAATATTTTCCTAATATCTCAGCTCATTTAATTCTATTGATCCGCTGAAGAGTATAATGGCACTGAAATTGGAATTAATAGCACCTCCCTTTCCCAGTGCTAAGAGCTTTCCCATTGAGTCTGTGGACCATCACATGAAATAATAAAAGTAGACAAAAAAAGTAGAGTGACCTTTATCGGCTACTATTGTACTGAAACATTCAGCAAACCTCAGAACATCATTTTCAATTTTATAGCACTGTTTTCTTAAATAATAAGAGAAGGGGGAAAAAAGGAACAACTGACCCCTGCTCAGCATTTACTTAAGCAGAATTGGCATTAATAGAGTATTCTGTCAAAAATTCAAGCTCAAGAAAATGTATGGCTTTGTCCACAGCAGCAGCTATCTTAGCAGATTGCACTGTCACTGCTTCACACAAAGCGCATTGCAACACCATTAGTGGACATAAATAATGCACAAGCTCTTATGCAGTACTCAGCTAAGTGCATGGAAACCTTGGGCTCCTGTTGTCAGAAATTCAATGGATTAGTACCTAGATTTATTTTTAAGTCTGTAAAGCACTTTGTTCTTGACAGCGTTCAAAGTAGAAAGAGTGCTATCCTGAATGTGCATCTTAATACTGTCAGTCCTGTCTTGTAAGAGAAGATGATATATGGGCTGCAATATTGCATTTTAATATTTAAAGTTTTCACTGTGCAGATGCAAAGAAATATATTAATAGTTATCTGCTCTTACTTTATTGATCTGGGAAAGAATAAAGATAACCTGTAAAGTTTCACATTGAGGCTAATAAAATAGAGGCATTACAATTACAATTAGTAAAAGGGATACACAAATTATAAATGTTACATATCATTGTTAGACATTGAATTTCTTCTTTCTAAATTAATATGGTATATTTGAAATCATATTTAAGGGAAATTTTGGTACATGTTAGTCGAATTAGCCCTATTTACAGTTCTAGAGTTCCTTCAACTGCATAATAGTATTGTTTCAAAGGTTGATTTTACATCGCTACATTTTGCTGAGCAAGAACTTCTAAAATGTTACTCAAAATTGCTTCCCTATAACTTCAGAGATTGAGGGCAGTTGCTGCCTGTAGATATGTTTAGGATTTAAGCCTGATAATCTTCTGTGCGATGAAAGGATAAAAGATACTCTTGTATAGATTAAAGACAGTTCTCTATTGATACTGAGGATGTAATAGAAGAATGGAGATATCTCATGTGAAGGTCAATCTTTCTCAGTTCTATGAAGACATAAAATCTTATTTTAAATAATAACAGTTGCCTTTTCACTCAGCCTACATGGTCTTTGAATTTTAATACAATTTATTAAAATGTCACTCAATAAATTAACTATTCATTATCAAGCCCTAAGATTTTGAAGTTAAATATTTAACTAATGACTATTTATAATTACATACATTAAACACATTTATTAAGCTACATGCATGATTTTATGTCAAACAATTCCTATTTGACCATATCTGACTCTTTAATTAAAATTTGATTTTTAAACACTAGTTTCCCGGGATTATGAAGACTCATTTAATTCCACTTACAAAATGCATTGTTGAATAAAAAGAAGATACATTTATGTTCCATTATTTCAGAAGACAATCCATCAAACACACTATTGAAAGGGCTATGATTTGCTGCTCCTAAAGACAATACGGTGAAAACTCCAGCACAAACTAAGTCTCAAGATGCATTAAATATATCTTTAAATGAAAAGATCATATTCTTCAAAAAGAAAGTGACTCGAAGAATTTTCTATTGCAGAGATAAAAATCTTCAACCTAGTACATTCATTAACACCAATGCAGCTTACATAGCTAAAAGTTCAAAGACCAATAAATAATTTGCATATTATCATCAATAGGTGGCGCTTTTCCCCTTTCTGACAGTCTTGATCACAGAATTCTGGTAGAGTATAACTTTTTATTAAGTGTTGTGAGTTTTCAATATTACCTATAAAATACTAAACACTTCAACTGGTTGAAAGTTAATTTTTAATCTTTGCAGATTTATAAGCATTAACATGATTGTGGGCTCCTGAAATTATTTTTTGATGAATCATTAAATTTTGTTATCAATAACTGTATTTAAAGAGAGTGCTCCGTTACTTTTAATGTTTAGACATTCATAAAATATTACTCAATTTCTTTAATCTTTGAATGATTCTCCACTTGTGCAAGTAGAAAACTTCTGCAAAGGAGTTTATATATGGTCTCTTAAAATATCACTGTCATCATAAGTGTACTTTATTTATGATTAGGAGACTTGTCAAAAACGAAACATGCATTTATATTATCACAAAATGCATCTTGAATATGTTGAAAAAATGGTAAACATAAATAAAAATTTCAGCAAGACACATTTTAAAGACACCTATCTACGTGTTGATAGCTTACATAAGAATTTGATTTGTTTACACTATATTATTTAACTAAACCTAAGGATTACAGCCCCTCTTAAATCTGTTAATAATAGTTGATAATTTTTATAATTTTATAAATACAGAGGGATTTATAAAAACTTATTTTAGAAATCATTAATCTAAATTTGCACTAAAAATCATGTCTATGAAATGTTTCTTTTAGAAAAGCATATAGTCATAAATATGTAGTAACTACCTTATATCTAGACAATGTACTATAAAAATGTGGTCTTTTTTATCATCTAAAAGATGATCACCTAATGACAAATGATTTAAGATATCTTAAGGGTAACATGATTACTTTCTGACTAAAATGACGTTTTTTTAAATAGTATATCTTAAGATTAGATCAAAATAAAAGGTACTTCATTTTTAATAAATAAAATTATGCCTAGATCTACTTTTTCACATCTTATTCCTATATTTACATGTCTCTGTTCTTATTTAATTCATTCAGTAGCTTTTCTTCTTCAGTTTAATGATGTACTTGCTTTGACAAATTTAGATCCAAAACTCTTACCTTAAAAAACACTTTATAACCAGTCAGAAAATTAAGGAAATAGTTAAATAGATTCTCTAAATAGTATGAACTTTGTACATTATTTAGATATAGTTATATAAATATATTACAAATTTTTTTTTTATTTTTCCCAGAATACATAGCATAACCCTACCTACTCCTCTAACTATAGCAAAAAAGAAACACATTTTACAGTTAAATTGGGTTTATGCCAGATTAGTTTAAATATTCTCAAAAGAAATGGTATCGTATAAGTAACTAGACAGTTTTTTTGTGTTTTTTTTAACATGTTTTCAGAGATATTCCCTTCCTGAGCATGACTTCCCTAGAATCATCTGAGCATTGTCAGTGGGGATCCAAACACTTGCCCACATCTTATGTTTGTTTCATCATCTCTCTCTCCCTCAAGGTAGAGTTAGGTAGTATCAAATTCAAAAGAATTTGATACTTTTGCTTCATTCTGGAAACGAAAGACTTTTCTAGAAGAAATCACATTCTGGAATTAATGATCTATATGGTAAAGATGCAAGAAGATGTATTGATACTAGGTACCGCTTTTCAGGTATCTTAATAAATTTTCCTGTATTTTGAAACTCTTTTGGGAGAAGAACACATTATGTTATAAAGCAAAGCTTTGGGAGGTTCATTACACATAGGTTATGCTTGAAACAGCATGGCTCTTTGTGTAATTCTGGGTTGAGCTTATACATAGACCGACATTATAAGGTTATAGTATAAGACAGTTCAAGCAAAAACTCTATACTCTCCAAATTTAAAAGGATGACTGTAACTCTCATAAATGTCAAGTATCAATAATACTATGCTTAAACAGTCTTGAAGAGACAAAAAAATGATGTGATAGGCACAGCTCCACATTATCAAGACAGCAGTGATAAAGTACAACATTTAAGAGATTTTACTAACAGTTTAAGAGTTCTGGCACAGTTTAGCCTATGTATAATGAGGCTTCTAAACGTTCATCTCACAGAACTTGCATTTGAAGAGATAAAATACTTTACAAATTCTATTTCATTAATCTTTACAATATCTCTGCGAAGAATTATGAATACCAATCAACAGATTACAGAGTGACAGCACTGAAATATTGAATGACTTGCCAATCCTCTCAAAGAGAGCCTTGAAGATTCTCCTTACAATGTAGTTTTTTTTCCTTTTTAATTTCAGTACTCTAAGACCAAGTTAATGGGTTAAATCCTATAAAGAATCAACATGTTGTACATTTTGGGGCAGAAGCAAAGTATAAAAAGGCCTAAAACCTTAGCATTTTGAATTTAATAACAGGTTAAAGCAATATTTCAATGCATATTATGTGACTATACAAAAGCATGTTTTTTAAAAAACAGCATTATAATTTTGACTACTATACTACAGTCAACATTAATGCCAGATAAGATTTTCAATCTTGCAGCAAATTAGTCTAGCCATATTACTAAATACCTTATTCAAGTGATTTCAACAGCACATGGCTTGCATTGTATTAACAGCTCTTTAAAGGGCAGACATCATCACTATCAAGAAATAGCTATTGACCACTTACTGTGCATAACTTGAGTTCTTGAAAGATTATATTGTTTCTCATTTGTTAAGCTAATCATTTATAGAATTGTTTTCCATGTTGACAAACCCAGCTCACACTATATCCATATAGCAAATATTTGTCCAGAGGATCTAAAACATTTAAAAGGCATTTTAACAAATTATTAAAAAATTAACAATTATTCAACTATTTATAATAATAAATACATAAAGTATAGAAGCAGTCAAAAATTACATAACAGAACCAACATCTGCCAAGTTCCAAAAGAAATATGAATTCTCCCATTTTGACCAATGTCCATATAACTAAAAAGCTTAATTTATTTATTCTAAACTATTAATTCTGCCAATTCTTTCCATCTCGACTACCACTGTCTCACTCCAAGCAGGATCACTGTGTACAGTTGTACAGTTTTTCATTGTATAACCCTATAGGAAACCATTTATTCTGCAATCTCTGAGAATGGCACCACCTAGAAATGTGCAGGACATGAACTGCACATCACGCACAGGAGCCCTGTGCCCAAGTTGTCATCCTCTCGCATCTGCGCAGCTGCCGTCGCTTCCCATTTCATCTGCTCTATTTCCATTATTACCTGCTCCAGTCATTGTTTACACTGAAGCTAAAGTGATCCCTTAAAAGCGCATAATACGCTATGATATTTTCTTCTTTAAAACACTTCAAATAGCTTTTCATTACGTTTCAAATACAATTAAAGTCTCTTACCATTTCATTTGCTGTCTGCCTTCCTTATGTTTTTATTTTGTGGTTAACTCTCTCACTCACCTCGAATGCCCCTTCATCAAAGCAGCATTATCTGACGACTTTATTTTAAATTAGCATCTCTATACCTCTCCTTTTATGACTCAACAACTAATTTCTTTGTGGCACTGCTTATAATTAGCAATTAGTCTTACATTTGTTCATTTACTTTTTTCTTATTCTTTACACGATATTACTTACATACAAAATTATCACACAAATACAATGTTATCAATGTCATTCTCTGGAGAGGTGCAAATTGAGCCTATAGTGGAAGTCATTCCATTAATATTAGTGAAAACTCATTTGTTTATTTCATCAGGGTTTACATAGTGCTTTTATATTTCCCATTTCTTCTGTAGATTCTTACATCCTGTGCATGAGACACAGCAAATGTTATTATGTCCATTTTATGGATCATAAAATTGAGGTTCAGTAATGCCAGTTTCTACACAAAGTCAATGAGATTATAAAACGAAGTTGTGACTTGAACGCAGGACTTTTTTGAGTCCATATCTAGAAATCTTGCTATTATAAACAACAAAACAATTGATTCCTTTGAGTGGTCACACTAAGATACTGAAGAAACATGGTGTTGTATATTCAGCCTACAAAGAATGTGTTAGTCCCATATTAAAAAGAATGCAATGCTACTATGATGTTAAAAAATATAGATTGCACTGTAATAAACCTTGAATATAGTACTGAATTTTGACCACAAATAGATAGATGACTTCTTAAGGTTATTTATTTCACAAAAAAAACTATCAATTGCTGAAATAGTCTTCAGATCAATAAAAGTAAAACATAATATACTTAACATAGGAAGTACTCATAGCATACTCTGCCAATTACTTAATCTTGTTTTAAAAAATAGTTCTGTGTATTTGACACCTATCAAAAACTTAGACTGAAAAAAGATGTCTGTCAACTACTATACCTTCTAAAAATCTAATCAATGTGTCCAATTTGCTATTCATAATTTGCATAGCATATTTATGGCTTTATTCCATATTTATTTTTTATTTTCTTATCACCAACTTTGTGTTCATCAGAAATAAAAATCAAAATTCTGTTACTTTGACAATATGTTTGTGTAAATATATAAAATGCATTTATTAATTTACACAAAGAAAATTATATTAAATTTTGAAAAATAATAATGAGAAACTATATATATGGTTTTACTGTAAATATTATAATGACAATTGTCTAAATTTGCCACATAATGATCCTAAATAAGAATAATAATATTTAATAATAATGATATAATAATATGGGCATAGTATTTGGAAGTTCTTATCGGAGCCAGCTACACAAATTTGGTCCCTTATACAAATGAATATATCAGTTTTTTTGTTCAAAAAGCAAGAATAAACTATCACTAAAGGTATGTAAATATAAAACTTGTTTCCTTTCTTCGCTGGGGTCTCCTTCCCTCCCTCTTTCATTTCCTCTCTCTCTGTTTGTCATAATTTTTTTTATTTGCTACTTAATATCATCCTAAGGGAAAAAAAGTAAAAATTGAAGTTATTAATTTTACCTTTTATTTATATTACTCAATGACAGTTTTTAAATGGATATATCAGTGTATTTCACCTTTATGCAGAATTACTGAAATGACTCAATTCTTATTTCCTGACCCATCACTGGAGGATGCCTCAAGCTGAGAAAGAGACAAATGCCATTGAGACTCAGGAGAGTTGGAAAGAGAAAGAGAAGATCTCCCTAAACCTAAGAGGCAAGAGAGAAGTGCACTTGAGCCAAGCCTCCAACCCCAATTCCAACCCATGCTCCACTGTCCCATTTTGTTTACAAAGCACACATTCAAAAAAACCTATTACTTCAAAACATGGCCACAGAGCATTAAACCCAAAAGTATGATGCCCTTTTGACTGACTGTACTGGCTGCATGCCCATAAAATGGCCTTGGTTCTTATTATATACAGATATATGCTATTCTATGTAGATATACTCTAATCTCACAGAATCAAGAGTAATATTATGACACAGAGAGTTTTAGTAACTGACCGAAGTTCTCACAATGCTCTCAGAGGATTATTTTACCTCAAGTATGAATGACAATGTACTGGAATTATTACAACATATTCAAGCTAAATACGTTTAAATAATTTTTCTATATGCAGTATATTACATGTGCCTATACATGAATATACATGTGTATGAGTGTGTACATATACATATATACATTTGTGTTTACATACAAACATATAGGCCTTCTCCTTAAGTAAATTTACATACAAATTTGTATATATGTAATCTGTAAATACATAAATCTGTTTTTGTATATATATATATATACACACACACAGAGAAAATTGTTTTGTAATAACTTTGTTGGGCAGCTTCACAGTCAATTGTAAATTTTATTTTTGTAAATAAATAAATTGGCAATATTCTTTAAAAGTTTCAAAAATGTATATTTGCCTTCAGAGAAGACATTTTAAAGTTCTATCAATACTCATATTTTTCTATTGCAACTAAATATTATTATTAAATTTAAAGTTTTAAATATTAAAAAAAATTTAAGCTGTAATCTCTCTTCCTGACTAACATTATGTATACTTCACAGTTCAGGATTTGGTGAAATTTGGACATGTATACATTCATATATTTAAAAAATACATCAAATCTTGTCAAAGTTATAGTATATAAATCTTATAAATTTAAATTGTTGATATGTCTATTTTTTAAAAAACAAGATTCTTTTAGTTATGGCTCATATTTAGAACAGATAAATTTATTTTATGTAATACATGAATTTTAACAACTTTTATACTGGGATAAAAATCAAGCCTTCAAAGAAAGGGTTCAATGATTTAAGATCTAAGAACTGTAATTTATATTATACTTAACAGGTACACTAGAAAACCTGTGAAACTGTAGAAAATCCATATTTTATTATGGAATGAGTTAAAACAGCATCTCTAATGTGCCAACCAACTTTCATAATAGCTAGAGGCAAAATAATGTATTTCACGTTTTTGCAAAAAATATAATAATTAAAAAAACATGTGTCCTTTCCTTTTCTGCAACTTCACCATCATCCACTAAAAGTAATCTACCATGGAATTGTTTTGCTGGAAGTTTCCAGTTAAAGGTACATTTGATTCTTGTAAATGAGTCGTTTGGGGAGATATTCCTAATGGAATTCAGTCTTGTACTACATAACACATCTGAGGATGTGTGTTATTCCTACATTACAATACACACTGTCATGTCTAATTGCTTAATTATATTCTGACAGAATGGAATGTGGAGAGGGACAGGACCCGTTCAGCACATTCCTGCTAATGTCAGAAATCCCGTTCGGAAGTGAACATATTCTTCAATTCTGCAAGAATGAAAATTGTCCTGCTGATGAAGATGAAAACATTTTAATGTGATCTGTGTGCGGATATGTGGTGTAATTTAGGATATTTTGTCAACAGAGAAAATGAATAAAAATGAAATAAATTCTATTTTCCAAGAAGAAAAGAGAAAATATGAGTTTTAAGCTAAACAGAATAATCTTGTCAGTCTACTATGTATAAATTTCAATTTAGAAAATACAGACAAATTGTATCATGTTTAAAAACTGGATTAAAGTTGTTTGAGGAAATCATACACATAGAATTGAAAAATTAATAAAACATACAATATTAAAACTAAAAATAGCTAATTTCAGAGAAGCAAGTCAATAAACCACTGCATTTTAAAATACTTTGAGTGTGCTCATTTTCTCTTTCATATGAAAATGATACATACATTGAAATATCTTTTTTTTTCCTTTTCAACTCTGAACATCTCTATCAGTCATAAATGTATCTCTTATCAGTTGTCATATTCATCAATTTTGACTGATAATACCCTATCTCATTTGGTACCTGGCTTTTGCAACTTTAGTCTCTTTCTCTATCTCTCAATAATGCAGTTTAAATTATTGGTGTCAATAGTTATCATTAATGAAGGAACACATATACAATTTTTTTGCAAATACTTTAAATCTTTTTGTCTGGATTTTTGTGATACAAAGGGGTATAGAGAATAAATACTAAATTACTCTGCATATTGAAACAATCTTACTAGCTGTCCTTTATACATATGTGGCCATCTTCCTTTATTTTTCTGAGACTATCCTCATTTATGAAAACAAACAAACAAACAAACAAACTACTTTATAGGACTACCCAGAGGTGAACTAGCACTTTGCTAACGTTATTTAATTCTCCCTACACCACTATGATGCAGGTTTCACTATTATCCTCAGTGTACATCTACGGACATGGTTCTAAACAAATTTAGCCATTGTCCAAAAGCACACAGCTAGTAAATAAAAAAGCAAGGACTAAATTCAAAATAGGTCTGATTTTAAAATTCATTTTCCAACTCTTTAGTGCTTTATCATTTCTCTTTACCTTCTAACATTGTGCTTCCATTCTAGAAAGACTGATCACAGCCCCATTCTCCCTCGGATAACTTTTCTTCTTACATTGTTTTACCTGGCTTTATCTCCCATGACATTCCATATGATATATTTTTTAATATCATAAGGTTCTTTTCATAAAAGTGTTGTATTTCTCTTACTGTCTTCATTGCCACATATTGTCACATGTAAAGAACACATAAATAAGAACAGCTATATAACAACACACACATATAAGAACACATATAAGACAAATACAAAATATATATTTGTTTTATTCATTTATATTTATTACATATTTTATATGGACATATGTATGCATATTTATACACATACAGTAGAGAGCACTCAAAGTGAAAGAGTTTGTAAATGTTTCTTTTTTACTTTTTGAATCATTTCCAATAACCGCAGTGGCTTGTATCCCTGAAAATAATTGGGTTTTAATCTATGTAGTCTGTGTTTCAGAATTAATAGTAAAATCTATTGAATATTTATTTTATCACTATTACTAAAGCCATAAATAATTAAAATCTTAGCGCCCTTTAAGAGTAAATAAAGTTGGCCAAAATTCAACTGTCTAACAAAAATTTGTAAGATTCACAATGATCCTATTTAAACAAATCTGAAATACAAAGAACATACTTCTCTTTATAAAAGCTAATATATATTATATATATTATATATATATGTGTATATATATATATATATATATATATAATACACTGGTGAAGACTGAATTGTAAATATAAGTATAAATACCATGTGCATGCTTATTTCTCTAAAATTGCATTATTTAGAAAATATTTAAAAATAGTCTTAGCATTATATGGATCTCTGGTCCCTTTTCCTTCCCTCATGAAAGAAATTTATGAAATGTACAGCAATAGATTTTTTCCCCAAAGGAAAATGATACATGTATTTGAGCTATTAATGGGTTTCTTAGAAAATATGGTCAATGTCATCTCACTTGGTCAAATGGGGACAAAATTATACCTACTATTCCTAATGTTTCAATAGTAGATTCAGTAGGCTTTTTGTAAAATTAGATTTTCTAATTCAATGGTGGTAAGTGAAAGAAGACACATTCTACACTCTCTAAGCTTTCCCAAAAAAGATTTACAGAACTAAGAGAGTTGTGAGTACTCCTTATTTAACATTAATTTTGAAGTTACCTGAAGGTTTATCAGCTCTAAATCTTTGCTATTTTTAAATATAAATATTTTTAATTTAAATAAGAAAAAGAATCTGTCTTCACATAAAGTCACATTTTCATTTATAATTTAAAAACTGGATTGTGGAAAAATAAGAAGTGATATCCTCTACATGGAATATTCAATAGACTTAAGAACACTGACGAAAGAAGGATGCTAACATATTAGAAATGATACAGGAGGGGTCTTATAATACCAATGCCTGGTAATAAACGTATTTTCTGTTATACATTTTAAAATCTGTTCTGAACTAACAGTTCTATTTTTAAACCATGGTCGCTGCAATAACCTCTTGATCTAAACATAAATTAAGTTATAGAATTATAACCAACCATCTATTGAAGGACACATTGGTTGTTTCCATGTCTTGGCCACTGAGTATAATGCTACTATGAACATCAAGATGTGTATGTCTTTATGAATAAATGTTTTCAATTTTGGCGGTAGATACCCAGAAGAGAGATTGCTGAGTTGTATAGTAATTCTACTTTTAATTTTTGAGGAACATTTTTTGTTTTCCAAAGTGGCTGTACCAATTTACATTTCCATCAGCAGTGTATAAAAGTTCTTTTTACCCCACAGCCTCTCTAACACCTGTTATTACTTGTTTTGATGATAGCCACTCTAACATGTGTGAGGTGGTACTTCTATGTGGTTTTGATTTGCATTTCCCTAATGGCTAGTGAAGTTGAGCATCTTTTCATGTCTTTTGGCCATCTTTATGTCTTACTGGGAGAAGTGTCTGCTCAGCTCCTATGTCAATTTTTTAATTGCATTATTTTTTATTGTTGAGTTGTATGAGTTCTTTGTATATTTTGGATATTATACCCTTACTGGGGGCATTGTTTACAAATATCTTATGCCATTCAGATTATTACCTCTTTGTCTTGTTGATGATTCCATTCATTGTGCAGAAACTTTTAGTTTGATATAGTCCTATTCCTTTATTTTTGTTTTTACTTCACTTGCTTTTGAGGTCAAATTCAGCAAATCCTGTCTAAATCCAAGGTCCATGAATTTGGTACGTATATTTTCTTTATGCTATTTATTGTTTCAGATCATATATTCAGGTCTTTGATCCATTTTTAATTAATTTTGGTGTATGGTGACAGATAGCAGTCTAGTTTCCTTTTCACTTGACTTTTCAATTTTCCCAGCACCGTTTATTGAAGAGGGTTTCCTTACTCCAGTGCATGTTTTCAGCTCCTTTGTCAAAAATTAAGTGCCTATATATATGAGGGTTTATTTCTGGACTCAATTCTGTTCCATTGCTCTGTGTTTGTTTTTATGCCAATAACATCCTGTTTTGATTATTGTTGCTTTGTAGTATAATGTAAAGTCAAGTCAAGACATGGAAACAACTAAAGTGTCCTTCAGTAGATGACTGGATAAAGAAGGTGTGATACATCTATACAATGAAATATTACTCAGCCATAAAAAAAGATGAAATGCTACCATCTTGACAACAATAAATGGATCTTGAGATTATCATGCTAAGCAAAACAAGTCAGACAGAAAAAGCTGAGAATCATATGATTTCTCTCATATGTGAAATATAAGAACTGAAAGCAACAAACAAACATGAAAAACAAGCAGAGATTCAAAGACAATAGATTAGTGGTTACCAGAGGAAAGAGAGTGTAGGGAGAAGGTATATAGGAGAAGGGGCCAATTACATAGTGAAAAAAGGAAATTTAACTTTGGGTGCTGAACAAACAATGCAATACACATATGATGCATTATTGAATTGTATACTTAAATTTACATATAATTTTATTAACCAATGTCACCGTAATAAATTTAATTAAAGATACAGGATTATAATGCAATGTCATAATGCAAGTATATATTCATCCTTCTTTTTTGAAATATATTAATAATTATATATATAGTAACAACTACACGACATAATTGTAATTTTGTACATGTTGTACCATGATGGCTATCATTAGGAAGTTTTTACGGAAAACGCAAAAGCAACAGAAGGTAAAAACTGACCGAAAAACTAGTTAATATAGATACTAAATTACTCCAATTTGTCATTGCTGTACACTGAATATTTGTGTCTCTCCAAATTCATATGTTGAAATGTAATGCCTAATAGGATAGTATCTGAGGTGAGGCCTTTGGAGGTGATTAGGTCCTGAAGGTTGAGTCACAGACGACATATTGCTCTGTAGAAAATTAAAATGTCCTCGTCCCTGGAGCCATTTGTTTACAGTCTAGAGTCCTGAAGGAAAGTTAGAAATACATTCTCTTCACCTGGTCACAGATGATTTGTTTACATTCCAAAGAAAAGTTCTCTCATTCTCCTGAGGAGCAGAGGGACACATATGCTGGTCACCCTATGTAAGGTCTGCATTTCATAATTTTGGAATTCAAAACCTGTACATACAGGTGGCACGAGGCCTTCATCACACAGCTCCATGAAGAATTAGAGGAATTGGCCGCTAAGATTCCTCCATGAGTTCTGGTCTCTTACCCAGAAACTAGTGCTCCTGTAGGCTAATTCGTAAGCTTGTAAACAAGATAATGTGTCAGACTCTTTACACTTGCAGATGTGAAAGACCAGTTCCTTACAGAATTGTTTACTCATTTTTAGTCAGGAAATATTTACTCTGTGTTATCCACTGGGATATATACTAGGTATATAAAGATGAGTATGATAAAGCTCTGTCTTCAATTTGCCACACTCGAGAAAGAAAAACGGACACTCAGAGAGCTACGTATATTATAAGATAATGTATCTCTATTAGAGAAATATACAAAGTGACCTGAAGTATAAAGTAATCAATAAAAAAATGTATTTTTGAAAAGTAGTTGCAGAAATTAAAGCAGAATTTGGTAGTCATATAATAAACATTATAGAGAAGAATTATCCTTTGGTTAAGAAGCTGAATGGATTGCCCTTAAATTTCCTACATGTTCAGAGAATCTATGATTAAATGACTTAATGCGAAAGCAAGGAGGTATGGCATTCTTGTTAATGGGTCTGATCACAGCTAACTCATCCATCAAATACCTACGGAGTACAATTATGTTTATAACAATACAGTTAGACAAGTTTTTCCTTCCGCCAAAACACACATTGGCTCCTGCTTTACTGGCTCCTCAAAGCATCTTGGATTAACTATTACAAAAGTCACTACACTGTAATATAATGGCTTAGTTAGTTGTCTCTCCACACTGGAATCTCAACTTTTAGAGGACATAGATGATATTTCTTCCATCACAGCTTACCTGGTGCTCGGTAAAGCACATGGTTGTGGCTAATAGCTTTAATTATCCCCCAACATTCATTTTCCTTTATACATTTGGTAATACATTTAACTGGGCACACGGCTTCTCAGCTCTATAGCATATTCCCGAGCTTCTTTCACAGTTAGGTAAATCTATGTAATTGAGCTTTAATCATGGGTTGGGAAGTAAATATCATGACTGAAATTTCTGGAGATTATACTTAACATGATTAAAAATGCATTTTCTTCTTTTTTGCTTCCCCTCCTACATACATAGGAGGTCAAACCTGAAAGCAGATATGGTCAAACACTTCCTAAACATCTGCAAGGACTAAGATAAGAGGACAAATGGAGATCCATATATCTCATGCATAAATAGTTAAAAGATATATAGCAAGAGAACAAAGTTACATAAAGTGTTCTCTACCCTAACTTGAGAATTTCACCTTCCTAACAACTAGCAAGATTGGATTTAAATCTAAAATATTTCAGACTATATGAGTTCTGTTTGGGAATTTGGGAGTGTTAGGAAACCAGGCACCTCGCCTAAAGCCAATGACCGATGACCTTCTATTCTTGCATCAGGTTCTATTACTCTGCAGTGAGACTGGCTGCAAACATGCATATCCAGGATCATGCATGTACCCAAGCCCTATCGATATCCCAAGCAAACTGTCCTGTCATCATTCAAGTTCATGGGTGCACACACCGGTGTCACATCTGCCCTCAAGACAGCTTTGGCCCTGGAGACCAGGCATTTTTGGACAGGGACTTCTGAGATCTTAAATTCTGTAGTCTTAAAGTAATAGCATAGATTTCAGGTGGGCACATACTCTTGGGCTTGCCTCCATATGCAGAGTGTCCCAGAGCGATGAGGTCCAGAACAGGACCCTCTGAAGCACATAACACAGGGAAGCAGTCCCGCCTGCCCAGGTCTAAGGGTGGCACTAAACAGAGTGGTCATAAGTCAAGTTCCACATTTCAGATAGGAGTAATACTCCAGGGCTGCATTTTCCAATATGGCAGACACGAGGTCACACTGAGACCAGTACAAACTGACATGAGTTGCAAATGTAAAATATATACCCAGTTTTAAAGCTATAGTATGAAAAAAGCAAAATGTTTTATTAATAATTGGTTTACATTATACATTGAAATATCTTAAATATAGTGATAAGTAAATTATTAAAATTAATTTTATTTTTTATAAAATATGATTACTAGCAATTTTTAATTTTTTATATTTGGCTTGCACTTAATGCTTGCATTAGACTTCTAATGGACAATGCTGCTTTAGAGAAATGCATGGCAACAATATGGATATAACCTGGGATGCTAAACAATTTTGTGGAGCAAAATCTCCTTCTTGCCAGGAATTCTTCATCTTTCTGCTGCTACTTAACAGAAATAAACTACTGTCTTGTTTGAGCACTATATTCTTGAAGGTCTCTGTTATGCCAGTTGAGGCTACATGCTAACTAATATATAGGTAATAAGTGGGTAATAATTTCAACAAAAAAGTAAATATACAAGATAATAGTTTAGCCCTCAATAAATTGGATTGACATATACATAAAAAGTATTAAAATACATTTAATTGAATGATCCATGTGAGAAGGGATTTTGTTTACTGTTATATTCAATACTTACGGACATTCCTCTTATAGTAGGCCCTCAATAAATATTTCTCAAATGAATAAATATGACAAATACATTAATGTAAATACATGTTAAATACTAATGAAACATATTAGTGTGTCACATCATAGTAGGCAGACCTCTCAAAGAAGCAGAAAATATTTCATATGAAAGTTTTTATAGGGAAATGGTGAAGCAATAGCAGGAAGTGTTTAAGCATAAGGAACAACATGGCTGGGTGTGGGCTACATATAAGTAAATTATACTTTTCTATTATTCCTCTCTAATATACTCTATGATAATTTAAAAACATACACTATGTTCTTGGATGGACTTGTTTTAGGTATAGCATGAATCTATACGATGTATTAGAAGTAAATTTATCTTTATGCTAATCTGTTTTGTTATCTTTATTTTAAATCAAAGGGGTTTTGAACATGCATGAATATAATTAAAAATTTGTTTTTTGTTTTTTGTGGTTATTTATTTGCTTTAATAGTTTCATGGTATCTGTTTACATACAGTATTGAGAAAAACAATATAGAAAAAAAGAGGGGATAGACTTTAAATTTTAAATAATAGTTCTGAAATATCTACCATTTGACCAAAGAATATGCTCCCTTTGTAGTTAATATGAATTTAATTTAAAAATATGCAATTATATTGTTCAATATGCTCCAAAATTCTTGATTTATAGAAAGCTTCTCTTTTAATACTGAAGAGTTTTAAATACTGTCAAACTTTTTATTAGTAATGTAAAATGTTCCTTTATATATATATATATATATATATAGCTTTTATATAACTTTTAGACTATATAACTTTTAGAAAGGTTGCTGAATGAAAAATTTTACTAATATTAAAAATATATGAATTAGTAACTATTCCCTGAGCTGTTAAAATACATAAAAGCTAAGTAATGTTTAAATTAAAAAAAAAATAAAGTTTGTTTATAATCATTTAGGTGATTTTTTTCAGGTAAACTATAGATAATACAAATTTAAAAAATTGAAAATGTTAATCATATTATTCATATGTCTTAAGAAGTTTGAGGAATGCCATTAGGCACCTAATCAGTGTACCTGATGTGATTAATCTTAACTGTTTTGACTTTTTACTTCACTAAAGATGATGATGGATGTTTTTAAAAATCCAGTCAAGCCTGACTCCAATAACTGAGTATTTGTTACAGTTTTAGAAAAAAAAAGACAAATATATTCCTTGAGAACTGTGAATGACACTGTTAAACATAAGAACAAATAGAGTCTAAAATGTGTACTTGACAAACTCAACATTGCTATTTCCTAAAAGATTGCTAGATAAAAGTATAACAGTTTAGTAGTTACCAGTGGGAAGTGGGGGAAGGCGGATAAGGGCAAAGAAGATCAAACATATGGTGCCGAAGAAAATTTAACTTTGGATAGTGAACACACAATGCAATATACGTGTAACATATTGTTGAATTGTACACTTGAAAGTTATATCATTTTATTAACCAATGTCACCCCAGTAAACAATAAAAAAGTATAAACAAAAGTATAACTGAAGGGGATAGTTGTTTTTAAAAGACAATTGTGGTTTCACTTATCACAAGGAGTAAATGTAAAACTTCTTAAAATTTCCTTACTAAATTCTTTCTAGATTGTTTTAGTTGCACAAAGAATGCTTTTATGCCTTTGTTAAGTACTGATATAGGTTCATTATTACTATTCTTTAGATAAGTGGCAAAACGCTATTTGGATCAATTTTACTTTTGAGATACTTTTGGTTATTTTTAATCCTAAAAAATATTCTCATTTTATTTATCTTTCCCTCTTTCCTTCTTGCCCCTCCCTGTATGACTATATTAGCCAGAATATGTAGAAGAAAGTGTTGAATAGAATTATCGTTGAAGAGCAGTAATCCTAAATTCCTAAAGTATTGTAAATTTTAGCAATTCTAGATGTAATTTTAATTTCATGAACTCTTGGGACATTTCTTTTGATTTTTAAAGGAACCATATATGAGCTCATTATCTAAATCTGATTCAAAAACTATTTCTAAAATCAAATATCTAAACAGAAGCCAAATTTATTCATACCCCATGAGAAAAAATTTTAAATGTAAGGTGACTTCAATGTGAGCCAAATGGCATAATGAGCCTATAAAATGCTTAGTGAAATGCAGTCAGGCTTGTAGATGTGTTTACCAAAAAGTAATGTTCTGCTTTCATATTTATTATGATCTTTCACTGATTTAAAATTTCTATATACTGAAAGTCAGTAAATGTCTTTAATTTACATAAACTACAGCATAAAATACTAATATAAGAATGAACTCAAAAACCCCTCGTTTATTGCACCAGCCTCAGCAATTAGATAAGAGAAAGATGCTATTGAGCCTAAGGAATATTTAATAAAGAATATTATCAATATATACTTTCTTAAGAGTTAATAATACTGCAGTGGGATTCATAAATGCCATCTACCTTTGTTTCATTGCTTGAAATCAATGAACTGAATCTTCTGAGTAAAATTTCAATAACATATTTAAGAGCCAAATAAGCATCATTTTTTTTTTACCTTTATTAAGTTGAAAAAAAAAAAAAGGAGGTCTAGTTTACTTGTGGGGAGTTTATTTTAAGTAAGATTTTACTTTTCCGACTGTTGGGCTAATAATAAACGTCACATACTGTACATCTTCGTCTAGAAACTATGGCGTCTATTAAATTAATTACCTTTCCCCATGGCTTTAAATTGACGGCAGATTCAAAATGAAGGTGGCTTCTATTAAATTTAATTACTTCCCCCTGAAGCTTACTTGGCAAAACTGTGACTTATAATGAAAGTGAATTCTATAAAAAAAGCTGCACGGTCAAGGTGTGGCTCTTAAATTAGCTGTTATTAATGAAAAAAAAAAAAACAACTATAAAACATAATACTTGTAAGGGGGTATATTATCATTTATATATATATATATATATATATATATATATATATATATATATATAATTCATACATATATTCATATATATGAGTGGTAAATTAAGTTCTCAGTCTTCTCTTATCAGATTCAATGTTCAACCCATAGATTATAATATATAATAATGGCTGATTATAATAACAACTAAAAATATAATGATTTTCAAAAAGAACTTCATGTAGTGTTTCCATGTACACAAAACAGTCATTCCTCTGTCATTTTAATTCCATTGACATTTTAAAACTGTATGACATAATAGAAGAGAAAAGGCAAAGAATTAGAAAAACGAATCCTGTTTTTATCATGTAATTAGTTCTTTCTTCCTGAGCTGGTTACCTAATCTGGAAGATAGAGCTAATAACATGTCATCTACATAAGATAAATATTAAGAAAATTAAAGAAAAAGTGTTATCTATTATTTCTTTGCAAATCTTTTTACTTTTTTAAAATTTTTAACCATTTTTTTTGGATTAGCTTATTTGAGGTAGCTAATTCTGGATCTAAATCTACTTCTCAACTTCTCACATATTCATTCATCATTCAAAGTCCAAATTATTGTATGCTCACAATCTGCCAGCCAAGTGTTAGAAGCATAAAAATACAATATCTGTGGGATTCTACAATCAAGTAAGGGTTAACTAAAGACAAAAGACAATATATAATTTGACATTTTGGGAAGAACCTCCAATGGCTCCAAAGCAGTTCTCCTAAACCATGGAAACATTCACATCCCTTGACTCATCATTTGGTAGAAATGTACTATAGTCAAACTTAGCATCTACCTGCTTATTCAGCCACAACACAGACATGCAGGCTTGCTTAGGCATGAATCGGGTACCTGTCTGCAGAGTGCCTCAGCTTCAGGGGATGCATGTCAAGCTCTCTGAGTTGTCTTCTAAAAGAATCTCTCTTACTATTTTTGAGGTAGGAGTATAGTAACTTCCATCCTTCTCCCTGAGACGTAGAGGATGCTCTCAGCATAACAGAATGGAAACCATCCTCTCAAGGAAATTCTGTTATCCGATTATCCCACTTCTGTCATGCTCTAATATGTCTTATGCTTTGTTACGATGCTTCTTAAATATTATTTATATCTGATTTAGTCATGAACTAGTTCTCAGAAATTTACTTTGCATGTTCTAAATATCTGCTTCCATCTCACTCTTATTTTTGTTACTGTTTTCTATTACGGTCACATAGACATTTCATTTTAATATTCTTTTAAAATGTGATAGCGAGGGGGCTTGAGGGGCTGGGAGAATGGGGTGAAGGGTTCAAGTACAAATTAGTTGATAGATGGTCACGGGGATGGGGAACACGGCATAGGGGAATGACGTTAGCATTAATATGCTGGCTAGGTGGAGGGTCAGGGGAAAGAGGGAGCAATTGGGGAGTCATTTTACTAACTATATAGATGTCTAACCAATGTACTGTATACTTGAAACTAATTTAAATAAATAATTTTTTTTTAAATGTGATAGTAATGAGCACTCAGAACTGTGGGAGCATAAACATGACTAGATAACCTAGGCTAGTAAGAGGATCATGGAAGCTTCTTCGAAGTAACATTTGAGGAGAAATGAAAAAGAAAAATGCATAAGAGTTAGCAGAGTGAAAAGCATAGGGAAGAACATATTGACTAAAAGGAACAGTGCATGTAAAGACCAAGAGGTAGAAAAGAGCAGCATTTATTTGAAGAACCTGGCTAGAATGTAAAATGAAATGTAGCATGGTAAAAGATACTCAAACAGACCAATTTGCAACTGAAATTTAGTATAACTAAAAGAATTTCGCATCCAACATCCTGAGATTTATCTCGTAAATCTTCTGTATCAACAAAATATTCAAAATTAAATGACATATTCAGGACACTCTTTTAATCTTTTTATGTAGAGTATTATATCCAATGAATTTGCTTTTATGGTTGGTTAATAATAAATATGCTGGAAATTCCATAGTATTATGTATTCTGTGAGTACAGATAGTATTTCTCTTATTCATTATTGCATCTTTAACTTATAGCAACATGTTTTGAATCTAGTATTAAATAGTTGCTCTGTTTATTAATAAATTTCTAGATAATGCTAATGAATGATAAATACTGACAGTATTAATTTCACAGAGAAAACTGACAAATATCACTGAGTTAGTCATCTCTGTAACAAATCCTCAGGAACTTTTGACTATTTTGATATAGATGTGTATAAAATCACAACGTTATACACCTTCAACTTACACAATGTTATATGTCAATTATATCTCAATAAAACTGGAAACAAAAATCACATACACAAATTACCACAAACTATGTGGCTTAAAACAACACTAATTAAAATGTAGTATCTTACTATTCTGGAGTCAGAAGTCTATCTCAGATATCATTGCCCAAATTCTAAGTGTTGGCAAGCATGCTTTTCTTCTGGCAGCATTAAGAAAGATTCCATTTCCTTGCCTTTTCCAGATTCTAGAAGCTAAATACATTCTTTGGATGGTGGTCCCCTTTCTACATCTTCCAAGCCAACACTGCACCTCCCTGACCATCCCTAGGTAGTCAACGACTCGAGCTCAGTTTCTTCTTCTGCCTCCTTCTTCCACTTTGAAGAACACTCGTGATTACATTGGACCCACCTGAGTAATATATGGTACTCAATTTTGTCAGCTGATTAGCAAAATTAAGTGCATCTGCTACCTTAATTACCTTTCTCCACATAACCTAACAAATTTTAGTTTGCAGTTTCAGGATTCAAAGGTGGCATGGAATTGAGCGTAGATATTTTGGAGAGCCCATTATTCTGTCTAACACAACCCAAAATGCCAACACCATGTGTTGGATCCGCAATCTGATCTCTAAGTCTGTGATGGCCTCTGCATCAGCCATGTTATGTTGCCATACCAAAGAATTTCCAAAAATAAAGATTTCTTTCATTCTAATGTTACAGTACTCTGTCTGTGACCCAGTCTGCCAGAGCAGCTATTATTTCATTTTTTGCTTGGTGCCATGTGAGAATGAAAAATTACTTGGGGGTTGAAAGTTTCTTAAACATTATATCTGCTCAAAATTCATCCACCAAAACTAATCAAAGTCTTCACCAATGGATGAGTACGAGGAAGTACAAGCCTAACCACATGCCCAGAGGGCAGAGAGCTGAAAATGTCTAGTGAATATTATCAATGACTAACCTTCCTCTCTTGGTTCATTTAAAAAAAGAGAGAGAGAGAGAGAGAGAGAGAGAGAGAGAGAGAGAGAGAGAGAGAGGAAGGAAGGAAGGAAGGAAGGAAGGAAGGAAGGAAGGAAGGAAGGAAGGAAGGAAGGAAGGAAGGAAAGAAGGAAGGAAGGAAGGAAGAAAGAAAGGAAGAAAGGAAGGAAGGAAAGAAGGAAGAAAGGAAGGAAGAAAGAAAGAAAGAAAAAAGAAAAAATGTACCTTTAATCTCAATCAGTGCATTTTTATTTTATCACCTAATATTTTTTAAGGATCATTTTTAATCTCTCAGTGTTGTTCGTAAGTCTGTTGTAGTTTGTTCTTTGGATTTTCATTGGTTTCAAACCCTGGCTTTAGGTTTCCCTATCTAGCTCGAGAAATATATCTGCTGTTACTTTCCCCATTGAAACAAGTAAAATCCCAAAAAAGTAGTAAAAATAATTAAATATAAAATTCTTTGCTAAATTGACAAAAAGAACTAAGGTCCATTCTTAGCCACCAGATGTGAAACCCAGGACCCTGGAAGTCAAATGAAAAAAGAATCCATTTTTCTTGTTGAAAATTCACCCTGAGGCTATCTGCTGAATGCTGGAGACCTTTAGTTTCTGTTTTGAAGACTATTTTGAAGACTACAGAAAACAGGAGATAAATCCCTAAACCCAAATATGGAAACTCTAACAGGAGAAGTCTGTGTAAAACTAGGGCATCAAAAGGCTATATCTGCTGAATAATGACTAATGAAAAGTAAAAACTATTTTGCTGAAAAGAACAGCAAGAAAACTTGCCATGTTAATTTATGGAACAGGATGAAAAGGGAAAAATCTCTGGAAAATCTATAATGACAGGGTGGCTCTCATTTGTTATAGGGTCTAAAATCTTGAAGAAAGATTTAGAAAAAAATTACTTTATATGCAAAGATATAGCCTTTTTTGGGACATTTAACTTCAAGTTTCCAAAAATTGTGTTTCAATAAAGTGAACAGTTCACAGTCAAAAATCACAATACATAAAAGAAAACAAGGTTGAATGAAAACCAGCATAAAAAGACCAACATTACTACTGGAATTATTACAAAAAAATAAAATTTTGTAAAAATAATATATTTTATTATTTTAAAGGGGGGGTGAAATACTAACAGTTTTCAAGGATAAGAAAATTGAGAACCATACACACACACACACAGTATGTCAACTTTATGTAACATATATGTATTTGTTGAAAGGTAAGAATGGCTTCAAAATAAGAGCAGAAAGTAGCACATTTAAGTGTTCGACATAATTCAAAAATGAATTTAAAAACTGAAATTTAAAACTCAAGGTTCACATTAGCAAGTAGATTAACCATACCTAAGGAGAATCTTATAAATCTGGAAGAATAAATGCAAAGTATGTAAGATGGAAGAAAACAAGAGAGAATAGCATAAGTTTATGCGATAGTGTGCTAGAACCAACTCCAGCAGTCTGCAAGAGCTGATTGTGCATATCTCTTTCCAACTCTATGTTCAGGGACATCCCTCTAGTAGCTTGAAATGCACCTTGGTGGAACTATCTCCACTATGGAAATTTGCAAATGCTTTAATAAAAGCTTTTTTAAATCTTAAAACCCAAATGTAAAACATTAACCAGCAAACACTAATTCCATACAAAATTCCAAAGCATCTAATAGCAAGAATAGGTAAAACAGCAGTATTTTGTGATAATTGGTGATAACTTTTCGGATTGTTAAAAGATAACAATCCTTAGACCCAGTAAAACCTGTCAAAGAGTGTGGTATTGTTCTCACCAGGAAAAAGAGGGCCTTTACCATTGAAGCAGTAGCCATTTCTAACTTAGAACTCTGCTGGGGAGCTTCCCTGGAAGACAGCCGTAGTGGGAGCTGGAAGGAATGAACGCAGAGCTGCAATCTTAGACTCTTGACTCAGTTGAGCAATGAGGGAGTAAGATCATTCTCCTGGGGGAAGAACTCCCGTAATGTGTGTGGTTAGCAAGACAGAGAAAACTGAATCACAGCAGTCCAATAGCAGCATCCAATGCTTTGCTTCCAAAAGCAGAATTAAAACAATCCAGGGGGGTGTGTTGGACCAACTACAGAGATAAAGAAAATGTAAAATTCTTATTTTTAATTTTATTTTAAAAATCACGAACCCATTCAAGTGCTTAAGTTTTGAATGCACAAAATGATAAGGTAACCTTTCTCAGGACATTTCACGTCAGTTATATTTATAATGAAAGGCCTGAGGGAAGAGCAGTATTTCCTCAAAGAGTAAGAGCTGAAAGAGGGGTCCTCATGTCCTCAGTTTGGTGCACTGTAGAATATTTCAGGTATAGTTCCAAAATTAAATGTATTCCTTACTTAATTATCCAATTTTTTAACTAAGGTAACCCACAAAATGGACAAGGAGGTTAAACAAATTTCTATAAAATAAAGGTTGATGATAGTCCCAACAATTTAAGCACCGGAGGGTAACAAGGAAACAGCAGCGTTGACAGTTTACTGATCACAGTCCCATTCATCTGCCTCATCCTGAGGCAAAACATTCGTAACATAATCAGATCTAAAAAAAACTTGTTCAAAATAATTCAAAATTATCAAGAATACCAACTGAGAAATAGATATACCTCCATGGGTGTTAATAGCCTTGCCCTGAGTATATATTTTTCCCTGAGACATTAGTTATTGATAACAGTAAGCCACTGTTATTAGAAAGGTAACTAATCAATGTTTATCCATGTGAATGTTCTCTTGGATATGTAATATATTAGTATGAAAGTTCACATGTATGCTCTTTATCACCAATAAGAATACACATAATATATTGGAGGTATATGATCTAAAAGAATGGATACTAATTTATAATATTTAGACTCAATTTAGAAAAGCATAAAATTTCTCATTTCCACACAAAGATTTTCAGGCAGAAAATGGATATTAAAACGAGTTATTTAAGAAAGATTCGATAAAAGAGGGGGAAATACTGACAGTTTTCAAAGATAAGAAATAGAGGTAAATCCTGAAAGTAATTCCTTACAAGTCATTAAAACTATTAAAACAGGTGATTAATAAGCTTTGAAATTATCTTATTTGGAAATCTCCCTCTGAACTGCACAGCCCCATCTTTACAGTCACATCATCCACCAGTGGGAGAAAAAAAGAAGGGTTAATGGATCAAATTTGAGTACTTAGGTGCAGAAACCATACTACCATTTGGAATTCATAACCAAGAGTTTCAGGGATGATAAAAGCCTCCTGGTTAATGACGTAGATTGGGTGGAAAAATGAGAGTCATAGTTTATGATACTCTCTTTAATGTGCATTCTACTAGATTCCAAATGCATTACATACTTTACAATAATTGATATTAACATAATTCTATTAACACTACCACTGCCACTAACAACAGGAAATGGATATTGTAAAATTGTTCAGCATACAGAAATGACATATGTAAGGTTTTAAACTAGTGTCTCCAACTTCATTCACCATAACTTCAAGAACAACAGTGCTCAAATTATTCTATGAAGACCCAAGGGTCTTCAGAAAATCCTTTAGGCACTGCTTATGATGGTGGGAGGCACAAAGTTCATAATAATTAGCGTGGTTGTATTGTGGTCATTTTTACAAGCATAATTCCCTTTGACATTACATTATAGTTTTCACATTATAAATGTTGAAATTGAGGGTGGTTTTCTATTTCGGATAGCACACAGTAACTTGATTCTTTGTAAGTCCTACTCCTCTAGATGCTAGGAACAATCTCCTTGCAGAAATTAAATGAGTGAGAAAAAAGTGTCTAATAGGCACAAATTCTTCAATATTTAAAAACACATTGAGAACCTAGAGATATTAATAAGAAAATTAATAACACATTCATTTATAATGAGGTTCTACAAGAAATATAAATACATATAAAATCTCAGAAGAAAAAACCTATTTAAATTGCTTATGTTTAGCATAACTAAAACTTATCATAATTGCATTATTTAGTAAATATACCCTGTACTTCTTATACTGTACTTATATACTCTGATTATCACTCATACAGAAATTATGAATATTTTCTCTTCTATCTCTATTGATAAAAGTTTGGGTTAATGTCAACTGGACAATAAAGTTAAAAAATGTGTCAAACGTTGGAAAATTCTTCTTAAATTAAAATACTCAATTTAAAAAATCATAAATTTTCTCAGTTCTATATAAAGTTTCAGGCTTCAAATAGATATTAAAACTTCTTATTTTAGAAATGTTCAACAAAGGTCAAAATTATTGTTAATTTTTAAAGATAAAAAATGAAAATAAATCTTTGAATCATGGTCTTACAAAGTCATTCAAACTAACAAAACAGGCAACTGCAGCATCTTGAAATTCAGTTCATTTGAAAATCTCCAATAAAATGTTTTTTTTATACATCTTTACATTCTCTTTAAAATTAATATCAGAGAAACTATCTGCTTTTACTAGATTATCTTTTAAAATGAGAGACATAGATAATCAGTAAATGAGGCTATATTCCTAATTAGCATACTGTCTTCACTACCTATAGTACACTACAAAAAAATGTGGCTTCTATATTATCACATAGATGAAACAGTTATCTTTTAGGGTTTGAAATTTCTATGATCTTTATGCTTAATAAACTCAGTAAAAGGCATTCAAATTACATCACTTTTGTCTTGGAAGTTAAATTGGGAAATATTGCATTCTCTGAGATGATAAACTCTGTAGAAGATAAATTATCATGAGAAATAGTTTTAATTGATTTACCATAATAAAAGTTATGTGACTTTGAAGTGCAAATGACACATTAAAATGAATCTACAGTATGTTGATAATAAAGTGGCTTCTTTGTTAATGGAATTACTGACACTGCAGATGCTTTCAGGAGTGATGTCTTCTACTGTTAATCAAAAACATCAAGGTAAAATGAATATGCTGTTTATTTAAATCCCAGCCCACCTTTCGCAATTCTTGCTTCAGTCAGAGTAATTCGGTAGGAAGGCCTGCATACTGGAGATTCTGGTCATCATAGAAAGTCAATATTTTTTTTAGCTCTTCCACTTCTTTTTTCTAAGCACCTTGACTGAAAACTATGTATGTAAATCAGAAAGAGCAGAGGCAAATGACAAAATTCATGCTGAAGTTCAGGTTTAGATGCCTATACACTGTAAACTAGTAAAATTTTTTCTCACATATAAACTTTAATAATATGTATTACAAAAGTTTCTGAACAATAAAATTCAAAGAAAATTAGTGAATGTTTTAGAGATTTCCAAAGACAGAAATAAAGTATTTCAAATTTACATGACAATTCAATAAAATAATTTCAAATAAAGTTATTACATTTCATAATCTTATGCAAAACATTGAAGTTTAACTGTAGAAATAGTTTGAACACTACTATCGTTTGGTTTATTTGCCAATTGTTGTATTAATCATACAACGTATCAGTACATGATTCCACCTAGTCAACAGCAATGTATATTAGTAGCTTGATCTCTGTTTTATAACTGAAATGTAAATTTAAAAACCCTGCCATTCTCATCTTCCAAGAAATGTGGAGTGGTTTGACTGGAGAGGTGGGGAGTGAGATGAGTGAGCAATGCAGGGCAGGATGGTGTTTCAGTACTAGGCATATTGAATGTCACTAGAACAAGATAAAACATGAGTTTATTTGCTCTAGGAAATTCTGAAGAAGAATCATGCAGTGACATAAAGAGGGTTAACATCAGTAAGAATTATAAATGTTGGAGCTATAAAATCCAATAATTATATATTTAATACTTAACCTCTGACATTCATGTGAAATCTTAATAATTAACACAAATTTTCTTATTTACTGAATCTTTATAATATATTTATTATAAAATACTCATCCTATTTTACATGAATTAATTATAAGGTTCTATGTTTTAAAGTTTTAATTATAAAAAGGAGAAAATATACAAGTTTTATAAGTAACATTATTATGAGATATTATTTTGACATATGTAAATAGATTAGAGAAATAAGCCAAGATGAAAGGAGTAATGTGTATATGATAATAGTAAAATAGCTATAAGCAAAAAACTTTTCTAAAGTATGCTACTTAAAAAGTGATCTGTAAAGACTAAGTAACAACAATTTTATTAGAGCCATTTTCAACCAAGTAATATGACTTTCAGGAATAAAGTATTTGCTCAAATTGGAACAAACTTTAAAAGCAGGAAAAGGTATTATTTGATATTTTAACTTCAAGAACTTGTTTTTAAGAATATATTTGTTTATTAAAATTTTTGTTAAGCTATTTTGTTGATAATTCTATCATCTTGGTAAAATTTTTCTTTGAAGACATTTAATCCCAGAAAATATTGAGCTGTGGTTGAAATCACAGAGGCAAACATCAGAAGTTTTCTAGTGTGCATTCATTTACCAATTTGCACCAGTCATGCATTCTTTATCCTTTCAACCTGGAAAGCTTCTATCTGATTTTTCAGTGGCTGTTTAAACAAAAATAGATGTTTATCTCTTTAAAATTTTGCCAGGAAGCTGTCACTTTCCCATTTACTCAAGCGATGTTGTGACAGAATGTGTCAGCTTCTCACACAAATGAAAAGAGATATAGACTTGTATTTACTTTAGCTGAAAAATAAGTAGTCATCAATTCAGAGAAAAGTGTTTTCCTATTTGAAAAGATGAAGTAAATAGGAGTGGTTGAAAGAAGTAAGCATTTCCTAATACTTAAAAGGCAGATGTAAAGCAAACATTACAACGCTGATTCATTTTTGGTTATGATCTTGGAAGTGGATAATCTCATGGTATGTAGAGGTTGGTACTTCACAATGTGTCTTTTGCAGTATATGATTTTATTTTTAAAATGATAAATGCTTATGCCATTAACCTTCCCACATTCTCTCTACAGGCTAAAAGCTTCAGATATTTAGATAGAGAAAAGAAAATAATAACCTCTAAGAAAGTTTGTAGATTCATGTTAGACTCAAAACAAATATAATTGGTAGAGACTGCCCCCAAACTTTGTACTTTATCAGGGTAGTTGACTTAATAGTAATGATCTCAGCAGACACTAAACATTACATTATATTTCAGTATATATATTTTTTCATTAAAATGTTATTTTACCTTTAAGAATTTCATATAATAAAATTTAATTAAAAATAGTACTGAATGCACTGAAATGAACAACATTTACACTGAACAAGAGAAGAAGTGCAGTGATAGGTTTTGTTTAAAAGTGATTAGTGTTGTGCAATTAAACTGAAAGCAACCTTCCTTATTAGGTCTAAGAGGAGAAAACAAACTGGTATGTTGGTAACTATCTATCTGTAGGTAAGTAACTATCTCAGACTATTGTTTGACGTCTGTAGATTACTTTATAAGCACTTAAATTATTTGATTGTTTTCTCATCTGTTAAAGTAGCAAGACAGCCTATTTAATAGGATTTGTGTGAGGATTCTATAAATTAAAAGGGTATTTCATATATATGTATACATATTTGATATGTATATATAGGTATACACACACACACACACACACACACACACACACACACACACACACACACAGCAGATCCCGCCAAGTCTTACATTTAAATTTTCATTTAAATTGACAATTAAGCAAAACTTCAAAGGTACAAGTTAAATATCTTAATTTTTCTTTTTTCTCATCTAAAAAAGGAAGGCAGGAAGGCAAGATGGAAGGCAAGAAGGAAGGAAGGGAGGGAGGGAGGGAGGATGGGAAAGGAAAAGGAAGGGAGGGAGAGAGGGAGAGAGAGAGAGAGAGAAGGAGAGAGGGAGAGAGAGGAGGAGGGAGGGAGGAAACAAGGCCCCAATTAGTTTTCAAAGTGGCATACATGAATTTTAGATACCCATGCAAATCTTCTCAGGGATATTTGAGATTTCCATATAAATATTGTATTTTCATGTTTCCATTTTAATATTAAACTAAAAATTAATGTTAGCATAAACATTGTTCATCTGGACGATCACAAACCTAAGCATTAGTAAATAATTTTAGTGCTCATGTCTTTGTATTTATGATCTCATTAATACCACATCATGGTACTTATCATGTTATCTGTTAATAAGAAAATTGCAGGAATATTTAATACATAAAGAAAAACTCATTATTTGAAAGCCAAGTGATATCTTGATCTGTGACAATAAATTATGTAATGGTTCAAATAGAAATGGTAAAATAATTCATTTACAATTAACACATGAAACATGGTAGCAGAGACATGTCAAACTCTAAATAACATGGCTATAAGAGATACACCATTTGTATTTTGAATGAAGTTTGTAATTTTAACCCCAAATACTTGTTTTTCATTATTATTCTTTTCTGATTTTTATTATTCTATACCATTGGTTGCATTCAAATTATTATTTATTTAGTTAGTTATTTTCTACTTTTATTACATTTATTTATGCATATAATTCTATAATGCTTCTAAATAAAAAATATTTCCTGCCACCTCCCACGTATTTTGTACTTCTTAGAGGCAAGTTATTTCAACGATTGCAGCCATTTATTTTGATGTTTATCTCCATGTCTCTAAAAATGTAAGTTTATCGCCTATTTTAATATGAAAATTTTATTTTTCCTATTATCTTTTACTAGGTAAAATGAGAATACAGTTGTCTTTCATATATTCCCACATCAGCATTTCCCATCTTTAAAGTTGTCAGATATATCCAATTAAAATAAGACAGCCAGTTAAATTTGAATTTAAGATTCAAAAAATATTTTTAGTATAAAAATGTCTAAATCTTGTTTACTTAACAAAAAGAAATGTTGTTTACCTAAAATTCAAATTTAACTTGGCATCTTGCAGTTTATTTGGCAGCCCTATACGTTCTCAATCTTTTCAGTATCATTATACTGTATAAGCATTTGATGAGATCATCACTCATTGGGGATACAACTATGATCCTGTAAAAACAGATGCCTCTAATATTTGTAAGCATCACGGTAACCTTTTTTGTACAACATTTTGTTTTCTCCGAAATTTTTCTCTGAAACTTTTTACTTTGTGTAGATTTTAAACCTAGGTGATGGCTAAAGTTTTCTAATTCTTCCTTTAGTTCCCTCACATGCCTCAAGTATTCTATGATTTTCCCTTTCTTAGACATGTGTCTCCTTTTCCATTTCTGTTGCACAGCATACAGACAGATGCTTCCTTCGTTATCCCCTTATTCTGCTACTTTATTGAGATAGATTCCCCTTTTCTCCTAGATGAACTTTAATGTTTTCTTATTTTCTCATTTTGGGGTAGCATCTCTTTCAGTAGCTATCAGAAATAGGGTGGATGAGGGGTACATTTTTTGAGATCTCACATGTCTGAAGAGAATATTTAGCTAATCTTACATTTATTAGAGAGATCATCTTGCCATGTAGGATTGAAATATTTTCACTATGTACTATGAAGACCTTTCTCCATTTGCAGGGACCAGAGAACGATGTACTCCTGAAAGAAAAGCTTCACTGAGTGAGGTTTTTGAGTGTGTTGTTATTTGCCTGTTTTTTAACTAAATAAATTTCTGTTCTCTGCACAGCTTGTCAGCAGGAAGCTAGAACTTCATTCTTTGACAGACCGAGAGAGGCAAGTAGCTAGAAATTTAAGAGTCATTCCATAGAAACAAAGATATCAAAGAGAGGATGAGCCTCCAAATCTGTATATAAACTATACCTAAAAACTTGGCTGACCACTAAACTCTCCAGCTATAGAAGAAAATTCTAGAGGGCCAGAATAAAAAGGCAGTAGGCTAAAATAAGCAGCAGGATAAGCAGCAGGCAAGAACTGAGTAGATATCAACTACTACATACTGTGGAAGAAAATTTACTTTACAGTTTGAGTTTAGGAAGTCTAATGCATGCCAGAACAAAAAAAAAAATGAGCTTTTAAAAAGCATGACAGAATCTTGAGTCACTACACATCTTATCTACTATGTCTAGTTTTCAACCAATATTTTATAGTGATCCAAAGAAATGGAAGCAAGTCCTAGAGTCATGGTAAAAGGCAGTCTACAGAAATTGATTTCAAGTCAATCAACACAGATGTTGAACAGAGAAAACCAAGACTTTAAAACAGCTTTCCTAAATATATGCAAATAATTACAAGAAAAAAAAAACCTCAATGAGGGGAAAGACAAAGGATCTAAACAGAAAAATAGAAAATATAAAAATGGAAATGAGAAAGCTGATAGGTACAATAACTGAAATAAAATACATATTAGATTGTCTCAAGAGAGACTGGAAATGGCAGAAGAAAAAATTGGTATTTTTAAGATAGATGAAAAGAAAATTTTCAACCTAGAGAACAGAGGGAAAAGATTTAAGGAAACTGAAATTAATCTCAGAGACCCAAGGGAAAAAAGCAGTGATTATAAAACACAAGCAAAATTTAAAATCCTGGATCTGAGAAGACCTAAAAGAAGGCAGATTAAAATGAATGAATGAATACATGAATGAATAAGTAAATAAATATAATGACTAAAAATTTCCCTAAATAAATAAACCCCTAACAGAAAAACAACAACAACAACAAAGAACCATTCCCTGGGCATAGCTGGAAGCCAAAGATAAAGAGAACATCTTGAAAATAGCTAGATTTAAACACTTCACATACAGGGGAAATCTCTTTACCTAAAACAGAAGACAATGTCTGATTCTTATTACAATTATAACATTAAGTCTTGTATACTAAAAGAAAAAAAATGTGTAACCTGCAAACCAAAATCTTGCAAATTTGTTTAAATAATAAAATGATATGAAGACATGTTTGTATCAATAAAAAGCTGAAAAAATTAATTACCAGCAGGCCTGTACTGCAGAAATTGTTAAATTCTTCAAGCTGAAGAAAATGGTCCCAGCTGGCAAGATGAATGTGAATGAAAAGCAATGAAACACTGAAAATAATAAACATGTGGGAAAACACAAATATACATACACATACACACACACACTTTTTTCTTTTTCTCCCTAAAACCATATAACTATTTAAAGCAAAATTTGTGGAACTAGATTACTTATATATATAACATATGTGAAAGTATCAACAACAGAATTAAAAAAAATATCATTGCAACCATATTTCCAATATTTTAGCAGAAGTCAATATTAACTGTAAGGAGATTAAAACAAATTAAAGGAGTATATTTTAATCCCAAAGATAATCACCCAAGAATATTAATGTAAATATATATATAGCTAGACTACTAATCAGGAATTTAAAAAATATTATTTTTTTGATTAACAAAAATTGGAAAAGGAGAAATAGGAGAGCAATTAAAAATGAAAGGTGAAGGAAAAATAGATATCAAAATGTCAGACATAAATAACTACAACTGTATCACTAATTACATTAAATATAAATGAACTAGACTTTCTAATCAAAAGGCTGAGATTCAAATTAAAAGGCTGAGATGAGGTAAAAGAAAAAAATAGCAAGAATAAACTATGCTGTCTACAGGATATACACTACAAAAAGCATAGAAATATTTTGGAGTGATTAAAGAAACATTAGAATAATAAAACTTAGATACAAGGAATATTGTTATAGATGATACAAATCACTTAATTTTGATAAAATTTCTATATATGCCAAAGATATAATTATAAATAAATATATTTTATAAGTGAGGTTTAAAATATGGAAAATAAAAATTGACAGAATTAAAAGGAGATATATAATATTAAAGTTGATAATTGTAACACTTTTAGTTTAGTAATTGATAGAAAAACTAGACTGAAAAAATATCTGCAGGCATATACAAAACTTCTTTACCTAATTGCCACATAAATTGCATAATATGCATTCTTTATAAGTGCACATGGAATATTAATCAATATAGACCATATTTTAGTTCATAAATGTAACAATAAATTTTTAAAAAAGAAGTCATATAGAGTATGTTCTCTGAGCAAAACAGAATTAATTTTGAGGTTAACAGCAATCTGACAAGAGCTCCAAATATTTGGAAAGTAAAGAAGACAGTTCAAAACAACTCATGAGTCAAATAAAAAATGAGAAGAAAAATTAGACAACACCTTGAATAATAATAAACAGAATATATTTGTAGTATGAAGTTGAAACAATTCTTAGGGGGTAATTTACAATTTTAAATGGTTTTATTAGAAATAAATAGTCTAATACTAAAAAAATCTATGTTTATATCTTAGGAGTCTAGAAAAAGAGAAGCAATTTAAAACCAAAGTATGAAGAGAGAAAATAAGAGTGAATATCAATTAAAAAGTGATAAACAATTTTAAAAAAATCAATAAAACCTAAATCTGTTTGAGAATATCAATAAAACTGATACATCTCTGGCTATACTGACCAAGAAAATAGAGACAGAAGACCTGTTATTTATAAAGCTACCTTATTTGTGGTATGTTCTTACAGCAGCCTGAACAAGCTAAGACAGTCAACATGCAGACACTATCATTTTTAAATGTGTTCGATGCATTATTTAATATCAGAAACAGTAACATAAAATGATGCCTCCTAACCAGTTCTGGGATTGACCCCAAAGGGTCAAAGCCATTTCCATAGCAGTCACTAAAACCCCCACGTTAGTTGCGGCCAGCTGTTCAATGAGGAGAGCTATGAACTTCAGACTACATAAATGGGGGGCATTAGTCCTTTTCAGTAATTTCGAATAGTCATGTCGTCCTTCAATCTTCTATTCTAAGCTGTTCAAATTATCTTCCAAAGTGAAAATATAAGTTGGCTGATTTAAAACAGTTCATGGATCTGAATCCTATAAAATGAGTGTGTGAAAGTGTCTCAAGGGAATACAGAGATTTTGAGATGAAATCAAATGTAAAACAACTCAATGGAGAATAAAATTTCCTAATAAAATCTTCTTGTTACACTGAAAATTAATTTTTGTAAACAATACTAACTGATTTTTTTAATGTTTCCACCTCTATTCAGTAAATTTTCACAGGTGCTCTGAACTGTCAGTTTGAGAAACCTCCCAAAGATTGGTGGGGAGTAAAAGTAAAGACAAAGGGAACCCAAGCAGACAGGCTTTACCACCCCATTTAAACTTTAAATATAGGAATTTCAGTTTTATCTTTTTATATACTATTATATTATACTGAGATTCATTATAAAGTTACTTCTAAATATAGGTCCTGGGTAAATAAATAAATATACCTGAATTTCTAATTTTTGATATCTAAATATTAAGAATAAGATTTTATTATCTCTCAATTTTCTTTATGCTAATGTACAATTAACTAGCTTCTTTGATGTTTATGATGTCTATCTAATTTTCACATCTTTGCAGTTTGATGCTGTAAAACAGGACTTCTGAAGATGCTTCTTGTAATTTCTTTTTGTACTGTATTTTATCATTCAACTTTATGCCCTCCTGGCTAGTCCTCTTAACATAAGTACTTCACTACATTTTATAAATCTCCACTGATTTGAATTTAATGAACATATTTAGAACACCTTGTTGAATTGAAGAACAGAAGTATCATTTAGTTTCAAACCAGTTGAAGGAGAGATATAATCATAAGCAAATATTAAAATAAATATATGCAAATGAAGAAATTACAATCCAGTTTAACATTCTGTGGATATTAAAAGGCTTATTTTTGAGTGGTAGAATGCTAACATCCATAATCTTACAATTTTTAAATTGTTCTCAGTATATTTGTATTAAGCAAACATGAGGCATGTGTCAAGTTTCCATAGAAATCAGCAAAATTAAATCAGCAAGAGTATCAGAAAGACCAAACTGCACATCTGCTTTTAATGAACACTGACCTTACCTCTGAGGGTGATACTTCAATGTGTTAAAATTCTCCAGAATAAATATTTAGGTATATACATATACACACACACATACACACATATATGAAAACATGATGATTTCTTCAAATTAAATTAAATAGTTATCAACAATTACCATGAGGCTATTCTTCACTGGAGAAAAAGATGTTCATAGAAAACTATTTACTAATCAATAAGGTTACTACATTTCCAAATGAATGGAAAATGAGGCCCAGTATTCTGTGTAAAAGAAATAAGTAAAGGTTTTAAGCAAGTAGAAAAAAAAATTGCCTTGGTTTTTGGTTTATAATCTAAGATTATGACTATAAGATCAAGCTAGTTCAAAGATATAAATGGCGATGTCATATAAATGAGTTGTATTGTGTCAAGCTCACAGGATTTAAGAGGCAGTTCATTTCCTTTACCATACACAGACATGCTCTTAGTCCACCAACCTATCCATTATAGTCTCCTGCCTTTTAAGCAATCCAACTTCAGCAGCGTACTTGGAATAGACACATCTCAGATAAAGAGAACCCATGCCCTGGCCTCACAACTCACAATACCCAAGGATAATTTGTAAATCTAAACTCTTGAAATGGAATGCATTTTAGGTTAGGGGCAATATATTAGAGTAATACAGTTATCTAAGTGCTTGTGAAAACATATCGTCATACGCCAACCTCACAGAGGTTCCAATTTGCTCTCTAGGTCACCCCAAAGAAATTCTCCCTATGGGATTTTGCCTTTAGAGAGACAAAGTGAATTGATTCTGTTGAAATATTCATTAAATTAAAAGGCTTCATTTACTATTCTAAAAGCAATTAATCAGTTTTCCTCATTCTGTGTAGTACAGTACTAGCTACCACTTCACAAAAGGGCATTACCGCTCTAGGGAAAATGCAATGTATTGCAACGAAAATTGATAGGGTCTGTTAAGAAAGTTAGTTACAGACATAGGAAGGCTAAATTTGTACTGAAATATAAAAAACTCTGAAACAGACAGAATAAAACTGTTTGCAGATAACAATTAACATTTTTTAAACAGTAATAAAGAAAAGGAAAACATAGCTATTACAGATGTTTTTGGGGAGTTTAAAATTTATTCAATACAATTTAAATCCAAGTGTAAGGAAAGCAATTTCTAAAAAATATAAAAGGAAATACTGATTTTTATTAAGAAAATACCTCTAAATATTTATAGCAATGATAACAACAAGTACTCCTTCCTGATCACCAGGAAAAATATGAATTTTCATAAAACTTTATGTTCACATATTTATATTTGTTCTGTAACAATGTGTGGAACACACCAATCCTAGGTCACCAGCTGAACACACTCCAGGCCAATAGTTATAAGATGTTGTAAACTGAAATACATTCCTTTGACAGCGTTTCAGTGTAATATGTAATTCACTATATGCTTTCAATATAGTATACAATGAAAAATTAATGTATTTTTGCTAATTTAAGCAGTAACTCCAACTAAACACAAAATTATAAATTAAACAGTTTAAATTTAAAAAGTGGTATCTGCAGATATATGTATCTCTCTCATAAGAGAAAAATGAAGTATCTTTCATGTGCTAAGCACTATACCTGGCACACAATAAGCATTTACCGATGTTAACTTTTTACCTTTCATATTATATTACTTGAGGTTTTTTTTTAAAAAGTTAAATGCCCTATGAGATATTAAAATAGAAATAAGGCACAGAATAGCTTTATAATATTGTCTGTGCAGGCAAAAAAATAATATATAGATCATAGTCAAGAAAATCATTTACAACAGAATCAAAGTATTTTCTAACACAAAGATTTTATACTCAGGTCTCAGTTATAATAGCCAAAGGAGTCAAGCCAACAGCTATTAATGAAACTATCATTAACTGAATTCTGACCTAGCTCTAATGAACTAGGTGGTATCATGTTCATTATCCTACTTCAGTTGTACAACAAGTAGTTTCCACCTTGCAGAAAACTGAAGCTCGAAGAGCTTAGGTGGCTTGCCGAAGATCATAAATTTAGAAGTAGCAAATCTAGGACTTATGTAGAATTTTCTTTCACTTACATCACAATAATTCCAGCTATTCCCCAGGGTAATAGAATACTGCCAGTACTTAAGGAATCCTTTAAAATGTGTGGTCATAACTCTTTATGGAAATACAATAAACTTTGTGGTCCCTCTTGCCTCCCAGGTTTCAAACATGCACTTTCACTGCCCAAAATGTCACTCTGCCCCCAGCAGGACTGAGATAAGTGTCAGGCAAGTGAAGCACTTGCTTAGGTGCAAAATTTAAGAGAGTTTCAAAACAAAATCTGAGATCAATAATATTATAATAAAATATTTTTAAAAGTCAAAATTAATGTAAAAATCCATGATGAAAAAGATATCAAAATTTTAAATGGCGACAGGATCAACTGGGCCAAATAGGAACTTGAAACAAAAGGAAAAATAAAATCTGTAATACTTTGTAATTTGTTCTTTCGGCAAGTCTCACTTTAAACATTATTTACAGTCAGAAACCTTATCAGCCCGGTGCAGATGCTGTACTTCCATGCTCCCATTGTATTCTATCCTTGCCTCTCCAACTAGACTTACCCACTCTATCATAATGTGTTAGTTATATGACGCTGCATAACAAAAACTTCAGACTTCAGTGGCTTAAAATAACAATTATTCTCTCATCATTTCTGTGGGTCAAAAAGAGTTTAGCTGAGTGACTCATCTTCTGAAAGCTTGCCTGGGGCAGAAGGATTTGCTTCCAAAATGTCTTACTCACACAGCTACTGGCAAGAAGGCCTCAGGTCCTTACTGCATGGATCTCTTGACAGAGTTACTTGAGTGTTCTCCTGACATAGTTATTAATTTCTCTAGAGTCAGCAAACCCAGATGAACAGCAAAATGAAACTACTGGGCCTTTTATCGCCTATTCTCCCATTCTCATACCATCAAATCTACTTTATTCTTAAGAAATAAATGCTAATGCAGCCTAAACTCAGGGGAAGAGCATAAGTCTCCACTTCTTAAAAGGAGGAGGACCAAAGAACTTTTGAAAATATTTTAAACTCTCTGAGAGCAGAGATCATGACTGAATTATTTGCCACTTGATCTCCCATTCCCTAGACTATGACTGACATATAATGTATATGTGCTTAATAAATGATGTTTCAATTATTAATGGAATTCATGAAAGCGTCTCACCAATAATAACATGTAAAATAATTAGAAAAACAAGCCATAAAATAATGAATAATATGACATGAACATGTGCAACCTTCCTAAGGAGAATAAATAATATCTGACTTTGGTCTTAGGGATAAACGATAATAGGAAGATGACAAAAGTTTTGACATCATAAATGAAAGAGCTAGCTAAAAACAAATATAAACCTTGAGTAATTTTAAATATTAAAAAAAATCCTTGGGTTTAAAAGAGATAATTTGAGAGAGAAAAAGCCAATTGAGATACTGTCATTTTGCAATGTTTTTTAACCCGAAACTTAAAACAATAATCTGATTTGACTGGAATTAAAATTCTTCAAGGCCAATGACTGGGACTCACATATGTGTGTGTGTGTGTGTGTATGTGTGTGTGTGTGTGTGTGTGTGTACCTGGCGCATAAGTCATGTTGTTTTCTATGATAGTAGAATAAAATAGAAAAGATAAGGAACCCAAAAAGAATTTCTAAATTTATTTTTATTTAGAAACTTGCAGAGATGGGAAATTAGATTTTATTTTTTCTCTTTTTTCATAAGCTTTTATAATTTTTGAATATTCAGCATTTGTAAATATTATATTTTTAGAGTTGTTTCATTGTGCTATTTTTAAAATCTATATTCCACAATGCATATTTACTTAGCAATGATAACTTAATTTTTTTAATTGATAAGAAAATACTATTTATTGATACATGATTTCATATTTGAAAACAATATGTAAATAATTTGAACTGTGGATAGCATTGATTTAAAAATTGAATCTGTGACCACAAGTAAATGATTTTCAATTAGTATATCAACACTTCTCCAAGTATGGTCTGTGGACCTCCTGGGACTCCTGAGGGTAGGGAGAGGGGAGGGTGTCTGGGTGGGGAGTTAGTACTAAGATCCTTTTAAAAAGTCTTTCAGGTCAAAAGTATTTTCATAGTAATATCTTGATGTCATTTGCCTTTTCACTTTGTTGATATTTAAACAGATGGTGCCAAAATATAGGTGGAATACATTGCTGGCCCCTTAGTATAAACAAAGGCAGTGGCACCAAACTGTACTAATAGTTACTATTTTCTTCACTGCTATAAATTAGCAGGGGAGGCGGCGGGAAACAGTTTCATCTAAGAATGTCTTGATAAAGCATAAACAGCATTAACCTTATTAAATTTCCTTGAATTATATCTTCTTTAATATTCTGTGTAACAAAATAAGAAACACACTTATAACACTTTTGTTTCACACCAAAGTATGATGACTGTTTTGAGAAAAAGTACCTGTTTCATTGTCTCACTTATGAACTAAACTAGCCACTTTAATCATAGAACACTAATTTTAACTGAAAGGAAATGAGAAGGTACCTACGGCTATTCAAACTGAGATATTTGGTGGATAGTTTCATGATAATATACAAAAAAGTCTGATATTCATGGAAAATATATAATACTATTTATTAACAATAATAAATTTCAAACTTTGAAATGAAAATAGAAGTTCCAGAAACTTGTACCTGCCACCTTAAGCTAAACAGATTAAGAACAGTGATGAAATGGCTGCTACTAATGAATATGATTTTTCTATATTATATAATGAAATGTTCCAACATTTAGGATTTTCTTCATATACTTCAACAAAAACAATCTCAATAAATTGAAAGGAGAGGAGATGTTAAAATCTAGTTATCCTATATTAAGCCAAATTTTAAAGGGATTTGCCAAAGAATGTTATTTATCTCACTAGTTTTTTCCTGGGAAAATACTGTTATTTTTCAGTAAACTGTATTAATTACGTTAGTATTTGATGGGTTTACTTTTTGCCTTTAAAATAAAAATATATTTTAAAATTTGATTTAATTTCTACTGTGGTAAATATTAATAGATATAAACCACATAAACAAAAGCTCTTCAAGGTCCTTGATAAATTTTAAGGGTATAAAGAGGTCCTCAGACCAAAAGTTTGAGAACTGCTGTCATAATTAAAAACAGTGACAAATGGTTTAAAACAAACAACTGCACTGAAGGGGAAAATATACTACAAAAGGCTTTGATTAATTAACTTTTTAATTATACTGTTAGCTAAAGCAAAGTATAGTTTGAACCACAGATGAGAGCTAAGAAGCTATGTAGAATGAAGATCAGTGTACACGAAGTAACTCAAGATAAAAACTCAGAGTGTGGTAAAATATATTCACTGACCTTGAAATATCATCGCTGTTCATTATGTTTCATCTCTCTATATATTTGGGGTGCTATAAATGCACACAAGAATACATATGTACTATTTTAGGTAGATCTACTAAACTGATATAAAGAAAAACAATAATTTTATATTTCAGAAGGAAGCTTAACAATTCACATTGGCATAAAAGATGGTACTTCCAAATGAATTTCATTATTGCATGTTTTTGAACTTGATTCCCCAAACTTCAAATTGCTTCCTTTTTCCCTAGAGCACTGACCTAAAAAAGTGATCACCTTGTAGGCAGAAATCTGTTACCCTAGTAGTGACTATGTGAACACACAACATAGCTGAAACTAATTTGTATATTAGGGAGAAAAATTAATTAAAAATAAACAAGAAATAAATTAAATTTAGTACTGAGCGAAATACCACAACATTTGAATCTGTCATTGTTTGAGAAAATGGGATTGATAATTTTGCTGAAATTAAACCCTGAGCTTTTAGATAAGTTCTAGTTTATGTGAAGGTCCACTTAATAGTAAAGTATATAGATTCTATACTATGAGAAACAGAACAATATAAGTGAATTTGAAAACAAATTTATATAATAGATTTTGATATCTCTCTCTCCTTCTTTCTCTCTCTCTTTCTGTCTTCATGAGACAAAAATTACCCAGATGAGTGACAGGAAAGTATGACTCTGAAAAATGTATCAATGTCATAAAATTTCTGAAGAATATGTAAAATTATTCTAAAGCATGCAATGAAATAAAATAAATTATTCAAAGGTAGTCTTTTCTAATATTATTACTATATTAAGAAAATAATCGAGATAAACAGCTAGATGTCATGTGTCCTTTATGTGCCTTTATGTTTAGTATTTCATTCAGAAATTAATGTTAATCTGTTTTATCCTGATTATTATATAAAAAATTATAATATCAACTCTTTAGTATACTCTGAAAATATTATATCTAGATATATGTCAACATTTCAATACACTTTATTTGAGATTTGTAATATTAATTTGATACTATTTTCTTTTTAATTATGAGGCTTTTATTCATGTGTTGTAAATGATTATAAGTCCATTCTCAAATACTATTTTTGTTTAATTTATTGCCTTCTACAATTATCCTACCCACAATGCTTACATACTTGAAGTATTTTCTACAGATTTATATGTATCTTGAAAAGTAAATAAATTGTGGTCTGATATAAGGCATCTATTAGTACCAAAATCCAAAGCATTCTGAAGCGACAATTTTGACATACTCCAACACAAATCTGCTTTAGCCTGGCTTTCCACTCTTTCCTCCAAACACCACATTCATTCTTGATTGATTTGTTAGTTCATTTAGTCTTTTCCCCTAATGATAGTTCCCTCATATTTTCCATGTCAAGCTGCATTTCCTGTTTAAAGGTTTTCTTGACTACTTTGGGGTAAAGTGGTCATCCTTTTCCTTCCACATTCTTTATATTTCTTTGCATTTTAGTTACCTACACATATGTCCTATATATTAAAGATATTTGATTTCCTAGAGGACAGAGTTAAAACCTTATTTTTTAATTTTACTTTGGTAAACAGATAGCATTAATGGCCACACTTGTTCACATCTACCTATGCCCAAGCCTTTTAATATTGTTCTCACACGCTGACTCTGAATTTAGAAAAGTGACTTACTGTGGGCAATGGAGCAGAAGCCAGTAGAGCAGTCTGAGCACACTGGACCACTGCTACCTCCATAAGAACATGCCTACAGCTTGTTGTAAGGATGTGAGAGAAGAGCCAAGTAACTCTGTCCCAAGCCTACTCCCAAATGCTTCACTTCGAGCTAGCAGCCAGTGTACCCTCAGTTACATCGGTGAGCCTTGCCAAGACCAGGATGGTCCATCTTAACTAACTGAACTGCAAATCTATAAGCCAAATAAATGCTTAATGTTTTGAACCAATGAGTGTTGACATATTTTGTTACACAGAATTATTATGCCATTAGAAAATTGATACACTATCCATGGAACCCAAATGCAGCCTCAGTATTTTGCACATTTCAAAACTTAACAAGGACTGAATGAGTGTATTGTAGCTTGTGCTTAAAGATGACTCCATGACATTCATTCACGAATTGGAATAATAAACAAAGGGAGCTGGCTGCTTTGAGCGTCTGTAATCTGCTAAGTAAGGTGCTGTATAATTTCATTTCCATTTCATTTGTTCCTGTCACAAACATGTGGGGTAGTTATTTAACAAATCATTAAATGGATAATGAAACTGAGGCTTAGAGAGATACTGTAACTCATTCAGGTGGTATACAGAGATTGAAAAGAGATTAAATGATAGCTACCAACCTGACAGCAAAGTTTATGTTTATGTCAGAATTATAAAAGGGCCTTTGGAAGGAAGGGGATATTGAATGAGTAAATAAATTTAAAGCATAACTTATATATATCAAAATCCTTTGTAAATATTAGCAGATGGGATCTACTACATATTAAAAAATAAATAATATGCAAGACCTGTCATTGTTTTTCCTAGAAATATAGCAGTATCTAATTTAAAAATCCATTAATGAAACCCATTACACTACAAATTAAAAATATATATTAACTCAGAAGGTACAGAAAATATGTTTGAAATAATTTTAAACATACACATGATAACAGATTACAGACTATGAGTACAAAGAACCTTCTTAATCTGAAAGAAGAAATCCACAAAAATTACATATTACATACATAAAAGTGATACAATATAAAAACCGTTGTGTGGTTAAGAATAGATTCTATTCAACAATAATATAGTAAGTCTTAGATAACACAGCAAAATGAGGAAAACATAAAAAAGAAAAATAATTGGAAAGCATGGGAGAAAACTTCATTGTTCATAAATATTGATTGTCTCCATAGAAAAATAAAAAAAAATAGAAAAATTAGGAGGTTAATGGGAGTTCAACAAAATCAGTAGGTATAATAACAATATACAAAAATAAATTAATTACTTTGTACTAAGTATAAATTAGAAGATATACTTTCCTAAAATAAATACATTTAGAGCAACCAGTGATGCATGGTATTCAGTATATAATAACTCAAAAAGAGATATAAGCCTTTTATGGAAAAAGTTATAAAAATTAATTGTAAGTCATAAAAGACCTTAATAAATGGAGAAATGTTCTGTAATCAAGAATACAGATATGATATATGATATCAGTTGATTTTAATGACACTCAAAATTCCTGAAAAGTAATTTAAAAATATATACAAATAACCTAAAGCCTAAAATTAGCCAATATAATTTCGAAGAAAAAGAAGTGTGTGAAAAGCATGTGTATACGTGCATGGGAAGCAAGGGGGTGTTAGCAACAGTTTATAATAGTTTTTACTAATATAAAACTACATAATAGTAAGAATAGCTAATATTATTGAGGGATTATTAAATTTTCAAGGCATTGTTCTAAATTATACGCATTAAGTCATTTATTTTGTAAGTAACTCAAAGAGACGTAAAACCAAAGGCAAAGAATGGTACCCAGTGTAATACATTAGACAGCAGAACCAGGAATACATCTAGTCAGTCTAGCTTGCACTCAACTACTGTGCTGCAACTTCCTGTGTCCTTATGGATTTAATATAATTTTGGTGTACAAATTAACAGACTGGTAGACAATAATAGGGACCCCCAAAACCACATCACTTAGGCATGGTAGGAAGAAAATGGTTAACAGCAAGGCTAAGATTCATTAGCAAACATATGAGGGAGATGCCCCTAGGGGGAAAAAAAAAGAAGGAAGGTGATCTGATCAAATCCCCTTGTAAACATTTTAATAAACGATCTCCTGGAAAACACATTAATGATATTAGTTCATGGGAAAGGAAATGCTGTTTCCTAGACTGTCTAGAGTGGCTTATGGACAACTGATTTGGAATCTATGAATTCGAGAGCTATGAATCTCTAGAAAATGTAAATTTTACAGATGTTTAATGACTAATATAGCTCTCATCTTTGTAAGTGATATGACTGCAAACCCCTCTGAGAGATCTCATATTAATAATCAAGGCCCAAGTACATTCAACATATCAGAGTTGGTTATCCATGCAGACTGAATAAATTTGAAAGCTTGTTTCAAGTCATAGGCAAAAATAAATTCCACGTAAAGTATAAGACCTAAATGTGAAATTAAGATTTAATGTTTTTACATGAGAAAAAAAGGACTATCTTGATAATGCCAGGATAGGAAAACATTCTTAAACAAATGTAAAAAGTATAGTTTTAAAAATTTTATAAATCTGACTGCTTTAAAATTAAAAACTTATTAGGGATAAAATTATACAAAAAATAAATATATCAGAGATAAATATCCACAATGCATAAAATAAAAGATCAGTATCTGAATTTATAAGTACCTCCTATAAATAAATAAGGCTGACATTCTAATGGCAAAAGTATATGAATTGGCAATGAAAAGATGAAATTCTCAGTCTCGTAATAATTGGGGAAATACAAGTCAACAATAAAATACAATAAAATTACTATTTTGATTCATTAGATTGATAAAATTTTAAGTCTGACAATATTATGTTGATAATATATAGAAGATAGAAAACTTTAGGAGCTGTTAATTTGTAGTTATAAATTGATTTAAAAAACAACCTTGGAAAGTAATCTAGAAATAGCTAGTACAGTTTAAAATTTATGTACTAAAAGTTCAGCAGTTAGTGTAAATATTAGAGAAACTCTTGTATGCAAAGAAACTTATATAAAAATGTTCTTTGGGTATTGCATTTTATATCAAATTGTAGTTAATACCCTAAATGTCTACAAACAGAAAATGAATTGATAAACTGGATATATTATACAATAAAATGCAACATGGGAAATGAAAATGAAATGACTAAAGCTACATATATCAACATAATTTAATCTGACAGGGTTTTTTTGGCAAATTAAAATTGAAGAAAGATATACATTGTATGTTATTATAGAAAAATGTGTATATTTGGGGGCTAATAGGTATGTAGGAAAAGTATAAAAATCTCCATGAAATTTATAAAAGTAAATTTCAGAATCAAGGTGATGTCTGAGGAGGGTAAGGAGGGGAATAGAATTGAGAAAGTTTTCACAGAAAACTAACTCTATTGATAATATTTTGTTTAATTTCTGTGTGTGATATTTTGGGTCTTTATTTAAATATTAATAAAAATCATAATAAAATACACAAGAAAAGGACACTATTAAATATCCAAGTTGACACTGAAGCTGTTGGCTAACAGAGAGGGAGTCTCTGTTAAAACACACTATAGAGTTTCTGTTTTAAAAGGCTATGGAAATAGAGATCTTGGCACTCAAAGGGTTGTACCTTCAAGAATAAAGAATAAATGATACAAATATCTTTCCCACACAATTAGGTCATAAACAGAGAGCTTCTCTGTTTCAATCTAAGACCTGGATTAAAACATTTTTTCAGAAAAACTAAAAATTCAGGCCTGCATTTTAGAAAAATTAAGCATTTGAATTTGAAATCTAGTAGCCACATTGCCAAGAAACATTTATGGCAGCTCTTTGACTCATCTGTGACACATAGGTGCAGTAGATAGTGTAAAACTGCCCCTTCTCTGTAGGCAGCACTGTAGATGACTGCAAAATCCAAAACTATGAAACCCTGAAGAAAACCAAGAACTATTACTGAGAGTCAACATACATAAGAAAAACGCCTGACTAGGTGCTCAAAAAATTATTTCATAGAAATAATGAAAAATACACATAAGAAAATTATAAAAAATGCAAACAACAAAAGAGATAAATATATAAAAAAGATTTAAAAATAAAAATAGAAATAGAAATGCTACATTTAAATTTGTTTCTTTCTCTATCTCTGAATCCTACAAATAATGGCTGCCATAAGGGTAGACATCAATTGTTAAAAATGAAAAAAAAAAATGGATAAATAAATCATCTCCTAAGTCTTTAATTCAGAAGAGATGTCTGGGCTAAAAATATAAATATAGGATTCACTAAAGTATAAATGATATTTAAAATGCCAACATTTATAGTCAGAGTAAAAAAAATGAAGAACATGCAAAGAAGGCTGAAAAACGAACAGAAAGGGTTAGAAAGAAATCCCCAAGAGTGACATTACTATAGATTTCTTTTTCCAGGTGATAATAATGACAAACTACATGCCTCACTGCCTCTTTCTAAGCACCACCCGCTCCACTGACCACCCACAGTATAAACACACACTTTGTTACAGGGGAGGTCCTACTGATTCTTCAGCCATGATCACTAGTGTGACAAATCTCGCTGTTCCTGTGCTATGACATGTAACCATAACCTTAAGTCCCCTGATCACACAAGGGGATGTTGCCCCCAGCCACAACTGCTGAACTAGAGGGTAGGGTTGAAGACAAAGTTCTGCCATATCACATGTTTTATATACCTGGCCCCCAAATGCACCAGTGGCAGGGCTGGTTCTTCCTTAAACACGCAACTTAAAAGCGTGAAAGTCAATTTCTGGGGTACCACCACAGTTTGACTTATGGACCGGACAGATTACTGTGAGCTCCACCAAGAGCATATAGAAAACAGGAATCCTGTCTGCATAAGTTATCCCTAAAGAATATTGTTTCAAAAGGTCCTATGTGAAAGCTGTCTGAAAATTGGCCTTTGCTTGCTCAGTGGGTAAGTTGGATGTTCTATCAGTTTACCTAAGGAAATATTACAGAAGAAAAAAAAAGCTTTGAAATTCTGCATTTTATGTGGACTGATCTCCATGCAAATATTGGGTACCACCCTAGTGAATTTCTCTTAGAAATTCATAAAGAATAAAGGGAGAAAAGGTAAAACTCGATATTTCTCTCCCTCTCTCCCTCTTCTTTCCCCCATCTCTATTCCTCCCTTTTCCTTCCCCACCTGTTTCTCCTGTTTTGTTTCCCACATGAACTCACATATGCGCCCACAGACACACACAATCCGTCATCAAATAATCAAATACTACTGAGTAAGCACTATGTGTAAGGAATTCTACGAATAATTTATTTTGAGGATACAAGCACAAATATAATAGTGATTTAAATGTAGTCTGCCCTCAATAATCTTAATGTATACTAAAAATAATTATCATACACATAAATAATGCTACAGCAGTCTCCACATATCCATGGGAGACATGTTCAAAGACCCCCAGCGGACACTTAAAACCACAGATAGTACCGAAACCTATATATACTACCTTTTTTCCTATACATAAAGTTTAATTTATAAGTTAGACACAGTAAGATATTAACAGATTAACAATAACAGCTAATGATAAAATAGAACAATTATAAAATTATACTGTAATAAAAGAAGTAAATGGTCTTGGGGGCCATTGCTAAATAAGAAAGGGTTACTTGAGCACAAACACTAAGACACCATGACAGTTGATCTGAGAATCCAGATAGCTGCTAAGTGACAAACAGGTGAGGAATTTATACAGCATGGATACGCTAGACAAAGTCATAATTCATATCCCACACTGGATGGAGAGGGACAGTGCCAGATTTCACACTATTCAGAACAGCAAACAATTTAAAGTATGCATTGCTTATTTCTGAAATTTTCCATTTAATATTTTCAGTCTGCGAGTGACCACAGGTAACTGAACCTGCAAAAAGTGAAACCATGGATAAGGGGGGCCTACTATAGTCAAAGTATAGTTAAATTTAAATGTTCCATGTGATATTTATTTATGAGTTATAAACATTTACCAAATGTTTATTATTTACCAGGGAATGATCCAAGTACTTTAATATTTATTATCTCATTGAATCCTTACTTCAATTTTATAAGTAGGATACTACTATTCTTCATATTTTATCTGCTGAAGAATGGAACTCAGATGTTTGAGTTGTTTGCCCTAGATTATATATATTAGAAATAGGATAGTTAGAAGTTTACACAAACAGGCTGACTCCATAGCTTTTGGGTGCATTATGCTAGAAGATCAGCTTCAAGGATGACTGGATGATTTTGTAGGAGAAAATGACATTTGAGTTCACTTTCATATGATAGATTATCCTGCCATATATAAAATAATCTTAAATATTAACACTAATATTACCACTAAAAATAAAATCATTGCATTAGTTTTAAGATATTTTGCAACTTTATTTGTTTTTATACAAACATAATATGGTTATATTGAACTTGCATTGCAAGTATCAATATGAACCTGTTTCATTTCAAAAATAGGTGTATATTTAATTTCGTCCATTAAGAAGGCTTAAAGGTAATAAGTACCTAATAATAATAACACAATCAGCACCCAGATTATTGTCTCTAAATACTAAGAAACCAGGGCTCCTTGAGGAATGGCTGATTCTAGGTCCAGGAGGGAAAATATGCCGAACCTATAAATATTGTTATTTCAGAAAGCATGGAAAACTTTCAAAAACCAGCTGATCATGCAAAAGCCACAAAAGCCAACATGAGGTCGCTCATTCTAGCCAAAAATAAGACAATTTGAGCATTAAAAAAAGTGACTACAATTAATTGAAACATTGATTAATGAAACCCAAGGGTTGATAAATATATACTTTTTAAAAAAAAACAGGAAAAGCAAAAAAAAAATGAAAAAGAGAAAGAAAAACTCATTGAATCCTACTAGATGTAACTTGGGAACTAACTCCTTATGCTAAAGATACAGAAATTAAAAGGAAAAAGTTAAATGTCTATCCTGCTTTTTGAGAGAACTGCATTTCCAAGTAACCAATTAGTATGTGTTGATAAAATTCTATTCTTTAGAGAGGGAAAGTTGAAATAAACAAATAATCATTTTTCAACTTTGAACAAAATAAGTAATTCAGTCAATCAGTATCAATAGTTACAACCAATAAATGAAAAGTATATAATAGAGAATAGGAGCGTCATGGTTGATTTTGTGATTTGGCCTACCGGAGCCATGGGGTGCTTAGACAGTTAGTCAAACATTATTCTGGGTATGTCTGTTAGGGTGTTTCTGGATGAGATTAACACTTGAATCTATAAACTGAGTAAAGCAGGCTGCCCTCAATAATGTGTGTGGGCCTCATCCAAAAATCTGCAGACCTGAACACAATAAAAAAGTTGAATCTCCCACCAGCAAGGAAAACTCCTTCCACCTGACTGCTATGGAACTGAGACATCGTTTTTTCCTGCCTCTGAATTCAGGAAAGATCAGTTCTTCTTGGGGCTCAAGTTGGCCAGTATTTGTGCTGGAACTATACCATCAGCTTTCCCGGGTTTCCAGCCTCCTGTTACAGATCTTGGGACTTGAGAGCCTGCATAATCAGGGAATTAATTATAACAAACCTCCATATGTATACCTTATTGGTTCTGTTTCTATGGAGAACCCTATCTAATACATATATTGGTAGCAAGAGTGATTCTAGAGAAACAATGTTAAGTATAAGTTTTCTAACTGTTTCTAGGGTTCCTGGGATCAGCTCTCTGATATGATAAAATTTAAAGATACTAATGACCCTATTTCCAAGAGTAAAGAGAACGCAGATAGTCAATAGTACAATCTGGCAAAAGATAATAGCAAAATATCAACATTGGATACTTGTAATCAACCAATTATAAGAAGCGAGGTGACTGTATGTATGATGTTTTCAAACATTTTGGGAACAGTTTGGCTGGTTTTCCTAATATCACTGGACAAGATATAAAGTAATTCTTAGCTCAAAAACTGCATCAATAATGGGAAAGCTATTATGCATGTCCCGAAGGTGACCTCTTTGGATGTGGAGGTAGCATACTGCTCATTTGGGTGTGTTATGCTTGCCCATTTGCCAAATCATCCAAAAAGCTGAGTGAGGTCTAGAAAAAGAAAAAACTGCAACAGTTCTAGGCTGCTGTACAACCTGCTCTGCTACTTAGACCATAGAAGCCAGCAGATCTACTGGTGCTTGAAGTGTCAGTGATGCCTACGAACGCTAAAGATTTATGGGGTGATGGTAAAAATCTAAGTTTAGTTTCTAAAGATGGATAGTGCTGTCACTGGAAAAAAAAAGAATGAGAATAAAAGACTGGAAAAAAAAACTACAATAATGATGGCAAGTTTAAAGATTTGGTGGTAGTAGAGATTATAAACTGTGCAAAGGAGTTTGAAAGCCAAGGTGAGGCTTATTTTAAAAGCCTCAGCTGTCATGTTGTATAATTTGATACTCAGTGTCTTGTCCATTTTAATCATGTTCCTCTTCTTCTTTAGCAACTAAATGCGACCGTTTGGCTACCCAAAATAAAAACGACATGTTTTAGGCACCCTTATAGCTGGATGTCATCACGTGACTAAGTAATCACTGACACTGCATTGTAGGAATGACCAAATAGTGATGTGGAAGTAGTGTGGAGTCCTGAGAATTTATGGAACAGAGCTCTAAACTGCTTTAGCCACTACTGTGTTGGGTTCTGTGTGACTCACAGCTGAAACTAATCCAGAGACAAGCTCGTTTGTTTTGTTAAACCAAGGAATGAAATAGTCAAGATTTTTTGTGCATAGACCAGAATGGATAAAAAGCAATGTTTGGGAGTGAGGGGGAATTTTTTTTAAAAACCCATAGGTTAGATCTAATAAGGCTCTAAAACAAGACCACTGACAATAAGGTTCATGCCTGAAGAATGGGATAAATAGCTATATGATTCTGAGTCTGGGTAACTAAAATAAGACTGAAGCCTTTAAGTTTGGGAAAATGATGAGTATGTATGAGTGTGTGTGTGTGTGTGTGTGTGTGTGTGTGTGTGTGACATATGAATGGCTATTAAAATTGCAATAATTTTATTATAATTAACCTGTTTCATGGAAGAAAGCAGCTAGATCATAAAATGGTCAAATTACAAAGACACTAAACCTACATCTTGGGAAGATTTACCCAAATCTACACATTTAGTAGGTAGAATAGCAGAAATATATAGGCTCAAAATCTCCATAGTTGATTACCTAAGTAATTTTGGAAAATACAGAATTTTATTTTTTAAAGGATAAAACCAGCACAGATAACCAGTTTAAGTAGTTTAGCATCACTTCTAAATCAGTGATGCGCAGCCTTGGAACCTGGGCTACATAATTTTCATTATGGGCACTGTTCTCTGCTCTCTGGGATGTTTAGCAGCATCCTGCCCTCGGACCATGAGATGACCAACTCTCTTCCTGTTTCTTCCTTGGCAGTGTGGCAAAAGAAATGTCTCTAGACATTGCCAAATCTGCTTTGAGGAGTAAAAATATTTCCTGTACAGACTACTGGTTGACAAGTGTAATAGAAAGAGCATATTTTTTATGTGATTAGGTTTGGTTCTTTATCGTTACTTTCTTTTGCTCTTGATCCTGTAATATAATGTGTGAATGCAAACAAAATACTCATTTGTAAAACAGGAATTACAATAGGATACTTCATCTCTATCTGCATTATCTGTAATGATGACAGTGACAATAATGTACAGAATGCCTGCCAGCATGCCCTTAATACAGAGTAGTTGTCATTGACTGTGTTTCCTAAATAAACAGAAAATATACCAAAGTGAATTTTTCCCTTCCTCATTTGTGCTGAAACTTTTGAGGTACTAAGTCATCTGTTTCTAAGGCCTTCTTTTGACTGCCAATTCCCCATGCTCTGGATTTAGACTGCGACCTCCTACAGAAGAGAAGCACAATTACTTAAAATATTTCGCACACAGTTAGTTCTATACAGCATCGCATGCACTTGGGCCTCGTGATAACATCAGCTACACTGATAGTGATGGTGTCGGTCTGCTTTTCATCTCTTTCCAATATCATCTACCACTATATGCATGATACATTTTTATAACTTTTTAATTCTAAAAAGGAATTTCATATATTCAAAGTAAAATAGGATTTCTGAGTATCACAAAGAAGATGCGATCGGGGACCCACCTGTGCCTTCTCTTGGGTCTAACTTTGAGTCATTACGATGTTATATGTTTATGAAGTACTCAACCTCCTTTGCTCAAAGTAATTACTGGTTTCTTCGGTTACCACTAAAGTGGATAGGGAACATACCTGATAAAAATTATAGTGAGGTGTCTGGATTTCTCTGGAGTATTTTAAGAGTATCTGCACTGCCATGTTCCAAAGAGGCTCTGCTGTGCCTACCTTACTTTATACTGACAATGCCATAAACAATTACTGCGATTTGGCAGTCGCTACAAAAAAGAGCTCTAGCCATGTTTCAAAGGGTTTATGGTCAATCATAGAAATCCATTTTCTTCCACATCAGTATGCATGGAATCCCATCACTCGAAGTGCTCTGCTTATAGAATTTTGCTCAAGTAGAATGAAATCTCTACTTTTTTTATGGTGAAGTAGAAAATGTGTACACACAGGCTTATTCTCTGCTGGCAGAGTATCTACCAAGTTAGCTGCCTTGCTCAGCAACTTCCTCTGAGAGTATATATTAGTGTCTTTCTCCACAGATAATCTCTATCAAGCACAGTCGCAGATAGAGAATCACAATGTGCTAACATCTGGGCAGGTGCTCTTGTGACCTTTCCAGTACTACAATGATTTCCCTGTGGTGGCAAATGCTTTCAGACAACAGCCAAATCTAGATTCGGTGATGCAACCAGGCACAGTTGAGCAGTCATTTATGAATTTTGCACACATGCATGAGAACAGTTCCAAGAAGGGAGAAAACAAAAGTGGACTTTTTTTTTTTTTAGAGCCAGTGTTTCAGTATCTATCTAGAAGAATCTATTGAAAGAAAAAAATTTTAATTGACTTGCCTTTGCCCATTTTCTTATTCTTTTAACAAACAGATTTGTGGTTTGAATTTAATATATTTTTCACAAGCATTCCACTCTAACTTCTGAGTGATTCAAAGGAGAATTTAATAAAAATTGTAATATTTCTTTGTACATAATACTTTAAGATAATGAACTGAAGCAATGATGTAGATAAAGATGACCTACAGTAATACCAAAAGCTTTAGTGAAGCAAAGGTTAAAACGAATCTCTCAATAACACGTTGCCAAATTAAACGCAGAACATTTTGTTAAATTTAAATTTCAGATAAACAACATTTAAAATTTGTTTAAAGATGTCCCAAATATTACATGGAGCACACTTATGCTAAAATAATTTTTATCATAAATTCGAATTTATATGAGAATCCTATATCATTGGCTAAATGTGATAACCCTACTCAATAAAAGCAAAGAGATATATATGTGTGTGTGTGTGTGTGTGTGTGTGTGTGTGTGTATATATATACACACATATATATATGTATATATATTTATGTACATATGTATATATATATATATTTATACATAAATATACTTATACATAAATATATACATATGTATATATATTTAATATACATATATATTAAAATCTTGCCAACCTATGATGCCAGTGTTACTGTATTTAAACATCTGAAGTTACTCCCTTTATTTTCAAGCTTTGTAATAAAATATTTAGAACAAATAAAAGGGGATGCTTCACTCAGCAGGCAGTCACCTTGTGAAATTCACTGTCACCATAGGTCACTGGGCTGGATAATTTTATGACCAATAATAACATTTGTCTGAATGCATGCTGAGAAAAGGTAATCAAATCTCACACTTTAGGGAATAAGTTACCCATTGCAGAAATTTGGAGGGAATGACTTCCTGCAAAATTGGCTAGGGGTATTATGAGGGTTATGGTCATTCTCAGAAAGGCCGCCTGCCTCCACAGATCAGTACAGAGGCTGACAAATCACTGAGTGTTGGCCCAAAAAATACATGCAAAATTCACTAATTATAATAAAAATGATCGTGATGATATAAATAATGATGCATAGGCTATTGAAAAGAGAAAACTCATGTATTTATGAGGAAAATGGTTAATACAAGGTAAATAAATATATTAGGTTATAGAGCCTGTTTTTCTCTTTTGCATCAGGATTACAGAGGGTAAAAGCCATGGGGGACTGTTCAGTAGCTCCAGAGGAAGAGATGCCGTCTGCTCTTGCACATTATTTCTGACTTTATTTGTAGCCCCAAATTAAACTCGGTTTTAAAACATCAAGGTGGAAAAAGATTATAATCCAAACGAGCCATATAAAGAAAGTGATTTCACAAAATTATAAAAAAAGCAGGTTTGCCTATTCCTTCCAGCTATCAGCGCAATCTTTTTTTATTCCTTATGAAGCTAGACTTGTCATGCTCTCTTGGTTTCTTTTGTCACAAAGGAAATGATGTGATAAGTGAATTCATCCTAAAGTAAAATCGTTTCCTTTGAGTAGAGACTTATAGGGGAAGTCCTGGGGGTGGGGGGAGGCAATGATTTATCCAAAGCAATGAATGCCTAATAGTAGAATTTCAGGAGCTGCAAGGGAAATCCCTTAGTGTCCTTCAAATTATTTTATATAAAAGACTGTCTATTTACTTATTCTTAAGGCTTTACTACATTTTGAGCCCCTGTACTGTCTGTTTCCAGATTTCAATTGCATTCCTTGAGATTGAGAAGTGCCGTAAGACAAAGAAAAGAAAAACAAATCCAATAGAAGGATATGTCCTACTGCTCTGATTCTGAGAGATCATAGATAATCCAAAATAAATTTTTAAAAAAAGAAAAAAAATAAAGACTTATGATTTTTATTTCTGTTATGAAGTAATATTTATCACTTAATATCAATAGTATATCATTCAAATTTCAAGCTAATTATCACAATTAGTGAATTTAAGAGAAAACATCTGGGGTGGGGATAGCAATTAATACATACATTTTTCTAGTTTCTAAGAGTTAATAGGATCCTTAAATAATGACTTGAAGAAAAATGGGAAAAACATACATTTGAATACGCAGAATGACTACCTACAGACACAAGTAAGCAATTATTCATTGACTCCATCAAAATAACAGTATTTATTTACTTTTCTTCTAGAGTACACCTAGTTATTTATATATTGACAATTTTTTGTTACTGGTAACAAAAGTACAAAGTATAGTGTGTAACTAAAATCTGAGATAGATAAACAAGAAGGAGTTAATTATAAATAAATAATATCCTAATCCTGGGAAGAGACTTGACCCTTAATACAGAGACATCTTTTATAGAATCAAAGAAATAAAAGCATGGTTAAAAGCTCAATGACTAGTTTAACAGTTTCTGTTGTTGAGATAGAAAGAAATATTAAGATTAAAAGTTCACTATTAGAATTTTTGTACTATACCAAAAAAGATGTTGAAATGTAAAAGGCCAACAGCAATATTTTTAGCAAATACAACTGGTTTGTTTTTTTCCTTCATGTTTCAGTGTTATATTTAATGACCAATTCTGATATTTCCACTAAATTTCTCAGTTTAGTTTCTCTCTTAGCCATTGAATCAGTTACCTCACTACATCTCATTTATCAATGCTTTAAATCTGGAGGACAAATTTTATACTGATTTTTCTACACATTAACCATGTAGTTTATATGGTAAAGTTGTCTCGTATCTTTCATCTTTGTTAATATATTCTGAAACAATCTAGATGTTTGGAATTACACAATTAAAAAATTTTTAATTAATGTATACATTTATATAAATAAAGTAAATGTATAAACAATATCAAATACTTTAAATATGTAAGAGATTATGTAATATAGCTTTAGTTTTAAAACCTTTTCTTTTTTTTCTTTCTTTTCATTTCTTCAGGTTATAGTTAACAAAATCTTTTCTTTCATCTTGCTGAAAAATTGGAGGCAACTTGGGTTTGGACTCCAAAGGCTATATAATTTTTCACTGAAGTAAACATGGCTTATTTTAGAAACATATATTGTGGTCATTAAAGTACTCCATATGTAGCCATATTATAAAATATCGAGGGAGAGTGAATTTTGTTTAGTGTCTACTAGTACTTCATTTTATAGATATTTCCAACCAACACACACAAACATACTTTAACCTTATGGCTCTTAACGGTATCTTGCCATCTGTATGTTTGTATTTTAAGAAGAACATAGTATGAAAATGTACTAAGAATATACAACAGAAAAAAAAATAAAGCCAGTTTTAAAGAGACTATTTCTTGGCTTAAAAAAAATTAGAATGCCAAACATCATCTGTGTTCTTCTAAAATAACATGTTAAAGAAATACAGATGAGTACTTGTTTTTCAGAATGAGCGGCTAGAGAGAAAACATATGAAATGGCTAAAAAAGTTCCTGTTTTAAGAAAAAGCTATTTTTGAAGATGTGGTCATATATATTCCATAATATTTTATGTTATACATCTTTAATTTAAAAAATCCTTATTTGGTGTATGTAAGAATTACTTTGTACATTGTGGTTGTGTTCATTAGTTATAGATTTCCCACCACTGTCTCTAAACTTAAGTTCCAGAGGCTGTTAATTTTTTCCTACATCAGAGAATGAGAATGTTTAAATTTTAGTAACTCAATTAGTATCACATATTTCCTTGTTTTCTTGTAGATTACTTTGTCAATAACCTAATATCTCATTTCTGACAGAAATAAAATATTTGGTAAATTGCGTACACATTTTTACATGATTTAATATATATAGATCATTAGAAGAATCACTATTAGAAGGTCCCTAATAATATTTAACTTTACATTTATTCATTAATTATAAAAATTGGTCATCAGATGATTAAAATATAAGTATTTCTCACACTTCAAAAACAAAAATCAATCTAAAGCTTCAATGTTTCTAGAAGATACTAATATCTATACCACATACTGATAACTCTCAAGTAAAATATAATAAAATCCTTGATTTTGTTTGTCCCGATTTCAAATGCAACAAACAAACAAACAAGCAAACATATCCCCCCCCAAATGATTTAAAACCAGGTTTAGAAGATGGAGTAACAGAAACCCACCAAAAACTGGAAATATATATATATATATATATATGTATATATATATATATATATATATAATATATGAATTTTGAACATAATAATTGGCAATGATCTCTGAGAGACAGGCAACTAACTGATTCCTACAATTGTTCCAGATTAGTTAGTGCCTTGAAAGAATTTCTATGCTAAGGAGCAGGAATCCAGTGGACTGTCTGAATTGAGAAAACAGAATTGAAATCTGTAAAGAACAAGGTAGCTAGGTTGTGAGAGACTCAGGGAGGGGAGCATCGCACAAAGATAGAAGAGTGAAAGATAGAAATGTGGCTACATAGGGTTCCCTTTGAGTAATCAGCTGAGTACTGTTCAGGGCATGAGAGTAATAAACTCTCTAAGGCCCAGGAAATAATCATCCAAAAAGAGTAGAGGAAGTGGTTCTTAGAAGCCACACAAAGCTAAGAATAATATCTTCTCCCACCGACTGACTGATAAACTTGATTCACAAGGCACTGACATCACCCCAAACAACAAACAACTTATAGTGAGAAACAATTAGCCTTAGACTAAGTGCAGTTCTTGTTCTATGCAACAAATCTTAAAAGCAAGCCCCAAAATGATCAACTTGTTTCCAAGTAACTTAATTATGACCAAGAATAGTGCAAAAGAATATTAAGAGAAACACAAAAAGTATCCAGCATACTAAAATACCCATCACCTAAAAGATAAAATTTACAATTCACAGTTTCCAAGGCAGGAAAATAATCATAATGAAGAAACATTTAATCAGTCATAATCAATCCAGAACTGACACAAGATAATAGACTTAAGAGACAAGGGCATTAAAGTAGTCATTATAAACTCCATATGTTCAAAAATTAAAATGGAAGATTTAAAAAGACATAAATCAAACTTCTAAAGAGGAAAACTACAAAGTTTAGATTGAAAAGTACAACAAAAAAGACTGATGGCAGATTAGACATAGCACAAAGAAATATTACCAATTCTACATAAACTACTCTCATAAACTGCTGGTGGGAATGTCAAATGGTAGAACCACTGTGGAAACAGTTTGATAGTTTCTGAAGAATTACCATATAATTCAGTCATTCCATTACCAGACACTGCACTCCATTTCTCTTTGTTCAAGAAAAATGAGAGCAAATGTTTATACAAAGACTGGTATGCAAATATCATAACAGCTTTACTTACAATGGTCAAAATTTTCCTCAACAAGTGAATGGACAATAAATTGTGTTGTATCCCAGGGAGAAATACAATTTAGCCATAAAATGAACTATTGATATATCATCACACATGGTTGTCTCAGAATAATCATGCAAAGTAAGCTAGATGATAAAAGGTACATATTATATGATTCTATTTGTATAAATTGCTAGAAAATAAAAACCAATCTATTTTTAACAGAGAGCCTATCAATTAATGGCTGAGAAATGAGAGTAAAATACGTAGCAGATGGATGAAAAAGGGAGATTTAAAAAAGGCAAAAGAAAATTTGGGGTGTTAAAAGGAGAAAAAAATCAAATTTATGTAAAAAGAGTTTATGAGTATTTTGATGCCTCCATCTTTAAAACTCAATTCATGTTCAAAACAGTATTAACATGTATTTAAACTATTCTTTATTTAAATGTGATTATTTGTGTTTAAGTTCACTAAAGATCAATGACAATAGATTAAAAGATCCTTTAGTCTTTTATGGTTAAGCACAATGGCAGAAGATATAAAAAAGAGCAAGTTAATATTGACAGATGAAGACATAGTAAAATGCTAATATAAGTGTACCTATATCAGGTATTAAAGCATGATTCAGATGCATACACCTATAGAAATGGCCTTGGGTCATAAGAGCAGAAAAGCATTTAGCTTGGCATCTATTAACTGAGGACTGAGCTAATGATTCTATATTCATTTTCTCAATTAATACTTATAGCAAACCTACAAATTAGCAGAAGTTTAATGAAATAAATAAGCTACATGTTTAAGATCATGTAGCAAAGAGATTTGAACTCAGTTCATTCTGAATCCAATGGCATCTACTAATAGGTTTCTACCACCTTTCAGAATAAATGCAGCGTTTCTGTCTTGTATTAACCTTCAATAAACACAGGAAACAAAATATTTAGAGAATCAATTACTTTTAAGAAACACAAAAATAATGACTCAAAACTATGGCTGTATGTCAGTGTTTCTGAAAATAAAATGAGATCATTATTATCATAAAGAGATGGAATAAAGGTGGATGAAAAACAACAGTTCAGCCATAATGATTTCATTAGGACAAATCTGTGGAGAGATGAAAGAAGCAGATCACTAACAGATTGCTAGTGAAATGGAGAGTGTGTTAAGTTGTTGAATGTGATAACAGTTACAGAAATGAAAGTTGAAATGCTTTAGAGAAATGGGGAAAAAAGTGATATTTCCTACCTGCCTTAGACAGCACATCAGCAAAAGGGAAAATGCATATTTTGTCAATTCAGCCAAGTCATTGATCTCTTTTGAATGCTGAGTCTAATGAGGCAAGTAGGGGAAATGCATAATGGTCCTTACACATGTGCTTTGCTGCGTTCAGATTATTGTGCAGAACTAAATTGTGTTTCACAAAAGGCTTATTTAAATGGATACATCCTTTATTACAATAAAAATATAAAATTTAGCTTATAAAATAATGAAAAAGGAGTGTTTAAAATTACTCTCAGCTTATCCTAAAGCCTTAATGTAAGTTCTCACAACTAAACAAATAACAAAACAAGAAAAAAAAACTCCATTTATTTCATCTGTGCTGCTTTCTGTAATACCAAATTTCTACACATTTTGAAAATTGTTCTGTTATCTCAACAAGAAAACTTCTGCAAATTATCATTCGTCATATTCCACATCAATCACTCTAAAAAAAAACACTGAACTATGTCACAATTAATTGAATTTAGATCAGTTATTGCAGAAAACATAACAGTAACACATACAGAACCTCTGAAATACAAACTAGATATCAGTTACATTTAAAAAGAATTGTTAATATAATATCTAATCATGGTACATTTTCTTACCAAATATATCTATCTCTCACCATTTCAACTGCAGTCCCCTGCATATTGCTAGACATTTAATAGGCACTCAATAAAAAATATTGGATATGTAAAACACAGAAAAATCATCAAAATATACAAAATATAAATAAGTTGTTGATCTGTTATATACAATACTACCATTGAAACAGAACTGTCTATTTTGGTACATGTTTCTCAATCTTTTAAGCTATGTTGAGAATTTTTATATTACAAATAATTTATATTTTGCCTCTATGAATAATGCAGAACTGAAAAGATGTTTCCCTGCCCTTAAAAATCTTTTGAAAACAAGATGAACATATTTATTATAGTCAAATTACCCTATTACAAATATAATCTCAGTACATATAAGTTGGTTATTTCCTTGCATAGTTATAAATCATTTTCTTAATATACTTAGGGGTAAATAGCTTGAATTTCTTTAGCATTCTTGATACATATCTCCTAATTACTCTAGAAAAGAAATTAAATCAATTCACTCCCCCAGGAATGTCCCTTTCCTTACAATGTTTTGCTCACTAAAATCAGATCCCAAATCTCTATGAGTAGCAAATTCTTCTAAAGTATTATTCCTTTTAAATTGAAGTAGCATAAACAACAAAGAAGCTTCCTCTTGATACTGTCAAGGATATTTTGGGAAATACTTAAATTTCTGTTAAGGTCTTTTTCATTTTATACTTTTAGAGAATTCTGACTTTTTTTAGCAACTTCTTTTGTGGTATAACAAAAGACTGAGATCTAATTCATGTTGATTTTTATCTCTTAGTGACATGAACTAGCTTGACCTTTAAATATTTTTCCAGAGTATTGAATGAAGTTAAATATTTTGTATGGCTATAACCAAAACCAAACTTCTTTGAGTGATTATATGATGAAGAATAACTCAGTATATTTCTGTCTTCACTGTTAATTATGTTTTGTTTTATAAATTCTCTTTAAAATAAATAATTTCAGAAGACAAAGCACTTGAAATCACAAAGGGTTGATCCCCCCATATATATTTCTGCCATATGTGGAAAACTGTTGAGAATTAAAAAAAAGAAAGAGAGAAGAAAATGTATACTTTATGATGTTCTTTACTAATTAGGCATAAAAATAAACCCACACTTAGTCAATAATTTACTTTATGTGGACAGGGCATATTTAGGCTGATGCACATCAACATTTTTTAAAGCATATTATCATCACAGTACCAAGAAGCTGTAAAGTGTTTAAGAGCTTACAGACCGCTTGTATACATAACTCTGGGTGCATCCTGATACCCAGTTTACAAAGGAATTTCAAAGAAAGCTTATGAGGTTAAACAAGGCTGCTATTCAATCTTCAACAGACTGTGGAGGAAAAAGACCTGAAAAGGTCAAGTAATCCTGTCGGTATCATGTATCCAGTTACAAGACAGACTTAGACTTAGACTCAGAACACAAATTTTTGGAGTTCCAAGATTCATGTTCTCGCCACTATTTTACACCTATTTGGGTTGCAAAAAATTAACAGTACAATTGAAAATACCTTCATTATGGAATATATGTATAAGTACATATGGGAAGTATACATGAAAAATATATACATAAGTAATTTTTATTGTTTATTTTGATTTGTTACAAATTTATGTTGCAGTAAATCAGTGGTGCTCACATCTGCTTCTGTGATGGCATAAATCTATTTTCCTTTTAAAATCCACATTTACATGATGGCTATCCTAAATCATAAATTTATTGAAGCTTACTCACAATTCAGCCACCATGAACATTTTGACTCAATCTCTCATCTTCTGATTTTTGGTTTTGGTTTCTTTTTATATTTCCTCACCTATCTCTTTGTTTTCATTTCATTGTTCATTTCTCTTCTTCTTCTTCCTCCTTCTCCTATTCCAACACTAAACATGTCTGTAATTTCTTTGTACCAACAGTCCTGAGGACAAGTAATTATACTACAGAAGACTCGGAGCAACCCAATTTAATCTGCAAAATATTCTCCAGCTCATCACCCAGTCAACAATTTAAGTATCAAACAGGGAGAAAATTTAAAAACAAAAATGAAAAAAAAAAAACAGGGAGAAAATTCTTGGAGTACTGGCATAAGACAAGAATCTTGGTCCATAGTGAGTGGGACACATTTTAAGACAATGCTTCAATAGTCAATCATCCCTTACTAGCACTAAGTAACTTCTAACTCTCTGGCATCCTTGCCAATGTAGAGATTTGAGACCCTGTAAAAGGTTGCATTTTAAAATATATTATTTTAGAAAGCTGTATTTTAAAATATATATATTATCCTTAGTATTGTAATCTTCTAAAGAACAAAATCTAAAAATCAGGTAAAGAAACACTTATAATGAATGCTGTGTCATATACATCTTTTAAAAAAAAGTATTTTGGTACTTCAATTCTCATATCTCTATTGTTATAACTCTAATATGATTTCTATATCTCACATCAAAGTGTGTTTGTAATACATCTTTATAGAGTTATTGTTTTCTTTTGAAAGTTTACTGTTTTCTTGTAACCCTATATATACACAGAACCTCTCTCCCTGCCATGAATAAAAGTTTTCACCAATTTTGTAAGGGGTCTGTTTCAGCCAACTTAGCGAAGCCAGAAATATGTTGTGTTGTGTTTAGCTATTAAGCTGATTTGAGATTCCCAAAGGCAGGGTTGGCATTTTATTTATGATTCTATTCTCAGCCCTTAATACAGTGCTGGCTTCTAATATAAAAACTTTCTCTTTCTTGAATGAATAATCTTCGAGTTCATGATTCATGACTATATTGTATAATGAATTAAAACTTGTCTATATAGATTATAAAAGTTCTAAGATATATTGACATTATTTCTAAAGGTCATAATAGTTGAAAAAATGATTGTTTATGTACATTTAAAGCATATTCTCAAACCCACTGAGTTTAACTTCTATCCTTTTTATAAACCAAAGATTATTGAGTAATTTTACAAACTAATATAATATAGAATTAAAACAGTGAATCCTTTAATGTACAAAAGCATCTTTTCAGATCACAAAAACATAAAAAGCATAAAAATAAAAGGAACTATTGTGTTTTTCTGCAAAAAAATAAGAAATCAATCTTCCAAATATCAAATTGTCATAATAGAAAAAAATTAGACTCAAATAATTCTTGTTTATATATTCTTTAGAATCATTACTGAAATATATAGCAGTATTCAAAGCAAGCCATTTTCAAGGAGGTATTTTGATTTGTTTTCAAATTTACTTCAAATATGTATCTAGCCTAACTTTTAGTACTAAGTATAAAAGTAATATAGCTAAAAGGAACTCACTTAAGTCTTCATTTATTACTCCAAATACAAGCTCTTTCTCCAGCAAACCGGGAATATGCAAGGCACAATGAATTGTCCCACACAAGTCTCACTTCTAGAGGACACTAACTAGCATGGGTCTCATGGCAATAACATATCTTTCTTTTCCAACCTGTCTGTTTCCACAATACAAATTTAGTTTTTGTTAAGGTTTTCTTTTCAGGACTCACCCTTTTAACTGCAAAGCCACAAGCCTCAGAAGCTCCTGACAACAAATGCTTCCTGCATGCAGTATATATTCTGTCAGCATTTTCGTCTCTTGATATTTCTATAGAACGTTTTTGTTTTGTTTTGTATAAATTCTATTTCTCCTGTTGTAGATTCTCCTTCTCTCTGATTCTTCCTACTTTATCATTGTGTCAATGATTATATGACCAGATATGTGTATAGCATAAATCTAGAAATATACAGAATTTATTGGCTGTTATATTTTAATATTAAAAGACAAAGCCCTGTTAATAATTGATTTCAAAGTATTATGCTTGCTCTCATTTCTCACAAAAAGGTAAATACATGAGATTGGATATTACTTAGTAAAATACATAAAAAATTTTTTGGTGTACCTTGAAACAATGTCATGTTATATTATTTTTTCCTTAATTAGCACATAAGAATGATAGTACACAAAATAAAAAATAAAAATGTATCATGAATGTTATTGCTTTCCCCTAAATATAGATTGAATAAATTAATAACATGTTAGGGACATTTTATGCTTATGTATTTAAATTGGTTTGCATTTAATTGCATCTATATAATTAGATAATAATTTGTCTTATCTATAGTTTTTAAAAGAAAATCAAAATTGCAACATCGCCATGTCATTAACAAGGTCAAATACATAATTAACATTTGTAATAATATATATCACTATGTAATGAAGTTGTGTTAACACCACTTAAAAAGGATATAGACTGGATGGACTTGAAGTTGACAGATGGGAACACAGAATTTAAAGGCTTACAATCTGCAAATGAAAACTTTTGCAAAATGCCAATCTAATATTCAGCTCAAAAATATGGAAGCGAATATGGCAATTAAGTGCATATACAGGAATCAAGAATTCTATCAACTTTTAAGCATTTATTTAAAGATGGCATGTTACAGATGAGAAGTTTTAGTTTCTACCATTTGTTGCTTGATGTTACTTTAACAATTAGGACTTCCTGTTCTTCCACCCAGCCAAGATATTTTCTATATATTAATACAAATATTCATTAAATTTAAAAATAATTTTTATAAGGATAACAATAGACATAATATGTAATAATTTTTAGCTTCAAGTTTTGAATCTGTAGATCACTGAGCAGACTAAATTTACATGTAGAATAAAACTTATATTAAAACTTAGGTGAGAAAGCAGAAAGGGGGAATTAATAGATTGGCCAGTAATTATATAGCATACTTTTTTCTGACTAAAATGAGTTTGAAATGTGTCCAAAGGATACTTATTCCTTGTTCTATTTCCCCTTCCTGAGTAAATGACATAATTATTCACTTAGATATCTGTATTTTATATTTGATTACTTTTCCTCCTTCATCTGAACCCAGGAGCAAACTCTACCACCCAATTACCCTGTTATTTTGGGTCTTTCTGTTGTGTATTTTTTTTCACATTTATTTTTCAACTACCGTCATATAGTTTTCCACCTTTTCACACCTGCATTAATTCAGAAAGCTTAAAATTGTTTTTTCTAGTCACCAAGTTTCCTTTAATCTAATTCTTTAACTTCCAAGAAAATGCCCAGAGAGCTTTTCTATCTTGCAAAATCCTTATACACCTTTCACAAGTTCGTGAAAGGTGGCTGCCCTTACAAGATACCTCAACTCATTACATTGGGTCCTCACTTCCCTTCAGGTTGTACTATGTCTCTATGGAGCAGACCCCATCTCTTACAAAGACCATTTTCACAGCTGCCCTCAGAGCTACCATTAAAATTAAAACATCTCTTTCCTCTTCCAGAGTCCCATGATCTAAGGATAATTGACTAGTCAATGGAAGCTAGATAGAAATCAATCAACTTTTCAAAAACATCTATTACCTACCTAATATGTCTAAGATACTACATCAAAAAAATATACAACATAAAAATCCTTCTGAAAAATAATAGTTACCATCTACTAAATGCTTACTTTCTATCAGGCCTATGTTTACAGCAGTATACATTCAGTATTATACCATATCCTAACATTATTTTTGCTTCTAAAATGTGAAAGTCAACATAGGAATTCTATCTTTCTTCATGTGGTAAAACACTTAACCTGAGACACTTATCCTCTTGAAAATTCCAAGCATATAGTACATTATTGTTGACTATACACACAATGCTGTACCACAGGTCTCTGGAGCTTAGTAATCGTACTTAACTGAAACTTCATGCCAGTTGATTAATAACTTCCCATTTCCTCCTCCCCGCAGGCCCTGGTAACCCCCATTCTAGTCTCTGATTTCATGAATCTGACTATTTTAGATATCTCATGTAAGCATAATCATTCAGTATTTGTCTTTGTGTCTAGCTTATGTCACATATAATACTGTCCTCAAGGTCCACCCATGTTACTGTATATTGTAAACTTTCATTCTTTTTAAAGAATAAAAGAAAGACGTTTAGATTATTTCCAAATATTAGCTAATGTGGATGGTGCTGTGATAAATATGGGAGTGCTAATACTTCTCTGAGAGCCTAACTTCAAATCTTTTAGACGTCGACCCAGAAGTGGGGCTGCTGAGTCACACGGTAGCTCTAGTTTTAGTTTTTCGGAGAAATCTCCATAGTGTTTTCCATTGTTTCTGTAGCATTTTGCAGTCCCACCAAAAGTACGCAAGGAAACCAATTTCTAACAATTTTATAAGCAGTTCTTAATCTTTTACAAATTAAAATACTGCATCTGAGAGATTTTAAATAATTTCATGTTATCCAGCTAAAACAAAGCAAAACCATTTTAAAACCCACACTCTGAACCACTACATTCTGTGAATGCAAAGACCACATATGTCCCTTAGTCAGCTGTCTGGCCCATGGCTGCTGCTCGACAAATGGTTTTGAATGAATGACTGAGAGGATGCAAATCACTATGATGCTCTCCTATAGCACCTGCTTTCGAGGAGTTAACAAACTACCTAGTGAGATAGGAATAACACAGAGGATCACTCAGCCTTTCCTTGAACATATATTTATTGAATGCCCATATGTAGTAGACACTATTTAGAGCACTAACAACACTGCAGTAAAGATAAATGTATACATGACAGACAGAGACAGAAAGAGCCAGAGAGAGACAGGGAAATCCTTGCCCCCATAGAGCTCACAATCTGAAAAAAATTGAGAATATAAGTAAACTATATCAAATATTAGAAAATGATGTTTCTAATATGGATAAAAATAAAGCAGGGTAAGAGGGGCAGTGTAATAAGAGCTGTAAGCAGCAAATACTCTAGAAATCCAAAGTATCTATAGCTAAGATGTTGTAAATGAAATAATAAAAAAGAAGTTTTGTTTTTCTGGCTTAATTTTTTAGAAACACTTATGAATATAAATTCTATTTCTAATTACATCAGGTAAAATATGCTATTTAGTTTTAACATAGAAAGATTATCTATGTATATTCATTGGATCACTTTTGGCTAATTTTTATCATATATGAATGCAGTCTATTTCAGGAGTAATTAACATTTCATATTGAGTATCTATTCAAACAGTTTTTAATTCAAAGTGATTTTTACATGTAACAGATTTAGCTAACACTTCTTTACAGAAAAACAGTATATACACCAGAAATATTTAGATTTAGATCCCTGCAAATTTTCAGGGTAATGCAATAAATGAATGTAAAAATCCAGTTCCAGATATTTGTTTTCTCTTAAACAGTTTGATATCTCATATATTTAGAGACAAGAAGGTAGTAAATGTGACCTTAAAGTTTACGGAACATTTGGAACTTGTGATTTCAGGGGATGAATAAGTCCAAAATTCGATCTCCTTGAATTTGTTTCCAGAATGTTAACTGCAAAGCAAGTTATATATAGCAGTAAATGCATGCTTAATTTGTGCAGAAATCATGGTGTGATGAATACAATTAAGAGCCTCGGAGGGAATAATTATATTACTGCATAAAGCTGGTGGTTTTCAAATTGCTTGGTGCCTGGACTTTAAATTGGCCTGATTTCCTGTTGTGAAAGTCATCCATCGCAGCAACACAACTGCAGCAGGAACAGCAGAGTTTCAAAGTCACACAGAAAGCATATTCTTTCTGATCAATTGCCATACATTCTTGTTTAAAGGCAAAAAATTGGCAACATGCATACCGAAGTTGATTAAACTGATAAATTAAAATGCATTAGACCCAGTACATTGTTATGTCTGGTATTCAGAAGAGAATTTTTGTAACGAGATTGACTAAACTGTTTATAACAGCAGCTTTTAAAGCATCTACATGTGCAAATTCACCTGCAAAAATTTGAACCGAATTGTTTAAAGTTAATAACATTTTCATTTCATGACACTTGGATTACTGATGTCAAAATAAATAGATGGTAGTTTAAGGTAACTCTTCCAGGAATATAATCAGTTACAGTAAAATGTAACTGGATGTAACTATTTAACCCTATATGAAAATTCCATGTTATATTGGAATCGCCCATTGCTTAATGTTATCTAATGACTGGCTCTATGTGACTGAAGCATTATATGATCTCAAATAATTTGCATTTGGAAGTAGGCAATAAATAGTTTTTATAGTACTAAAAATGATCATTACTTTACTTGAGGTTCTTTATATCTAAGGCTTAAAATAGCAATTTCTTAACTACGATAACCAAAAAATAAGAAAGAGACAAGAGAAAATATGAAACACAGTTATTTAACCAGTGATGACTTTGAAATCTGTCTTGAAAAGGTTTAAGTGAAATTAATAAGCAACAAGTGGTAGCAAGAGGTTAAAGAGATAAGGGAAAATTTTTTAGCCCCAATAAACAATAGTTAAAGAATTTAGAGAAAACATGGAAAATCCTCAGAAAATTTCTAGTTCAGAGTTGCCATCATTCCCATAAACCCATGACAGCTATTACTAACCATCCACAGTACTCTTGGCTTCACAGTACACAGAGAAATAAAGTAGTAGTTATACACAATTTCAGAAAACAATTGCCAATCTATTGGCACTCCCCAGTCACTATGCTCCTAGTTGTAATTCATGACCTAGCAAAATTGAGGAGATTGAGGCCTGGAGAAACTGTAGCATTTATCACTCAATTGCAGAGCTCCAGCTAGAAACCCGTCTTTCATTGTTCAAAGCGATCATATCTTTGCTAAATAAGTGACTTTTTCATTCTGTATGTTTTTCTGTATCTTTTCTCACTGGCCCTTTCATCTCTATGGATCATTCAATATGATTTAAATTCCTCATATTCTATTTGTTCATTCATTCTTTTATTCCTTCATTCAACAAAATACTAGATGCTAAGGGAATTATAGGAGTAAAACATGAACAAGGAAAAAAAATGGCTACAGGCCCACTCCTTATTATACATCTAACAGGTTTGGTTTGCATGCAAAGTACAGAGATTATGCAGTGAAAAACTTGGAGCAATTCCTCTCCAATAAAAGGCAGGGAGCTGAATATATGGGTAGCCGCAAGATTGTTGATTCAAGTAATCTAATTTGGGCTCTCTTCAGCGACTTTCAAAACCCTAGAGAGTTTGCAAGTAGAACTGTTGATTTAACAGAAAACAAGCTATTCAGGGAATGTTCCATGTGTGAAATGTTTTCTTTCTTCTTTTTCAGATGATTTTAACTTCTACCTCATTTTCACCTACCATGTAAGCACACACAAAAACACAAAACCCACACACAATCTATAAACCTGAAGTGAGAACACTACTGACCAATTTTTAGTGGGGGCGGGGGAGAGGATGGGAGAGAGGGGATTCATTTTCAACTGTAACAATTTTGTATCCACACTAGATTGCCAAGGATATCTTTTCACTGATGCCACATATTTCCAAAACTACCTTCTAGATTTCTTGACCAAGATATTAAGTAGTTTAAATGGATATTTAAACCTTAGCCCTAATCTCTCTCATTGATGCTGTCTGACCACATCAATTAAAAACCACCTAAATTAAAAAAGGAGGACCAGTAAATCTCAGCACACATTGGATTTTTAGGTAGTACGTGCACACACACACACACACACACACACACACACACACACACGATATTCAACATAAATAACTTTCATCTATTTTACTGTGAAAATAGTATTTTACCTTTAGAAAATGGTGTTACTACTTTTTAATTATCAGGACGCTGGTAAATTGAAAGGAAATTGCTCTGGTAGACATAAATAAACAGGGAGATAAACAAGCAAACAAACAAATGAACAAACAAATCCTACTGCTTAGCAGATAATCTAAAAGTAATAGGAATTTGGCAGATCTCTAAAATAGAATAAAGCAGACCTACATTTGCATTTAAAAACATGATTTTTCTTTATCTGTTAGTATTTGATTATTGCCCTTAAAAATATGGTAGAAGAATATAAGTGGTATATACTTACAATTATGTCAAGATATAGTATACTTCTGACAGAAAAAAGCCCATTCCCAATATTTGAATTTGCTCCACCAATTTCTTAATGCCTTGAACATAATAGGTCCTCAGCTAGAATTTATCGGTCTAAATTGAATTGTTTAATACAAAGCTTTTTGAACTTCAAATGATCAGAAGTCAGGTACATTTATTAGGAAATTTAATCTTATGCTTTCATTACCATATATAGAATTATATTTTTAAAATAAGTCAAAATTATTCAGTGAAGGACATTATAACCAATCTCAGACTCCTAGATGTACACATAAATATTTCAGGAGACTATTATGACAAATTCTGCACAGCAAAATATAATTATCTGACATACATAGGTAAGTTTTCTAAATATCTATATCTTTTTATACTTTATCCTTGTCCAAATGTAAATACAATTCTAAAAAATAAAGATTATAAGATCATTTCAAATAAACAAGCACATTATCCTATTTGATGTTAATATTAACTCCTGACTGGTCCATTTAATCTCTGATTTAGTCAATGTTTTCTAATGGATAAGTCTTCTTCCCTATGGAGACTATTTTACATTAGGAGCAAACACTAAAATTCCAAAGTCTGCAAGTCTTACATCTTTCCACAAACACAGGCATGTGAAGAGCAGAGGCTTCCACTTATCTCTTCATCCATAGCAATTTATACTGAACACATGGTCACATATAACACTTAACTTTCCTCCAAAGACACACATATAATATATATCATTATATCCCTTAAGGTGCGTAAATGTCTGCATTGATGTGATCACTGTTAAGGAGGAATGTTCAAGGTCAAGTCTAGTTTTGTGTTTGTTGATTAACAACAAAAAAAAATCTCTACGATGATTTTTGTAATATACGCAGCATTTAGGTAAGGACACTTTGTTCCCCGTCTGCAAATTTGCTTGCCCTCATTCTTTCTGGATTGTATTTACAAGACCCAGATGCTGAGCTGAGAAAATTTTCTTTCCAGCAATAGCATCTGGTTCCTTGGCAGCCTATTTGCCCTTGTGTTGGCTACATTGCAGTTGTCTTCAGGCTGTGAAATGGTTAGCATGCTGATGTGATATCTTATTCACTTGGATGCCGTGCCTTTTAGCTTTCTTAGGTTATTCTCTCATGGATATTTTTTCACACTTACAATCTTTTATGAATAAAATGTATGTTATAGAAAAAACTGATACATGATATAACATTCAACAGCAAAGTACTGAAATTATTGTCTACATAAGGTGTGCCAGCCAGATGATGACACAAACCTAATATATTTGTCTTATTATAGTTTGAGAGAAAGTATTATTATTTGCCTTGTTTCTTGTTCCTCTTTATTACATATATGTAATGTTGACCCTTTACATTTCCTTTGATGAACTGTATAAAAATGACAATGATGACAATAATTACTATCATTTACAGAACAAGTCAAGAAGCCACGCATTATACTAAGCTCTCACAACATTCTACAATGTCTATCATGTTCTTCAACCAAATATTGGAGAAATTTTTTTTTAAAGATTTGTAGTATTCGATTGGGATACTATTCAGGAAGAACAATGATCATTATCAAAGGGAACATTGTAGAAACTGGTCCTAGAGCTGGGGATCTGGTGACCTTCAAGGTTTCGATATGACAATTACACTAGTCCATTTAGATGCAGTGTACTTTTCTGACCTTATTGCCAACTCTCCCACGTGCCCTAGGCATTAGTCTCATGAGAACCATCACTGCCTTTTCCCTGACCGGCATGCCCCTCCTCACTCTGTGTGCATTCCTCTAGAAGATAACTCACTCCTGAACTTCAAATAAAGCAGAGGGATTGCTGCATATGAGGAAGGTGGGGAAGAAGTCTCTTCTCTAGAGGCTTAAGAAGAGATAATAATGGTAATAATACAACCAGATATTTAGCATGTACTGCATGCCAAATGTTCTAAGGAGAACTTTACATGTATTAATTCATTCTATCCTTAGAAAATCCTATGGAACAGAGATGAGCCATATTCTATAAATAGGTATAAAGGGACATAGGAGACTTATGTCACTGCAAGAGAGACACAGCTAGTAAACCCAAGGACCATGTATCCAGATCTCACCCTCTTAACATCTGCATCATGTGACCCCTCTCTCTCGTTCCCTAGTCTCTAGAAGTGCTTAAACCCTGGCTGTAGATAATGGAAAGTTATTTTTACTTTACCAGTTATCCAAACAAAGTCCATGAGACTTGTTTTAGAAACCCTATATTTTTAAAATCACAGCTTCTCTAGTAGCGTTTTTCGAATATTTTAAGATAATGGAAAATGTACCAAATAGAAGTAGAATTCTCTCTCTCTCTCTCTCTCTCTCTCTCTCTCTTTCTACACACACACACACACACACACACACACACACACATATACACTTACAAACACACACGTATATATATATATATACACACATACAAATATAAATATAAACATACACATATATACTCTTTAAGTACATCCATTGTTTTGTTTTGTTATCTATATGTATCTATTTAGATAGAGAATTAGATAAATAGATGATTGATAAATAGATATGAAAGAGGAAGAACTCCACTTCTTTTGGTATATACTTATGTGTTCTAAATGAATTTTTTTCTGGTAGAAGCTACTGAGTATTATTTATGTTATTGCATAATAGATAAAAGACTTTATATGTATATAGCAACATCTCTTTATAAATAATGTTTTCCATTATTATTAATGGAAAACATTAATAATAAACCATTTAAGGTTTCTCCATATTTCACAAATAAATGAAAAGAATTTTGTTAACCTAAAAGTAGAAAGAAATTAAAGTAGAAACCACAATGCCACTAATAAACATGATTTAAAAGAAGAGAAGTGTCAGGTGAGTTCCCATGGAACCGAGACCACATTTGCTAACAAAAGCTGATATGCCTCCTAGAGACAATCCAGGCCAGAAAGTGGAAATGGAACTAATGATGTAAACATTTGTCATGAGTAAAAAAATTATATAAGGTGGGATGCTAAATTTTCACCTAATGACAAAAAATGGAGGCCATACAATTAAATTTCTCTCAATAAGAACTGAGATTTTTCAAGTACGTTGTCGGAATGACAGGCGTCATCTCAGTGTTGAGGAGGCCCAGAGGGGACCACCTCTATTTCGAACACATTTATATCTCTTACATGACTGTTTTCGGTCAACATACTTATCACTATTATTAATTCCTAATTACTTAAGTCTCAAGATGCAATTTTCTTTTATTCTAAATTAGATTAATTATTAATGACTCTGTGACATAGAGGACATGCAACACATGTCCATTTGACTAGAAACTATTTTCAAAAGATGACCCAAAATGGAAAAAAAAGTTCCCTCTGACACCTACAAAATGTCTAAATTATATATGAACTATGCTGCAGAAGCTATTAAATATTATTTATGCCATTGCACTCCAGATAAAATACGATTTTGCTATGCCAGTTATTTTATTTCCTAAAAAATAAGCCAAATTAATACTTCCTTTTGAAATATTAAAGTAATTGGACTTTTTTTTCTTGGATAGTCTCTACCGAATAATTGCTTCAGATATCCATTTAATTTTAAATAGCTTTCAGAGCCTTACTTTTGTGAGTTGTCTTAAATCTGCAAGAAGTGAATACCAATACCAATGACAACTGGCAAAACATATTTACAACACTTGACACAGAGCTAATACCGTCAATTTGCAGAGTCCACACAAATTTAAAAGGAAAGAATGACTGAATCAATTCAAAAAATCAACAAAGGACACAAACATGTAGCGCGCACACACACACACACACACACACACACACACACAAGGCCCACAAATTTTTGAAAAACTACTTACATTTATGTGGTAGATCTATAAAATTTATAAATAAATATAAATATTTATTCATTCATCCATTACATTACACTGTTATTAGGAATAGCAAAATAATACAATAGAAACATCTAAAAGTGTCAATCAAAATACCTGGCTGCTTAGTTTAATAAGTTATTGAATTCTATATAATAGAATACTCTGCAAACATTAGAAAGGATGAGAACTAAAATAGAAAAATTTCCAAAAAGTATTGTGAAAAATGCAAATATCTAAGAAGTATCTCTATTGTGCTCACTTTTGTATTTAGAAAAAAAAACATAGGTGAAACATACACCTATTCATATACACACATATTAGAGTGCATAAATGTTTCATAGAAAAAAATCATAATATACTAATTTTGATGCAAATTTATGTCTCATTAACACATTCTTTTTTCAGAAAGTATTACAAAAGGATCAGATGTATTGAAAAATAGAAGTGTTTTGAAAACTCTGAGAGTTGTCATGTGTTAAAAAGCCCTGGTTTTTCCAACACAAAGCTAATTTGTGTTTTCCTGAGATTATAAGCAAAAATATAGTTAACAGCTGTTATAGACTCAATGTTTGTGCTCTCCAAAAATTCATATGTGGAAATCTTAACTCTACCGCCTCTCCCCCAGTATGACTGCATGAGGAGGTGGGTGGGGCCTTTGGGAGGTGATAAGAGCATGAGAATGAAGCTATCATGAATGAGATCAGTGCTCTAATTAGACCTGAGCGAGCTCCCCTGCTCCTTCTGCCACGTGAAGACACAGAGAAAAGGTAGCCATTTGTGAATCTGAAAGTAAACTTTCAACACGCACTGAATCTGTGGGTGACTTGATCTTGAACCCTCCTCCATTCTCTTATAAGTCATTCGTCTATCATATTCCATTATAGCAGTCTGAATGGATTAAGAAAACTACAAAGGAATATATAATCTCCTGGTCCAGGCAAAATATTTCTCAGTTGGATGCTTAGGGACACAAGCAAAATTTGTCATCAACTAGCCAAAGGCTTTGAGTAAGAAGCAATGTCTTGGTCTCAGTTCATTCACATTTTTACTGTAAATGAGTTTGATTAATCAGCAATTAATCTATTTGTAATCACTAGGAGCTGGTTTAGTAAAGTCTAAAAAAGAGTAGAATTGAGACAGGCAGAGATGAGTAAGAGAATGATCTCAGCATAAGAATTTGTACACAGGTTTAGAATCAGTAATTTTGAGGGCATACTTTACAAATAGGTGTTGTTGCGTGTACAGAGTTTTAGAGAGAGATAAATTTGAACAGTGAAACAGAGTTTGGTTAAGGAGGATTTGCACTCCAATTTGACTTAAGAATAAGAATACCATAGAACATTTGAACTGAAAGAAATTTTCAAGATAACTGAATTCAACACTTCATTAATGAACAACAGGTAAACATTAAATACAGATTTATCACATTAGAAATATTTATCTAAGAATTTATCTTCACAAATGCCAAATATGTCTTATTAAGCACTATGTCTAGTACAAATTTATCATAATGCTTGTATAAAGAGGTTACTGATTAAGTGGTTTTTAAATTAATTCCTTCATGCAACAACTGTTTATTGCAACTGTTTATGTCTACTATGTGCCAGACACCGTTCTAGGATCTAGAGATTACACCATAAGCAAAGCAGACAAAACTTGTATCTCAGAGTTTATACTCTAGAAAGGAAGATAAAAAAATAAACAAATAAATGAATATAAAGTTAGTCAAGATGCTTGGGAAGAGCTTGGGAAAATTAAAGCAAGAAATTAGAGACAGAGAGAGAGAATGAATCTTGCGGGCAGACTCAATTTTTCATTAAGTGGTCAAAGAAATCCTCACTGATAAGGTTCAAAGAATTGAAGAGGTAAAAATACATGGAGTGAAAATGGTCAGACAAAGAAAACTGCAAAAGCTGATGATGAAGTATATTTAGCATGTTCAAGGAACAGGCTACGGCAAGTGGAGCCAAGTAAATGAGAAGCAGAAGAGTAAAGATAAGTTCCTAGAAATACTACAGTCTCAGATCATGGGAGGCCACTGCAGATACTGGATTTTGAATTATTTTCTCTGAGTTATTACATTAAAACAATCGAAGAAACAAATAGTAATGTGATGAAAATAACATTTTAGCAATGTTAGTTTGTCAGATTATGGATTTTGGGGGGGAAGGAATGTTGCATACAATGATGATGTTCAGGTTTCAGATGCTCTCTTTCTTCTCTCAAGAATGACCCATTTCTCTACCCATTTCTTGCCTGGATCCCTAACAACCACTCTCTAGAAGAATCCCAGTTTAGTCATGCCCCCAGCATGACTTAAGTTCTTATCCCCCATTTCAAGAAATTTCTTATCCTCCAAATCAAGAGGAAAAGCTTGCTTCAAGAAAGCATAAATAGATATAATATTAACATTTGGGGCTCTATTAGAATATAAAAAAATTAATACATTTTAATACAAGTTAAAAAACAATCTATGTTTTGATTTGGGAAAGACAAAGAACAATGCAGTAATTATGGCTAGGTTTTAAGTCAATGGAGTATGCATGTTTTCTTCAAGGTTCTGTAGTTTTCATGGCCAGTTTAGTAATCATGCAAAGTACTTAGAAGGAATGATTATTATATCATCATAAGGATGTTAATAATACAAACAGCAAATTACAGCAATCTCTGTAATTATATGTACAGTCCCCATTAAAAATTTATATGCCTTGGTCTGATTACACTCAGAATAAAAACTCTTTCCTACTACCAAAGGAAAATGCAGTTAAAGCTAAAATTAGTCTTAACAAATTAAACGGAATTACTCAGAATATCCTATGACCTACAAGCTATACTTCATATTCAATATGCTTCACCATTTAGGTGCACAATAAGAGAAACAATTCAGCTGCCATAAGAAAAACAGATGGTGAAAGGTACCCGCTGACCAAATAGGAGCAGCAGGGTGGAATCGGGGTGGGTCAGCTCATCTGGAAAGGATGCTCGCAATTGTCATTACACACATCAATTGTTTCTGGTACAACTGTATGTCATGCAGTGCCCAGAGGCCGTACGGCTTTCCTTGAAACATTTAACATAAAACTGCTGAAATATGATTTTGGCCTCGCATTCTGAAACAAGTTGCTAAAACCTCACAATAAGAAATTAATGTTGCCAGCATTATATTATTTTAATTAAGCATCCCTCCTATCTACAAAGATACAGGAACATTGTTTGATGTATTCCAATTTGTCTGCTAATTTATAAAAGTAAAACGATATTACATTATTGTTATAAAGTTAATCAAGACTTTAATGGGACAGTTATGCTACTATCAAGGATTTTTTATTATTTTTTCTTACTATAACGTATGTGTTCAATGAGCTGATTATGCAGTGTGACAATGATTTCACTAATTACAAAGTTATTACTGTATCTCTAATGGGAAGAAATTCCAGCTTCCTAACTTGCAGACTTAAACATGAGGATCTAATTCCCAGAGAAAATTAGCAAATAAAAATATATTTTAAAAAGCCATTGGAAATATTAATTAGATTATATATCTATATCAATATACCATTTTGTTCCCAGTCTTTTTGTCACACAAGTAAATTCTGTTTTGCAAATATAATGGTTTCAAGTGATTTATACAATTATAAATAAAAAGCAGCAGTTTCCTATAAGATATTACATTAGCATTGCTACAGCTAAAAATATAGAAAACATCTAAGAGAAAACATGGAAAATGTGTTGTGTTTGTATTTCAGCCACATATATACACATATACATGTGTGTATATATATATACATATATACATATATATGTATATATATATATATTTAGAAATTTCCATTAGAATAAGTCAGAAGCTTTATATTTTAGTGTTTGAATTTTACCTATCATACATTTCATCAAATAGTTATAAATGTACTTTTCATAAAATCTTGTTAAAGAAAAAAGCATTTGACAAGAGATTGTGGTGTGCAGGGGTTTTGTTATTTTAATATTCTAGGTGTTCACAATCATAGCAACTTAACACATTTCAGCATATGACAAAGGATTGTTGTTAACTACGTGTTACTTGTCACCAACATAGACAACTGGCACCATTACAAAGACAAATTGCTTTGTCCATAATGGCTTTCCATATTGTAACAGGTATCAATGTGCAACCTGAGAAACATCAGAATGTTTAAAAAATATCTGCCTCAATCTGTCTTGATTTCTAAAATAATTACCTATGAAGTCATTCTTCTAGATTTGGTCACAGAAAAGTCTCCTTTGGGGAGAAAAAAATGAAATCAAAATACGTTGAGCTTTAGAATAAAGCTTGGAATTTAGAATATCCCTCTAAATTCCACTAAAATTGCAATAAAGTACCTGAAATAATCATAATTTATACCAACTATCAGAACTCAGTAAATTAAGATCAAATTAAAAATTAAAAATAAGAGTAAGAAAGAAGAAGAAAGAGGAAGTCTGGAAACTACAAAAATACATCTTAATATAAAAAATTCAAGGTAAAGCAATTTCTTGAAATTGACTTCCCAGGAGTAGCAGAGATTTCAAAAATCAGCTAAATTTTACTAATAAAAATTTAATAGATAAAAATAAATAAAATGTAATTAAAATACATTATAGGAAATTATCTGTGCTAATTTAATGAAAAAGGCATTCTGATGCAATATTTGTTTCAATTTGATATTCTTTTTTCATTTCTTTCATCCTCACCAAACACAGAATACAAAAGCACAGAGGTTTGGTCCTATTGTATTTACAATCTAGTATTTGGAAGACACTCAATAAATATTTTTGAATGATAATTCTTATTTTAAACATCACACTCTAAATGGAATGCTGAAACAATAAAATACATGATTTACTCAATATTCTTCCCTGTAAACCTATTATTAAACCTTCTATTAATAAACTTTTGTATGGTGATATATATGAGATAAACCACATACTATATTTGTTTATGTTACTATGGACCTAATGCTGTAGAAAGTTTTAAGTCTATATTTATTAATTAAATTTATTGGAGTGACATTGACTAATAAAATCATATATATCTAAAGTATTCAATTCAATAATACATCATCCAGATATTTCATTGTGTTTACCACCCAATATTAAATTTATTTCCAGCACCATATTTTTGATCCCCTTTACCCCTACCTACCTTCTCCTTGTCTCCTTCTCTCTGATAATCACTAAACTGTGTCCTTGTCCATGAGTCTGTCTGTCTTCTTTGTTGCGTTCAGATATATATCCCACATGTAAGTGAAATCATATGGTTCTCAATTTTTTCTGTCTGACTTATTTTGCTTAGCATGATAATCTCAAGCTCCATCCATTTTGTCATAAAGGGCAGTATTTCATCTTTTCTTATGGCTGGTATTAGTCCATTGTATACAGGCACCACATCTTCTTTATCCAATCACCTATCAAAGGTCACTTCAGTTGTTTCCTTGGTTACTGTGAATAATGTTGCAATATACATAGAGGTGCACATATCTTTACAGAAAAAATGTTTTCAAATGTTGGGGGTAGCAATCCAGAAGAGGGATTGCTGGGTCATATTGTAATTCTATTCTTAATTGTTTAAGAAACCTCCAATTGTTTTCCATAGTAATTGTAGCAATTTACATTTCTATTAGCAGTGTATGAGGGTTCCTTTTTCCCCACAATCTTTCCAACAGTTGATACACACACAAGGCCAACAGACATAGGAAAAGATGCTCAACTTCATTAGCTATTAGGGAAAGGCAAATCAAAACCACAATGAGATACCATCTCACACCTGTTAGAATGGCGAAGTCTACATTTTACAACAGATTTCTAAGTCTCTGTTACGCCATCAAGTTCTATGTTACAAACTTTTTTGTCTGGTGCCCTAAATATTCCAGAATGGTCTCTATTTGAATTATTGTTGAGCATTCTTTGAAGCAGGACATCAGCACAGCGTTTTTGTCTTTGTTTGACAAAGACACAATATTAATACTTTTAAAACAATTAGGCATCAGTTATTATATACCTGCATGGCACTACTTTTATGGTATGTTATATCTAAGTCTCAAAATTTAAATGAGAGAAATGACAAAGAAATTATTCTCCAAAAACTGTTCATTTTTGGTGAATTACCACTCTTAGTTTTATGGCTACATTATGTAGATCCTCTTTGCCATTATTTATTTTTTAATCTACTTGTTTCATGTCTTTACATGTGAGGTAAGATGCCTTTTAATAATGTCATATTCATGTATGTTTACTTTAGCATTTTGTATCTTTCATATTTGTGCATTTTTATCTATGTTGTTTGCACAAATAGAAGAGATGGTTTTATGCCCATTGAGGATGATTATCTTTGCTTAAACAAAACCTCTCTTTCTTTTGTTTTCAAGTTCACTTCTGGTTTTTAGTTTTATTATAGCAATGATATTAGTGTTAAGAGTTTAAAGCAGTTACTGAATATCTAAAAAAATTGATCAGGTAGTAATTTAGATAGTAAGTCAATGCAACAAAATTAGAAATAAAAATAAATATTAGAAGCAAATAAAAATCCCACTATTGGGAAATAAAAAAGAAAAAAAATAAGAATAATCTTAGGAGAAAATTAAAAGCCAAAAAAAGAGAATATTTAACAAATAATTATATTATTATATGTTAACACTTATCAAATATGAGCAAAATATTGCTCAGAGGAAAAATTATAATAACTTATCAGAAGCTACAAAAAATCAACAAAACCGTTTGGAATCATAAAAGACTGCAGCTCTATAAGACTTCAAATATCTATTTAAATTATAAATGTAATATCTAAATATAAAATATAAGGTCTTCTGGATGATGTCATTTTTGGTAATATTTTTGATAATGTTTTAAATGAATTTCATTGTCAGGTATATTTCAAAACAATTTTGTAGATGATGTATGCTGGATGATAGAGAAGGTGATACCAGCCTTCATCCACTCATAAAAAACAACAATTAGACAGCCTTCTACACAAAAAAATAGCCTTGTGAAGACTTCAGAGTTCATTTAGAACCTGCAGCAAGAAAGAACGACCTCACACAAAGGACTGCTATGGAGCCCGACATAGCTATGATGATGGGACACAGCTGAAAACAAAGAGAAGGTGCAGGAACTATCAGTATAAGCCATGCAACAGGTGCTACCACAGTCTCCAGGAGCCTGCTGTGCGGAGGACCCTGGCGCCTTTAACGCTGAGGACCTCAACAGCCCCCACAGCAGATGGCAGCCATGGATTCCCCACAGCTTTCACAGCATAGGACGCACAGTGTCCACCAGCGGGAACTCCATCAGCTCATTCCACAGAGTACACCAGCAGATCCTGCCCTTGAGATCGTCGACTGTCATCACTACTACAAATGCCCAAAGAGGGAGGCTGTACCACTCCCCGCCTCCAAAGGAGAAGATGCTGTTGTGACATCCAAAGACAAGAACTACCACCCCTTACCAATCGTGCACATGCCCTTAGCCCCCAGTTTTATGGCCACCTCAATCGCTCCCACACCTTAGACTCCAGAGCCACTGTCACTGAGGGTTAGCCCTCATCTCAAGCCCAAGAATCACAGAAACTTTATAAGTACCTGTGCTCCTGATCCTGCTTCACGGCCGCTCTGTGAATACCCATGGCTAAACACCAGAGCCACTGCCACATTGACAGTTCCCATGTCCTGGGCCCTGGAACAACTACAGCTGTGTGTGTCTGCATTCTGGACCCCAACTCTATGCTGCGCCAAGGGCATACACACTCCAGACATCAGCTCATGGCTGCTTCACAGGTGCCTGTGCATCAGACACTGGTACCGCTGCCACTACAAGTGCATCTGCAAGCTGGACCCAGATCCAGAAGGGAGTCTCTGCCATGATTGCTCTGGTAGAAGAAAAAAACATCTCAAGGACTCCAGTAGCCTTTGCCACTGAAGGCCTATGGCTCTTGTCTTTGCTACAGACATGCTCAGCCTTGGCTTGCAAGGACACCTGCAATCTTATCTGATGCTGATGTAACTGCATAGAGACTACTGCTGCCTGCTCCTTGGAGCCAGACTGTCATACCCCACCCAACTTGTACCTCAGACCCATCTCTAGATAAAGCTCTTTTGTCTACAGAAACCAGTCTGTAAAGAGGGGAATGATGCATCAGATGTACAGACATTAAAACAAAGCTACAAGCAACGAAAAATCAAGTAAATATGACACGATCAAAAGAACACAATAATCTCCTCGTAACTGGCCCCAATAAAGTGGAGATCTATAAATTGCTGGACAAATCTCCAAAGAGATACAACTCAAAGAGGACTTAAAGACACATTACAATAAAATTGTCAAAAATCAAAGTCAAAGTAAATTTTGAAAGCAGAAAATGAAAAGAAATTCATCACATACAATGAAACCGACCATAAGGACATCAGTGAAACAATAAGCACTATAAGAAAAGATAATTATAGATTGCTATCTTTCATAAAGATAGATGAAAAAGTCCTCAGCAAAACACTAGCAAACTGACTGTAATAGCACATTAACATGATCATAAACCATGATTAAATCAGACTTATCCCTGAGACACAAGGCTAATTTGCAAATCAATAAATGTGATACACCATTTTTACAAAATGAAGGATAAAAATTACATAATTGTCTCAATAGATAGATAAAAAGTTTTTGAAAAATTCATATCCTATCATGATCCTGTCAACAAATTAAGTACAGAAGGAATATACCTCCACATTAAAGACCATTTATGACAAGCCTATAGCTATCATACTCAATGATGAAAAGGATAAAAATTTACCTCTAAGATTAGTAATAAGATAGAGTGCCCACTCTCAGTACTTCTATTCATCAGAGTTCTAAGCAGAACAGGTAGGCAAGAAAAAGGCATAAGATTCATCTTAATGGAAAAAAGAAGTTAAAATTGTCTATTTGCAGATGACTTGATCTTATATTTAGAAAACCCTAAAGACTCCATCAAAAAACTCTAAAACGAACAAATTCAGTAAAAATGTGGAATTCAAAATCAACATTCAAAAACGAGTTGCATTTCTAAACACTAACAGCAAACTATCTGATAAAGAAAAAATGCTTAGGAATAAACTTAATCACAAAGGTGAAAGATCTTTACACTAAGAACTAAATAACATTAGTTAAAGAAATTAAGAAACACATGAATAATGAAAATACATATCATGGATTCAAAGAATACTGTTAAAAATGTCTGTTCTACTCAGTGATTTACAGATTCAGTGTAATCCTTATTTAAACTCCAATAGCATTTTTTTTTTACAGAAAAAAAAACTGAAACTATAAAGCCATAAAACTCTTAGGAAAAAATTCAGAAAACACCTCAACACAGCTCTTGGAGATGATTTTTTTCTTTTCTTTTTGTTTTTTGAATTGGGCACCAAAAACAAATACGATAAAAGCAAAAATAAACAAATAGGACTATATCAAACTAAAAATTTTTTGCACAGCAAAAGAAGCAATTAACAAAATGAAAAGGCAACCTACAGAATGAAAAAAAGTGTAAATAATATGATAAAAGGTTAATGTCTAAAATATATATGAAATTCATATAACTCAACTGCAATAGTCAAATAAACCAATTAAAATAGGTAAAAAGACTGAATAGACATTTTTCCAAATACATACAAAAAGCCAACAGGTATTTCAGGAGATAATTAACATCACTAATTATCAGTAAAATGAAAATCAAACCCACACAAAATATCAGCTAACATATGTTAGAATGAGGATCACCAAAATGTCAAAGATAACGAGTGTTGGCAAGGATGTTGAGTTAGGCACTATTGGTGGGAATATAAATTGGTACAGCCATTATGGAAAACAGTATGAAAGTTCCCCCCAAAATATAAAAATAGAACCACCATATGATTCAGCAATCACAGTTCTGGGTGCATATCCAAAAAATAAAATCACTATTTGGAAGAAATATCTGCACTTCCTGGTTCATTGCAGCATTATTCACAGTAGTTAAGATACAAAAAAACATGAAAGTTCATTGATAGATGAATGAATTAAAAAAAAGGTGAGATACAAACAGATAATGAAACATTATTATATGTAATATATAATGGCATATTTTTGGATATATAATGTAATATTATATATATATGCTATTGATTATGTATGTAATGGAATATTATTCAGCCTTAAGAAAGAAGACAATTCTGCGTTTACAACAACATGATGAACTTGGAGGGCATTATGGTAAGAGAAGCCAGACATAGAAAGCCAAATACTGCATGAGAAGAAAACCAGATCTATTGGAGTATACCAATATTAGGAGGGCAGTTAACGGTGGAAAATAGGGAATATTTCTTAAAGTAGTTTGAAAAATGAAGTATTACTCAAAATCCTAAATGATATTCAAATGCAAAGTGTGTTTTCATGGAGAAGGACGATAGATGGTCAGAGGCATATATCATGGATGCCACGCAGAAAGGGTAGAAATTTAGAAAAAAAAAATTCAGACTCGCAGGACTCTACCAACATGGGATGATTATGAGGCCAATTTTAGAAAGTCAGAGGATACTGAATTGAGAGACTATTAGGTCATAAATGAATATTCTTATCACTCATTAAAGCACAATAGTTTCTGTATTATGGCTTTGAGGGATGAAGATAAGTGAATTATAATCAATGAGATGCTGACCCACTTCATTCTTTGTCTTTGAACTGTGATGAAATCCAGTGATTAAACTTATTTTCATCTGAGACAGTTTTCTTCCTTTTATCCATCTTCTTATGATATTTTTTTTTTATTTTAGAAGTTTTTGATTCCCTATAGTTACTCAGTTGAGACTGTCACAAGTGCCATTTTCTTCTTTCTGTTTTTCTCATTCCCAGAGACCACACTGACACTGTGCTATTTTCCCAAAGATGTTATTTTAATGGACATTACACTGGTGAATTTGGCAACAATAAGGCAAACAGCAGAGCTGGGAGATATGTGGCTGTTTCTATTGCATGTTTTGGCAGAGATACAGACTTTAGATTTACTATCCCCAAATGTCTCATCTGACTCATTTTTATTATTTTTATAACACAGGAAGATGCTTTGGTACCCAAAGGCCAAACTTTGACTTTCCATAGCCCCTGTCCCTAAGGTCTCCGTGCTTGAGCTTGTTCTGACACTTGAAGCTACCGAAAACACTTTAGTAAAATCATAATAAAAAAAGGCCTTAAAATACAAGTGGTACACTGCAAATGCTTCCTTTTCCTTGCTCCCGCTCCAGTCTGTGCTTTAGGGATGCTTTTGGTGCCAAATCCGGTGCCTTTGGAGTGAGTCCCCAAAGATTTCTGAGCTTTCTATTTCAGCTCTTTGAATAAATGAGACAGTTAGAATTGGCAGGACTTAGTCCTCATCTTCGAAGCCTGGGGGAATGAGAGTACCAGTCTCTTCCTGGTGTTAGCTTTTGAAGTCCTTTGTTTGTTTTGTTTTGTTTAAATATTGAAGCCCTAGAATCAGAAGATATAAGTTTGATTCTTTATACTACAACTTACTCTCTCTATAATTTTAGGAAATCATTTAGATTCCTTAAATATATGTGTTCTCACATCCATAAGGAGAAAATATCTCTTCTCTGGTTGTTGTGATGACTAAATAGCATAATATAGGCTGACACGTTTCAGAAAGTGCAAAGAAGAACATAAATGCTAAGTAGTGCCAACATCAATTCTATTTTGATTTATATGTAGTTGAAACAATGAGCTTAGTTTTCCTAAACAAAGAGTAATCATTAAATAATTGATTTCTGATTAATTTATTTAACATTGACCTAAGTTACGGTTATATGTTTGATGTCATATTTAAAAACAAATCTAAAGAAAATAAAGTTATTAAAGACCTCCAGTTCATTTGGGTTATTTCATAGGATTCCATTAGAAACATTGTATATATTTGGAAAGAATGAACTATGGTTAATTATGGATGATTGTACTTCCTAATACAGAATTGTTCAAATCAATAAGCTAGATTCATGTCTGTAGCATGTCTCCAGAAAGAAAAAAAAGAAAGAAAGCTATGTGTATTTGTATGTTTTGTCCGTGCGTACTGAGGGAGAAAATGTTATAAATCAAAGAACATTTCCTCATTTAGAGGAAAAATCAGAAGTATGTGACCAAGAATTCTATTATTTACTATTAATGTATTTATCCATTTAACATCCATTGCATGCTAATTCCAAAGAAGAATTGAAGTGACTTGTCAGGTTTCAAAAGTCTCTAACATTGCTGAGATATATGCACAGCGTTTTTACATATTATCTCATTTATTGAAATTCAGTCACTGTCCATTGAATTTTCAAGATAATAAAACAGAGGTTCAATGACTTGCTCCCTCAGACACTACCCTATTGACTAGGGAATGAGTTAGATAGGAAAGCTCGGCTTCTTAAATCCAAAGTACGCCTTCCTTCCATCACATGCCATCAGACACAAACCCTTCAGAGACAACGATCACGGTGTTGTCCTTTCAGCATTTCTTGGCTTGGCCAGCACTAATTTGAGGATGAACACTGAGAAGGATGGTTTTAAAGGAAAAATCTTTGTTACATGGAATCTAAGTAATTAGTGAAAGCTCAAGTAATTTACATTTCAGAGGTGAGAAATTAAAAACACGATCCACAGAAAGTCCCCTCTGAAAAGACAGGCCACTCTTGCTTACAAGTCTCTAATCCAACATGGCCTCCACTACAGCTGCATGAAAGCAGGTTAATTTCATCCCTCTAAACATCCAACATAGTTCTTTACATTTACTAGAAAGAAGCCAGATTAATGTATTTCTGACATTAAATTAAATTCAAACACAGCCAAATCTCAGTGACTCGGCTCTATTCTGAACTTCAAGTTACTGGTCTGAAGCATGCAGAGAAAGAAAGTGCTTGAAAATCACATTAAAATATACCACATATGCAAATATCTACCATGACACATACGAGGTTAAATTTTACAATTTATTAGAAAACAGATTACAACAAGAAAATGGAGAAGCATCTCTGTTCAGGAAAAAAAAAAATGAAGCAAGAAAAGGGCACTGAATTTCAAGAAAAATTATCATGGAGTCAGATAAAATACAAATGGCTATTTATTTACACTATAAACCTAAGTACTCTGATAATCATAGTTATTTTAATTCATAGGTCTTAAAAACATTACAACTTTTACTGCAAAATGATCAACCACTGTTGCAATGTGTCTTAGAAAATGCTAAACATGCAATGTATTTCAATAAACATCTCTGTCTTCTTTCATTGCAGGCAACGTGCTGGGTATTGAGGAAAACATAATTTATACAAAGTGGAATAAGAAAATACTATAAAAACACATAGAATGCATCTTGTAAGTATAAAATCGTAACTAAATTTAAGATATTACACAAAAAAGAGTGGATTATCTCTGTTAGATAAGAATTTTGGAGAGTCCATCAAGCCAAGGTAACATCTGAGTCGGCTTTTTGCAGGATGAATATGACAGTGACTACTGGTAATGGAGGAGGGGAGAATTCCAAAAGAAGGGAACATTATATGATAAGGAAAAAAACTGAACATGCAGCCACCTTTAAGCAGCTCTATACTCCCGGGCATGTAGTTTGTGAAAGAGGTAGAACAGTTCAAAACAATGAAATCTTTGTATGGCACGTGAAGGAGCTTGACTTTTACTCTCAATGTAATAAGTGATTCTTAGTAGGGATTTCAACAGGAAAAATTATAGGATTAGATTTTCACTGCAGAAAGAAAACTGGCAGAGAAAGGCTAGTTGTTTGCCAAATATGGTGAAGCTGTCAGTCTCTGCTGTTAGAACCTGGGTCCTTGTAAACTGTGTTTTCTCCACTGCATACACTGGATTTATTGTGAGCAAAAATTAAACTTTTATTATATTAAGCCACTAAGATCTGGGAATTTATCTGTTATAGTCGCTAGCACTACTTTCCTAATGCACACTGGTTCCTTAAATATGGGGGACATCGCAGCAAAATTCCAAACAAATGACACTGGTTTGATGGAGCAGTGGTTATTAGAAGAAAAAGGAAAACTTGTGTGGGCACTGTTTAGTTTGAACACAAAATAATAAGGGGATATTGGAGTTCAGATTTTTGCAGCTTTGCAGGATTCGTGAAAAAGAATGTTTCTAGAGCCCAAATGGTAAAAAATAAATGTATGTCTTTGTTTGGACTACTACAACAGATACCATAGACTGGGTGGCTTATAAACAACAGGTATTTATTTCTCACAGTTCTGGAGGCTGGAATATCCAAGACTAAGGTGCCAGCAGATTCAGAGTCTCCTGAGAAATTGTTTCTTGGTTCAAAAATGGTTGTCTTCTTGTTGTGTCCTCACCTGGTAGATGGGGCAAGGGGTTTCTCAATAATCTGATTAAGTGAGAGCTCCATCCTTAAAATTTAATCATTTCACAATAGCCCCATCTCCTAGTACCATAAGATTGAGGTTAAGATTTCAATATATGAATTTGGGGTTGAGACAAATATTCAACCTATTGCATTCCACCATAGCCCTTCAAAAGCATGTTCTTCTTGCATGCAAAACATATTCATTACATCCCAACAGCCCTAGTCTTAATCCAGCATCAATTCTAAAGTCTAAAATGCAAAGTCTCATTTAAATATCATCTAAATTAGATATAAGTATGATTCATCCTGAGACAAACTGCTCTCCAGCTGTCAACTCGTAAAACTAAACAAATAATGTGCTTCAAAAATGCAATGGTCGGTGATGCACAGAACAGACAGTCCCCTCCCAAAAGGGAGATATATGAAAGAAGGGGTAACAGTTCTAAGTACATACAAACTACAGGGGAAACTCCATGAGAACTTAAGGCTCAAAAATAATCTTTGGTTTTATTCTCTGTCCTCCCCTCCTGGCCCAGCAGAATGGAGATCCCGCCTTCCAGACACACTAGAAGAAGAGGCTATCACCTTCTGGAACCACTGAGGTAGGTGTCTTGCCCCTGACACTCTGCTGGGCAGGACTGGACACCAAGAATCTGTGTGCCCCACCGCCATGGCTTTGGGTGGAACTGATCCCACTGCTTTGGGCAGGGTTACCTGGCCTGCTCAAAGTGAGGAGATCTCTCTTCCTCTGAAACTGCAGAGGCAACCCTGATGATCTCTGAATCACCTGTTGTGAAATTCTCTTGTCTTGAAAACAAAATCTTTCTTCTGTTGAGATGCTGAGTAGGCCCATGGTTCACACACTAATCTCTTTATAGAGTGGTTGCCTGGACACACCCTCGCTTTTCTCTTCTGAACACGCTTTCTCAGTTTTTTCAATATGGACAAGCTAAAAATTTTTCAAATTTTAACACTTTGCTTAGATAGCCCTTCAGCTAAATATCCAATTTCATCTCTCACTAATTCTACCTCCCACAAAACCCTAGAACACGGACAAACTCAGTCAAGTTCTTTGCCACTGTATATCAAGGGCTGCCTTCCCTTTGTTGCCAACAACATGTTCCTCCATTTCCTCAGTGACCTCACTGAATGGCCTTTACATCCACATCCCCACTACCATTATGTTCAGGATTACTTAGGTATTGTCTCTACAGCTCTCCTTTTTCCTTCTGAGCTTTCACAGGCATCCCTATGGCAATGTAAGCTTTTCCTAACATGGACATCAAAACTCTTTCAAGGCTCTACCCATTACCCAGTTCCAAAGCTGCTTCCACATATTTGTTATAGACGCACCCCTACTTCTAGATACCCTATCAGGCTGTTAGAACAAAATACCACAGACTGAATGGCATACATAAAACCAAAATTTATTTCCCTTACTTCCCAGACAAGTAAAAGCTAAAGGAGTTCATAACCACTAAACCAGTATTACAAGAGTCAGAGGGACTTCTTTAAGGAGAAGAAAAAAAAGACAAAAAGATGAATAATAAAAACATGAATAATAAAATGGTAATAACTAATATCTATCAATAGATAATAGTTATTTAAATAGATAATTTAATAGTTAATAGTCATTTAAATGTAAATGGATTACATACTCCAATCAAAAGACATTGAGTAGCTGAGCGGTTAAGAAAACAAGACCCTTAGATTTACTGTCTACAAGAGACCCACTTCAGATCAAAAGATATACACAAACTGAAAGAGGTGGATAATGGAAACAGATAAACAAATCTGGAGTAGGGATACTTATACTAGGCAAAACAGACTTTAAAAACAAAAGCTATAAGAAGAGACAAAGAAGGGTCTAGTAATCCCAGTTCTGGGTATTTTTCCAAAGAAACTCACAACACTACTTTAAAGGGACGTGTGCATCCACATGTTCGTCGCAGCATTATTTACAACAGCTAAGATACGGAGGCAACCTGGGTGTCTATCAATGGGAGAAAGGATAAAGAAGAGGTGGTATATACAACCAATGAAGTATTACTCAGCCATTAAAAAAAATGAAATCTTGCCAACTGTAAAACCATGGATGGAACTAGAGAGAGATTATGCTGAGTGGAGTAAGTCAGGCAAGAAAAGACAAATGCCAAATCATTTCACCTATATGTGGAATCTAATAAACAAAATAGACAAACAAAATGGTAACACACTCATAGATACAAAGAACATTTTGATGGTTGCCAGATAGGAGGAGGTTTGGGGGGATAGCTGAAAAAGGGGAAGGAATTAAGACATACAAATTGGTAGTTACAAAATAGCCATGGAGATGTAATTTATAACATAAGGAATATAGTCAATAATGTTGTAATAACTACTTGGTGTCAGATGGGTCCTAGATTTATCAGTATGCTCACTTACTAAGTTATATAAATGTGTAACAACTATGTATACTTGAAACTAATATTACATGTCAACCATAATTAAAAATTAAAAAATTATTTTAAAAAATGTGTTTGAAAAAACAATGCCCCAAATTTTCCCAAATTTGTTAAAAACATCAATTCACAACTATAAAAAGCTCAGCTAAGCCCAAACAGGATCAATACATGAAATGTCATACCTACCAATAATCTAATCAAATTGCTGAAAACAATACATAAAAATAATATCTAAAAAGCAGCTTAAAAAGATACATTGTGCACAAATTACAACTGATACGTCATCAGGAATAACAGGATCAAGAATACAATTGAACAAAACCTTTAAAGTATTAAAAGGAAAACAAGTAACTTTAAAATGTATGAAATAAAAATAGTTGAATAAACAAAACTGAGCACCAGCAAACCCACTCTAAAAGACATGTAAATAAATCTTAATCTTTACATGAAGAATTAAAGTTTTAAAAAGTCTTAAGAGAAATTACTATTTTTAAATGTAAACTAAGCAGTAGGAAAGAGTGAAGAACACCAGATATAACAAAGTCTGAGGAGGTAAAAACACTATTTTCTCACATTTTTTTTCACTTCTTTAGAAGACAATTGTTGTTTAATAAAAACTATATTGTGGATTTTATAATGTATAGAGAAGTAAGTTATATAAAAAAAATAGTACAAAGAACAGGAGGATAGAGTTATGCAGCTGTGAAGTTCTTACATTTTACATGAAGTGGAACAACAGTATCTCTAAGTAACTGTGACAGAGATACATATTGTAATTCTATACTAAACACTGAGAAAATGATGAGTAAAGATATAGGTCAAAAGCCAGTACAGCAATTAAAATGAAATGCAAAAAATATATTTTTTAATTAAAAAATTAGCTCAAAAGGTACATGTATGGAAGAAAAAAAGGACCATGAATCAAATGGAAAAACTGAAAATAAATAGAAAGATGATAAGCATAAAGCATATATCAATAATAATATTAAATGTGAATAGACTGGTTGTTGTATCAGATAAAAAGCCATGAAACAAATACGTTTTCTATAACAGACATGCTTTAAATATAGATACATCTGGGTCAAACAGTAATGCCTGAAAGAAGATAAGCCATTCAAACAATAAGCACACAAAAAAATTAAATAGTCAAAGAGTAATTAAAGAGATAAAGTGTAATACATTTTAATTATAATAGGGCCATTATATCAGGAAGGCATATAAATTGTAAATGTGTATGCATAGATTCAAAACATGAACACAAAATGGAAGAACTAAAGGCAAAAGTAGATAAAAACTCAATCACCATGGGAGAGTTTAACAGTTCATGCCCAATAACTAACAGAACTAGAACAGATCACTAAAAATACAGAATATTCAAACACTATGAACCAACCTTGCCTAGTTGATATTTACAGAGTACAACATCTAATCACGATAGAATAAATTGTTTTACATGAACATGTAACATTTACCATGATAGATCAAAAATTGGGCCATAAAATGAGTCACAATTTATTTTAAAAATGTACAAAATCTTTAAAGATTATTTTCTGTACCCATAATCTAATTAAATTCAAAATTAATTACGGTAAGATAGCTGGAAAATCATGAAAAATTAGAATTTAAGCAACGTACTTCTAAATTATATATGAGTTAAGGGAATATAAAGAAAATTAGAAAATATTTCTAACTGATGCAAAAGCATTACATACAAAATTATGGAATGTAGTTAAATCAGTACTAAAAAAATCATAGAGAAAAGTCTTTTTAGGAGAAACATAAACTTAACAATACAAGTTTTCACCCTACAAAGCAAGGGAATTATCACCAAAATAATACCAAATTAAGCAGTAAAGAGCAAAAATCAATAAAAAACAGATCTTGTACTCCACTTAAGATGCAAAGTCACAAGGAAAATTTTTTCCAAACCTAACATCGGGAATAAACCTGATAACCTTGAAAAAAAAAATCTGTTTTTAAAACCTCGTTAGTGTGCCGAGATAGCAAAGATACCTACTAAAATAAAAAGAAAAAAAATATGAGTACCCTCTACAAGGAAATAGTTGCATAATGATAGGAAGATCAGAAAGCTAGCACAGACATGGGTAAGAGAAGAAAAGCTGAACTTTACAACGAAGGTTAAATGCTAGATACGAAGTGTTACGATGTAAAGTTCACCTTGCTCTTACCTGCCAACTCCTCCAGAAGACTTTATTGAGTGTTCGTAAGAAAACTGGGTCAAGTTAAATTAAATTAATTAAACAAGGAGGCCTTTAGACTGAGACCGAGATGGCCTACCTAGGCGAAACAAAATCTAGGCGGGTAAATGGCTCAAAGTTACGAAATCGAAACCAAAATGAAGGACAGCCAACCACAAACAGCCAACTAACTAGGCTTTAAGCTCAAGCCAATCAAATAATTTCCTTTGGCGCACTTTCTCTGTCTTCCCCTACCCCTGTGTCACTTAACAAACTTTGGTTGCTGCACGATTGCATCTATTTTTGCTCAAATATTCTCAAATAAAATTTTAACTTCTCATTTTATATTTTAAAAGTTTGGAGAGCTTGCAGCGATTGACACTGAAGGTGCAGGCTTTACCGGGACAACTGGGACAAATGGCGACTGCTCAAGTACTGGCACGCTAACTGACCCCAGTAGCGAACAATCACCAGCTACCCCAGGCAGAGAAGCAGGAGAGTTGGGAAGAACTCCCCTGAGGTATGACTTTGAGGACCTCCTGAATTCGGATACAAAAAGGACCCAGCGAAAGTGAGCCGTGAGACACCTGGGGCCTTCCATTGTGAGAAAGACATGTCACTAGAACTGCAGGAGGAAACGGAGACACAGAAGGAATCACTGATTGGCGGTCAACCAGGTTTGCCAAATGTCGAGGGCAAACCCGAGAACTGAGATGCATATTCCAGTCTCAGATCTCTGCTAAGGAAAGATTATGATACTATCTTTGTATGATGTAAAGCATGAGATGAAATGAATCTAACAATCAACGACAAAGCCTAGAAGCACTGCTGACCGCATGGTCTGAAGCAGGCTGATAAAAGATGCTTACCCTTTTCTGACCATAAATATTATTTACTTCTGTCTCTCCTCTTCTTTCATGCACATATCTGGCATTTAAGTAAAAATGATCACATATCTGGAAATGTGGAAAATATGCCTCATCTTCAACAGAGGATATTGTCAAAACCTGTTTATGCATCTGTTGAATGATCATCTGTTTTTATTCTATTAACATGGTGTATTACATTAATTTATTTTCAAATGTTAAACAAATTTACATCTCTGAGATAAATCCCATTTGGTTATTAGGTTTCTATTTTTGATAAGCTAATATTTCAGAGGATTTTCATGTCTTTATTCAGGGGTGATAATTGTCTGTAGGCTGTGTGTGTGTGTGTGTGTGTGTTACAGCTTTTGTGTAGCTATAATATTGAGGTGTTAATATTGACCTCATAATGACATGGGAAATATTCTCCTCTCTTCTGAAAGAGTGAATGACTGGTATCTTTTTTTTAATGTTTGTTAGAATTTCCAGGAAATTTTTATTTTTGGTTTTTAATTTTTATTCTTTTATTTTAAATAAAAATAATGCAATATAAATTTTTTTAGTTTTTAAATTTTTGTGATGATTTTAATTACTAACTGACTTACTTGTAATAGATTTATTCAGTTTTTCTATTCTCAACTCAATTTTAATAATTTAGTTCTTTCTAGTAATCTATCCATTCCATTTAAATTGTCTCTTTTGTTGGTGAAAACATTGTTCATTTTATTCACTTATAATTATTTTCATTTCTGTAGGATTAATAGCTATGACCTCTCCTTTATTCTTGATTTTCATAATTTATATTTTTAGTTTAGATATTTCTAGTGAATTTTTTATTTCAATTTTTGTACTTTTCAATATCGAAATGTCCATTGGCTTCTTTTCTATAATTTTTATCCCTTTATTGGTATCCATTCTGAGAAGCCATTGTCATATTTTCCTTTAATTCTTTAAATATGTTTTTTTTTTTAGTTTCTCAAACATCTTTATAATAGCTTCTTTGAAGTCTTTGTGACGTTCAACACCTAGACTTGGACAAATAATAGTTAACATTGATTTTTTTTCTTATGTAATGTCACATATGTTTCTTTGTATGTCTCATAATATTTTCTTGAAAACTGAACATTTTAGATAAAATTATAGAAGTTCTGGATTCTATGCTCATCCTTATTGAATATAATGTTTGTTGCTGTTTGTTTATATTTTTATCCATTTTTACTTGGACTAATTCTATAGAGTTTGCCAGTTATTTAGTGTGTAGCCAGTTATCTCTCTTTTCAGTTTATCTATTTACTTATTTTTATTATTAAGCTTGAGATCCCAGTGCTCATACGTGGTCTAGTATAACTTACTAGTCAACCAATGATTGGCCATAGAAATATCTTGATTCAGTAAGGTTTCCACTCTTTGTGATATATTTGTATAAAGATTAAGCTATATATTCATAATTTAGGTAGTTTACAAATCTGTTCAACTTTTCATCTTGTGCTGTATCTTGTCATGTTTTCTGTGTACCTGTACATGGCTTCATGTTCATCCAAGGACATGGAGATAATTAGGGCCATTTTCAGTCTTCCCTATGTTTATATGCATCCTTGTGCATATACATGCACAGCCTTTGAGACCATCTATTATATGTGGTAGTTTATCAACCCCATTATGACTGTCTCATTCCTTAGATCTCCGAGATAAATCCTAGTATGTCTGCTCATCTGTTGCTTGCCCTAACCGGTATCACAACTTCAGGTAGCTGCAGGTTGGTTGCCACCAAGATCAATATTGTTTTCAGCAATGACCTCAGTCATGAAGCTTTCGCATGACCTGCTCCTAATCAGGTTAGTGACGTCCAGCAATGAAGTTGCTAGTTTCTATAGTCTGCTCAGCTCCAGTAAAACTATCTCTGATCAAATGAGTTTGGGAAGTTTTGGAGTGTAGGGATAGGGTCTGTCCCAGGCTGACACCTCACAGACTCCCACTATCCTTACATACAAGTCAGTAACTTTTCTTAAATACATGTTTCACAATTTGTCGTATCTTTTTTGTTTGTTTGTTTTAATTCCAGAGAACTGAGATGTTTGTTTTTGAGAAATTTATCCTGTCTAATGTTGTGGGGAGAGATTTTGTAGATCTTCTCATTCAATTTTTCTGCAGGTGCTTTTTCTCATTGACACGAGATATGACAAAATGTTACCATGGACAAAGGGACCTGTTTTATGGCGGTGACTCATGACCATGGGATCCACTGGTCTCACTACCCACCACATCGACCTGAAGATACTTGCCTGAAAGAGCAGTGGACTAAGCTCATAAAAAAATGAAGAAAGGATCCAGTGCAAAGAAGGAATGCTAATCTTTAGTATGAGTTCTACTCATTAAAAAATTGGCATTATGTATACATGTATCCCCAGTAGAGAGGGTATGTGGGCCTGGAAAACAAGAGGTAAACTCAGAAGTAGCTCCAAGATATGGCTGCTACAAGAAAAAAAAAAAGGGTGGGGGGAAGAGAGAGAAAGAGAAAGGAGAGAGAGAAAGAGAAAGAGAGGAAAGAAGGAAGGAAGGAAGGAAGGAAGGAAGGAAGGAAGAAGAAGAAGAAGAAGAAGAAGAAGAAGAAGAAGAAGAAGAAGAAGAAGAAGAAGAAGAAGAAGAAGAAGAAGAAGAAGGGAAGGAAGGAAGGAAGGAAGGAAGGAAGGAAGGAAGGAAGGAAGGAAGGAAGGAAGGAAGGAAGAAAGAAAAAAGAAAAAGACTGGATGATTTAAACAATAAAATTTTATTTATCAAAGTTCTAGATGCTAAAAGAACAAGATCAAGATGTTGATAGATTTGGTTTCTAAGGTATCTGTCCTTGGATTACAAATAACCATTTTCTTGCTGCGTCCTCACATAGTTTTTCTCTGGATGCACACATCTTTGGTATCTCTTTTTGTGTCCAAACTTTCTTTTATAAAAATACTAGTCAAATTTGATTTGGGCCCATCCTAATGGCCTCATTTTAATGTAAGTGCTTTTTTAAAGGCCCTGTCCTTAAAATAACGACCTTCTGAAGTGCTAGGGGTTAGTGCTTTGACACATGACAATTCAGCCCATAAGACCCCCACTTACCATTCCTTCTAGGTACCCACTTGAAGAATTCGTGAGTCTCTGCCCTAAAACTCTAAAATCTGTGAGTCCAGAGGTCCTCGGTCTTAGAGGGATGATCTTTCTAAGAAGGGACACTATAAGACAGATCTAGGATTAATGTAAAGTCACTTAGAGCTTGTTATGCCAGTATGCAATCTGGAAGGGATAACTGACCCTGATTGCTATCAAAAGTTAGGGTTCCTGCTTTGTAATTAGGGAAAAAATAGACTTGATATTCAGTTAATCCATTGAGGCAACTGGTGGTGCTCACACGGCCAGTTTGTGCCATAAATGAGCAAGTACAGCATCCACACCTGATACATGCATGGCAACCTGAGGCCCAGACACTGAGGTTCCCTGAGATTGAGATTTGAGGCATCCTACTTTGCAAGCCTCTAGTCCAGCAGAAGTGCTATCCAAGAGTGAGAGGAATCTGGAAGGAGTAGTAGAAAAGAGAACTTATAATGTTAGTTGCAGCATTAGTACTAACTGCAGCAACGGTGTTGGTGGGCTGTAGTTCACCCAGTAACTCTCCTCTTGTAAACTGTCTCAGGAATTTTGACTATAGAATTCTAGAAAAGTTATGCCTGGGTGATGCCACATCCAGATTCCCTTTCCTTATTCCGTGGTCACGGTCCATTTCTAAGCTTCTGTGCATATTGGCTGTTACCAGTAGTAGATGCCTCTCTTTCTATGGAAAATTGCCCGTGGCTGATTGGAGCTATCTCATATTGAAGTTATACACACCTGTTCAAACTCTGAGGGAAGCCCAGAGCCAATGACTTTGTGCTACAAAGTTTTAAATGATGATCCTCTTGCCTCAAATGTGGACAATGCAGCAGAGCAGTCAGTCCTTCATCATCTCCCTCCTGCCACCACATCGGTCAGGCTAAGACAATAGGCTTGACTTGAACCCATGTTCTTGCTTGGCACTTCCTCCTTCCTTATCCTACTCCACTCCCTCCCTTAAAGTTTTTTTTCAAAAAGTTCTGTCAATAGTCGTGTGTACCCAGACCCCTGTTTCAGCCTCTGCTTCTCAGGAACCTGATCTGAGATGTTTACATCTCAAGGAGGAGATGAGACACTTTCCATTTTGATTTGACATAAGACATTTACCTGTAATTTGAGGAGAAATTGGAAAAGCTGGAAGAGTTATTCTCTAGCTTCATGATAATGGATTGCATTAATACTATATTTTAAAATAGAAAAATTATTATTAATTGAATGGCACTGTATAATCTGACTAACCAGTAAATAGACATTAGCAATACTATCACTTGAAATATACACATAAATATGCAGACTTTCTGTGCCTAAATACTACAGGTAGGTACAACTCTTTGATTTGCCTTTAATATGTAATTTCCAGAAAATTTTCCAAGATTTTTTATAATCTACTTTTCCATGAAACACTGTTTAAACAACATTATAGCCTATCTTAATGAATACTTTCTATTTATTACAGATATCAATTATAGCACTGATCAGAAAGCAGTAAAGCTGTCTGGCTGAAAATACAACTACAATTAAGATAAAATTCCTACTACTAGCTCTTTCCAGTTCTTATCATAGCATCTATGTGGGCATTGATACAAAGTGTCTAATACATACATCAAAGTGGCAAGGAGTGAGTAACAGGTCTTTATATTAGGCATTGTAAAAAAACGAAAGTGGTAGAATGCAGAGCAACAAAATGTGGAATGGCTAAAGTCCATGAACAATCAGGAAATTAGTAGATGGGGCCAATGTTGACACTTCAGTTCTTAATTATCCTAATTAGAGCCCATCAGAATAGCAAAATAATGTTTATTGAGCCTGGCAAAGTGAAACAGTTTCATTGTGCTCATTGCTTATTTTGGCAGTCATGCTATATTGTTGACTCACAGGCTGTGTAGTGAACAAAATCTCATAAGCCATTTTATATGAATTGTGGTTAAGTCAGGCCTCTCTCCCTGCCCTTGTAAAATTGCTATTTTGAACTCAAATATAAGAATTTCCATTTTGCTGCTACTGTTTATCTTAGGAATTTTGGCTTATTTTTATAGTGCATATCAAGTCCATCTCTCAGTTGATATAATTATAAATAGTATTTCATGTCACCAAGGTTTTTACAGTCTATAAGGAGAAGGTAACATGTAAACATATTATCACAAAATCAGGTGCTACATAAGTTATAACGAAGTATTGACAATTCTATGGGAGAAAGTCATATTTGAATTAGTCTTATAGGATGAATATATAAAGAGAAGGAAGAAAAAGTCATTTCAAGCCAAGAGATTGAGGAGACAGTTCATGCAAGGTATTTTTTGTCTAAGAAAGTATTCAAGGGCAAAAGCGGGGGGAAAGCATTGTAAAAATTATTGATTGTTTTGGTTATTTTCTCTTTTCTTAATAACCAATTCAGCTAAATTATTTGACTCGACATCCTATACTGAATTATAGATTTTTCAATTTCTTCCACAATCAATATTTTTATTTGGATGAAACAATAAAATTAACTCACACATCATTACAACATTAGAGAGATATATTAAGAAGTAAAAGTTATTCATTTTTCCCATGAAATACTTGATTAGGTATTCCTTAGAGAAAAAGCAAATGGCTAGTTTATAATTTTAGATGAAGGCTATACCTTATAATAAAAAAGATTTTCAAAATTCAGTGGCTAAAAAACTGAAAGTTTTATTTCTTTCTCCTTAGATTTAGAAATATACCTAGATATACATCCTTGTCAGTTTTTATTCTTCTTTAATCTTGCCTGACACTAGATATGCCTATTTAAGCTAAGAAACAAGAAAAGTTTCTTTTTTTCACTTCACTGATGTGAACTTTCTGGGTTTATAAGGCATCTTTGCTCCTCAAAGTTGATCAGAGACCCTATTCCTTTTCAATACTCCTTGGAGTTAAATTATCCAGGTGATAGAAACTGGGGAAGGATGAGTGTGGTGAACAAAGCTCATCCAAATGTCTTAGACCACAGACCTAGTACATATCACATCTGTTTTTATCTCACTGTAGAGAACTTAGTCACATGGCCTCAGCTGAGGCTGAGGCTAAGGCTGAGTATTAGAGCTGAGGGGTCCTGGGACCAGGTACAAGCTTGGTACCATGAAGAAAGTTAGCAGCCCTCATTTCAAGTGGGGCCCTGCTCAGATGCTTTTTGTTTCCCTCACAAATACATGAACAGTCTTATAGAAGTAGGTTTTTCTAAGTTCATAAACATTGTCACATGTATTTTGAGTTTGAGTTTTTAAAAAGGTCAGTCTCATTCTCATTCTTGGTATAAAACATATTTCGCTTGACATTCTGTTTCTAGAATTTTTCTTTATTGCTATAGTCTATTCACTTATTTATTGTAGACAGGCATTTTATGTGCACTTTTAATCTGCAAAAGTTTTTAGGAAAGCACTTATTATTTTGATTATTCTTTTCCTGTCTTCTTTTCTATTGACCTTTTCTTATTCATTTGTAAGATTCTCTGGATTTGTCGATCATATATGCATTTTTTAAATTTTTTCATTGATAATTCCCAAGCCTATGTATTTCTGTTTTGATTTATCAAGTACTCTACTAGGTTTTAGGTATTTAACAATGAACAAAAATGCCCCCATCACAAGAAAAGAATGTTTTAATTTTTTTATTATAGCTGATATTATGCTAAGATAGAAAACAAAATAAAAGTATATTTCATGTTATATATTAATAAATTATTATTATTAGGATATGCAGAAATACAAAATAAGGGAATAGGAAGAAGTATGAGGAGATAGGTAGTTACTATATCCGGGCAGTCAAGAAAGTTCTGATTGTGAAGGTAAGACATTTGATCAAAGGCCTGCATTAGAAAGGATCAACTCAAGTGAGTTTCTGGAGGATCAGGCAAAGGAAACACCAAAGACCTTGAACCAGGAGCATGACTAGTAGGTCTGAGGACCAGAATAAGCAAGGAGGAAAAGTAGAAGGGTGATGTTTAGATAAGTAACATGGGACCAGATTGTGGGTAGTCTTGTGGGACTTAAGAAGAATTGAATTTATTGAATGTGGTAAAAAGCTGTTGAAAATAGCAATGATATGATTTGTCTGATGTTTTAAATGGATGACATGGATCCAATGTTGAGAACAAACTACAGAGGACTGTTGAGAGCCATTCTTGATGAATGCCCTGCAGACAGGGTTGGAGTTGCCTACAAGCTGGAGGTTTGCAGAGCAGGTGGGCTTGTTTACTGAAGGAGGAAGTTTGGCTTAATGTTGAATGTTTCTTGCCCCAAGGAATAAGAGACAAAAACAGGAACAAGGATGTTTTGCGAGAATTTAGGTAAAGGTCAGCGATCATTTGCATATATGTGGGTGTTGCTTCTCCAAGGGTATATATATGCTGTGCTAAATAAACTCCAGGGGCAGTATTTACTGTTAGCCCTCCCCACTCTATTATCTCTTTGTCTCTCTCTCTCTTTGTCTCTTTTTTCTATCTTTCTCAATCCTCACTCCCCCTCTGGGGAACTGTTCAATCTTAGCGGGCGGGTTCTGGCAGAGGACATACGGGAAAGCAAAGAGTCATATTTGCAGAGATGGTCATACTCAATAAAAGAAAATGTTGGCCCAGAATATTAGCGGTGGAGATGGTAGGGAGTGATTAAATCCTGTATGTATTTGGAAGGCAATGCCAACTGGATTTATTGAATAGTTGTGTATAAAATGTAAAAGAGAGAGTTCAAGCCTCAAGTCTTGGCAACTGGAAAGTATTAGTAACCAATGATAAGGAAGAGTATAACCATTTTCCCAAGAAAATTTTGTTTTTTCTTTTGACTTCTTTATATTTCTTAAATCATTTGTTTAATTTGTTATTGTTATTTGCAAAAAAATGTTACCTCATTTTAAGATTTCACATTATAATTTTTTCGAAATATCACAAAAATTTGTATACCCTACCCCCCCAAAAATGGCAAATTCTCTCTTTTGTCTTCAATTATATTAACACCATACACATTACCTAATCTTTGGTTTGGTTTCTCTCCTTTATACAATTGAGACCCATTAAATATCCAGTCATCTTTCTTCACTTACTTATCTTTGTCTATATTTTTAATATTCTTAGAAATAGACAGTTATAATCTAATGTACAAATGATAATTATGGCCTCATCTTTTAATTATGGTTGATATTATTAATTATATATTATAGTAATACTGTTATGGTCCATGTATGTAAAAAATTTTACTTAAAAATATCTTCGTTAGTAGCTGGAACTTTTTAATAGTAACCACCAGTACTGCCACCAAGTATGATTTTCCTCAAAATACAGCAGGTCAAGCTTTAGAACAGGTAAGTCAATAAGTGGTGAGGGGTAGATAAGAGACCTTGTTTTGTTTTGCTCTCCAACCTATCAAATAGGCTAGAATCTTGGCAGTTATAGATTAGAATTCTGGGTCAATGGTTTTCAGATCGTGGTTCCTGTATCATCAGCCTCCACATAACCTGGAAACTTGTTAGAAATTCAAATTCAAAGCACCCATCCCAGACCTAATGAATCAGAAGTTCTAGGGATGAACCCCAGCAATCTATATATTAAGCTGTCTAAGCCATTTTGTACATAGTAAAATTTTAGGGAAAAAAACTTCTTTAGCTCTCTGCTACTCAAAGTATGGTTCATAGAGCAGTAGCAGCTTCACTTGAGAACTTGTTAGAGATGCAAAATCATGGCCCACACCAGACATATTGAATCAAAATGTACATTTCAACAATGTCCTTTGGTGATTTTTATGTACATAAATATTGCAATGCACTGCCTAGGTTTTCAAGCTTCTCCAGGTGTGAGTAAGTAGCACACATCAGACATGAAAAAGGTGATACTTCAGTTAACAATATAACCTCTGTCAGCAGAAGCAGAGGCTCTTTAGTAAAAGGGTGTCTGCCACAGTCTTTCCCTTACTTCATATCTGAGATATCAGCTGTGGGATAGGGAAGCCACCCCTGCATTATTCCCTTACATGGAAGAAGTCTCTATGTCTTATAGCTGAGTCACTCAGACAAAAAATTATATTAACCACAAATGAGGGCAAAGTCAATAACTTGCCCTTTTAGTTCTGATTGCTGAAATTTTCAACAGATCTTATCATGTCCTTGGGAAAATTTATCTGATTCTATAGGTCATATTGAAAAGCAGAAGTCCTAGAATAGGCAACATAATGCTAAAGACCAAAAATTTGAAGGGCTCACACAAGCCAATTTCAAGAACTACTTTAAAAGTATAGTAATCAAGACAACATGGTACTGGTGAAAGAATAAATACATAGATCGATGGAATAAAACAGAAAGCCCAGAAAAAAAAAGATACATATAAATATAGCCAACTGATCTTTGAAAAAGGAGCAAAGTAATGCAATGAAGAAAGCCTCATCTTTTCAAGAAATGGTGCTAAAACAATTGGAAGCCCATATGCAAAAACAAACAAATAAAACTAGATACTAATCTTAAACTTTCAAAAAACTTATTCAAAATGGATAACAGACCTAAATGTAAAATGTTAAACTGCAAAACTTCTTGAAGAAAAACTAGAACATCTTTGTGACCATGAGTTTGGTCATAAGTTTAGAGACTGTTATGACTTAAATTATGTCACCCCAAATTCATACGTTGAAGAGGATCTTAATCCCCAGTACTGCAGAATATGACTTTATTTGGAAGCAGAGTTGTGGAAAATGTAATTCCTCTGATCCAATATGACTGGTACCCTTATACAAAAGGGAAAGGTGGACACAGGAAGAATGTCAAATAAAGGTTAGAATTAAGTTGCTACAAGTCAAAGAACTACCAGATGTCCCTTCCCATGGGACGACTAACGGGAGCTCCGACCAGATGTGAGACTCGAGGAGACAATCTGCAAGAGAATGGGGGACAGGAGACGCAAAGAATGGAGGCAAGACAAAGTTCTGATCAAGCCTAGTTTATTGTAGGTAGGGGTAGAGTATATAAAGGGGAGGATTTGCATAAGCACGGTTGCCTTGGATACCAAACCGCAGAACATTCCATTTCCTTATATGACCCAAAAATGCAGGAAGGTCCCGGGAGAGGAGGGGGCTGCAAGGTCAGATTAGTTTAAGCAAATGGCTCAAGGGTTCCAGGGCATCAGGGCATGTCAGGGCAACTGACTTTATGCTGTCTATCCTATCAGATAGCACAGGTTGAGGCAGACCCTGTCCCAAGGCGAAGTTGCCTAGATCTCAGGTATGAGAGCCTTGATAAGAACGGCTCCAGACAACCAGAAGCTAGGAGAAAGACCTAGAAAAGATATTTCCAGTTATCTGGATACTTTTGGAGAGAACATGGGCTTACTGATACCTTGATCTTGGCCTTTTAGTCTCCAGGACTGAGACAATAAATTTGCACTGTTAAAGCCACTGAGGTTGTGATACTTTGTTATGGCAGCCCTGGCAAACAAGTACAGACACCACACCAAAAGCAAAATCCATGAAAGAAAAAATTGATCACTTATGCTTTGTTTTCATTAAAAAAAATTTCTAAGCAAAAGACATTAAGAGAAACAAAATACAAGCACCAACTCTAAGAAATATTTCAAAATTACATATTTGATAAAGGACAGCATACAAATTATTTAAAGAATTCTTAAAATTCCAAAATAAGAAAATAACCTTATTTAAAAATGGGCAACTAATTGAACAAATACCTCACCAAAGAAGACATTTTAGATGGCAAGCAAGTATACAGAAAGATGCTCAATATAATTTGTCATTAATAATTAAAATTAAGAAAATGAAATTCTAGTGCAACCTATTACAATGACTAACACGCCCCCCCCCAAAAAAAAAATGGCTATTGCAATGGCTGACAATCATGTATAGCGAGAAGAACCCTCACTCATTACTGGTGGCAAAGTAAACTAGCACAGCCACTTTGGAAGACAAATTGTCAGTTTCTTATAAAATTCTTTATAGTCTTACCATACACCTGACAATCACACTTCTGATGTTTACCCAATGTTTCTGGTAACTTATATCCACATGAAAATCTGTGTACAGGTTCATATAGCAGCTTTAGATACAATTGCTCAAAACATTCACAATCTTCTGTATGTCTAAGCAACAAAGGAGCCAATTGAAAGAACTGCTGATGGCCCACGCTAGAATGATTTGAGCAACAAAATAAAGCAGTAGTAGATTACAACCCACAGTGTGAAATAAATATGCAGGAGTCCATACTGATATAAATAAGTAATTGAATAAGTAAGGAAGAGATAGATAGATGTGAAGAAGAATTCCAAATAATTTACTTACATATTCTGCCCTCAAGTAGGATGAGTACAACTTCCCTATGCTTAAGTGTGGGACATACATAGTGACTTTCTTCCAAGAATACCACATAGAAAGGAGAAGAGAGGAAAGTAACCTAACAGTTGAGAACTCTGGCAGACACTGCCTCAGCCAGGTGATTGAGGCAAACATCATAAGGATAAACTATGCTTATATTATGAACTATTGATATGATGTGATCTTATTAGCACTTTCCCCTTTGGTTACCTCCCCAAAACACATAATCGTCATCTAATCATGAAAAAAAAAATATTAAATCAATCCTAATTGAGGAATATTCTACAAACACCTATATTTCTGAAATTTCTACAAATATTTCTGAATACTCTACAAATACCAATATTTCTTAAAACTGTCAAGGTCATCAAAAACAAGAAAAATCTCAGAAACTATCACAGCCAAAAAAAAAAAAATGTAAGGAGACATGACTACTAGTTGTAATACAGTATCATGAATGAGATTCTGAAGCAGAAAAGGGACATTAAGTAAAAACTAACATCAGAATGAGTGGTGGACATCGGTTAATAATGTATCGATATTAGTACATTAATTATAATAATGCACCATAAAATGAGGGTATTAATGACAGTGAAAACTGTGTGTAGGCTGTGTCGGGTATGTGGACACTCTCTGTACCAATTTTCACAATTTTTCTATAACTCTAATACTGCTCCAATATAAAATGCTTATTTCTATAAAGTGAAAAAGTACAAATAAAGAATTTTAAAAATGATATTTTATCACAAGTATGAATATTTTGAGATATTAGTTTCACTTTTACTTCTTGAGTTTCACCTCATATTGGCCAATTAAAAATTTCTTGGAATATTTAAAACTCAACCTAAAATTTAAAGCTTCAATTAAAAGCATACAATCATAATAGTTAAACAGGATGATGTACAGAATAATCAGTTGTCTTAGGAACATCAAATTGTGTATGGCTCTCATGTCTAACCCCTCAAATGCAATGACTTTATTTCAGTTAATAAATTTTAATTTTTAGAGCAATTTTAGGTTTACTACAGTAACTTGTAAATATAATTTTGCAACTGAAAAGAGCCAATAACAGTTTCTTGCTTGGTTGATTGCATGATAAATATTTTGTTACCTACTATGTAACACTTACCAATAAATGCCAATAATAATTGCAACAAAATCTTTTGCTTTTAGAATTGTGTAAAAGGCAGAAATAATCATGTAATCATCTTGTAATTATATGGTACTTACTATGCAATTACATAGTAAATACATTGTAAATTCAAAATAATTACATGGTTATTTGCATTATGCATAGTATCTAATCCAATTTTGACACATAAAACAGTGGTAGCATCCAAAGGGTTACCCAAATTTCTTCCACCTACACTACAGGATCAGGAATAATGGAAGTAATTAAAGGAAGTCCTTGAACAAATGCTTGATGGTATATGATTGGAAACTATCCATTCATATTTATGACATAGGTAGAATTACAGATTAGTGCAGAATGAGATTAGCAATTAGACTATATCAACTAAAATTTATGCTAACATTGATTTTGATGTGTTGATGTCAAATGGTATTTTATCAAGAAGAATTAAATGAAGACTTTAGAAAAAAATTTGCTATAATTGCATTATATGTTTCTTTTTAGTTGATAAGGAACTATCATCAAGATACTCATTTGAACAGAAACATTTGAGTTGATTTAGTAATATTTACAAAGGCTTGTAATATATTTAAGACTGTACAGTATTTATGCTCCAAAAGGAATTTTTTGGCTTTTTGAAAATAGAAATGAAATACTTATTTTTTAAAGTAAGCGTTTTGAGAGATGACTTTTTCTGGAATGGCCAAAAAAGGAGTGAAAAGATTCTTTCCCCAACAAAACAACCATTTATATGCAGAAAGTTAATTTAAAACAAACAAGTAGGTTAAGTTTCTGTAAATCATTCAGTCAAGACTGTCTACTAGAGCTGAGTAAGAACTGTGAGAGTCTGTGGCCCTTGAGCCATAACACATTTCCTCTCTAGACTCAAATCGCTTCATCTTACAGGGTTCTTGCTCCTTCTAGTTTCCAATTTAAGCAACTGTGTGACCACGGGCCGGGCTGATCACTGGCATTTTTCCCAACTCCTTGTTGCTGGAGCTGTATTCTGGGCAAGCATGGATGGGAGAGCTGGGCTCCATTCTATCACCCAGCCCCCATTCCAAGAGTAAAGCTCTATTCCAGAAACTACAAGGCCAGAACACAGGGCTCTGATCAGCCCCATCCCATCTTGCTTCTAGGGTTCCAAGGAAGGGACAAGCCATGAAGACTGGGAAACACTCTCCATTCCCTGCACAAACTCCTGGTCATAGAGCAGGCGTAACTCCAGGAGACATGAGCTGTCATCCTCAGCCCCAGATTTTTTGTATTTATGCAAAGGTTATATCCAATTGGAAAGACACCCCATAGGAACAAAAATGCTTCACAGTTCTGCCTGAGGAAAAATTCACTTTATTTGGAACAGTGTGAAGAACCCCACACCTTCTAGAGAAAGGAGAAATGTCATAACTATGATCTCAGTGGAGAGCAACTTAAACAGTGCACACAGCTCTACCAGCAGCAAAACACTGAAGTGGCAGAGCCATCACAAGTGGAACAGAGAGAACCAAGTGGAGGAGATAACCAAGAAGAACCACTGGGATCACATTTAACTCCAGGCACAAACTGAACGAACTGAGGAGCAATCAGAGCAGGAGAGTGGACAGAAAAGAAAGTGTTCTCCAAATAACACACGGATACACAGCAAAAGGCAAAAGTCTTACTGGAACTAGAATCTTAAGCACGACCTTAATTTTTGGTTAAACTGTTGTCTGAAGAATAAGTTACTATGACCCAGAAGCAATTACTAATAAGACAGGTTTAAAAAATAAAAGTCATATCCATCCTAGGCAATCTAGAAGAATGTGCATGCCAAAGGCTGCAGGGATAATCCAAGCTAGAAGGTCTGGGCTATACGGGGTGGGAGTGGGGCGGGGCAAAATATAAACTCTTTGAACTGTGATAGCACCTTCCAACCATATGTGCTTTGAATGCAAAAAGTAAATAGCTAACAGGCCAAGAAGACTTAAGTAAAACTTTGTCTTATGCGGATCCAGGACAATTCTTAGGCAGTCAGGTAAAAAGATAAAACAAACAAACAAATGAGCAAACAAAGAAAAAAAATCAGTCTGAGCCAGGTTATCAGAGACTGCACATTGAAATGGAAATAGGCTTTATAGAGTCAGTCCAGCCGACTCATTAAACCAATAAATAAGAACTAAACAAACAACAACATCAACCCTAAGGGACAGAGAGAGTTAAGATCCTACGTTGTTATAATATACTAACTAAAATGTTCAATATTCAAGAAAAAATTATGAAGCATGCAAAAAGAAATGAGCAAAACATGACATGTACATGACCGGGAAGGCAATGGCAATTCAATAGGGAAATAATAGTCTCTTTAACAAATGGTGCTAGGACAATAGAGATCAGGGATCTAAATGTAAAAGCTGAAACTATAAAACCTTTAGAGAGGAATACAAAGGACTAACTCCTTATGACCTTGGATTAGATCATGTTTCTTAGATACAATACCCAAAGCACAAAAAGACAGTAATCCAATGCAAAAATTATTTGAATAGTAATTTCTCAACATAGATATGCAATGGCTAATAAGCTCATGAAAAGATATGCAACATCATTAGCTATTAGGAAAATGAAAATCAAAACCACAGTGGTTTGTCACTTCACATTTACTAGAATAGCTATAATCAAAAGGACAGATAAAACACATTGTCAAAGATGTAGCAAAATTGGAACCCTAGTATAGTAGGAGTGTAAAATGGTATAGCCACTTTGGAAAATCAGTTTAGCAGTTTCTTAAAATGTTATGCCTAAATTTACCATGTGATCCAGTAATTCTACACCTAAAGAAAATAAGAGAAAACATGTGTCCACATAAAGATTTCTACGTAATCATAGCAATAATATTTAATAACCAAAAAGTGAAAACAATGCATACATCCATTAACTGGTGAATGTATAAAACGTTGGGTTACCCACACAATAGAATAGTATTTGGCAATATAAAGTAAATGAGGTATTGATACAAGCTACAACATGGATGAACCTCTAAAATATGCTAAATGAAAGAAGCCAGATGAAAAAAAAAAACTTTTTTGTGATTTTATATGTAAAATATGCAAAACAAAAAAATCTTTAGAGACATGGTTGTCCAGGACTGCATTTGGGAACATAGAGTGACTACAATGGGCACCAGGTATCTTTTGGGAGAAATGGAAATTTTCCAAAATTAGATTGTGGTAATGTTTGCACAACTCAATAAAAATTATTGAGTTGTACTCTAAAACAAAGGAAATTTATGGTACATATATAATACCTCTCAGTTCCTTGTAGTTTATTATTTAAATGAACACACTTTTAAAAAAAGTATGATCCACCCAATCTCATCTGATCTCAGAAACTAAACAGAGTTGGACTTGGATGGGAGACCACCTAGGAAGACCAGGTGCTGTAGGCATAAAAAATAATAATAATAATAAAAATTAGGGATTGTAAGCTGACAAGGTCCTTGAATCTGTGAGATCAACCAAGGGATGCCTCACCTAAAAAAAATAATAATAAAATAAATTAATAAAATAAAATTTAAAAAGTTTGATCCTTGGTAAATAGCTAAAATGATCATATCTCATATCTCAAGTTCAAGATCCTCACCCTAAACCTAGGAAAACATATATCCCTCTCTCTGTCTCCCATACCATCTTTTTTTCTCTTATTTATTTGGAATTATTGAGTATCAGTCACAACAGAAAGTGGAAATCAAGAATTGTAACCTGATATTCTAATTTATTCTAAGCAATAAGAGCAAATCTATTTTAGATAATATTAAAAAGAGACTCAAAATTTATATTTCGTTATAATATATCTTAGTTTTTCTAATGAATGTTAGAAATTCATATTATTTCCAAATAACATGAGACTAGGTACCTCAAAATTTTAAATATTCTGGGTTATTCTTAGAATTCTGCAATTAATTCTAGTAAGCAATGTGATCTAATATCAACTTTTTATTGGATTTTGCTGCTATGTTAAAGATACATCTTGCATAATGTATTATAATATGGATTAAATCAAAAGGCATAATGTTAACATCCAACCCTGTTGTTTATTCAAGTCAATCTACTTATATATACAAATCTGATATTTACCTCTTAAAATATTTAACAAGCATAAGTGCCCATAAATCAGTTATGACAATCATTGTTAAAGCAATCAATAGTAAGGAATATGCATTAATTCAAATGATATTGATAGGCTCATGAACTCGCATCAGTCTTCTGTGAAGTAAGAAAAATGAGACATCTTCCAAAAAAATCAATATTTTCCTTTTTATGTCATTCACTTGAAGATTATCAATAATACATTACTTTTTCTACCTTATGTGTCAATGGTCCAATTTTTAAATATAGGCATCTTTACATTTTATGTAAAATGATAATCTACAAGGAACTGAGAGGTTAAGAATCATTTGACGGAAATATTTTTTGAAGTTTATTGCTTAAAAATACATATACATATCTATACTTACACATACATAAACATATCTATATACATGTACTGTTGATGCATTTTTGTGTGTGTATGGATGTAAGAAAGCTATATTCTAATATGCACCTCACTCCCGCAAGAAAAATACTCGTTTCATTCTAGAGGTAACTGCGTGAAAGAAATAGCAGAAATCTCAATACACATCTTTTTAGTCCTTATGAACTGGGATGTTACACAGGTATGTGCTTAGGTAAAAATATGGAATGTGAAATTACAACACTCATTCATCAAAAAAGAAACATTTTAATTGGTTATAGGTGGAAAATATCTTCTTGACAGTCAGTTTCTCACTTTTCACGTAAGTGCTTTGCTGCTTGGATGCCTAATCTTGTTTAGTGTAGGAAAAGTAATTTGACATGAAAGTACCTAGATGGCTGCCGAAAATTAATTGCCAATTAAAAAAGAAAAATGTTTGTGCTACTCTATAAACAAGCCAACGTATAAACCTTTCAGTCTTGTTGCTTTATTTATGTCTTTATAGATCTGGTTTCAAGCTATTTGCATACAATTTACAAATTCATATTATAATTCTCCTGTATATTTATGATTTTATAGTTGTATATATCTTACCTCCCTGAGAAATATTTATTTCTGTATGCTTCTGTTGCTTATTATTTAACAAAAACATCACATTGTGTTTGATAGTTTATGTGTCTTCTTTAGAATAAGACATTTTTATTTGTAAAGGGGAAAGAAAATATTTTACCACCAATAGGTGCAAGCATATGTGTGTGAGCACACCACATACACACACACTCACACCACAAAAGCCTTATTTTAGAAAATGCTCTATGTTGGTCTCTAAAACATGGAGTATAACATTTTTTTTGTATAAAAGAAGTACTTTCTTATATGAATGAAATTTTCTTTGATAAATTAATGGATTCTGAGAAGTTTCAGTACTTGAATATTTGTACTATGTTGTTCATTTGGGAATCTAAATTAGCAAAGTGAAACTTAAAATTCTAAGTCTATCTTCTAAAAGGATATATTTGAATTAGATAAAATTTGAAACTGTATAGCAAAAGACAATCTAACAATGAAAAAAAGTACCAGTGTTCTAAAAATGTTAGATTGGTCAAAATATATAGAAAAAGGATGGAGTGATATTAAAGAATTCAATGATATTTAAGCCTAGATATAAATATAAAGGGCAAACTGAGTATTTCCAGTAATATAAAATATTATAACAAATAAAAGACTAAAGTCAGTACAGCTTTCCATGACATAACTTTCCATGACTTCCATGTGATACACAGTTCAAATCCTGTACAACGTGGTTACTGGAATAAGTTCAACTATATCTTCACCTAATGAAGAACTGAAATTTTAATTTTTAAAAATAACTATCAAAGATCTTCTCATTTTATATTTGTATCATAGTTTCATAGGGTTGTATGTGGAATTAATACTTATTCTATCTATTACCCACCACATTTTCTTTCATACTTTCCATTTTGAAATTTTGGCAGCTTTTCTGGTTATATAAAATTACCAGCTAGATGAAAGGTGATCATTTATTCCAGATCGAGCATGAATCAACGCTATCATTATGCACCTAGGGGGAGGATAATGAAAATAATTTTTTCCAAATATTTTTACAAATAATTTCTAAAAATTAAAACAGAAACTTCTGTGTTTTACCTAGTTCTTTAGGAACAAATAAAGTTTCTTATTAGGAGTTAAATAAAACAACATATCTTCTTTCACCCATAGCAACAAGCCAGATCTAACTTTCTGACATTCACTTTATTCATTTCATCATCCTTCTCACAGCCACAAAGTGTCCAAATCATGTGGTTACTTTTCCTTGTCCCCTAGGTCAATTAGGGCTCAAGTGTGTTTCAAAGCACTCAAAACAGTGCCTGACACATGGTAGGTTCTCACTATATATTTGCTGACCAACTAAACAGAATTCTGTTGATGATACACTTCTTTCATCTCTGGCATCTGCTGCCTTTTTTCTCTCTCCATATCCCTGTCCTTTTTGAGCTTGTCATCACTTTAAAACTGAGCCATTGCAGAAGCAGCCAAGAATATATATTTTAATATTTATTGATTGCCTACTACATGTCCTATCTTCTGAGAGGTGCCTTTACAAATATTACCTCATTACTTTTCTACAAGGTAGGTATTAATAGCTCTAATAAAGTAAAAAAAAATGCAATAAGTCCTCTCTGAATACATTACTTTGCCTTTGCATTTATGAATCTACAGAACAAGTTTTTATTCTACATCTTTAGTCTTACTTTCTGTACTCTTAGAAACATATTTTATGGAAAACAGATTGTTCAGTGCTGTGGCTGAAATAATTCCTTATGTTCCTCAAATACGTCTCACGAGAACTGTTCCAAAAACTAATTTTATTTAAAAATTAGGGATGGAAAACTATATGTCTTCATATTATAACATTAATATATTATTATATGGTAAAATACATATTTATATATTATTAAATAATGCAAATATATCCATATATTTTTAGCTAAATAAGAGAGTTCAAATGAATTTCCAGCTTCAGTTGGCATTTTCTAGGTAGATGAAGAATCATAACTTGGAAGTTTTGTTCACTTCTACTTTCAAGCAGGATCAAGTTGTGGTCCAGCTGCAGCATGCATTGCATCCCTGTCCTGTCACTTCACACCTACATTTACACAGCTATATCTGCAACAGTTAGGATAATTTCTCATTCATAAGTGTCCCATAAACATTAGCTAAATGAATGAATACATGAATGGAAAATAATTATTTGACTAATATCGGCCTCCCTTGCTGGACTCTAAGCCTCTTGAATGTAGGAGGAGAGCTTTCTGTAATGCTCACTGTTGCATTGTATCTCCAGGATTTATTTGGAGCTTGGCATATCAGATACCATCTTTGTGGAAGAAAAATATTTACACATGCACATACTCAAGAGAAACACCTAGATCTTTATCTCTCACTCTGTTCATTTTTTTTATTTTAGAACTATTTCCCTGAGAATATTGGTTAAAATGTTGCAAATCAGCTTACTTCATATATATAGTTTGTCCTGCTACTAACGTAATTATCATCCAAGTAGGAAGCCCACTGTACACTCATGTGATGCCATAGTGCTCTGCAGAAGATATATTTCATGATGATTGATCAAAGAGCAAAGAAGTTCACAGCCAGTTTGAATTCTTCTAGAAGAATTTTTACATATTTGACATTTAATAAAATTGATAGGCATTAAATCTTGATGAAATATATGTTTTCAACCTTCATTCAAGGGCATGTCTTAAAAATATCTGTGATTAGAATAAAAAATTTGGTCCAGGTGCTGGATCTGGTACCATAAACTGTGTGTCCATGTGTGAATCACTTAAATTCTCTCATTCAGCTTTTACTTTTGAACTTGTGGAATGTATTTGACCGCTCAATATCTTTGAGTTGTTGTGAGGATCAAATGAGAGAATGTATGGTAAAATGCTTTGCAAATTATAAAGCACAGTATACATATGTTGTTTTGTGACTTGGTGGTTACTGGCCAGGTTGTCACCTGGATCAGTTTGATCAGTTGTTCTGAACAGATTTGACAAGCTGAGTTACAAACAAAAGATACAAACTAAAATGGGCTCATTTAGACATTGTTTCATTTAGTCTCTCAATCTAGTGCTATATTGGCTGATATAACAATGGGAGCAAAGCCTTCTTTTGTCATCAATTACAACGTTTTTCATTCTGAAAAGAGAAAAGAAAGATTCTCCAAAGAGGCTCCACTATTTCTTTATGGATACACTTTCCCCACTGCCATGCTAGATTAGTTAGCATAGATTCATTCAAACAATGAATTGATCATATGCTCACCTAATAGTTTCTTTTTGCATATTATCAATCAACATTTGGCTGCTATTCTGTCTGTAGTCATATTTTCTACTACTAGAAATGAAGATGTGATAATAAACTGTTTTGAACATTTTAAAGATATGTTTTAAAACGAACAAAAAATATTGCTATTATTCTGGCAGGTATTTTACCATGCTTATTGCTTAATTCATGTGTGCTAGAAATTTTTAACTGTGTTTGAAAAGTAAGAACATAAAAAATATAGGGATAAGTGAAGCTTCACTTCTAAGAACATCTTTGAGGTTGTATTGAGTTTCTTACATATATGCACATATATATTTTTATCTTTTTTTTTACTGTTTTATAAATGATTCCAATGGTTCAGTGTCAAATATAGATTGTGTATGTGTGAGTTTGTGAATGTGAATGTATTATGTGAGAACCACAATCACTTACAGAACAATTTATTTCAAAGCTTATTATTTACAAATTTACTTCTGTAAGATTTTTTCCCTTAGATATATAAATTCAAAAAGTGCAACGTGATACCAAAAGAAGTAAACTTTTTAAATTTACAAAAGCATAGATGATTTGTAAGTTTAAAAATATCACATTTAAATTTACATCGTGAAACTATAGTAACTGTATTTAGATGTATCAATAATATATTTAAGCTACCACATGCCCTTTAACAAGCAGTTTGGACTGAGATAGCAGCAGACAGTAAAATATTCCAAACAATATTGTATTTCTCAGATATCAACCATTAATGAGTGGTTGAATATATTACATATGGTATTTTAACAATCTAAAGTAGACAGTAAAATTCAATTTAGAACATTAAAACTATCTTTCCCTGCTAAATAAACCATAGGTGTCCCCTACACTTCTGACACTAATGTAATTATTATTAGCTTGAAATTCTTATCTGAGACAGTTATATAGATAAAGTAAGCCCTAAGTAACATTCAATTGGCCCATTTGACATTCTTCTCAGTAATGACCCTTACATGGCTGTTTTGCTGTAGAATACGGGTATGATTAAGTAATGGTGGGTGGATCCTACTGACATTAGTTATTTACAAGTCACTTATTCTTACTTTATCTGATATTTTTAGGTCATAGATAATGAGTGTTAGACCCTTTGAAAATTCTAAAGAAAAAGATATGTTATATAAATATTTGTAGATTTCAACCTTTGACAAAAGATATTTCACAATGAGGATATTTCACAAAATTGGTCTTTTATGTAACTACAAATATGTAGATCTGTTTTATTCAGAGATATTTTCTTAAACTGTCATTTGAAAATTTGAGTTTTATTTAGTGACAGAGTGGATAAAAAAAAATTTCTTATTATTTAAGTAACATTTCCCACACAGGCATTGAAAGAAAACCTTAACATGCTACTTTTAAAAAATCAGTTTATAGCTTGACTCTTTATTGTTCTTTATATATAATATAAAGATATCGATAATTTCTTTCTGATTTTTAAAATAACAATCTTGTAATATTTTTTTAAATAAAGGGTTATATGAAAATACTTTGGAAATAAAAAGTTTCTACTACAAATTGGAGGATTAGAATCTTTCCATTATAGAACTTAAAGCAATTACCCAGAAACTGGATTAGCAATTAAAAAAAAAAACTTTCAATTTAATGAATATTGTTAGTAAATTCCCCCTTTTAAGTAGGAGGTCTTGAGGTTGAAATTTAATTTCCTTGCTTAGAGAGTCATATTCTAGACATAGAGGTATCAGTTCTCATATAATGTGTGTGATTGAAATGTCACACAGCATCCTAATGAAGGAACTAGATTTGAGCACCGAACATCATACCCAGATAGGGAGAGAAATTTCTGAGAATTTTCTTATTCAGAACAAAATATGAACTGATTCCTGCGAAAACTCAGGAATCTGCAATTAAATAAATTTTCTGGGTGTCCAGGGGTCTGGGGAATAACAAAACATCCCCTCTGTATTAATCAACTTGTGTTGCAATAATTCTGTATAAAAGCAGCTCTAAAATTTCTGCGGCTTACAACACAAACATTTGTTTTTTGCACATAGATCTCTGAAGTGGATGTAGTGTCTCTGTTTCAGACTACACATCGGGCTCAGATTAGCTCTGCATTTCTTTCATTTCGGTAGCAAAGCTTATGAAGCAGTTGCTTTTTAGGATGTTTTTATTTTTCCTGGTGTGGAGCTAGCATGCAAGCCAAACCAGGCAAGTCCACACAAGTGTAATTTTAAATCCAGCTCACCTTCAATCGGACAAAGCAAGTTATATGGCCTAGGTGAAGGGTGAGGAGAGACTTCTACACAAATGATACCACCACACTATACCCTCGAAGGTGAATGACTACTTGGTGCACTGTATACTCCTGACGACAGAAGAAAAACTAAAATATTCGTGGTAAGCCTTTTAAGATTCCAGAGGCAATATGTTACATTTGATGATAGGACTTTAAAACAATTAGTGAGTAATCTGAAATACCATCTTTCAGTGGGGTCATTGTTGGGAGACAATTCTCCATGGATTTCTTAATATGCAAGCAAGACACTGACTGCCCTTTGCACAGGATTATCTTTTACAAGATTTTTATTTAGCAAACAGTGTTGGAATAATAATATCTCCCTCATATATATATATGTATATATATATACACATATATATATATGTATATATATATATGTGTATATATGTATAATCTTATAATAACTCTCATTATTTATTACTTTTTGGGATTACAGTTATGTAATTGTGTTATGTACTAATTATATTGTTCAAATTATTCAAATCCTTATAGATATTTTTGCCTACTTTATCTATCAATTAGTGAGACAGGAATATTAAAACTTTCCATTCTGATGATAGATTTGTCTGTTTCCTTGTGATTATATCTCTTTTTCTGTTGTGTATTTTAAGGATATGTCATTAGGTATATAAAAGTTTAGAACTGTGGGATCTTCTTGTTGAAATAAATGTTTTTTATACTATTTAGTGACTTCCATTTATCTATAATAATGCTTTTTATATTAGTCTTTTCTTCTTCTTCTATTTTGATAATATTGCACCTAAATTTCTGTAGCATCTGCTTCAAATTTATTCATCTGGTTCTAACTTTCTTGTTGTTGGATAGTGGTGTAGATGCCTCACTAAAAAAATCAGACAGATATTTATTTTTTAGCTGAGGTCGTGAAAGTGACAATATATCCAGAAACCTGAAGTTGTGATGATAGTTTCTTGATTCCTCAGTTTTCAGAAGTGGTAGAGCTAGTAGCTCCTCTGGGAGGTCGATTCAGAGGAATTGTTCTGGCAGTCCTTCCTGGATTCTGCACTATATCGCCCAACAGTTTTAAACACCTGATTCCCTCTATTAAATTTCTTTCTTGTAAAACTAGAGTAGATTCGATCTGTCACTGAGACTTACAGAATACAGTAACTGATAACATGACTTTAGCTATAGGAATCTGGGCTTAATGCCTGGTTGGTCTTGAGAGTAGTATATTAATTTATTTCCAAATAAATACCAATAGTCTGTACATGCAAATTGCAAATGAGTTGCCTAAATTATCCTTCTCGATCCCCCTTCAGCAAACCAAATGGATGCTAGCATAACACTGTATCTTGAGAGTCAGGAAAATAAGACCATAAGAATGAATGACTTTCATGCACTGGAGAGTTAAAAGCTGCTATGATATGATCGACTTAAATCTTAAGTTCTTGAATAAAGTCATGGTATAGAAAGAAAATTTCTATGACTGCCCTAAAAGAAAATCTGAGCCAGATGCACTGGGTTAAAAAGTTATAGCGTACATTAAATTCAGATTCTTCTGGTATCTTGTATACTAATTGGAGTACACATTGGAATAGAATTGTAGAGTGATAGTGAAAATAATAATATTTGAAAACATTTATTTGACTCAATTTTTTTTCAAATTCCTATTCCCACTGAACCACACTCACCAGCAGGATCAGGCCTTGCTTACAGATCCTGGAGGAGCATTACCTCACATCCAACTCCACTACCTGTCAGTGTCTATAGGCCCCTCGCCAGACTCAGATTCCAGCATGTCATGTCCCAGGGATCAGAAGTTACCATGAAAAATGCAGAATTATGCTAATGTATATTGGCGGTAAAGAAAATGTCACATAGGAGTAATTTCTGGAATGCAAGATCAAAAATGGAAGAATATAGTTTGGATTGATTGAATTTATAGATTTGAATATATACAAACATATATATATATATATATATATATATGTATAAAAACAGAGAAAAGATATATAGATATATAGATATAAATATTTCAGACCTCCATGCTGTCCAGCAGAAATGTAATGTGAACTATGTATGCAATTTCTAATTTTTTAGTAGCCACATAAAAGTTAAAAAAAAATAGGTAAAATAAATTTTAGTAATATACTTAGTAATATATCTTGATAATCCAATACACTAAAATAGTATCATTTCCAAATAAAATTATTATAAAATAGTCAGCATATATTTTACTTTGTTTTTACTACCTCTTCAAAATCCAGTATGATTTTATATTTACAGCATATCTCAATTCAGATGTTAAGTTTTCATCAGAAATTAAAAGTTTTGAATAATGGAATCAAACATCAGTTTCCAGTAATATTCACATCAAGTTTAACAAAAGTGGTTTTTCATTATTACAAGAATTATTTTAACTTTGAAACAAAAGCATATGATTTCAAAAGTTTGTTTATCCAAGTTAAATTTATAATTCAATAATTCTTGTGTCTACATAATTATTGTTGATTTCTACAATGAAAAGTTTTAATTTAAACTTAAATTTGCCTACCTATCTAGCTAAAATACAAATAAGCTCTTCTTTTCCTCAGAGCTTTAAATTTAGCTTGTTCATGAGCAGTATGGCATTAGCACAAAATATAAATCACACTGCCATTTTCTTTGGTTATCAAATATTTAGCAAGCATTCCTTTCATTTCAAGAAGATTTTGAATTGGAATAAGCAGTACAATAAGTCTTTGTTAATAAATTTACCATGATTCACCAAATGAGCATTGGTGAAGAACACAAGATTATTAAATTAATTGTCTTCTATCTTTTCTTAATTCCATAAACTAATAATGATTCAGAGCATTTGCATGTATATGCATGCAAATGAATAGTTTAAACAACTATACCCATGAAATCTTTCATACAGTTTGCTACTGAAAACTAGTACAGATATTTTCAATATGTACATGCAGCAGAATGAAGCAAATATGAAAACATCAAAGTCTTATTAAAAATGACCATAAATCTAGATTTTGACCCAACATGGGTGAAGTACTATCTGACATTAAACTATTTATAGAGAGAGTGAAAATTATTTCTGCAATATAAAAGTATTATAATATTCTACACAGAAAAATATTTTAGTTTCTGTTTTGACATTTAATTAAAATTAAATAAAATTATATATTCAGGTTCTCTGTCATACTAGCAACAATTTCTAGTGCTCAGTAGTATTGCCAATGGGTACAATATTGGACAACATAGTTTAGGTTAAAACTGGCTTGAGCAAATGAGAAAAGCTAAGTTGTTGTCTCATTTATTGACTAAAACCTGGGTTCACTGGTGACAGATGATGCTAAAGTTGAGAAAGCCAAACGAAAGAGAGAGTGATGTTGAATTAAATTTATTACATATCTCACGCGAGAGCCAAGAAGATACTTTTTTCACTATGGCAATGAAAATATATTGATTAAGGAAGTGTGTCTACACTTTACAGACTAAGATTGTGAGAGGTACTGCCATTGAAATGGACTCCCTGATTTGAATGGAAATATAGGATCCTAGGGCCTAGAGGACAAGCACACACATAATTGAAAGAGGTAAGGTGGACATGGTTACCATAATAAACAACCGGGTAAGTGTGGCATTCTAAACTGACTGACACTCATTGATCTTTAGCAGTAATTAATTGTTTATATAACTCTTTTGAATAAAACATATGGGCATCCCCAAAATGTCCAAAATAACTGTAATGTCTAAAGAAGTCTGACTGAAAGACTCCTTATAAAGAATCACAGACTTTCACCCAATTCCTAGATCTAAGCCAGGTAAGAAAAATCCCATGGAATAAAGGGAAGACTATGAATCTATGATAACATTACAATTATATATTATTAATATTCATACTAGACTTCTCCCAAAGGAACGTACAGTCATGTACAAGAATAATTATGCCCCAGAGAAGGAGAAATATAAATATTTCCCTGGCATATTACAAATTTGCTCTTTGATAGTATTAATTTTTAGGGAACCAAAACACCACTGTGGGACCCATACAGAGTCAGATCCTATGATCAATGGAGTTCATGTCAGTCTGTCTCATGGTGCACTGTTTTCCTGTGGATTTATTCAGGTTGTTTGCACAATGTCTGTGTTGTTCAGTTGGAATAGATACACTCAACATCAGGAAGAACCTCACCAATGCCTCTACAAAATAAAATTAGATATTCAGGTGTTTTATGATAAGAACAGATAAGCAGAAGACTATGAAAATCTCCCTCCATACCAAAAAAAAAAAAAAAAATGATAAACAAATAATTCTGTATCCTTGAAAGAATAGCAGACATTAATGTTGCTGTCAGAGACCTAAAGATTCAGAGGGAGTAATTGAGATTGCATTCCAAAATAACTAATCCTTTGTGGTAGACAGTTGGGCCTTGAAAAATGACAATGGTTATCTTCCTCAGGTAGGAACTTCAGATGCAGCTTCCATTTCAGATGTAGTGTAAAGAAAAACAGAAATGCTTATACGCTACACCAAAGGTATTTTTCTCTCTTTCAGTGAACACAGAACAACAGAAGCAATTTGCATTCTCTTGAAATAGCAAGTAACACTTGTATATATCAACTTGCCATCATGAATCTCTACCATGCATCAACCAGCAACACTAATTATAGACTTAGAGGATGACTTATTTTCCATCATGGCTTCTCATACCTCAAAAGTTTTAACCTAAAATTTTATTTTTGAGTAAATTAAATAAACTCATAGGCTGATAGTTGTGGCATTCACTGATGTTACAAGATACACCCTCATTAGAAGCCAAGGTACCTAAACAATGACAGAACGGCCTAGTAAAGACTCATAGTCCCAGTGAGGAGCTAATGATTTCAGAAGTTGCACTGCTGCCCTGTAGCCTGAGAAACATACTCTGAACCAGCAATGAATATGCGACGTTGTTTCTTGCATAGCCAAAATACATTTACAGTCTAGGAGCCAAGGTATTCTCATCACTATAATTCCTGATGACCACTATGGAAAGGTTTTGCTGCCCATTTTGACTTTTAGTTCTGCCAGGTGAGGGGTGACTTTTCAATTCAGGGGAGGTGTTTTTCCACTAGAAGACCCAAAAGCCATTCTGTTGAATGAGAGTTGAAGCTGCCATCAGGCTTTTTCTCCAACTGGGAAAACAGTGGAGGGTGGAAGGGAGATACTTTCTTGGCTCAGATGATTGAACCTAATTGTTATGGGAAAAATGGGTTATTCTTATACATTTGGCAGAAAGAAGTTTATCTAGAACACAGAATTTCTCTGTATATGTCTAGTGGTAACATTTACTGCCAACAACTCAGATTCTGTAAGAATTAAGATTTAGTCACTAACTACAACCTGAATTCTGCTTTTAATTGGCATCTATATTTTCCTCCTTCCTATCTCTACCAAATATATTCTTGCATATGTTAAAATATCACTATTCAATATTTGGAAAATAAATTGTAGATAAACTGTATATTATAATTTCAGTAGCTTACTATGGTAAAAGTTTATTTTTGGGTTATAAGACATGTTGTTTGGCTAAGGGTTGTGAATGTGGTATCCTTGTTCCAGAATCTAGGCCAGTGGAGCAGCCACTATGTGGAGCATTGCTAGCTATTGACTAGGGTAGCTTGAACATTCAACTTGAACTGACAGAACTTCAGATAGGCTTATTTCTCACTCTGCATGCCCCATACAGTTACAAAGGGCCTCAAGTCATTTCTTCTATCCAAATAAGTTTTTTTGAGAAATAAACTTGCAAAAACACAAAAAAATTATGCCAGCAATCAATATGAATCATCCTGGACAGTCATTTATAAAGACTAACTAGGAACCAAGGATTAACACATAAAAGAGAAAATCCAAGACATAAAATAGAAGAGACAAGAATAAACTACACAAGCTGACTTCCAAAAGAAGAGATAAATTGAACGACAGACAAAAACTTAAAACAACAACAACAACAACAACAAAACCCTTAAATGAACATTAGGAAAATTTAATAAGCTATTACCTTAAGAAAACAAGAATGGTCCATTTCTTTGAAAGGAAAGAAAGAAGAAAGAGGAAAGGAAGGGAAGGAGAGAAAGGAGGAAATGGAAGAGAGAGGGAGGAAGTATAAGAGAGAAGGAAGAAGGGAATGAGAGGTGGAAGAAGGAGGGGATTAAGAAAAGAAAAGAATAGCTGGAGATATAAAGGATTTCTGGAAAGTAACATTAGAAAGAGAACATATAGAGAGAATGATAGCATAGATAAACCTAAAAGGCCAGCCATTGATGTGGGCAATAACCTGAAAGACATATTCTAATATAAATTACTAAAGGAAAAAGTGAAAATAACTGCGAGAAGTGTTAATAACAAGATTAACTTCCAGTTGTTTAACAATTGTCCATAAGATTTTCAGAAGCAGAGAATGAGACACTAAAAGGAGAAAATAATAAACAAAATCACTGAAAAATATTCCTGAGTATATTATTAAAAGACTCAAGTCTTCATAAACTACTTAGCAGGAGTAGTTAAAAAAAAAAAAGATGTAAACATAAACACATTCTACCGATAAAGAAAGGCAATCAGAATGATCTAAGACTGCCCACAACACTGGATTCCACAATCCAGGGGAGCTATGTCTTGAATGTTTTGAAAACAATGAGAGAAAATAGTTTTGAATTTAAAAGTCTAAGTTATTATAAAATATTATTGAAGTGCAAAGCAAAATAAAGACATTTTCAGTCATAAAATAATGAGAGTGCTTGCTATCATTGATTTGTAGTAAACTAAATGTTCTGGAAGATTCTCTACAAAAAAAAAAGCAATAGTGGAAATGGAAATATGAGAAAGAAGACTACATGTGATAGAAAAAATAGAGGCAAAGTATTCCTGGATGAAGAAAAATAAGTGAAAAAATATATATTGTTAAATTGGTTGTCCTCAAACAAAAAAAATGTACTTTATCAAAGTTTTAGTGACACAGAGATTGTATTATCTTCTTAATAAGTCTAAATATAATACTTGTTTCCAAATTGAATATTTATTCAAACATAATATATTCAGAACCAATCTAAAATTTAAAGTGGAGGATATTTACACTTTTAAAGTCTGGAGAAGTTAAAAATATAAAATTATAAAACACATAACAAAACCAAAATATAAATGAGAAAAGATGAAAGGTTATATATTGTGAAAAAATCTCATATAAAATATATTTTTATAAATGATATTAATTAATCATTTGTTTGCTTGTTTTAATAATTGGCTTATATAATGAGAAGTCCCACAATCTGCTTTCAGTAACTGGATGCCCAGGAGAGCTGGCTGGGAGTGCAGTTCCAGCCTGAGTTTGAAGGCCTGAGAACCAGATGAATTACTGGCATAGCTCCAGTCTTGGGGCAGAGAAAACCAATGTCCCAACTCAAACAGGTAGAGAGAAAGGGAATTTTCCTTCTCTCCAACTGTTTGTCCTTTTTAGCCTCTCAACAGATCAGATGATGCCTTCCCATACTGAGGACAATCTACTTTACTCAGTCTACTATTACAAATGTCAGTCTCACCCAGAAACACCCTCACACACACCCAGATATAATGTTTAACCAAACATCTGGTCAGCCAATGTCATAGCCAAGTTTACACGTAACATTAACATTATAATGGCAAAGTTGAAAAAAAATTCCAAGATCCTTATTTGACATTTTCTTATTATATACTTAATATAAGAAATTTTATTTTATACCTAGGTTCTTTTTATCCAGAGTTCATTTTGAATAAATAAGGAATAATTTTGCCAATGTCTTAGATTTTGCATTTAATATATACAGTATATATTTTTAATAGTTTTAGAAGTTTTTTTCCTTCTTTTTTATTTTCCTTTTCCTAGAAGTGATTGGCAAAATACCTTCATATAGCCTTGCAAAGCAATGACAGTTTTAAAAGCTTCCTTGCTTCTCTTCAAGTGAAGGATGAAAAGAAAAAAAAGAAAGAAAGAAAAAAACCAAACCACCTAAAACCAAGAGATGGCTAAGTAGAAAATCAATATTTCACAGCAATACTTCTGTAAGTGTTCAAAATTCTAGCATTTTCTACTTAAGGAGTTGTGATTGAGTCAACAAGTCCCAAATCAGTCTTTCTATATTAAAAGAGACCAAAGGGAGAGCCTAACGAGCTTAAACTCATAGACACAGAGATAATGAGAGCAAGAGGACTTGGTCTGGAAGCAGGACTCCCTTTGTTTCACACCAAATACCCTCAACTAGTTATTAGTTCTTCTTTCAGTAATCTGTCAAACAATGAGGGACTAGAATTTTAAAAGGTGCATCGCCACAGAAAGCGAGCTAGTGCTGAGCCAGTGAAAAGATGGGATAATGAGATTGACATTGCTGACACTGGAAATCTGGCGATATAAAGATTAGCTTACAATCAAATTATTCTCATATTCACTTATAGCCAAATAAGTAAAGAGGCCACCTGTAAAGTATTTTCCCCACGAGTAATGGCGTGGAGACTATTATAATAAACACATGTTTTAGACAGAAAGGAATTCAGTAGAAGTTGCTAGACATACAGGTTGTTTAAGACTAGACGAGATTCTCCTAAATGAATGATTCATCCATAATAATGACACTAATTCATTATCGAGTTTTTGTCTATAACTATTTTCATTTTTTCCAATCTGTTGCAGTGCAATTGAAGTGGTGGTTTGTTGTGTTGTTATTCTAAAATGTTGTTTTAAGTACATAATTTTACCCCATTTGTGCCAGGAAATGCCCAAACACCTTCACTAGAAATAAAGCAAATCTGTTCGACAGTACTCTGAACAGCAGGCACTATATGCTTTATTGAACAGAAAAGCTTTAACAAACCTTATCTTGTACAATATTCATTCTGCCTACGTCTGCTTATGTTCTCAAACTTCCTGAAAATGTAGAAGCAACAACAAAGTAATGTTTAGCTACCCTACTCTCTTGGCCAGGTGGTTGATTATATGGTTTGGCATCTTTTTTGCAGGTGGTATACAAAATCATATATACCAGCTGCTCAGCCCACTGAGTAATACTTTGCTAAATGACACAGCCCCAGCCATACATAACAACATATAATGACGCTAGAGTGATATCTTCACTAGATTCATTTAGCTCTAAAAAGAATTCTCTAAGAAAGACATTTTCTTGCCTTCATTTTTGCTTCATGCTGGGTAATGTTGGCAATAATTATTCATGGCACATGTGAGCAATTCGAAAAAATATTGTAAAAAAACAAGGCAGCTTTGCAGAGGTGCGCTATCTGTTTGATGACTTGGCGCGCTGCCCCTGGCGCTTGGCACAGCACCCTGGCTGCTGGCACAAGGGATGCTATATATACTTGCCATCGGGCCTCTACTATGCTACTTGCTGTGCACGATCAATATCGACCAACTGCATAAACAACCAGATGAACCATGTATCTGAGGGGTAGCAAATAGCATTTGAATTATTTTACATAAATCTGAAAATGTAATCGCGGCTGACATTCCTATTAGTATTATATCTGCGCGTGATGATCATAATTGAGTAACATTAAATTTAGTTTATTGAACAGCAGTCCACTGCCCACTTTACTGTGACTGTGATCTGTGTAATGAAAGCAGCAGCACAAAAAAATTCTCTCAGTTGGTACACTTCCTGGATAGCGGCCAAAGTATTTATTGCTATTTGTGCAATTAATGGCTCTATTGATTTCTTTTTTCCCCTAGTAAATAGTAGATAAGTTGTGCTATGTTTTCTTAGCTCTTCAAGGTTTGTTTCAGCTGTAATTAATGTGACTATAAGAATAGTACTCAATTGTTCTTAGCAACTGGTTTTCATGTCTGCAGCATTTGCAACTTACACATTGCTTTCTGGTTTGAGATGATTAAATTGATAATGGCTCTATTGCCAAAATAGCCCCATATGCTGAAGTATGATTTATTAATGTTCAAAATCAGAAGGTAAAACTTCACTAGCCAAAGGGCTGTGGTGGTTAATCATCTGTTCTTCTAGCTAATTCCATAATCCTCACTGTGACAATCAATTCATCATGCTGAAATAGCAAATTCGTATAAATCATATTTCCAAGTTCTACATGCAGTCAATAAAATATATTGCACATTTCCCATAAATTATGTGATAAAATGTTAATTTATTTTTCAAATTAAAAACTTTAACTACCCTATGTGCTTATCCATTGTGCTTGTAAAGTAATGAGTCTCATATTGACACATCCAGAAAATCACACCTTCCACAGGAAAGAATGCTTAAAGGTAAGGGGGAGAAGGAGCGGAAAAATAGATGGGGTAAAAGGGGTTAAATATGTGGTGACAGAAATCTATGGGCAGTGAACACACAATGTAATGTAATATATATATATATATGTATATATATATATACATATATATATATATTATATATACACACACACACACACCTTACTGCTAAATTGTACACTTGAAACTTACTGGATTTTGTTAACTAATGTCACCATAATAAAAAAAAATGATAAATAAATAAATAAATAAGTCTGACTTAGAAAGAATTCAGAGGAAAACTGGACATTCCATCTCCCCAAAGATAAGCAAATGTTCTGATATCTTCTGTTTCTTTCTTCTTCCTTACTGGCTAGAATTCAAAGATCTTTCTTAGTATATTTTCCAACTTAGAGAAAGCAGGTAAAAGGAGGAGGATCAGAGTTGGCATAATTGGTATATTCTTGTTATAGAAGCAATTAGAATATTCTCATCCCTGTGCATATGATTTTTTAAAATTTCCTTTTATTTCAGTCCCATGCATCACCCTAATATCATGGGATTAGAGTAAACATTCTATAACTCCTTTTTTTCTTTTTATTTTTCTCCTCTAAAATCTATTTAGTGTCCATAATAAGAACTAAAATATGGTGATATAGAATGCTCAGCCACCTCAGCAGATCACGTGATTCATAAACTTGGTCTAAGTAACAGAATTCCAGAGGGAAAAGGCTTTCTGCCTTTAGTTGGTAAAATCCTAAATTCATAAATAAGAAGTTTGCATGACAGGGTAAGTCAGTCTAAATTTACTCTATTTTATAAATCAAATTAAATGTATTAAATGATGCATCAGTTTTGAATTCCAAATCCTCTCTAACAGAGGATCTGTATGAACTTACACAGAACAAAGAAAGTCAGCAGAAATAACATTACATTTGAGGAAAACAGTCTGGATCCTGAGTTTATGCCCTTCCTGTCTTCTGTCTACTGTTTCCAATAAACTCATTGTACCAACAGTACTTTGGTTCTGAATTTTAGATGTACTATTGTCCTTCTAAACATATCTCATCACTTGAGCTATCTGACCCTAACTTATCCTCTATTTCGATGTCTTGGTTGTCCTTGGAGCTGACATTTCATTCCTCTTCATGTGAGAGGAGCCCATGACTCAGTTTCTACCAAAGAAAAGAGCAATGCAGCATCTATCATACGATAGTCTGATTGTTTTGAAAATCAAAAAGAAGACATTATTTCGAAGTCATATGTTGCCTATTGAGAGTGCAAGTAACATTTTGGTGATAGCATATTCAACAAATTTTGCCTTTCTTAAAATGTAATTACGAATAATTATATATGAGAAATAATTTTTTATGGAGAGGAAATTTGTCTTAAAGTTCGATTTCTTTAAGGCTCAAAAATTTTTATTGCAAGGGTAACATTTTGTTCAGTTGGTTTCTATACTGTATACATTCTGGCAAATGATAAGAATCTGGGACAAGTGGCAGGCACAGGCTGACAAAGCAAAAACAGTCAGCACTTCTTTGGGCACATGAGGGGGTGGGCACTAATCTCTGTGATGAGCAAAAAGATGGATACTTTACATCTCAGCCAGAGCTGTAGCATAAGCTGATTCATAGTACCACTGCTTGGGCTAGAAAATGCCTTGAGCACAAGCTCCTTATCACAAGAGGGAGTAACTCTACAATACTGCGTGTTTTAAGCAGTATCAAAGCTGGAGTGGAACCATCTTCCTTCACCCATATATAGTCTTGCTCTTTCAGGTGGGCAAGATTTTCATAAATATGATTTTCTATAGATATAGTTAGGAAAGGAATATCTGAACCTCTCTCGCTGAACCTCTCTTTCTTTTGCTCAAAACATTTTAGTGGATTCTGATGACATTTATTCTAAACTATAAAGACCTGGGATTTCAGTTATAGCACAAAGAAGAAGGAGGGAAATGAAGCTACAATGGAGTCAAGGTTCCACATATTACCTAAAATAAGTTATATTATTTTGAAATAGATTTTGATGACATTAGATGCATATTATAATCTCTAGAGCAACCACTAAGAAAATAAGTCAAATGATATATTTTTAAAAATCAACAAAATAAATTTTTATAATATAAATATTTATTTAATACAAAATAAGGCACTAAAGGAGCTGCAGAGAAACAATAAAGACAAGGCAAATTGATAATCAATATTGAAATAGTGAATGTATATTCAACAATACAGATTAACTAAAAAGGCAGAGATTGTCAGACTGGATAAAGAACCAAGACTCAACTATATGATTTTTGCAGAATGCACACCATAGATTCAGAACTACAAATGAGTTAAAAGGAAAGGATGGCAAAGGCTAAGTACATACAAAGGAAAGCACATCTGTAGATGAGCTGGAATGACTATATTAATATGAAATACAATAGACTTTAAGACAGGAAATGTTATTGTAAACAAAGAGTGACATTTCACAAATGATAAAAGGATAAACCCATGAAGAAGATGCAAATGTTTATGTACCTAAAAACTAAGCCCAAAATATTTGAAGCAAAAACTGGCAAAATTGAAAGTAGAAATAAAAAATTCATCAATAGTCTCAGTGAGGGCTATTCTTCACTCTAAATAGTTTATAAAGACACTAGACAAAAATCAGCAAGGATCTAGAAGATTTGAACATTATTACCTAAATTGATAAATTATAAAAATTGCTATTTTTCCAACGAATCACTCAAAGACTGCAAGATACAGATTCTTTTAATCATGTATCAAATATTCTCCTGGATGAACAACATGCTGTGGCCCAAAATGAGTCTGCATAAATTTTTAAAGATTAAAATCATACAAAATATATTTTCTCATCAACCAGAATTCAATTAGAAATTTACAGAAGGAAGCACAAAGTAAAAGTCTATAATTCTACTTTGATTTCCTCCAAAAACTTGTATTTGTGAGTAAATACATGTCAATTTGCTGAAATTGATGTTTATGTCATCTTAAAGAAGTACTATGGGAAGAAGCTAAAAAGGAAAAGAGAAGCAATTCTTATGTATAGTAATGTGGGAAGACTCAGTGGCATAATTTGAGGCTTCAAGAAATATTATGGCAATACTCCTTACTGAACATTCTGTACTCAGAATTGTACTTTGTGTGTTCTTTGACCCTTTGAAATTCTCTAAATTCTGCATGGAACATTTATCAACACAATAATTTTTTAAATTATAATAGCTATAAATAAGGAGACAAGTTTGCCTCTAACTAGTGGTAAAAGTCCTGTTAACTTACATGCGCATAATATGCAATGCTAAGTACTCAAAAATTTTTCTAGAGTCAATATATATTAAAGACTATTTGTAAGATTTTTGGTTGATTATTTTTAAAATATATGACATATCAATATATTTTTAAAAATATACTGATATTGAAAATTAGGCAGCTGTTGAATGTTGAGTGTTTACAATATTAAAAAATAAAATGTACATATGAGGAAAAAGTTAAGTTAAGTTTTACTGTGTTCTAACTCATCCCTGCAGCCATGGTGATTATACTGGTCAACATCTGAGATCTAAAAAATTGCAGTTTCCTGTAGTTACTGGGGATTGACGCTATTTTATCCACCCTAAGTGGTACATCAGGATGGACCAGATTGTTAGCATGTTCCAAGTAAACATGAAGATTCATAATTGTGAGTCGGATGCCTATACTGAGGTCTGTTCCATGGCTGGTCACATGGCAGGTATGTGACCAACTTCCTTTAAGAAATTTGAACTCAAAGAATAAGTGGGCTTTCTTGGGCAAGGACAGCTTGGACAAGTCCTTGCAGTTTGCTGGTGGAGAAACAGATGCTTCTGTCTACAAAGAATAAGAAAGCTTCTGTTTGACCACTCCAGTCTTAGCTTGTGTATCTTCTGCCAGACGTTTCTGTACTGCATCTTTTCTACAATAAATGAGTCATGAGCATAACCTTATGTTGAGTCACATGAGTCCTTCTAGTGAATCACTGAGCTAACGTGGCTATGGGGCCACTGAGAGAGCAAATTTTCTAATGATTTTATGAAGTGGTTTGTTATAATCAGATGAATATACTAAATAATCATATATTTTATATATTTGTAATTATTCATTTTTTCCTTTTGATGCCAGTAAATCACTCAGATGAGGTACTTGGAATAGTCAAATTCACAGATACAGAAAGCAGAACAGTGGTTGCCAGGGCGGGGGAGGGGATCATGGGAGCCGTTATATAATGGGTACAGAGTTTTAGTTTTGCAAGACGAAAAATGTCCTATGAATGAATGGTGCCGATGATTGTACAATGGTGTGATATTCTTAATGTCATTGAACTGTACATTGAAATATGGTTGCAATGGTAAATTTCATATTATGTATATATCACAATAAAAAATTATAATTAAAAATACCAAAGTTTTTAATATCATACTGCTTAGAGTTGGTTGAAGTAACATAACAAATGTCTTTTCTTCCCTATATTTAATCATTTTTACCTCAAATTTAGTGACTAACTAGCTAAGATCCCATATGTTAACTAAAACTTCCCAAGAAGAACTAGTTAACCATTTCCCATTCCTGTCACTTCTGCTCTGTTTCAGGCCTAAGTCTTCTTCTTGAATATATTTTCTAACCACCCATTACTTTATATGTTCCTGTGAGACCAGAGGAATCTGCTTAAAGCAAGGGGCCCCAACTCCCCAAGCCACAGATAGGTACTGAGCCACACAGCAGGAGGTGAGCAATGGGCCTGTAAGTGAAGCTTCATCTGTATTTACAGCCACTCCTCAGTGCTAGCATCACCACATCAGCTCCACCCCAGATCATCAAGCATTAGATTCTCATAGGAGCACAGGTCTCTGGTGCTGAAAAGGTTGGAGATTGCTGGCTTAAAGTCCATGTCCCTCCTTTAAATATCTCCTTTGACTCCTCAAAGCCAATTAAAATATATTCAAGCAACTACCTTTTGAAAAATATATTTCTCCTTCTGCAAAATATTATATTTCTGCTCCTGCACTTCTCTTACTTAAGCATGTCATTCTCTTGTATTTCAACACTTTCTCTGAATCTCTGTAGAGATTTATTTTTTCTCCCCCTTTAATGAGAGAAGGTAATATTTAGAAGAGTAATATGGTTCAAGATCAGCTTCAACTGTCACCTTCTCTGCGAAGCCTTTCCCACACCAGATTCCTCAAGACTTAGCACTGATTTGCACACTATCTTCCAAAAGCACTGAGTCTATTCCTCTTTTATAGTAGTATACGAGCCATATAATTCCCAATTTTTTTCTTGCTCCTTGAAAAGAAGATTATATTTTTCCACCAGGCTTTGCCACGTTATCTGGTATGGCCAGTGAAAGATGAGTGGAATTAACATGTTACTCCCACGGAGAAAATTTAAAGTCAGATATATTCCACAGAGAGGCTTTTCTTTCAGCCTGAGTTCCATAGTGAAATGACATAGAAGAGAACCAAGCCCAACTATGATGACAACTTGTTACAAACCACTGTGATTTGGGGAGCATTTGTTATCATCTAGATTATCCTTACTGATACAAGTGCTAATAATGTTCTGTTTTATTAATGTGTCAATGTAGCTGGCTCTTCCCACCAAACCATGAGCTTCAGGGTATCAGCAATTGTTATTTATCTTTGCTATTTCAATGCTTAGTACTTTGTTCAGTTCATAGAGACTCAGTACAGTTTTTGTATGAATGGACACATATAAAAGAGGAGATAAAGCTTTAGAAATATTCCACTCATTATTGGTTTGCTCAGTTTTGTGGAGTTATTTTTCACAGCATCAGAAATGTTGCTTACTCAGTATTCACATGTGTGAGTGTTTTCATCAACTGGTTTGTTGGGCTAATGGTTTGGTCATTTCTTGAAGACACAGTGATTTAACCTAATAGAGATTAAAGCTACTGATGTTGCCTGAATTTAGATAAGTATTGCACCTTTCTAGTATGTGTTTCACCATTTTGTTTATGGACTGTGAAATATATAGCCTTGTGCTGTTTCTGCACCCTTCATCCATGCATAGCCAACAATATACTCTACGCTCCATTTCTGCTAACCTTGGCAAATTAGTAGAGGTATTTAGGTAATCAGGAAGTTGAGTGTTTGTATAGTTTATCACTTTTTATGAAAAGGGAAATGTGTTAAAGAGGATTAAACAGAAGAATAACTATCAGTGGCTTATATTTGGAATATTGCTGTAATAAAATAAAAAAATATAAAAGTGATGCCAAGTATTTCATTAAAACATATTGAATTTCATTAGTAAGGTGATATGACAAAACCCAAACCACACAGTTTATTTTTCTTTTGAGAGAGAGGAGAAACATTTGTTTTCCTTTTATGTCTTATATTTGAGAGCACTAGCTCACCTTTAATTCCATATGACTAGCTATCTGTATTTTTTTTATCTATGATTGCGGTCCTTAGAGAACAATGTTGACAGCTTTGAGCTGACAAAGAATCATTATAATCAGTGCTGAAGATATGAAATCACAATGAGAAAAAAATTGTGTTTACAGTAACAGAGACCACACACTGTGATAGTTTGCATTAGAAACACAGCAGGTGTAGTATGCAAACTGAATCACAGTAGAGGATTTAAAGACCTTAAGATAAGAAAAGGTCACTTTCCTTCAAGTACCTGTCTACTATGTTAAAATAAAAATAAAATATTTTTGCCAAATTCTGCAGAGGATAAATTGTGCATACATGAACTCAACATTTTCATAATGTTTGTGCAAAGTTGTATTAATTATTTACTTTAATGTCAACAGCATCTGATTGCTAGCTAAAAAGAAGTTGATTAAAAGTGTTATGGACAACATTATAAATGTGCGGGAAAGAAGAGAATATGTTATAAATGGTAGACCTTAAAAATATATAAAAATATATAAGAAAACAAAATCACTAATTTCTTCAATTGTTAAGGGGTTGACTGAGCTGTAGAGACAAAGGTGTGACAAAGTATTAAAGAGAAGGTTAATTTGTTCAAATATATCATGTGTTTAAGTGATGACAACTGACTATAATTACTGGAGTGTACTGAATGTAATGACATCATTTCAATTCAAGTCTTCATATACAGCTGCCGGAGCCAGCCAGCTAAGAGCGAACAGTTCCTGAGAGGGGGAGTGAGGATTGAGAAAAAAAGAGAGAGACAGACAGAAGATAGAGTCGGGAGGGCTAACAGTGAATACTGCGTGGTGGAGTTTATTTAGCACAGCATATATATACCCTTGGAAGAGCATGAGAAGCAACACCCACACATATGCAAATGATTGCTGACCTTTACATAAGTTCTCTCAAAACATCCTTGTTCTTTGTTTTTCTCTCTTATTCCCTAGGGCAAGGAATGTCTCTTATTCCCTGGGGCAAGGAACATTCAACTCTTTCCATTAAGCCAAACTTCCTCCTTCAGTAACAAGCTATCCATTAAGAGCCCACCTGCTCTGCAAACTTAAAGCTTGCAGGCAACTCCAACCCTGTCTGTAGGGCATTCATCAAGAATGGCTCCCAACATACCGCATGGGGAATATAGTTGTGCAAAGCAAGGTAAATTAGTTGTCCCTAAATATATAGTCAAATAAATAAATTTTCATTCTTAGAACTCCTCTTTCACCTCTGTTTTGAATCAGTTTGACATCTTAGTTCTCTTCTTGTCTTTCATTTATTCATTCTTCATTAAAGATTTATTAAACACCTGTTATATCCAGGCACTAGAAAGTCATGGAGGTATAGAATGTGATCTCTCCTTTCGAGAAACTGATACACTAGTGGAAGAATAAACATATAAACATAACTACAGTGACATCAGTAGAGACATGGAAGCCACATATAAAAAATCACCTAAATGCTTGAGTGGGCAAGGATTCATAGAGGTTCTGACATATGAGTTGAGGATTTTTTCAGTCGGTACTTGGTCATCAGGTAAATACGTTATTTCCAGCAGAGAACATAACATAAAATGAAGAGAAAGTAGCATATGGGAGAAATGGCTAAATGGAAATAGAAGAGTGGGCAGAATCTAGAAGACTATATTATGAGGAGCGAGAGTTTTATTCTGTTTAATGAAGAGTCATGAAGGGATTAGGTAAGCAACACTCATAGGTTTACCTTTTTATAAGAATTTGAAAGATTTTTCAAAAAACCCTAAAAATTTATGTACAAAGATTGTTGAAAATCCAATAATCTCATTTTCTCCACTGTTAATATTTTCAGTCTTGAAAGTCTTTTAAAGATATTCCTTTTAAAGGTCAATTGCCTAACAACAGCTTTAAAATATTGTTATGCTTTCAATAATGTATTCTGTGTAATAATGATCAAAGCTAAGAGAAAACTAATAGTAAAATTTTTTGTATTAGTCTTTTGGGAAGGTTGGTAATTATCAGGTAATTAACATTAAAAAACATCACTAGTGGGTAGTCTAGATTATCAGTAAAATACTTAATTCTCCTGTCCTGGAAGAAAGATGAAGAGGTAGAGTGGGATGATTGCTTTGAATTATTCCTGGGCCATTCTCATTCTTTAGCCTAGTGCCCCTAAAACGCTACTTGCCATGCTATAGTATTAGGCACTTGAGGATCTTTTGCCATCTTCCCTCTTGCACCTGTTGCTTCGAATCAGTCTTTGAATTCCAAACTGTTAACTATTATGACTATTAAGTAGGCTCCGAAGTCCACTTTAAGAGGCTCTACTGGCCAAATAATATCTACAAATATTTGTAAGATCATTCTAGTGCTGCTCTTCGTGTAACATATGATATAGTGATTTATCTCTTTTACTTATTAGTGAGTATAAGTTTTCATTCTGCCTGTATTTCTAGAATTTACAGTATTGATATAGATGCTCAACACTGCACTCTCCTCAACCCTGCTTACTGGACATCAGGATATTTAGTCTTGTTGCATGCCTCTATCCAAGAATTAGGCATATATTACCTTTCCAGATAAAACTACAATAAAAGCTCTGAAAATAATAATAATTTGGTGAGAGATATTTAAAAACAAAAAATATGTAAATATTTAACAGTAATAGCAGTTATTAAAATTTAAGTCTTAATCATACTAGAGAAATTAATAACAATTTTAAATGGAAATCATAAATTTATTTTTTAAGCTTTTCTTTTCTTATAGTTCTCAATTTGACACTGTTCCTCCATCTGTTCCCATTCACTTAGAAGAGCGGTTCCCATCCTTTTTGGCACCAAAGACCGGTAATCCTATGAGAATCTAATGCCTGATGATCTGAAGTGGAGCTGAAGCAGTGATGCTAGCTCTGGGGCGAGGTTGCAAATACAGATGAAGCTTCTCTTGCTCATCTTCCATTTACCTCCTGCTGTGTGGCCCAGTCCAATAGACCATAGACCAATACTAGTCCATGGACCAAGGGTTGGGGATTTCTGACTTAAAGTCTTATTATAGTTGTTAAAATGAAGAATGACATTAATGTCAAATTTGCTATTTTTATTTCTAATGTGTATTTTTAATGTATTTCTAGGTTAAAGTGAGTTTAGTTTTATTTTATGAAAAATTAAGATCTTATATTCAAAACTAGTCTAAAGTTTTTATAAAGTATATATTCTCATGTTCAAACAGATTTTTAAACATACAAATAATCTATAGTTTCATTAGATAATTTTATGATCAGTATATTTAAACTGGAAAGATGGCAGAGAAAGTGACTTAATACTGCTCTCTGGTTTTATTAATATATGTGAATTTCATGCTTTTTTGATTCCTTTATTTTACATCTATGGACATTTATTCAGGAGTCAAGAAAGCACTATTTGAGAACTGTTCATTCTTTTGTTAAAGGAGATACAAGTGAACACAAATAACTATAATAAAGTCTTATAGGTGAATATGAGGGTATTCTGGAAGCACAAAGATGGTTCTTTTCTTTCTTATATTCCAATATTTAGAGACAAAATAACTAGTAAATAAATATTTACACCTGTGGTAATATCAAAAAGGAGAAATACAAAGTGCTGGGATGTCATTTACAAGAGGACCAATTAAATTGCATATATGAAGCACTTTATAATTCATAACATAGTTTTACATATAACATCTCTCTTTTTTTACCCAATCATTGATATTACTCAAAGTCAGACACTGCAAGCACCTAACAGCGTTTGGTCTAGGTCTTAATACACACTATTCAATTTCATTTCTATTTTAGATCTCAGAAGCAGCCATTACTAGCTCCACGATACTAATGATCAAATGGAAGATCAGATAAATTAAACAATTTTTCAAAAACCACATAGTTATTGATATTAAAGCAGATTAAAATCCAAAATTATCTAACTCCATAGCTTATTCCCTTCCCACTGATTTTAAAGTGAGCAAGGCAGCAATTTTCCTTCTTTTATTTACAAATGAGCAAACAGATTTAGAGTAATTAGTTTGTACAAAACAAATTAGAAAGTAAACCTTTGAAATCAGGCTTTCTGACTTGGCATTTAAAATACTGTTCATTTTAACTTTTTGGCTTTACTGATTTTTTGTGTTGTATGTTAGCATTTTAAGTAAATTAATGAGGTGAATAAAAATTTATAGTACATTTTCTCTTTGAATTTAACTACATGCAAAATTATAAAGTTTTCTAGCATTTTTATTGCATTAGAAAATTTGAAATTTTACACTGTAGCTCTATAGAAGAAATGAGCAAAATTAAGAATAACTCCCCTTATTCATAAAACTGAGTAATTAATAATCTAGGGTGTGACAAGAGTGTCTTCATGGCCAGATGACCCAAGTCAGAATTCAAGAATGGTAATGAGAACATCCATTGGGGAGATATAGTTGCATTTAAGTAAATAATAATAGTAATGATGTTATTGTTAAATTAAAAAAGAAAAGCAAGAATCCACAATAAATAAATACATTGAAAGTTTACTGAAAATTTGATAATTACAAAATTCAAAATACTCCTTGCAAAATTCTTATGAATTACCAAAAATATATATTGCAATTTGACAAGCCTAGGAGACAGCAAAATATTCAAGCAGTCAGAGTGAATACCATCATAATAGGAAAAATCAAAATCATTCTTTATTCGATAAAATGCAATGAGACAAACCATCATAACACTTCTGCAGTATTCAGCCAAATGCACATAACCTAAATCTAATCATGTGGATACTTGAGACAAACCCATATTGAAACACATTCTAATCTGCCTGCGATATTCAAAAGAGGTAAGGTCATGAAAGTCAGTGGAAGACTGAGCAACTTGCAAAATGAAGTACACTAAAGAGATATGGCACTTAAACAAGGCATGTGATTTTAGGTCATATTAGATTTTATTTGCTGCCATAATAAGTTACCACAAACTTAGTTGCTTACAGCAACATAAATTTATGATCTATAGGTCAGAATTCCAACACAGACTTACCCAGCTAAGTCAAGGTATTGGCATCACTGCATCCTTTTCTGAAGGTTCTAAGAAAGGATCCATTTTTGTACTCATTCAGGTTGTTGGCAGAATTAGGTTCCTTGTACACAGCACCTGTAACTTGGAACCAGCAACTGGGCCTGACCAAAGTCGAATCCTTCTTTTACTGCTATCTTTTGCTCTCTGGCCACACCTAGGAAAAAGGTTCTCCTATTTTAAGGAATCACTTGATTAGATTGGGCTCACCTGGATAATTCAGGTTAATCTCCTTATCTCAAGGCCCCTAACTTTATTCACCTTTTGCAATGTAAGGAAATATATTCACAGTTCCAGCCATTACAATGAAACATCTTTGAAAGAGGGGTGTGTGTGTGGAGTAGAGAAGGAACTTCTGTCCATCACATGCATCTTTCTGTCCTAAGAAACATTGTTGAGTAAATTGGCAATACCATAGGCCGTTTGAAATGTTGAAGCAAGTACCACTGATATTGAGTGATGCTGGTGGAATGTACAGCCTTTTGAGGGATACACCAAGATAACCCGACCTTTGAAAGTGACAAGAGTACTGGAGGTCAGTGTTGCCTTATGTTCCTTTTGTTGTAGCATGGAGTTAAGCAGCATGGACTAGCTAAGCTATTTGTTGACACTTAATTTTCAAATTTTTTGGATTCATTTTATTCAACTGTTGTGCAATAAATTTTATCATTGAAAGATAAGGTAAGAATAACTGTAACCACTTATTCTTGTCTCTTATGCTTAGACTTGAAATAAAATTCTATATCCTGATAATGCAATTCATATGAAAATGTGGTACACAAAATTTCTACAAGAAAGTATATTAAATCTGAGAGAAGTTTTGGTTGGTTTCTCTTATTTAATGTTGTATCTATTTTAGAGAACGCTCACTCTCTTGAGGTAGTCAGTCTTTTTGTTTTTGAAAATTTGCTATAGCTATTTACATTGGAAATTTATTTACAGGCAAGAAGAGCTTTACTAATCCCATTTTTTACTGTATTTTGCCTACTAAAATAGAAATCAGGTCAAAAACCCCAGAAGAATAATGTAATTAACCTGAATATCACATTGAATCAGTTTTGCTAATATAGGTGCTCTGTAAATAATGCATAATTTCTTTAAAGAGATCAAATTAATACAAAAAAAGTAAAATGTTGTCCATTTATAAGCATGTAACTTGGTGGCTCTGTGAGTGTTTTGCTGTGTACAGCAAAAGTCATAGAAACACAATTATATACTGCTACATACTATAAATGTCTGATTTATTAACTTGGAGGGGCTTCCTCATAATTGTTTCAAATCATTAACAAAGATAAATTAAATAAAACACCTAATATTAAAACATCTAATTTCTGATAGAAATTGTAAAGAATTATAAAATCACATATTTTTTAAAGAAAAAAAAGAATCAAAATCTAGTTATATTTTGTTCATATTTCATGTTCTCATTGTCAAATAATGGCACTAAGGTAATTACATTATTATTAAGAGAAAAAAGCCCTTTGCTGGCTCTTTGGCCCTAGGTAATGATCTCATGTGCACTTACTTGTACGGTATTTAATGATTTATTTTTCTTCATTTGAATGATCCTTATCATATATGATATTCTCTAGCAGCAAGCAACAGAGTTACTGTAATTCATTCTATTGGCACACCAGTGCCTTAATGAGTTAATGCACTACTATCTTGGCTCACAGAGTAATGGATCAGGTAAATAACAATTTTAGCAAATAGTTGCAAGATAAACAATTCATTACCAAGGAAATAATTTTAGATTGTCCCAATTCCTGTTTGCCTTTCCCTCAGGTTTCTTATGATTCAGAAGTAGGAGAATTAGAGGTAAACTTAGAGAAAAAAGGAAGAAAAGAGGAGAATTTAAAATGGTTATTTCAGTACAAACAAAAAACCTAGGAGCAGTGAGAGATTGTTAGACAAGAAAATATGACTCAATATGGGAGTCCTATTAGCCAGATGTACTAAAGAACTGGAAAGCATCAGAAAAGATTATGAGAAATATTTCTGGAGGATATGAATTGAATTTCCCAATTTTTAAAAAAGTGTTGCAGGTATGCACTGAATTTTCTATAAGATTAGAAGCTTTTTTAACAATCTACTTCCCTGATTTGTTATCCTTCTCAATACCCTCTGTGAAACAAAGTGATGGATACTAATGGCACAACAGACCCTTTGGCCCGTCAGTCACTTTCTAGTTTACACATTTAGTGTTACCACCAATGTTGAATAATGAGCTCAATGTTTTGGCTGCATTTGTCTTTTAAGCTATAACTTAATCATTATGTAAACAACAATAACAACAAGTACGAGAAAGAAAATAACTTTTTTTGTTTGTTTTTATGAAACTATATTGAGTGGTCTGGGTTAATCCCAGTAAAGTTAAGCTTCCTAAAATGATTACACTTGAATTAGATGTAGACAAGCTAATTGTAAAAAATTGGGAATTATTGTAAATCTTCTAATTATAGTGCTTTGCAGGTGTACTTACATTATTGATCCACTTGAAAGAAATGGAAACTGGAAATCTAAGGTGATGAATTATGGGTACCTATTATGCATGAAAGATGACAAGGAAATCCAATCAGCAGACATATATAAAAATAAAATAACTTGGCCTTGGATAAAAGATAAGCAAAAGGATTAACATTTATATTTTTACGTAAGACAAAATGTATAAATTGTTATGTATGTATTTTGTGATTTTTTGATATAAATTTTTGATGGAAGACTCTTACTGATTCAATACAGATCTAATGACATCCTATGCTATTAAAGGGTTGTTTTGTTGTTGTTGTTGTTATTATTATTATTATTATTATTATTATTATATTTGTTGGCTAGGTGAATAGGAACTTTTGCAAAGACTGAGCCAAGTGGACACCAACATAAAATATATACACACACCAAGGGCTGTGTGTATATTTTTAGTAATTTATGACTGACTTCACCATTCTTTATGGCAAAAGATTCATAAAGATACTTTTCTATCCTTATAATCAGAGTGTAATCATGGACCAGCAGCACTGGTATCATCTTGGAATCAGGTTCAAACCCAGTCTAACTGAATTAAAATCTGCTTTTTAGAAAAATACCCCTAGGCGATCGGTCTTCAATTAAAGTTTGAAAAGTTCTGGTATAGAGTTTTCTGAGTGAGCAGACATAACTGGTAGCATTTTAGTTATAAAGGCCAATTTTGAAAAGATTTGAAGGCTGATTAAGAAAATGAATCTATGAGAATGTAATTAAAGCATATTGTGTAAATCGTATGAGACCATGGTAGATGTGATTCTAAGGAAAAAGGTTAATTCCAGGGAAAAGACGATTTACGCAGAGCTTGTCTTAGGGCTTAATATATATCTTATCTTCTAGAGACTAATGAAGAGCAAGTATTGTTAAGGATATTAAAATATTAATAATTTTCCTACTTCTTAAAGAATTGATTTGAATATACAGTATAATCACAACATAATGCATGCATATATATCTGTTGAAATAATAAAAGTGTAATTGCAATATTTATTTGCAACAGAAACATTAATATTTAAAGCCATTGTCTGCCTTTGTCTCCTGCTGATAACTCTTTTCCTTAAAAGCACTACAAAAAGCATTTTGAACAGATGGTGGCTGGTTTTCTCTATTCTGCATCCCCTCACAACTGCCACAGAGCCTCACCATTCATTAATCTTCCATAGACTTCCAGTAGCACAGCGACTAAATTACACACGTACACACACTGAGGCCAGCATTTCTGTCAGGCTTAAAATTAAACTGAAGAGTACTGTGCCAAGTCTTTCAACCAACTTCACTATAAAACAGCTAGAAAAATAAACATTTAACTTGGAGGCTGACCCAGGAATGTCCACTCTTACATAGGAAATTCTGGCTGGTCATTACAACTTAGGCATTCTCTACGGCATGTATCAGAAATTGTAGAGTGCAATTAAACGCTCAAAACATCTGGTTCTAATTCACCTTTACTCAAAATTGTTTTAAAAAGAGCTATTTCCTTGATCTTTGAAATAAGGAAAAGAACAAAAATATCACAAACAATGCTTTCACCAAAGTTATCACCTGCTGTTTAAAAGCAAATACCATAACACTACATATTCTTAGTAGTTATTAGAACATATTTTCCAAACTACATATTTTCTAACAAATAAAGTATATTTATCAAGTACTCAAAACATTCTCAAATTCTAAATAGAAACACCTTAAAGGTAAATAATGTACATTTTCCAGGAACCTTTGTCTTTGGTAATATTAAAATTCTGATATAGTTTTAAATTTAGAGAAAAATTGCAAGAATAGTACTGTTTCTGCCCTCTCTACTCAAATTCACCTAATTGTTTAAATTTTACCCCAATTGCTTTATTACTATTTCTCTGTATATTTGTAATGTATGCACTTTAATTTTTAATACTATTGAATTAAGTTGATTAAATGGTATGCTATATCTCTAATTCTTCCACATATATATTTCCTGAGATTAAAGACATTTAAAAAATATATGGCCATAACATAATTTTCAAAATTAGGAAATATAGCATTAGTACAATGCCATTATCTTACCTTTATTACATATTCAGATTTAATGTCTTTGCTTTGCCCAAATAATGTCCTTTATAGTTATTTTTTCTCCTGATTTAAGATCAGATTCAGCATCTCAGCATTTAGTTCTCATGTCTCTGGTTTCATTCACTCTGAAAGAATTTTCAGTCATACCTCAACCTTCAACCTTGACACTTTTAAATATTGCAGGCAATTATTTTATGGAATGTGTAATATTTCCTTACAACTAGATTTAGGTTATGAATTTGGCGGGGCAGGAATACCATGCAAGTGACAAAGTATTCCTCTCAGTATAGCATGGCTGGAGGCAGTTGGTGCTGATTTTTCCTTTTAGTGATGCTAATTTTGATCACTTGGATAAGGTGGTTTCTACCAGCTTTTTTCACTGAAAAGTTATTATTTTCCCCTTTGTGATTTGTCCCAGGCATCTTTTGAAACATGTTTAAAAAGAACTTAAAAATTGTAGTAATATCACCACTGTATTACAAAACAACAAATTTTGGTATTTTTAATGTCGAAAGTATAGGTATTTTATTTTCACAAAAATATATATTTAATCACGGTAGAATGTAAAAGATCAAATGCTATATATGTTCAATATCTTTTGGATTATAAGCTTTTTTATGTCAAATGACATACTACAAAACAGAAGCAGCGGTTTGATATTAAATAAAACTTCCTTTCAGATCTTTTTATATTTGGGGACCACTTCTAAAAAACCAGAAGATAAAAAGAAGATAAAAAGACAAAGCCCTTAAACAAATAAACAAATCTGTATTATCGTCTTCTTTTTATAAAAATAGTTTAAATGTGAATTAGAGAAATTTTGACTAATTTAATTGTTAGAATCAAATGCAAATTTGAGAACATATTTTTGAGCCAAAGCTGTCTTTTAATTGCACCAGCTTTAGTAGATAATTGGTTTTAAGGATAATCTCCCCAATCTCCATAATTATGAAGATTTCTATAATGGGACTAAAAAGATCAAGATATAAGTATTGACATTCCTGCACTGCTCTTTATATATTTTGTTCAGTATGTATTAAGTAACTGTGTCTCTATAAAATCATGTTAAATAGCTGTCTCCTTGGGTTTATGGTTTTAAATATTCAAAATATTATATTCTTTACATTAATCTAAGCAAGTTTTTCCTGTTGGAAAGTATTTTATGGTTTATCATAGAAAGTAGCAGGGAAATTAACATTTATTTGGTCTACTTTGATTCAGTCTATGTGTTAAAGAAAGTCATTTTACAACATTATAAATATTTTTAAAGGTTACCCATGTGAAATCACAAATATGTGTGAAGCCAAAGCAATGCAGTTATTAGCTTCTTCCTAAGCTGTTTTTATAATTTGATCTTGCTCTATATGGTTATGTTTTAGAGAACTAGTGAGGTAAGCTCAAAGGAAATCCAGTAAGATGAGGAACTGAATACGTTGATTTTAGGGAAAAAAATCTTAAATTAGAGAGAAAGTGGTTGTGAACACAGCACAATATCAGCCCAGAAATCAGATTCTATATTTTTAATGAAGGTGCTCAGAAAGGATGGATGAAAACTAAAAGAGCTTTGTCACAGAAACCAGTCACAGGAGACTCTGAGAATGTAAGTACCTGAGCAGGGACATGTGAAAATGGGAACCTTATTACAGGCTGGAGCACTTCGGAAATGGGTTGTAGACAGCCAAGGAATAGGCAGTCATTAGCCTTCTATTGGTACCTTAACAAAAGATGCCTGAACAGAACACTTTAGTGCTCTAAGCAGTGATGATGTCCACTCATTTAGTCCATAAGATTTTAGAGACACGATTACATACCAGACACTACTCAAGGCACGGAAGTTGCAGCATTAAATAAAAACTCTAACAAGAGATATTAGGTTTTGCTTATTTATTGCAAAGTTCAGAGTGAATCATGCTAAAACTGATTGAATACTTAATGAATAAATAGTATGTGAAGATAGTGCTAATGACTGGTGTGTCTGGCTGTAAGCTGATATTGTGTAAATCTATCATCTAAAATCATCTGAGATTTCCTGAAAGCACAGATATATATATAGATACAAAGAAACAAATATAAAAAGTGGTCATGTTTCATGCTTATTCATGTAGCAAAACGGCCATGTCTGAAATTTAGAAACTAGAAATAAAAAAGCAAAAAATATAAACAACTTTCTATAAGATTTCCAACATCACACTAAATTGTTCTATTTTTAGCCAAAGAATACATGTTCAGCAGCTATATTATACATATTTAGAACATTATTCAGTGTATTTGCTTCCTATTGCTGCTACAAAAAATAGCCACAAACTTAATGGCTCAAAGCATTGCAACTCTTACAGTCCTAGAGGACGTAAATCTGAGATGAGTCTCACTGGGCCAAAATCCAAGTGTCATCAAGGTTGTGTGTGTTTTGTTTTTATTTTGTTTTGTTTTTTGAGACTATTGGGACAATTAGTTCTCTTTTCCAGCTTCTAGAAGCCACCCACATTCTTCAACTTGTTCTTTTTCATCTTCATTTTCCAAGTTAGCAATAGCCCATTGAGTCTTTCTCACACTGCTTCAGTCTGACACTCTTCTACCTCCTGTCCCACTCTGCAGGGCCTTGGGATTACATTGGGCCCACAAGGAGAACCTAGGACATCTCCCTACTTATAGTCTGCTGATTATTACCTTTAATTCTATTTGCAACTTTAATTCTTTTTTTTTTTGTCATGAGACTTAACATATTCCATTTCTGGTGATTTGGACATAAATGTCTTTGAGTTTGGGGTAATGGGGTCATTGTTCTGCCTGGCACAATGACTATTGCTTAGTTGTCATTAAGAAAGTTTGCATTTGCTCAGAGACTCAGACTGAAAGTTTTATTCTGCCATTTAAAAAAATTATCTCTGTCTATGGTCATGCCACCCTGAACAAGCCCAATCCCATCTGATCTCGGAAGCTAAGCAGGGTCGGGACTGGTTAGTACTTAAATGGGAGACGACCTAGAAAGATCAAGTGATATAGGTGTAAAAAATAAAAAATAAGGAATTGTAAACTGACAAGGTTCTTGTAATCTGTGAAGTCAACCAAGAGTTGCATCTCTCATAAAAAAATTTAATAAATAAATAACAAATAAATAAATAACTTACCTATAGAGTTTCTTTTATATATTTCTACAATTTTTTTTTCTTTTAGTTAGAATTATATTCAAAAAAGCAGTCTATGGAGATTTTCACTTGCTGCAACAGAAAATATAGCAATGTGTTAATAAACCTCAATTAAATTGTAGATTAATAGATTATGTACAAATGTCTTAGACCATTTGAGCTGCTGTAACAATACCATAGACTAGGTGACTTAAAACAACGGAAATTTATTTTTCACAGTACCGAAGGCTAGGACGTCCAAGATTGAAATGCTGGCAGACGTGGTGTGTTGTGAGAGCCCACTTCTGGTTCACAGTCGTCTTTTTTGCTGTCATCATATAGTGGAAGGGGTGAGGGAGTTCTCTGGGGCCTCTTTTATAAGACTCCTAATTCTGAACATAAGGGCTTCATCCTCATGATCTAATCACTTCCCAAAGGCCCTACTCCAAACGCCAACACTTTAGAGATAAGGTTTTAATATATGAATTTGGGGTGCACAAACATTCAGTCTATAGCAACAAACCATATTAAATATTTTCTGAAAGCTAGCATATTTCTAATATATGTATAATTAAGATGTTTGTACACTTTATCCCTCAAGGTCTATATATGAAATTGAACAAATACTAACTTCAAATACTGTGGTAAGTCCACAGCCATCCCAATATTCATGTGAATTCTTAAAAACTGGGAGATGGGGGCAGGAGGTTTGTCAATGAGATCTTGGTCAATTGTGGCTCCTGCCTCTGGCTTCAGTTGAAGAAATGTAGTTTAGAAATCGTTTCCCCACTCTGCCATTTTTCATTTTTTATGCATACATGTGTATACACATACAGAGAGAGCAAGTGAGAGAGAAACCAAAAAAAAAAAAAAAAACCTCTGTATAATAGGCATTATATAGGCATATATACATACTTTACTAAAGAATGAGAAGGGAAGAGTAATATATATAATAATCTATCAGATTTCTTTGGTTTACAGCATGTGATCAATAATTACTTTTATAATTTATTAAAAGTCTAAAACCATTAAATTAATTGATTGAAATTTGATTTTTAGTTGATTAGAAAGTAATACGTTACAAGATTATATTTGAAGCAAGACAGGCCTAGTCTGATAGCCTAGCCCAATTCTTATGTCTCCATAATGGCTCTGTTCCTTTCATTCTCAGTAGTCTGCTGCCCATCAGTAAACTTAGTCTCTGCTCAGGACATGTCCAATAAAAGGTGAATATGCAACAGGCTGGCATGGGGTGACCCACAGACCAATGAAGCCTCCATTCCTACATGATCTAATTAATTAATCTGGAGTAATTTTTCCTTATTCATAAAATGAGAATACCTAATATGAATAGTTTTTCTGAGTTTTTTTTTGTCAAGAGCTGTGGGTACTATTCTTTTGTTGTTTCCAATAACTCCATAACATTATTTTTATTGTTTCAAGCCATTCAATTCTGATCCCAATGTTTTATGCCTCACTCTTAAAAAAAAAGATAATCCAGGAGTTGTCATATTATTTAAATTTGGGTGTACAATATAAAGAGAGTAGATGTAAACAGTGTAAATCAAGCCTAAAGTCATACAAATCATTGGAGCTGGAAGGCAGAGACACTGTTAAATGGGAACACTATTGTTATTGTTTAGTTTTGTTTGTTTTCTTTTGTGTTGTTTTGATACACACCTGCTGTGGAGCTCTTGGTTTTGCCTGTCTTGCCAACCTAACAGTTGAGCATACCTGGCTAGCAGAATTCTAGGGTTCTCACATAGGCTGGGTGTGATGGTTCAAAAAAAATTCTCATGACAAACAGGTCTTTGGGATCCACAAACAGGGCAATACATTCTCTAAAATAATAAGATTCCTTGGGGCAGTTGTTGACAGCTGCAATGCATACATGCATGGGCTAACTGCCAATTAAATGACCCATATTGGGTGATGCAGAAAGACTAAGAGAAAGATTACACCCCACTGAGCTATTTTAACATCTTAAATAGTAAACTACCTTTAATTTTACAAAATGCATTAGAATATCTAACAATACAATATAATTTTTAACAAAATTTTACCACAATAGACATAAAATGTTTCCTTTACTATGAAAACAAAGACTGAACAAAAATAGTAATAATCTCTTTTAAAATTACCTAGCTGGTTATTATCATAATAAATCTTTCAATTTAGGTCAATGACCTATTTAAATGATAAGTAATGGGTTACATTGTGTGTGTGTGCCTGTGTGTGTGACATAGTAACACTTCAGTTCTTTCAGTTTTCAAACAGCTAAACTTAGAGGCTAAGTGAAAAAAAAGCTAATTTGAATATAATTTTAGAATGTTATTTCTAGTTTGTAAAGTTAACTAATAAAATTACAATATTTTAGTATGTAGATAATTCAACTTTAAACAAGAAGGAATTGAAATTATCCTCATCAATTCTATTCTTTGAATAATTATTAGTTTGTAGATATAGCTACCCTGTAAAGGAGGGTCTCAATTCTTTGGAGGAAATCTTGGAATAGTGGCATTTAATCAGAAGATTTAGGGAAGATTAGCTTGAAGATGCTACAAAAAGAATTAGTGAAGGGTTCAACATGATTTTCTCTCCCTTATGAATTTCATATGTTATCTTGCTTCAGGAAGGACTTAACAGAGTTCTCACTCAGAAACTTATAGGTATTATTTATTAGACTCTTAGGGTAGAACCAGAAGTAAAAGCATATATATATAAATTGTTATCTCAGATAGAGCACACTGATATTACTATTGCAGTCATATATATATGTAATTAATATATTAATATATTAATATATATATGAATATTAATATGTATATATGAAAATTTGCATAAGTAAAATACATGTAATTTATCTCTAAATTTTAAGGATAACTAGTTTCAGTATTACATTGAGCATTAGGAAAAAATCATTGTTGACAAAAAATTAAAAGCAAGGGGCTAAACAAGACTAAACAAGTAAACAAGACTAAAATCTGTTTAATTGTGGAAAATGAAAAAAATTTAAAAGGCAAGTCAGGGATGCTCACCACACTGATCACACTCCAGGAGCCCGGTGATTATCACCATCAAGGCATTTTCAAACAGTGCACTGTAATAGAAAACATTGCAGGCGAGTCACAGACTGAGATCAAGCCCCGTAAACAAATAGAAATACCACTTGAAGAAAAATGTGTTAGAAAAGGTTTTAATTATTCAAAAATCTTTAAAGGCGGTCAATCAAACTTTGAAAATATTACAATATAAAGATATTTGCCAAACAAAACTAAAATAATTGGGAACTTATTACAGACCTAATCTAGAACATCAATGTTTAAAGAAATTATATTTAAGTAAATGTGTTTTGCAATATATTTACTCTATAGTAATGTTAAAAATAGGACACTAGTACATATTTGGAATTAGATATGACAGTTTTAGTGTATTTTTATTTTTTGGCAAAATTGAAACCTAATAATGTTAGCCATTCAAAGTAAGAAGAAAGGACATAATGGGTGGATTGCAGGCAAGGAATTACATAATCTAGTTCTGGGAGGAGAAACGTATAAACAATAGGAGAGAAAGTATAATGACACAGTTCAAAATGTGCTTTGAAATAAGATACATTTCTCAGAGGGAAGCTACTATAAGAAAGATATATGTTTCTCAAAATTGATTGCAGATTTAAATGAAATCTTCAAGATTGGGACTAGAAAACAGCATGTTCTGAGTTAAAATGCAAATGTGAGTCTATATTAATGTATAATTTGGAATGCAAATAGAATTTAACTTTACAATATAAATAAGTGTTTTAAGCTCAGAATGAAGATGATAAAATCTCATATGTAAGAAAGAGGGAGAAAGATATTGACCTCCTCCATCTACTTTCTTTTCTCATTTCCCTAGATCTTTGCAAAATAAACTTTCAGTTTTCTTAGAAATGAGCTAAATATATTTTGGAGGCGGGACATGGCAACCATATGTAGAAAGGTTATGCCTATTTCTTTCTCCCTTCTCTCTTGTTTGCTATCTCCTTGGTAAACCAGTCTCCTGATTAGAAAGGTGATTGGAGTTAGGCTCAAAGTTATAAGAAGTTATAACGAGGGAATCAGGAGGTTGTAAGATATCTATCTGGAATTTTAAGCTCTAGTTATTATGCATGATGGGGTCTTGAGAGTGGTAGTAAGATTATTCAGCGTTTTGATCTGACCAGAGAAGCAGAGATTGATGGTGATGGTCAAGTAAACTATAAAAAAGTTTGTACAAATGATGACAGCAAAGTGAACACATTATGCAGAATGTGTAAAATTTCTTGTATAGAAGTATTTATTTACCTTTTTTTGTAACTTACCTATAAAAGATTTCTCCCCACTATCATAAAATATGAATGTGCTAATTAGTTAATTCCTCCATGTTTCCTTCCTTTATCTTTCTGTCGTTGCGCTGAAAACTTGTTTTAGAAAATTGATCAAGTAATGTATTTCATATAGCTTCCTCTGCATATATTTAAGGCCTTCTGCATATCTAAACTTAGATGGAGTTGGTCAAATGAGGAAACATCTGGGTTAATTCTTTTTTCTTTATAATATTTTTCTTTAGAAACTGTCATCATGCTGTTTTTAAAGTGCAGAGTTTTAACTCTGCATGGATGGCACACAGTCAAGAATATGTACTTTAAAGTTACACCATTGTAAAATAGATGTATTATCCAGATACTCATATCCTGGTTTTTTTTTCTTTTTTTTTTTTTTTTGGTACTGCTGGTCCTATACCATAAACATTTTATTTTATTGATATTTGCTTTTTAAATTTTGTTTAGCCACTTAAAGGAAATCTGATAATGGCACAATTGGCCGCAAATTCATTTCAAGTTGTATACTAGTTTTTCAATAAAAATTTTTATTTTACTCCTCTCCCAATTTTTATTCAAGTGATATTGCTAGAGTTCCTATTAAGTGCCAGGTAATGTTGTAGACACTGAAGACACCAAGGAGAACAGGGTAGACAGCAGCTTTGCTCTTATGAAGATTACATTTCAAAGAGAGAGACAAATGATACAAAAGAAATTTTAAAAACTGGTAAAATATTTAAAGTGGAAATAAGTATTATGAAAAAGTGAAGTAGATTAAGTAATAAAGCAGAATGGTATACTAAAAATTGTCCAGTCTAGCCACACATGACCTTGGTTCTCATAACTATTCTTCCTATTCTTTTTGATAATCCTGAATTGCCCAAAAAATGGCAATGGAGCCATGAGAATATTTTGTCCCTCTCTGAGAACCATCTTTATATAATTATTTCCCAGACTTGTGGAACTGTAGCAGACCACTCACGCTAAAGCTCTATAAAAATTCTGCCTTTCTTTCTCCAAGTTAAAATACCCCTTTGAAGTTGTTCCCATGCTACAGCATTCTAAATAAAGAATTATGCTTAATAATATAAATAAAAAGTAAATGAATAAGTTAAAAAAGAAATTCTAAAACTATTGAAATAATTCAACTGAAGTCAGAAAATGAAAGACAGAGAAATAGAAATCAGAGGAGACAAAGAGAAAATTGCAGTAAAATGGTAGATCTAAATCTAACTCTGACACAATCTACTTTTAATATTATTACATTAATACCTAATTAAAAAGCAAAATTTTCCAGAATGGTTAAAAAGTAAGAGCCAACTACATGCTGTGTAGAAGAGTCATTTAAATTAAAAAGTTACACATACATTGAAAATAAGTAGATAGTGTAAACACATACATTGCAAATAGTAAAATTAGAAAGGCTGTAATGGCTATATTAATTTAAAAAAATATATTTAAGGATAAAATTTATTTTCAGAGATAAAAAGAAACATAAAAATAAAAGGGATAACTTATAAGGGTGAGCCTAATAATAGGACCTGAAATACATGAAGCAAAAACTCTCAGAATAGATAATTTCCAAGTTATAACAGGACATTTTAACACCCCTCTCTCAGTAACTAAAAGAACAATTAGATAACCAGTCAGTAAAAACATAAATTATCTAAACCATATTATTAAGCTTCTTGGGGTAACGGATATTTATAGAACACTTTTCAGTAACCAACTGCAGCAAAATACAGATTATTTTCAAGTAAATATGTGCACATAACTCATTCATCAATGAAACCATATGCTGAACTTTAAAACAAGTTGTGGTAAATTGAAAATTATTGGCATTGTACAGAGTATATTTTTTCTACAATGGAACTAAATTAGAAACCGATACCAAGAAGATATATACAAAATCTTCAAAAATTTATTTTGGAAATTTAATAACAGACTTGTAAATAATGCATAAATAATACAAAATCACACACAAACAAATGAAAATAAAAACTAAAGTATAATAAAATATATCACAATATGGCTAAAATAGTACTCAGAGAGAAATTTATAGTTTGAAATGACAATATTCAAAAGGAAAAAAGAGCTGAACTCAAAACACTTAAAAAAATAGTCAAAATAAAATCAAAGTAAGTAGACAAAATATTTTAAAGCAGAACTCAGCAAACGTAAGAATAGATATAGAGAAAATTAACAATAACAAGAACTGGATCTTTAAAAAGATTTTTAAACATTTATAAACTTTTAACTAGAATAATCTAGGAAAAAAGGAACAAAAAATAATAATATCAAAAGAGGGCTTACTACTATAGCTCTTAAAAACATGAAAATGATAATAGCAGAATAGTGTAAATAAATTTAGGTAAAAACAATTTAACAACTTAGGAGAAATATACAAAATCCTAGAGAAACAAAACTTGCCAAAACTGAAAAAGATGAAGCAGACTATCTGAATATCTCCGTATCTATTGAAGAATTAAATTACACACCCACCCACACACACACATACACACACAAAACCTTTAGACCTTGATGGCTTTATAACTAAATTCTATTAAATATAAATAAAAGAAAGAAATAGCATCAACTTTACAATTCTTTCACAATACAGAGTCTACTTCCAAAATTTGTATATAAAGTTGTCGTAAACCTAAAAACAAAACACAACAAGGACATTGCAAAAATAATAATATATGGATAATTATCCCACATTTGAACAGTCATAAAATCCTCTAACAAAATATTATCAAATTGAATACAAACATATATAAAAAGGATGAGTCACCATAACCAAATTGGGTTTATTCTAGGACATAAATTTAATGTACCAGCAAATAATATAACTTGCCACGTTTACAGAATAAAGAAAAAAGATCACAATCACAATCATTTTCATAGATACAGAAAGAGAATTTGACAAAGTTTTATGCCAACTTTATTAAAATTTTAAGAAAACAAAAGTAAAAAACAATTTTCTCCCTCTTATTTAGAGCATTTATTGGAAAATATATAGCTAACATAGTACTTTGAAGAAAATACTCTGTGCTTTCCTCATAAAATTGGAAGCAAAGCAAGAATAACCACTCTCACCACTTCTTTTCAACATAAAAATGCTAATGCATCTACAAGACAGTTATTAGAACTAAAAAATGAATTTAGCAAAGTTTCAAGCTATAGTAAAAATAAAATTTGAATTTTTATATACTAGCAGCAAAATAATTAGAAAATAAAATTTAAATCCTATATAAAATACTGCTCTTATAGACTTAATATGTGTCCCTCCTCACTAAATTCATATGAAAAAATCTAATTCCCAATGTGATGGTATTTGGATATGAGGCCTTGGGGAGGTGATTAGGTCATAAGAGAGGAGCCTTCCTGAGTAGGATTAGTGCCCATATAAGAAGAGGTCAGAGAGCCACCTCCCTCTTTGCCACGTAAGGATACAATGAGAAGTCAGCAGTCTGTAACCTGGTAGAGGAATCTCACCAAAACCCAATCATGCTGGTGCCCAAATCTCAAACTACCAGCCTCCAGAATTGAGAGAAATAAGTTCTATTGTTTATAAGTCACCCATCTATGGCATTTTGTTATTTCAACCCAAATGAAGACAGTTGCCCGAAACATAAAATATTATCAAATAATTTTTTACAAAAACATGCAACAAATCAATACTAAAAACTATAGAACACTGATAAAAGAAATCAAAGAAAACCAAAATAAGTGGAAAGATAATATTGTTTATGGATCATTCAAGTATTAATTCTTCCTAAATTGACCACATTCAACACAATCTCAATTAAAATCCTAGAAGGCTTTTCTTATACAAATTAAATTATATCTGAATTTTACAGGTAAATGCAAATGATCTAAAATGGACAAATAGTTGTAAAATTAACATCAAGTGACTTATAATACTTGATTTCAAGATATAGTATAAAGATAGAATTATCACAACAATGTGACATTGGTGAAAGAGTAGATATATAAATCAATAAAACAGAACAGGCTTAAGAAATAGACTCATGAATATATGTTTTGACAAAAATGTCTTGGGAATTCAATGACCAAAAGAAAATCTTTACAACAGATGGTACTAAAACTGCTGGATATTCATATAAAATAAAATAAACATCAATCTTTTCCCTTAGATAATACTCAAAATTTAACCAGAAATTAACATATATGAAAGATAAAATTACTTAAGAATTGAATAAAATGTAAGAAAACATCTGTGCAACCTGACAGTATGCAAATATTTCTCAGATAAGATGCAAAAAGCACAGACAATCAAAATTAATATTAGTTTTCAAAAAAAGACTTTTTATTTTCAAAACACACATCAAGGAAATAAAAAGGTCAGCACAAGATGGGAGGAAATATTTTCAATATGTATATCTAGCAAAGAAGACATATCTAAAATACATAAAGAAGGTCTACAACATTACTATCCAATTTGAAGAAATCAGCAATTTTATAGAGCACTTAGTATATTATGATTCAATAAATGTTAACTACTATTTGTATTTACTCAGTACCATTCATAGGCATTTTGTCAGCTACTTTAGGAAGTAAAAAAAAAAATTATTTTTTTTGTTGTGGAAAAATGAGTTATGTATGCAAATACATATCAATTTGGAGAATATAGCATATTTATAACTTGAGAATTGCTAGAATTTTAGTAGCTAGAAATGAGTATTTTATATTTTCCTACATAAATGGAAATCTTGATATATTGAGAATTCTATAATTATCTCAATGCAAAAATGAATAAGTCCCTTAAAAGAAGAATTGTTTTAAACTTAAATGATGATTTAATAAAACTTACATTGATGTGAAGATTTTAACAAGCAAATGCAAATAAATTTGTGTTCCATTATATGTCTGGGAAATTTATTTTAAAAAATTAATTCACCTGATATTCATTCTTTTTCTCTGATATATAAGATCAACAGAGTCTATGAATAATACCCAATGGAAGGATTAATACTGTGATAGGTATATTGACAAAATATTCATTGATGTAATTTTGTAAATTCACATTAAATGATTGAATTTTAAAATAAAAGTTGGCAGAAGGAAAGGCAAGATACATCCACTGTGATATACTAGAGCACTCCTACTGTAATGGCTAAAATAAAAGAGACTGATAATTCCAAGTGTTAGTGAGAATACGAGCTAGAGGAACTTATAATCACTTTGAAAAACTGTTTGAAAATTATTTAAAATTAAATATTAAATTACCACATATTTGACCATTCCACTGATAGGTATTCATTCAAGAGAATTAAAGATACATGTCCAAAGACTTTTACATGAATGTTCATAACAGCTGCATTTTAAATAACTCTAAAACAAAGAACCAATGTCTATCCACAGGTATATTCATCCAATAAAATATTACTTAGCAATAAGCAGAAAGAACACCAACACACACAACAACACAGGTAAATCTCAACATGATTATGTTGAGTGAAAAGACAGACACTAAGAATATACACTCATATTATGTGAGTTCATTAATTTAAAATTTTATGAAAGGTAATCTATAGTGACTAAAAGTTGACTTGTACTATCTTAGGGCCAGGAGTGCAGAAATGCATGAATTGCAAAGGAGCTCAAGAAAACTTTGGGAACTGAGGAAATGTTCTGTATTTTGACATCAGTAATGATTTCATGATTGTATAAATCTGTATTCATAAAACTGTATACCTTAAATGGATATAGTTTTATGTATGTAATTTTTACCAAAACAAATTTAACAAAACATAGGTTAGGTGAATATAAATGGAGTAACCAGGGTTATCTTCAAGCTTATTCAAGAAGCCTGACTAGAGAATGTCTAGGTTGTAGTAGAAAGTGCCAGAAATTAAGAGTGGCTAACCAGAGGCTATGTATCACCTGAGTCAAAGAAGAACAGCTAAAATATTTTTGGAAATCTAAAGGTATGAGAGAGAGTATCAGCTTTGATAATGTCTATCATATAGACAAGCAATGCCAGTCCACAATAGGAGTGAAATAAATCCTTTACTTCTTTATTTTTCTATGCCTTCCCAGGATGACTCAGAAGCTCATGTATCCAGCAAATGTTTGAAGAAAATGGGAGGACTTGGCAGCTACTAAAGGGAAGAATCAATCAGTGTCCCTCTTCCCCAGGCATGTTTCTTACCTAAAAGAAGCACATGTTAGAAGAAAGTTATCATGTGAGTGAAGTATAAAGAATCTGGACTGAGAACCTAGTTGAACACTTAATGACTCAAGCCCTACCACTATCTAATTGAACAGTATAAGTGACTCCAATTGAACAACCATACTGTCAAGCCATAGAACTATGAAAGCTAATAATAAATTGCTGTAGATTTTTTTTTTGGGGGGGGGAGAAAAGAAATTTTATAACTGGAACAGAATTTCTTACCAGAAAGAGGGATATTTCCATCACAAAAACCTAAAATATGTAGCATTACCATTGGGATCTTGTAAAGAGCTTAGGTCCAAAGGCACTCAAGAGCAATATTTGTTAGAGATAAAATGTCAGTGGGGTAACTTATTTGGAGTATGGGAGAAAAGGATATATATATATATATAGTGGCAGAAAACTTGGCAAACTCTGGAGAACAGAAATATACTAAATGAATGAGCGACTTTGGTTAAGGATATTTCCTCTTGGTATGTTAAAAGTACCAATGGATTTCTCTTAGCTGTGTATGGCAGGATATTGCTAGATAGAGATGAACTCAAGAAGGATCTGTTTGGTTTCCAGTCATACCTAGGAGGAAACAATCTGAGTCAAAACTGAGTGAGTTAAAATTTTAACTGTTTCTTATTCTTAGCTTCTCCTAGAAAAAAAGAATCTCAATTTAAGAAATGACTTCAGCCTGAAGACCTGTTGTTAATATCTCAAATTTGTTTTATGGCAGTGCAGTGCCTATCAAATCTTCAAAATAAGACAAAAATATTTCTAAGAATCTTAAGGACATTGTCCCACAGCACCCTAATTCTCAGCTCAAGGTAGAGAGAGATCTGTCCTCCGAAAAAATTTCTGGTTACGTCTAAGTGAGTGAATTAAAATGTAATGTACAGGAGACCCAAGAAACATTAAAAGAATTATATTAGCTTGGTCTGAAAGTGACAGAGACAGTTCAGAATAAAAGGAGGCCCTTCGGGCCCTAAAAATTCTACAACCAGAAAATAGGGTAGGAAAGCTATTCAGCAGCAAACATCTTTACTGTTTTATAGAAAAGGAAGAATGACTCAGATAGATGGTGGAACCCAGGGCCCAATAGGAGCATCCAAGAGCCACAGGAACCATTGTCAAGGAATGAGGTTATGCCTTAATTAAGAAACCCGTGATAAGGACAAGACAAGATTTTAGTAATGTTATGGACTAGTGACATATGTGTGATTCCATTTTGAATGGAAGTGTCTATGAAGTTTTCCTATTCATACCTTACAAGTGCATGTTGTGTGGGGAAGGTAGATAGCATTATTTTAGTTTTGAGATCATAAGAAGTCATATCCAAGGATTGTGCCTGAAAAACTGCACTAGAATTGTTTAACATACTCTTGGACCTATTTAGACAAGTCCCCAGACTAGAATATGATGACTTAATTGGATAAGACTTTGTGATATTATGGGAGAGGCTGAATGCATTTTGAAAGTAGGAGGAATGTAAATAATTTGTGGCCAGGGCAGCTGAAAATTCTTCACTGTCCTTCCCTGGGCTTGTTTATGTTTAAGTCAAAAAAACATGATGGAAGCCAGTTCATTCCTGGCTTATACTTATAAGAGGACTGACAACTTCTGCTCTTCCTTTTGTGGAAACAGCTACCATGTATAATTACCTTGAGATCTCCATACTCAGAAGACCAATCCAGCTTCATGGAAACAGAGAGGTTACAAGGAAAACACTGAGATATCAGACATGTGAGTGAAGCTTGTTTGGATCTTCCAGTAAAGACAGCTATATTTAAGACTCAAAGTCCCACACAAATATTTCCAATTGATCCATGTCAGCACCTTGAGCTAACCCAGGTGAGCCTCCAGACATCATGAAACTGAGATAAGCAATCCCTTATGCATCCCCATTTACCCTATGGACAAAACTAAATAGTTTTTTTTTTCTTTAGAAAAAGAGGATATTTCCCCAATTTTCTAGCAGGAAAGATAAAGCCAGTTCTACCTGAACAGTATGATCTGACAGTGAGTAGATTGATTTCATGGAAAGAAGTAAAAATGTACAGTTTGACTGGAGTTTGATGAAGAATAGTACACTAGAAAATATTTCAAAACCAGGTATTAAGACGAGTGTGTCAGGAAGACCCCAGTTAGACAAGCAAGAAATGGAAGTTTATGAAGAGACATACCTGAAAAGAAACTGGATATGCCATTAAACAGAACCTTTGCCAACATCAGAATTTATCCATAAGCATATCTTACATTTTACTATTAAGCTTTTAATTTCAAGTATGTAGTTTGCAAACTTTTAGTTTAATGATAAGTAAACAAAAAGTACTCTATCTATTTCCTGAAGGGAAAGAAAGAAAATTGCAGTTATATTTCTCCTACCAAATGGATTTTACTCCTGATATTCTAGAGTTTTGTTTAATGCAAAAAAAGTCTCATTTTAATATTACTTTCTAATCACCACATTAAGGAAAAAAATCTAACAGAATTAGTTTATGATTTATTATCATATCTGGCTCTAGTTTTCTAAGTAATCATTATAACTTGATTAGATATTATTTTCCACATTACCATTATTCCTAAACATTGGTAGTTTTTCATGCAACAGTGATGGAAAAACATCACACCCATTTCTAGCACATAAGTTTTTGTGGAGTTCTTGGCATTGTCTACTGTTTTAATTAGGTATGTTTTTCTCTTGGGAAAAGATAATAAAGACATAAAATACAGAGTACATGAAGAGTACACATGAAAGGTACAACATATAAATATGAGAAAAGGTTACAAAAAACATAAGGGATTTCTTAGTAATTGGTTTTCTAATAATCATTAAGGGAATTATAGAGGACATTTTATAAATTGTGCCATGAAGGAATAAATACACATGTTCTTCCAGAGATAGGACACATTACATTCTGGTAAATAACCATGGTTCTTCAGTACCATTGGTAGAATTTCAGATAAATGTTTGCCTGTCTAGATAAACAGTTTGTAGTGTAATAGTAGTTGATGATTTCGTTTTCTTTGCTTAAAACATACTTTCTTTCATCCAAAGCTTTCCCTTTTTCTGCAATTACTTAAAACTGTCATCTGTAAAAATTGTCAAAATATCTCTCTTTATTAAAAACAAAGAAATTATTACACAATTAAAAAACTAAAATCATAATATCTTATTAACATCAAATTAAGTGTAGTTAAAAGCCAATTGGGGGAAAATGCATTCACATTTCTGCTCATACTCTCTACTTTCTTTCTCAAATACCCCTTCTATTTGAGTTAGTTGCAACAGTTTGTCCTGATCTCTCTGTTTTACCAAATGGAGAACACATGTACTATATTTGATGTCTTTTTCTTAAAAATTCCGTTTTCTTCTTTAGTGAATTGTTATTGAGATTTAGTTATCTTAGATAATTAAGTAGAACTTTAGATCATTATTAGTGCTTTAATACAAAATTAATTGATTAACACACTTTTAAGACATATGATATAAATTTATCTCTAAGTTTGAGATAAAAAATAATTATTATAACATACAATTTTATACAAAATTATTTTTAAAAGATTTCATTGAAATTATTGGCATCATTTATTACCATTTTATAAGCTGTTTTATACCTTTACTGGTTAATTATTTTATATAATACTTATAAATTGTATATAATACTTTATATTATTGGAGAATAGGATAAAATATCAAAAAATTCAAAGATACATACCTTTTTAAAAAAAATTTAAACATACCTAATCCCTCATTTCCCTTCTTTAAATATATCTGATTGTATAATTTATGCCTGATGACTCTATTTTTCAGATAATGAACAATGATGTTTCTAATTGTCTGGAGAAGAGATGCTTTCAACTACTCTTAACAGTCTTCATTCTGCTGATGAATAGTGTATAAACAGAGTGAGGAAATTCTGTTGGGTAGTCTAAAATAGGTATAAAGATATAATTATTTCTCTTTTAAATGTGCAATGTAATAAGAAGGCCTGAGAAGAAATATTAAAGCCAACATAATTTTTATATGGACTTTTTTTTTCTCAGAAAAATGTAGAATCAGAATAACTTTAAGCTATAGAAGATCAGTAAACTTTTTTCCCCCTTTTTTTTTAAAGTGACTTATCCCAGCTATGTGAAGATAGCTTGAGGAAGAGACAAGTTGTCAATATAAAATATGTTTTTAACAATATAAAATATATTTTATGAAGGTGGATATCATCCTAATATACTATTTTTTACATCTTTATACATATTTTCTATTTCTTCTATAATGTTATAATTGGTCTACAACTCTATTCAACAACAACATTCTTCACAAAGAATCTTTGTGAAGGATCAAAAGGACTCATTTATTTCCATGACAAACCATTTCAAAGGCATACATTTATACTTAAGGGTTATTTTATGGTGAAATAAATGTTTATCTTTCTATGACTTCTGTACATTTCTTCTACTTCCTGGAATCAAACAGAGTAAGCTTTGAGTTCTCCTCTATACTATATATATATATTTAAATATTGAAGACAATCATGATGCTTGTCCTTCTCTAGGTGTGACACACCTAATTCCTTTATCATTTCTCAAGTGATATGTGTTTTGCTTACCTATACCATTCATGAACAAATATGCAGTCAATAAATGTTATAAAACAGAGAATGAATTCCTATTTTGTATGGAGGAAGGCAGGGAACTAGAAAGATTAGAAGTATTGCTTTAAGCCTATAGCCTTGAAGGGGACAGAACATAAATGTACACTCAGATATTGCCACTATACTATGCTGACATCCCCGTACCTATAAACATAAAGAAGGACTTTAAATATTGTTCATCTAAGAAGATAGGGAATGTGTTCATGAGGAGTCTACTGAAGTACAGCAGTGATATCTTCTTTTTTTTGCCCCATGAAGTTATGTTATTTTTATAAAAGTTTAGATTTTAAAAAATATTTCTCATACAGGATTTCACTCATAGTAACAAGATTCTAGAACATCAGAATTTGATTCATCAGAATTTGATCTTATTTTAAAAGTATACACAGGTATATATCACTATCCCAGCATGCATATACTATATTAACAAAGAACATATTCACATCTTTTCAACAACAGTGTGAATAATCATATGTATTGAAATCCAGATGGTAGTTGAGAGAATTATCTGTTACTGTATGTTACTCATATTTAGGCACTTTTTAAAAAGAAAGCATTGAAGCATGACACCCCCCTTTTTCTGCCTGTGCTTTCTTTATGGGCTATGTATGCAAAGAGTGCTTAACAGAGCAGTGGCTTGTTCACAGGGGAATAGGGAGTTTAATGAATCATACATACTTTATTTGAAAAATATCAATAACCATTCACTGGTCTATTCTTGCATAAACTGAATAAAAATCCCCATGTAAATGGTGCATAGCTTTTTTTATGAATCATGCTCTATTTTTTAGTACAATGCTAAATCATCTTAAAACGTGTAGTTTTACCTGCCAAGCCTAAGATAAATTTCCATCAGTGATTAAAGACTAGTTCCATTCCCTATAATCCTTGTCAATTATATGAATAGGCAGTAATGGAACACTTTATTTTCTCTGGTTATTAAAACACAAAATAGTAATGCAAATGCACTGTACAATGTCTCTTTACTAGATTGGCAGTGTAATTTATTTAATCAAATTCAGAAGTCAAAGACAGGGAACATGGAGTTAGTCTCTTAAAGTCTATGCAGGACAAAAATGTGTTCAGCTACGAAATGCCCACAGATCAGAATGCAAATGTTAAGTCTTTCAGAGATCTCTCTTATCATAACAGTTGTGCATAATTCCTAGTGATGAATATTTCAATTTCGCTTGTAAGGCTACAACTTTATAATTTTTCCTTTAACGTAGACCATTCACATTTATTCCAAAAGAAGAAAGTGGATCCTTAATGTCTATGATAATAGGGACCACTCGTTCTAAAAGTTTTGAGCCACAAATAATAGAAATGGGTAAGATAATAATTCATGACATATAGCAGTGTCACAAGTGGAAGATATGGAGCCCCTCCCTTTTGGATGGGGCTTGAGGAAGAATGAGTGAATTGGGTTTCTCTAAAAAAGTGTAATGTTGCTGGCATTATCTCCATGATACTCATGACCAGTGCTTTGAGTAAAAATTTAATAAAATTAACACTACTTTCTTGATTTTTTTCTTTTCTTCTTAATCTTCCCTTCAAGATTAAACTCATCAGCACTTGACAAAAACTGCAAATAACAGCCAGATGCAGGAGTTGGTTTTATCTTTTTATGCAAGTATGTGGTGCTAATTAGTGCAAATTGATTAAACTTTAATTGCCTGATCCATGGCTAATTAATATTTATAAGATGAATGAGCAGGAAAACCAGACATTTATTAAAACACTTTAATGATTTTTCATATGTTTTGACAAAGCAAAGCAAATAGATGTTATGAGTATGGATGTGCTAGACGAGGGGACTGTATCTGTTGCCTCTTCTACCTGTGACTGTCCTGAAAATGTATGTTAACTTTTAAACACGTAGGTTGTAAACTTTTTTTGTGGAGGGGGGCTGCTTTTTCAAATTATTTTCAAACATTTGATATTAGATCTGCATGTCATCTATGAAATCAATTGTTGCAATTATTAATCCATGTAAAATTTATATTTTACTATGAGGATCTATGTATTCATGTATTATAATAACAATATGTTTGTGGATTTCGTAAGCAATAAAATGTATGGCATTATTTTTTTATTTTTTATTTTTTTAAGATTTTAATCTTTTGAAAAAAACAATTAGAATATTAATTAAGAACATTAATTATGTGAATTTTCAAATTAGATCAAATCTGATATGTTTCTACTTAATTATCCTGATGCCTAAAGTTATAATCCAGGGTTCATTCTTAGCTTTGCAAAACTAATTTTACACCGTGAAAGAAGTTTGCATATTAAACGTACATAGTTTTAAGGTAGAATATAAATATTTATTTCTTCAAAATGTTATATTATTCATGACTGCTAGAAGAGCTCTGTATTATGACCTGATAATAAAGGCTAATTTGGAAATTGCAACATCTTTGGTCATTATTTTGATAATATTTTGCAATTAATTTACATAATGAATATGTTTTTAGTGAAAGCTTTTTCCAAATAAAAATATTTTGAAAAATTGATAAGATTCTGTATGTTCATTTCCTATATCCTACATTTAAAGTCTATGTTTAATTTTCTAGCATACCAAACAAGATAATATTTCATATTTTCTTGGCTATATGCCTCTACACATTCCACTACTTCAAGCAATTCTTATGAATTCGATGTTTGGTAAATGTTATTTACTGTAGTCTTCAAAATAATTCATTGCTCTTTTAAGTAGAATAGCTTTAAAATATCTAAATGATCAATTACATAATTGTTACTCATTTTTAGATTAAGTGTTTACAGTTTTCCCACCCTAAAATACTGCAGATTGTTTAAAGTTATATCAGTAATTGTGATGGTCTTTTGATGTGTCCACTTCTAGGCTACAATCCAGTTTCTCAGCTAGACTCTGTTCTAGGTGTTGTGCAGATGTGAGTAAAGTCTATAACCAGTTGCTCATCAGTGATAGTAATCATAATTATAAATAAGATTATTCTAGATAATCTGGGTTGACCTTATTCAATCAATTGACAAACCTTAAAAGCAGACTTTAGGCTTCCAGACTGAAGAAATTCCAGCAACTTCTGGAATTCCAGCAACTTCAGCAATTTCTAGTCTGCCCCTCTTAAAAGATGACTTTACAGATTTTGGATTTACTTAATCAGTCCCCACAATTATGTAAGCTAATTTCTTGCCATAAAACTCTTGCTACTTGTGTGTGTGTATGTGTATATGTGTGTATATGCATACATACATGTATACATACATATCTGTATACATACATGCATGTCTACGTGTGTGTGTGTATGTATACATGCACACGTGTGTGTGTGTGTATTCCCCCCACACTGGTTCTGTTTCTCTGGTAGAACTTTGACTGATATGGTAATCAATATACTTTATAACATCAGTAAGAAATCATTGGAACAAATATGTGTGCAAACAATCTGAAAGCAATGAGATGAGAATTAAGCAGGTATGGACCATTTCATGCAGGAATACAAAGAATGGGGGATCTAAGTGGGGAGAGGCATAATGAAGCTGGAGGTAGTTAATACTAGCTTTACACTTAAAGAATGAGTGATAGAAAAGTAGAGTTGAGTAGAGCATTTCTGGCAAAAACAATGAAATTACCAATTCACAAGAACAACTACTCTATCTTGCAATTATATATAGATTCCTAGAGCAAAAAGGTATTTGATAGAGTCTACAACTCTAATCTTGGTTCAGATGACAAAGTGTCTGTGCAATAAGAAATATTTGTGGACTTATTTCTAGAATGGTTATGATGATTAAATAAATACATTTAAAAGAGGAAAGACACAATCAGATTTAGGTTTAGAAATATCAGTCTGGCAGAGCTATGATAGAAGGACTGATTAGATAAATAATTAAGTGTGTGAGGGGTTGTTTGTTTCCCTTTTTTTTTTTTTCAGCTATGAAGATTATAAAGTTTTTAACCAAGATACTGGCCATAGGAGTAGATAGTAGATAATAAATTTGATAGACATCAGGGCTGATTAAATGTGAGCAATGATGACAGAGAAACTTAGACTCCTGGTTTTATGATTTGGACGAAAGATAATGTTGACCACCAAGACAGAAAATATTGAGAAATAAAACATTATAAGAAAAAGGTAATTTCTTTTCTGGAAGTTTTAAACTTTAAACCAGAGAGTCTAATAGAAAGTTCAAGAGCTCAAAAATAGTCTTTATTTTCATATCAATTTTAGAATAGTAGTAGTGAAGGTATGGGCATGAATATGGCTCCAATGGAGTCAGAATGTGTTAAAAAAATTAATGAACAAAGGAATTTATTTTGTTTTCAAACAAAGAATTCATGTTAAATATAATTTTAGGTATAATGCGTGACTTTCAAGCTGTGTATACAGATGTAAAACAATTTTATTTTACTTTAAAATGTACACCACACTACTTGTGTGTTTCTTTTTACTATAATATTTAACATATCTGACCAAGTAAGACGATTCCTTTTTATCTATTCAATAATTTATTCATAACTTAATTAATGAATTTACTCATTCATTTATTCAAGCTAACATTGAGCATTTAACGTGCTAAGCACAAAACCTATATTATTAATGCTCTCATGGAACTTTACATATTTAAAATAATCTTGACTGAAATCAATAGGTAGCCATTTTAATTGTGAATATTGTGAAACAGAATATTGCTGTTTGGGGAAAACATTAACTTTATAGGGCAACTTTCATTTCGTATTTAAAGCAGAAGTAGAGCCTCTTACAAAGGGTTTAACCCTCTTTCAGTATATGATGTCAGGAAAAAAATTTACACACACACACACACACACACACAGATCCCTGAAGACACTAGACTTGTAGCATAGATAAAACTTTTCATAATCGGTAATAGTAAGGTTTCTATGGTAGGTTGTTACATTAACATCTTCCAGTGTGTAGTGTAAGACCTCACCCACATTGCTTTTGGGATTGGACATGGGACTAGCTTTGATCAATGAGGTATTAAAATTTTGATATAATCAGTGACTTGGAAAGTACTTGTGCATTGGGCCTTTCCTTTTTTTGCTTCTGGGATCTCTTCTGTCATGGTTTAAAAATAAAATAATATAAATTAAAAAAACCTGGGCTAGTATGTCAGAAGATGAGAGAGGATCTAGAGAGAAAGGTCCCACACATTTCCTCTATTATTGCCGAGGCCCAAACCTATGAGTCGAACTCAGCCTCAGTTGCTGATCCACAGAACTATGAGTAAATAAATTGTTTCAAGCTGTCGAATTAAACATTACATTATACTAGAGCAGATGAGACTACATACCGGGTGACAAAAACAACATAAGATAGACACAGAGACTATCTTTGCCATTCAACCAATATTTTTGGGGGGTGGTGAGAGAGTTTCTACTTCACAGGATGCCAAGAAGTGGCAGTTAAAAAAACTTTGCAACCATAGAATTAAAATAACTAAGATTAATTCCCTAATTAGTCTATAGAGATATTGCTATTAGTAGCTATAACCCCAGAAGTCAGTTATGGTATCCTTACTCTTCTGAGATTTAGGTTAGAGTTGATAATCCTCCAAATCTATAGTCTGGAAGAATCTAGAATCTGCCACACCATTCTGAAAATCACACATGGTTTGTACTTTTCTGGTGCTCTTTGCTGCCTTGAGGATCCTCCTTTGCTTATGTGAGCCACTTTAGCTTGCCTTCATCTAGACACAAACCCTGTCTCTTCTCTTGTTTTCAGCACAAAGTCTGCATATTCCAATCATCTCATGATTTTAATAACTTTAGTAAATATCTAGGAATAAGGAAGGATTAAATTTAGAAGAATAAAATCTTTAAAAACAAAACTGGTTCCACTGCCTCATTGTATGTTTCACTTTCTGTTCTTCCTCTTTGTTCTTTGTAAACACCAAATATCCCTCTTACTCTAACCTTTTAGGATCTCACTTTCAGTTGTCAAACACTTATAATCTTGTACTAAATATATTATTTTTATGTGAGAAATCCAATAACAGTTATTATCATGTACATTTTCTCCCTTATTTTATAAGTCTAAAAACTAGCTTGAAACGATTCTTGTCACCTCAAAATAGAAGTAGCTTTAGCTAAAGAAAGTCTTTTAGCGAAGCAAATAAATAAGGAGACTTGTGCTGGGGATAAAAGCATGAATCTCAGGGGCCAGGCACATAAATGCTCAAAGGAAAAAAATAGGGGAAAAAAAATCAAAAGACCTATGTTTTCCACCTTTCTAGAAATGAACTGTTTAAATGTATAGAGATAAGTCTGTAATGGACAGGAATAATTTAAAGTTTTATCTCTTCAGGAGGCTTTTTACTGGTTTACTCATAGAAATCTTTAATTCTTTTATGTATTGATATCGGGACAGTTAATCAGGCGAACAACATAGGTCACACTGTATGACAAGTTACCTAAGCTGAGCCAACTAGAGATCTTCTTGGGGTTATTCTCTAACACTAGCAAGTAAGATTGTCTATTAATTTTGGAATGTGGACCTACATTCTTGGGGCTCAGTGGCCATCTTTCACATTTCATGTTGACAGCCTTACTTTGGCAAGAGAGAACGAGACCATACAAAGAGAAGCAGAGATAAGGAAAGCTGAAAATTGGGAGATAGATGGATGGATGGATAACGAGGGAGTGGTGTGTGTGTGTGCGTGTGTGTGTGTGTGTGTGTGAGAGAGAGAGAGAGAGAGAGAGAGAGAGAGAGAGATTGAATATCCTTAGTATGTTATTTAGTGAAATGTCTGTTTTGTAAATACTAGAATGAATTAGATACTATAACTTACTAACAAAGAGTACTAGCTCTCGTAGCCATAATACTTTTATGTTTAGTGAACTGAATCAAATAAAGATTTTCTGGGCAAGGAAAGAGAAGCACAAAAGACATTCCTACTGCATGCAGCACCTAAGAAATGGATTCAGGTGCATACTAAGCACTCCATGTCTTCTAGAGTTAGAGTGCTTGGTATATACCTAGAACCCAAGTATATACCTCATGACCTATGTAACCCTAATAGTTTGTAAACTCACATCCACTTCAAGCCAGAAATTTGCTTAACTTGGTGTTGCTTCCAATTCACACAGAATTAGGCAGGTTTCCGTCAGTTAGAATTACAGAGTTTCCCATCAGATCCCCTAAGAACAAATTTAGAAATGAAACCAATGTGAGAAGTTTTACGTTAATTCATATTTGAATGAAAACTAAGAGCAATAACTTCAGTTAAAAATTGGTATGTCACTCTATTGATTTCTATTCCAACTCATTCTTGCTTATTTTTTAAAACTTTATTTTCCTGTATCAACTGACAATTTTTACAGAAATAGCAATGTGAAATAGTCAGCAATTGCTACATCAACTAACAACCCCAAATTTTTAGTGCCTTATAACAAATTTTTAGTGCTTTTGTTTCTTGCTCATGTCACATTAAGGCTATGCTTTTTAGGAGATTGGATGGCTACTATTGGGTTTGGCTGAGATTCACTAGGCTTGACTAAACTTGGCTGGACCTGACTGTATTCACCTGAGCTCTGCTCATCTTAATTTGGCTTCATCTCTGCTCACACTTCATTAGCCAAGGCAAGTCAGATGACCAAGCCCAGTGCCTGTGGGGGTAGGCAGGCATTCTCTGTCTCTAGACAAGGCAAAATTCCATGGCAGAGTGTGAATATATAAACCAATTTCAAAGAGAAGGAGTGGTATTTGGAACAATAATCTAACCAACGATCTAAATTGAAGGGTTTCAGGGAGTGACACCCTAGGCACACTTTTACTATCCAAGGGACATCAAGACATGGCAACTAGAAATCTATTCAATTTTCTGATACTACATACAAATAGAAAGAACAAATGAATGGATGGTATTTAGGAAACAGGAAATAGCTACGTCATTGTAACTGGAAGTTGACCCTATGTTCTCTAAGACTCCAAAATATTGCAGGTTATTCACTGAGAAAAAAATCTCTAACTGCATTAATTCATCCATGTTTATAATCCTGCACATGCTTATAATCCATCTTTCCCTTACACTCTTGAGTTTCTTAAACAAATCACTCTGCCCCTCTGCTATTCACTTACCACTACTGTCGGTTCAGCGCGGCAGTGGCTTATGATGGTAGTAAAATAAACGCTTAGAAAAGCAAACATTTTAAAGCAGACAAGTAGGCCTCTGTGGAATCAGAGCAGCCATGTTTTGCTTATCTGATTTTTTAAAAAAGCATGTTAAAGTTATTTTGAAAGAACATCAAATATTTCAAAATTTTAATTTTTGGAAAAAGTAGAAGTACAAGTTTCTTCTAGGGATTAGAATAATTTTGAGACTTACACAAAGAGTTTTATTCACTGACTTCTCTTTTTTTCTTCTAGACTCAGATTTACTTTTAAGTACCTGTAGGAAATGTCATAATAGTCTTCAAGTTCACTCAAATGAAATATGCAAATAAAAGCTTCCTTTCTCTTCTGATCTTATATCCCAGCCCACTTTATTCTTCTTTTTTTCCATCATTTGCTCAGACTTCAATGGAGAAGTTCATTGAGGATCAAACAATCCAGCTGTTGTTTTCAACTTTTGCTATTTTAATGTTTATTTTCCAAATCATTCCCTATTTTTCTACTAAAAATATACTGCCAAATCATTATTTTTTTTGGAGCAACTCTAACGCTTTCTGTTGCTAGATATCTGATCCAAATCCAATATTTTTCTTGGCAGTTGAACATCATAATAAGTAGAGATTTTTTTTTTTTCTACACATAGAGCTGGGGGAAAAAGACAAAATTCACAACTAAAACAAATTTAAATATCGAGGTAAATTCCCACTTTAACATACATTCATAAACATCCCTCAAAGGAAAAATAATGTAAAAGGGAGGGTCTATGTTCTGAATGTATATTTGCACTTAGGTTTCTTCTTCTCAACACACGTTTTTTAATATATATTGCTAGTGTGATTTAGGTAATGATGTGCCCTTCACAGCATTTTTCCTTTATTTTTAAAATATTTATTAAAATGACACTATACACACAGAAAACAAAAGAAAGTTCAGAAGAGATAACAATAAAAAGCAAAAGTGAATTATTTTATTCTACTTTTATGCCATTTCAATCATTATACCCATTTAAAATTACTCATAGTTTCCCTTAATTTTCTTGATAACATTAAACAATATTCTTATATATCTATTAATTGGTTTAACTTTATATCACATTTATAGCATAAACATAATTTATATCATTCAAACTATCTTCAGCATTTTTAAATTTCTAATACATGTATTAAGATTTTTGTTTTTCAAGTCTCTTTTCAAGTAATACCTTCTCTATCTTCTTCAAAGTGTACTCCTTTCTCCAAATCTCTCTATTCACTTCCTTGCTTTATATTTTTATAACATTCATCACCACCTAATGTGCTGTACATTTTACTTATTTCATAATTATTTGTCTTGACTCGCTAAGTGTAAAGTACATGAGGGCAGAGACTGGAAGAATGGAATTACCATCTCCTAATTTGGAAAGATAGGTGTTAAATTTTGGCTGTGTAGATCTCTTCTAGCAAACTGCATAGCATTAGCAAGTAGGCAATTAGATATACAATTCTAGGGTTTGGGGAAATAGTCTGGGCTGGGAGCATCGGTGTATGGAAGATATTTAAAACCATGAGAAGTAATGAGATCACCTAAGAAATACATCTAAATAAAAGAGAGAAAAGCTCAAAATCTCTCCAAATATTTGAGGTCAGGAATGAGTGGTTAGTAAGGTAGAGGGAACCAGGAGTATGCAATATTTGCGAAGTCAAGGATGAAAAATGTATTAATGAGGAAGGAACAATTAACTATGTCAAGCACAGTTTGACTGATAGTAAGACAAATTTGACCTTTGGGTTTAGCACCATTGATTACCATGACAAAGAACTTTTTCAGTAGAGTAGTTGAAATAAAAGCTTCATTGAAATGGGTTTAAAAAGAAAATAGGATAATGCAGATTGACTGTGGAAATTACAAACAAATCTACTAAGGAAATTTGCTGTAAAGAGCAGAGCAGCAAGAGAAATAGGATAGTAGCTAGAGGGGGTGCAAGATCAAGAGAGATTTTTGGTTTAAGGTTGACATTTCAGAGTAAGTTTTAACTCTGGGATGAACCAGTAAAGAGAAAAAAATGTATGGATCAGGATAGAGATGCAAAGGTTGTTAGAGCTATGTCCCTAGTAAAGTCAGACGAAGAGGAAATTTGTCGTATCAGAGATACCCTCATGTAAAAGAATGCTATGCAACAGAGAGCCTGAAGTACGATGGATCCAGGCAAGAGCTCATTAGAGAATTAGGTGAATCTTCAGTTGACCACATAGCTTAGAGTTACTCCTCTGTAGTACAGAGTGGATGTAAACAAAGTCCACATTTTTATGTTACTTCAAGTTGAATTCCTGGTGGTCAGGTTCATATACGAAAAGTAGCTAAATAATTGTCAATGCAGGATGCAAATGAGGGTCCTCTTAATGCATCCTCTTTTAAATTCATAAAACAATTTGTAGATAATTCTTTAAAAACTCTATTTTTGTAGAATTAAACGTATCTCTTGAAATGCAATGAAAAGTTGTAACCTATGACACCATGAAAGACAGTATAGTGACATGCAAGTAGCCTCCCATCCACTGATGACTCACATTATTGAATGGTGGACAGGAAAATGAGTTTCAAAATAAGCAAATCAAGGCCTGAATTTTTCCAAAGTGTGTGTATGTGCATGTATGTGCATTTATGCTATTCCAGATATTAATGGGCAGAAAGCAAAAGATTCTTGCTCCTTGCTTTTCCCACCTGTCGTTTGTAGTAAGGAGATAGTCTAAAAGTTAGAGCTTTCACAGAATTATCAGAAGAATGTGAATATTTTCATATTCATTCTCTGTCATTGATTGAATGGAGAATTCTCTCAGAGGCAAACAAATAAAGCGTCTCTCTATAAGTGTGTGTGAATGAATTTGAATGCATATAAGACATCAGACACATTTCCTGAAACTGTAGAAGTGAAATCTTAAATTAGCAGATTTTCTGAGAATGAAGAATAGTATTTGGAATATAATCATTGTCTATATTAGAAAAACTCTTGGAAATTGTTCTTACTGAATTGCCAGCCTAAATTAGAATACAGAAGAAATACAATAAAAATCTAGCACAGCAATTTAAGCAGAAGGTCCACAAGTTAGTGTTAAAATAAGCCAGTAGTGCTTTAATTATATGATTTGGTCTTTTTTTTTCTGCTAATTCTCAATTAGTTTCAATGTGTCATTAAACATTTGTAGAAGCTTTACCCTGTGTCAGACTCGTAAAAAAGATAAATGAAAAGAAGTAATGGCGGCCATCAAGTCAATAAGGAAAGTCTGGAAATACTCTTATACTTCTGGGTGACAACATAGTTGGGCAAAATAGGTGCCTAAAGTCAAGAAGAAACAGAGAAATCAGAAGTGTGATCTCTGCAAAACTTATGGTCACAATGAAGGTAACAATTCTTTTGAGAGATTCCTCAATCCACCCTTAGCCTTACCCCCACCCCAAAGAAAAAAGCAAGGTAGTGTGTGATCAGGTGGTACTGCAGAGATCCTTTGTTTATTAGAAATAGGGCCAGAACAGTAGTAGCTGGCAGCGGCTCCTCGATTCTCTCACAGGATAAAAGCCAAAGTCCCCGCAGTGGCTTTACAAGGTCCTTCAGGATCTGGTGTCAGCTTCTCCGACCTAAACTCCTCCCAGCCTCATTCATTCTGCTCCAGCCAGGAGCTTCTGGCTGCCAAGTCTTCCAAGCACACTCCTTGGTCAGAGCCCTTGGCAATGGTTCCTTCTTCCTGGAAAGCTCTTATCCTAGATGATCTACATGGCTCCCTCCCTCTTCTTCCCTACGGCTTTGCTCAAATACCTTTCAAAACGCCTTTTCTGACCAGCCTTCTTTAAATCGCAGCCACTCTCCTTGGCCCCCGTGTCGCTCAGGAATCCCCTCCCTATGCCGTTCTAGTCACATCTTAACCTACAGTATCTTTCATCTCTTATAACTATTTAACCTCCTATGTCGCTTTTTAAATCATGCTTGTTTTTTATGTGTTTCCTCTCCTTAGACTGTAAGCTCCGCAAAGAGGAGAGTTTCTGTTTAGTTTGTTGGTGTACACGTGCTTAGGGCAGTGCCAAACATGTAATAGGACACGATAAATTTGTTAAATGAATAAATGCTGTAAAAATATTTCTTCTGTATTCTGATGTTGACTAGCGAGAAATGCATGCTCCTTGTAGGCATGTGATCAACACTGCCATGGGTTGTTATTTTAATCACGGTGAATTAAAGGTTGTGTAAACCATTCAGTACCCAAAGGTGAGGAACCAGCGCCAAACACTTACCATGCTGCTATGGAAAATGTGTTTTTAATAGTTTCAACTAATATTTACGCTGTTACAACAGTCAGTACAGCTATAAATTTTCTTCTCTCTGCATCAGTTTGTAACTCATCATACGGACGAATTGTCAGATAGGAACCACAAACCTTCTTCAGTAGATTTTTGAATACCAAATAGGTGCCAAGCACTGTTTTGGCATAAGGAATAAAGTGGTGAGTAATAAATACTTAAAACATCAAGTGATCATGGCAATTACATCCTAGAGGGTTCCATGTTCTCTTAACTCTTGACATTTTAAAAATAAAAATCAAGGACATGTCTGAGATCATGCATTCAGACAACTATGTAAAAAAACAATGCATAGCAAAAACCATAAGGAGTGTGAGTAATAAGCAATATGGTGTTTGGTAAAAATTAAACAATGTTTGGAGCTCAGGATTTCCTTCCATACCTGCTATTTACATCAGTACTGATCACAGAACAGGACTTGAGCCTATCAGACAAAGGAAAGCAGAGACACCTGCTGGAGTGACAGGGTGAGGAAACAGGAAGGAGATGGTGACAAAGATTATGGCATTTCGATAAGGTCATGGAAAGAAAATGATCAGAAATGCAAATAGACAAGAAAGTTTTGACTGCTAATCAAGTGTTTTAATAATTGGATATTTCTAGTGCTTTTATTATTGACTATAAAAGTGTAATAAAGAACAATTTAATATTTGGAGTATTTAATTCAAAATTATTAAGTGTTAATTGAAAGTTCATTATTTTTAGCTACCAATAATTAAAGCAATTATGGGAGAGTTCAATCTTCATTACAACATATTCTTGAGGTAAAATATACTGAAAAAGGTATTTCCCTCTTTCAAAAAATTAAATCTCCAATATAAATTAGAAAACAAATATTTAGATTTCAAGAATTCTTATCATTTGGAAAGACTGGATTTCTTTATTTTTCCAGGAGATGTAACAATTAGATCTATGAGGAGGAGAAGATGAGCCCCCCTGGGTCATGGTGGACGTGTTTTTTCTCAGCTTGCCCATGCTGTGCTAAAAAGCTGTTGTCTAAAGCAAAGGCAGCAGAAGAAAATGCATTAAAAAAAAAAAAGAAAAAAAGAAAAAAAAACGGGGCTCCTGTGAATTTATGAGAAGTGCATCACAAAGACAAATATTTCAGCCATGCAATTCCATTCGGCCTTTTCAGTTGTGTGTCCATAGCAAGTCAACGGCTAAATTGAAAAATCAATTCCAATTTAAATTATTGGAATAAAGAACACCAGGAGTCAGAGATAAAATGGCTTTGTTCTCTGAGATCCTTTTTAATTGGAAAGTTATTTCTTCAGGGTATTCTAATGGTTCTGAGGGAAGATTGCAAAATAAAGTTGATCGGCTGGGGGAAGGTTAATAGCTAATGTGCTTTCCTTGCTGCTCAGCAGCCTCCTGTCTTTATGACATCCCCCATCATCTCTGGAAGGACTGAAGATTCTAAATCATGTGATACATGCTAGGACTGTATTTTCTCTTAGTCTTTCAAAAATCATCCTGAGGCTGGAACCTCGGCAGAGCCTTATTGCTTTTGCAGCCTCTCCAATTGAACTCACTTTTGCTTACACATATCACAGGACCTTTTTCTTCTTCTTTTTAAAAATTTTCCTGATGGGGATGCTTTCTTAACAATGGAGTGGTAATTAATGGAAAGAAAAGATACCTGAAGAGGATGCTAGTAAAAGCACTGCTCTTTAATGACGGAAAAGGAAAGAAAAAAACTTTGCTGGCCTGAATTAAAGAGGAAAAAATAGTTACAGATTTAGTAGATGGTAAACAAAAGTACAAAGATAGAACAAAGAAAGCAACACAAAAACTATTAAAAATGTTAATAAATATTACCAAAAAGTTAATATTGGATATAGTGAGAAACCAAAAGTAATATTTAGAAAGCTTTGGTCCAAAGTTTAAAGACTAAATTTTAATTAAACATATAATAACCTTTGTTCTAGCCTATAGAAAATTGTTTGGGGCAGCTGTAGATTAAAAACTCTAAATGAGCATTTAATTTGATATTAATAAAACAGTTATGGTATGTGTTAGGAAAAGTTACTGAGCTTTGCTTAGTATATTTAATTACTGTAAAAGAGATAAATCTTGTTGCCATGTAATGAACTCAGAAGTGCAGATACAGTAAATATGTACTTACATTCTTGTTATTAATGCATTAAATTTGTAAGAATATTTAGAAATTTAATTAGCAGTTAATAAGATAGCTATAGCAAATTACAGTAGTTAGACGTTAAATGTAAATTAATATTTTTAGTATTTAATTGATATTAACTAATTAATTACTGTTTATTACATGGTAGCTAGATTTATTTTATGGAGTTATTAAATCTCAATTAAAATGATCTTTTAAGAGGGCACATTCAATTAAAAATAATATTCTGTAAGAATTTCATAGCTCCATTCTCCCAAGACATGGGGTACATAAAGGTATCAAATCAAATAACCAATGTGGTTTAGAAAGGAACCCAGTTAGGTTTATGCTTGAGTTGTTTAAACAATTCTAGACCTGTCCCAATAAAGAAGGACTTACTTATGAAAGTCATCTATTATTTTCTTCTCTTAAAGTTATAAGTATATATAGGCTTAGAAAGTCCCTGACTCAAAAATATCCCTCCACAGTAAATGTTACTGTGACATTTCTTTGACAAAAGTGATTATGGGCTATTAAAATAAAAAATGTTTCTTATTATTTGTTATTTCCCCCTTTGTGTGACTTAATATATTAGATACAACATGGCAATTAATTGAAAGCAGATTTTGCTAGAGGGAGATTTAGTATGATCATGAATTCAATAAGGAGTTAATAATTAAATGTATTAGACTGGAAGAAAAAGAAAATGAAAGAGAGGGAAATATACAAGTTGAACCTTTATTTTCCTATCTGGTCTATGTCGTCCTGTTAATTCCTTGAATGTAGTATGTGCTCGATAAATACTATATTAATGTAACATATAAAATCTTCCATATCTAGCACCAAAGAATTTGTGTGGGTACTTTATAGTTTTTTTAAATTTAATCTGAGACAATATAGAGTAGAGGTTAATTATCCATCCCCACACTGGAGTAGATTTGTCTCATTTTAAGTACTGATTCTACCTTGTCCAAGATGTGACATTTTTGAAAATTATTATTACTATTACCATTTTTACTATTCTGTGCTTTGGTGTCTTTTATAATTATGGATGACAGTACCCATTTGAGGATCATCATGAACACTGAGTTAATAAACGTAAGGCACTTTAGAACAATGCCTAGCACAGAAATAACTCAATAAATGTTTGTTGTTATTATAATCTCTAATTTTAAAGTTGTCGGTGTTCTCTACAATTTGGAGCTGGAGAAGATACATTATGTTCTAGCACACTAAAAACAATTGGAAAACAAATTAGCTTATTTTTATCTAGTTTTGTCCCCTTACATAATTAATCTTAGTCATTGTACATATTTATCATTACCCATAAGTCATTTTTAGCAAAGCTATGAATAGTATGTGATTTTAATCTTTTTCTCATGAATCAATCCTTGAAAATCTTTTGTCATTTTTGTTCCTACAATTTTCAAGCATAATGAAGATATTAAAACCTATCTTACATTGATTCTTGCTTCTCTCTACGAGATATCTAGCATCTCAGCTCAATAAATAGCCATTCATCATTATTTTTTTTTTTAGTCAGTCTTGGATCTTGTAACAATATTCTTACCTAAGTTCAGTAAAATTAATTTTCAGTTAAAATTGCCCCAAATCATTTTGAAAAACAAGCATTCTACTGTTTATAATTCTTGCTCATGTTTACCTCCAATATGTCAAATTTCTTCTTAAAATATATTTATACAAGATAACTTTTTATATTGATTTAATGCTTAAAATATATCTTTTATTCTCAAATTCTGTTGTTAATTCTCTAAAACAATGAGCATACCATTTATATTATCTTAACTTACTTTTATTCTCTGGAGAAGAAAGGCTCTGATAGAATCATCTTTTTAAAGACTTTCCATATTTCCAGAATTTAATATGCTATTAAATTCTACTGAACCAAACAACAAAATTCATCTTTGTTTTTTTGTGTTTGGCTTAGAATTTTTTTTTTTTTACTTAGCACTTAAAAAGATTTTTCTGCAATAAACTTTTAATAAAATATTATTAGCAAGAAATGGGTGATGCTGTCTGTTCTGTGAGCAATAGCAATGAAGATATTAATGTACTCATGATTAAAAGAATGAATAGCAGTAAAAACAATAGATGGAAAAAGGAAGTCCATGGAGTTGTGGTGTCTTGTTTAGTTGATTCTTCATCAGTCTCAGCTGAAATAACCTTTGTCTTTAGTAGTGTAAGACTAAGTAAGCTCGGTGGCAATAAAGAACAAAAGAAGAAATGACAGAGCATTTGAGAGGTATGAGAAAAAAAATATTAAATTATTTACTCAAAAAGGAAAATAGTAAAGATAAGAAAGAGAGAAAAAGCAAACATTTGTTCAAAAAAGTTACTCAAGGGGAAAAAAAAAGATATTCTTTGTGCTTTGAATGTTGAGATGTGGGTTTGAAATCAGCTGAAAGACACAAGGGAGGACATTGATTTTTATTATTACTATTTTGAATGCATCCAATCAGAGTTGGACAAAGAAAAGAAAAATAGAACAAAAACAATGAGCTATTATTGTTTTTAGAATCAACCACAAATATATGCAAAGAGAACGGTTTAGTAGACAAGGAGAAACTGAAGTCACCAGTAATGGCAAAAATGTCTGAAAGGGGAGATCTAACTTAGTGTGACGTTTTGGAATACAAGCCTGCTCCCACAGGACAGGAAGTAAACAGGTGCTTCATTATCCACTTTGGCTTGCGGAATAACCCATCAACCACATTTTTGCATGTCTTTCTCAAATCTATTCTCATTCTGCTCTTGCCTTTTGTAGGTACCTCTTGACCTATTTCTATCCTTGTTCTGTCCTTTAAGCTCAATGCATGATTTTATTATAAGTGCCACACAAATGATAGTCTCTCCTATTTTTCACCCAACCCTTATGCTACCATATCCAAGAGGGAATACAAAACATTGTTCTGCCATGCCCTATTTGCTACCCCCAAAAGCCTTGCATATTTCATATGCTCCCACCAGTGGCAGCATTAGTGGAGAAAATGCCTATCACAGACTTATAAGCAATATCATATTCATAACTAAAGATTAAGCCTTGAGTGGGTCATCGGAGATATGTTTCAGGAGAAACTGAACAGAATGGCCTTTCAAATATACATGAAAACAACCACTCCTTCCCTGCTCTGCCGATGCCATTTACATGTCATAGGTTGTGCCTTTTGCCAATTCTCTACAACGAGCATGCATAGTAGCAAGTGGTGCAGATGTAGCTCTTCTCCAGGCCTCATTCCCAGGATACTGACATAATTTGGGTTGAGGGAAGAGCAGTGAACTAGGTCAGCAAAGAGTACATAAAATATCTTGTAATATAGGTTTCCTAAATAAGAACAATATCCTTTTTTTCACTTTAAATGAAATTTCTAGTTGTTTATTGACTGTTGTTTTGAATTGCAACAAGGGAATGAAGGGGCTCTAAAAGAGACAGTATTACCCAATGCAATGTGAAATTAATAAATACAGTCCAGAAAAATACAGTATAAGTTGGCTGCAGCAGTGGCTGATCATAGCATAAGACTATAGGGAAAAAAATGACTGTGATGCATAGATAAGATATCAGAGCTATACATCAGAGGCTGAGTTTGCTCTGAGCGTTGAAGATAGGTATAAGATATTCAACTGCTAGAAAGAAGCACTGATAGTGGGTTAATTGGGAAAACCAAGGCAGCTGAGAAATAAATTTAAGGCTACTAAAAACGCACACTTCAACGTAACCTCTTTCTTAGCGTTTGGAGACATTGGCAAAGAGCTTTATCCAACCTTAAATATTAACACCCATGGCTATCATAACACATCATCCTCTGAAGGAAGACAATATGGAAAATCAACTTCCTTCTTGGTGAGATGCTAGCAGGAGGTAGAAAATGAGAAATAAAATAAGAAAACATTAACTTGAAATCTAAATTAGGTCTTAAATTCTTATTTATGCATTTAGAGAGAGATTACATGTTTACCAGATTCCCTTATTTTATAACTCTTTAGTAACCAAAATGGTTTTACAGTTTGTCACTGTAAAAAGCACTGGGCAACAGAAAGTGTGAGAGATGAACTTCAGGTAGCATCTCCATCACCAGGACTTGAAGCCCAGCCTCTGTGGAATGTACAAAGCTTAGGAAAGAAGAATAATGATATTTCATTGTTTCCCCATATTCCAAATTTTAATGTTCCAATGATTATAGGATACATTATTGATCTGAAAATAATTAGGACAGTGGAAGAAAATAGGAATGGAGTTTTTCTGAATTAAAAATTACAGAAATTATACCAAACAGAAGTTTTTAAGAGCAGTGGTTCTTAAAATGTGTTGTGAATACTTAGATAGCACATGCAGCCCTGTGATGAAAGGAAGTCCTTTTCCTCTGTTTACTGTCAAGTTCTAAAAAATATTCTGATACAAGACAAACTTTAAGGAGCCTTGCATTAGGGGGAAAAATGCTGTACAAATAAAAAATAAATACAAATATGTAACATTTACTTCTACTGACTTTTGTTTATAATAAGGTAGACTTCTAACCCAACTTTTATGTGACTATTCATCTTGCTGGACTCATAAATTTTGTTTAGAAAACAAGTCTTCAGTCTCTAAGTAAATGAAAACATATAGTATTTCACTTCAATGTTGAGATACTGGATTGTATTGTATTGACTTTAACGGGAATAGTTATAAAATTTAAAAATGCCTTTCTCTAAACTGTAAACATCTTTTAAATATAATGATCTTTAATAACTTACATGTTAAAACTCTACTAGGATATTTCACCTTTTAATCCCTTTAAAGTTTTTAACTAATATTCTTTTTTAGATTTATTTTATACTTGACATATACATGTAAATTACCTATTAATACCAGTAGAAATAAAAATTTATGTGCATTCATCAGAGGAGAATAAAATTCTTCATACTATATTTTCAAATATAGGATTATAACTTTTGGGGATATAGTTGATCAGAGCAGAAAAGCAGCCTGATGAGTAACATTATGATTGATAATACATTGCAATTCATAATTGATATAATCTTAGATCTGCCAGTGCAACAAAAGGTCACTTTGAAATTTGATGTGGGCTAGAGCATAGGGTAAGTTGGAAATGATATTGTATCATATAAGAAAGAAAGATTCTGACACAAATCTACTAATTCATATTAAATTAAAAATATCTTGGAAAGCATAGTAATTAACAGCAAGTTCCCAGAACCTGACATTCCACGCAAATGTCACTCCCCAGGGTATTAAATGGGATTAAGAGTGTCTTTTCACTGTCAGACTGATATATACTACTGAAGAAGTGCTAGAGAAAAAGGTAGATTCTTGGTGAAATTTGGAATTTAAATAGTAGATTATTTCATTTATTTCTGTTTCTGTCTTAGAAAAATAATTCTAAACTTTTTTATAACTTGAAGATATTATTTACTCATATATATTTCTTTGCATTAAAAAGAAATTCAAGTATTTAAGAATGTTTAAAAATGTTTTTGCAAAATTCCCTGGTTGATGAGAGGGAGTTAAAGTGGTATATTTATACTATTTAAATACAATACCTCACCCTCTGGGAAAGAAAAAAATTTGCCCCAGGAATTAGCTCCTACTTTATCCAAATAAGCCTCCAACCTGTCTAAAATTACATCTACTTGTATAGAGAAAGACAGCATCAATCATGAGCCAGCCCCAGTAGTCACATCAAAAATCAAGCTATAGGATGAAGGTCGGATTTGTTACAACTAGTTATTGATATCTAAATTTCTTATAATTATGATCAATGTTTATCATTCTCAATTACCCTTCCCTCTTTTTCTCACTCATATACGAGTAGTGAAGAACTCTTGACTACTCAAAAACAGAATAAAAGAACACACACACACAGACACACAATTTCTCTGTTTGAAGCAAACGTAGGTAGAGAAGCCATTGTTCTAAGACATTATCTCCACTGAATCTACTGGGCCACAGACACATGTTTAAAATATTCATTGTCAAAACAAAGGCTCCCTACCATAATTAACTCCTAATCCTTCCTCTCATAATACTTCGTGCATCTGTTCCTTGGACTCAGGCTCTCCACATTTGCCTCTATCTTACACTCTCCTAATACATCTCCTGAACTCTGGATCCATGTTCTTCATACTCTCCCATATTCTAAAACTCTTCTCTGAATATTATCATGTCTCAGTGGAAATAAAATGTGCTTCTTTGTATGCTTCTTAAGTTAAAGCTTTCTTTTCACATTTGGTCTGAAAGTGACATTAGTGTCATCTTTCCTATTCATGTCCCAGACCATTAAATCTTCTTCAGTCTTGTGAAGATTCCTGCTCTTCACAAAATACAACAAAACAAAACAAAAAACAAAAACAAAAAAAAAACCCTACTTCTATATGAAATACTGTAATACTTTGCTGAGGAAAATTAAAGAAAGACTAATTAAATTAAGATACACACCACAGTCATAAAATAGGCTTAATATTGTTAAAATATAAATTCTGCACAAATTGATATATAAATTCAACTTTATCTCAATTGTAATTTGAGCACATTTTTGGAGAAATTCACCAGCTTATTCTAAAATTTATATAAAATTTCAAAAACATGCAAGAGATAGAATAGTCTTTAATAAAATAATAAAACTGGAGTATTATACTGTCTGTCTTAGTATGACACTATATGAATCAAGATAATATAATATTGGCATAAAAATTGACCAGTAGATCATTGGAATGAAATTAAGAGCCCAGAAATAGGATAATATTTGATTTTGAATGAAGAAACTAAAGTAAAACACTCATTAGAAAAGAAAAGTCTTTTTTAAAAATGGGTCTGCGTAAAACATATATTCATATAGGGAAGAAGAAGGAGAAGGAGGAGGAGAAGAAGGAGAGAAAAAGAAGAAGAGCAGAAGAAAGAGGTAGATGGATGAGACAGAGGGAGGAGGAGCGATGGGAGGGGTAGGGGTGAGCACAGGGAGAGGTGGAGGGGAAGGAGAGAAAAGGGCAGAGGAAAGGGCCAGGGGAGATCTTTGATCCTTATTTCACACAATATGCAAAAAATTAACTTGAGATGGATTCTAGACCTAGGTTTAAAAGCTAAAACAATAAAGTATTTAAGGAAAACAAAAATATATTTATTTATTTACTTAGAGTACGCCAAGGATTTTTAGAAATAAAACAGAACACTATAGTCACAAAAAAATGTATAAGTTAGAATTTATTAAAATTAAAAGATTTTATTCACAATAACAAAAAGGTAGAAAAACCCCAAGTGTCCATAAACAGATTCAAGGATAAAGAGAATGTGATATATACATACAATAAAATTACTAGTCATAAAAAAATGAAGTACTGATATATGCAACATCAATGAAACTCAGAAGCATTATGCTAAGTCAAAGAAGCTAGATACAAAGGGACTAATACTGTATTATCTTATTTATATTAAATATCCAGAATAGATAAATTCATAGAGACAAAGCAAATTACTGATTGCCAGGGGCTGATAGAGGGAGAAATAGGAAGTTACTTCTTAATGGGCACGGGGTCTTCTTTTGTAATTATGAAAGTGTTTTGGAACTAGATAGCAGCAGTAACTGCAAAACATTGTGATATACTATATGCCAATGAATATACACCTTAAAATGGATAATTTAATATTATAGGAATTTCACCTCAGTTCAAAAAATGTAAAAAAAATTAAAAGCTTCAAATCACCAAAACATTGTTTAGAAAATCAAGACAAAAGTCACAATCTGGGGGTAAAAAGATGCCATTACTATATCTGACAGTTTCTATCTTGTATATATAAAAATTTTCCATAACTCATTAATAAAAATACTAATAAACAAATTAAAAAAGAAAACATTGAGTAAAACATTTAGACACTTCAGAAAATAAAATATACAATGGTTAATAATTACATGAAGAAGTGATCAAATTACTCATCGAGGAATTGCACATTTAAACCACAATGAGTTATCACAACACACCAATTAGAATGGCTCAAATTAAAAGATTGACAGCACCAAACATTGGCAAGAACATAGAGAAATGGAATCTTTTGTACATTCTTGATAGGAGTCAAGAGGAACTAGCACTATATAAAATGTCTGGCAATTAAAAAAAAATAAATATGTGCTCCCCTATGGTCTAACAGTTTCGTCCATAGGTTTCTGCCTAAGGAACTGTAAAACAGCACATGTAAAAAACAAACAAACAAAACAACATTTGATCAAGAATGTTAATAGCAACTTTATTCATAATGCCCCCAAACTGATAACCCAAATTCCCCTCAGGAAGAGAATGGATAACCAAATATAAATATTTGTGTATTGATATAATTTGAATGCCATCCAAGAATAAAAATAAACAAACTTCTAACACTTAATAACATGGGTGAATCTCTGAATTAAATAAGAGAGAGAAAACAAAACTTTAGCTAAAACAATATATACCTTGGATTTCACTTATATGAATATCTAGAGCAGACATAACTAACCTGTGGTGAAGAAAAGTTTTAGCCATAGCTGCTTCTGTGGAGATGGAGGTAAAGATTAAATGAGAAGAGACATGAGGAAATTTTCTAGAGTAATAATGAGAGCTTATATCTAAAATAGGTTTGGATTACATAGGTTTATGCCTTTGTTAAATCTTTCATTAACCTTAAGAACTCACTGCTAGTAGAAATATAAATTGTCATAAACACTTTTAAATTAATGTGTATTATTCAATAATATTGAAGAAATGTGTATGTTCTAACCTACGAATTAATTGCACTCTCAAATATATAACCATAATTAATCCATCTTATATATACCAGGATATATATGTAAGAATATTCAAAGAAACATTGTTTACAATTGCTTGAAACCCAAAACAACCTAAATGACTACCAATAGTGAAATAGACAAATTGTGTACAGTGAAATATACAGCAATGTAAATGAATCAACTGGAGCTACATCCAACAATGCTGATCTTACACATGTAATTTTGAAAGGGAAAAGCAAGACACAAAATATCTATCAACATAATGTGATTTTGTTTTTACAAGTTATAAAGGCAGGCAAAACTAAATCATATTATTTAAGGATGCATTCATAAGTACTAAAACTATTTTTTAAAAGCAATAACATAAATGTAAAAGCTAATCCATAAGTGGGAGGGAATTGAGAAAAAAACAGAAATTGTGGGAAGGCTACTAAAACGTAGGTAATATCTGAATTTTTCATCTGCCTCATGTTTACTTGAATGGGTGTTACGTGTAAAAAATTGTAATCATAACATTCATTTTAAAGTAAAAATCCTTCATAAAATCTCATAATATACCCTTTTGATAGTTCTACAAAGTTATATTAACTGCTTTATGGTGATTGAATAGATATAATGTTCTGCTTGTTTATTATTTTTTAAAAAGTACAATTAACTAATTAACTAATATACATGTTTATATATATCCCAATGATGTATATGAATTGTTAAAATGTATTTCCCCATTAAACTATTAAAAAATATTATATACACAAGAAAGTCAAACAAACTTTACTAATCAGTGGGTTAACCTATAAGTCTTTTGTAAATGAGATTAGAGATACTTTTAGTTTAGCTTCCTCAGCAAATTTGTTTCTTTGGTTTATATAGTAGTTATCACCTTGTTCAAAATTAGCTCATAATTTTTGACATATCTTTTTTATGTTTGTTTATGGAAGCTCCTTTTAATATAGCTTGATCTGCTTAGTTTTGTATATATTGTCAGATAAAGTATTTTTAAATGATAAATGGAAGAAATCAGGTATAATATTGAATGCCTGGTATTTCTTATGCTAACACTAGTGCTAAAATTTTTAAAGGGTTGGACTGGGGACTTCTCTACCATTGTAGTTTTCTTTTTTTTCCCCAATAGAAAGAGGATCTGCTAATAAACTACTTTCATATCTACTAGTTTGGCACCTCAGTTCTATTTTTGAAATGATGGCAGTTAGACATTCCATGATGAATGCTTTGTGGTCAGCTATTTCAGATTTTTCTGTTACTAGAATTACATTTCTAATGTAAGGATAGGTTATTATTAGCTAAAGCTTTTATTTCCTGGGATTAGGTAAAATGAAAAGGGTTATTTCTGTTGATACACCCCATTTCACATTGCAATGCAACTATTGAACTGAAAACGTCCTTAGATTTCTATTTGAATGGTCAAGGAATGGCTGATTATGTATTATTGGACTTTAAAGGGCCAGTGTCACTAATAGTCAAAACAAAGTTATTCATTTAATAATTCTGTTGTCTTAAGAGCTATTTAATTTTTCTTCCAAAATTCTCCAGCAATAATACTGAAAGACTTCAAGATATTTGAAAAAAAATATGTGAAATACAGCACTGTATTATTTCTGAATAATGTCAAAGAAAATTTTATATTCATATCTAAAAACAATACTTGCTTACAACATTGGCTAAGTGTATTTTTTATTAAGCATTCTTCAATAATTTATATTTAGAAATATGAAAAAACATATGCTGTCATTGGGATCCACTACCTTACTCAACAACATATTGCTGGCCATTGTTTGAGAAAGGTCACAATTGATTTAGGAAACAACACGAGATTTTTCATGGGAGTAAAAATGTAGCAATGTAGTGTATGGTGAAGATGGTTTATGAGAACAATAGATATTCCTCTGTGGGTGAACGAGGCTTTCTTTAGTACTACACCTGCCATACTTAGCGTGGATCATTGAACCCATATGATGATGGTATTATTAAAGATCATTATATGCCTACCGTTGTAAATAGTATTGTTTATAAAATAAAATATAAATTTTTGAAAAATTGCTGTAATTTTTCTGAATCATAATGACATGGATATACAGAAATCACTAATGAATTAGCACTTCTAAAGGAAGCAGTTATCAAATATCATTTAATGAAATGATAACCTTGAGTAACATTTAGACAACAGGGTTAAAAACGTATGAAGTATGAGGAGTATATTCAGTTACATAAGTAGTTGATTTGAATATATACTATATTGATATACTTACAAGTTAATAACTATTTTATAAAAGTAGGGCAAATATATGAATATAGCTAGAAAACAATATCCAGATACAATTCAATAATCTTAAATTTTCTGACAGTAGCAATAAAAAACTCACAATAATAGTTAATCTGCATGTATAATGAAAAAAATGAAGCTCACTTGTATTACTTCTTATTCAAAATCATTAAAAATTAAATCAGGAAATATGCACTGATAATATGTTAAACATATCACAATATATAAAACGTTGAAATTTAATACAATGATAAAATAGTAACATTTTAAACATCATCCTAAATATGTGTAAGAGTGAGGAGCCCGAGACTTCATAAGCACGTGCATTATTATCCCATGATTCTTTCCTTTTAATGCTGATATGGCCTCTGGAAAATGGGAGTTTAACATGAAAAGAGGATGCAGAAGCCTTCCTTACAAGGACAGGCACAACTACAATTCTAATGTGCCTATCTAGGGCATTAGGTATTTCCCTGCTCACATATATAACATGTGCTAGTTTCATGCAGCTATTCTGCAAAGTGTGATCTTTTAACCCATGTAGACAGAGGAAGAAAGAAAACAAATCCTCTTTTAAGGAGCGCCAGAACCCCGGTCTCCTTCGTCTTTCTAAGTTGATAACATGACTCCTCTGTTTTTCTTTCCAGTTTCTCCATATGAGAATGACAACCTGAGAATTCTGAAGGTGTAGATTTCAGCTGACCCACTGCAGGCCAGTGAGAGCTGCAGTTTCCTTTTCCCAAAATCTCTCTCTTCCCAACCTCCCTCCCCCACTACCTCCTCCTCCTCCTCTCTCTCTCTCTCTCTCTCTCTCTCTCTCTCTCTCTCTCTCTCTCTCACACACACACACACACACACACACACACACACACATTTTTTTTTAGTGGAAATTTGCTGGTCCAGGACTTTAAATACATAAATAGCATTTTTCCAGTATGAATTTTATGATTCCTGGAAATTTTTTACTGATATGCTAATTTGAGGCTCCTGTATTACTATGAAGAAGAGGCTACAGCTTACTTTTCTAATATGTTCTTTAATTGCTTCTGAGACCAAAAAATACTACATGGATGCAAAGGCAGATTAGAAAAGCTAATTTCTCCTTTTCTCACATGGTGTTAATTTATTCATAGATTTAGACAGTCGCCCAGTCAATAAGCACATATGGGCTACCTTTTGAACATTATTTGATAGTCTTTGAGGCCGACGGAGACTCTCACCTCTCTGAATAATACTAAGAGCACCGTCTCTGCTTCCATTGACAACAACAGAGGAAGAAAGCCAGATAACTTCTTTAAATAAGCCTGCTCAGAACAAAGGTTAAGGTATTTCAGAAATGAAGAAAATCAGTAGGGGGTTGAAGGTTGCACACAGAGTAATTTTGTTTCTCTTGACTGTTTTTTTTTCTCTCTCTTCTCACAGTTTAAAAGAGAAGAGGTGAAGCTCAAGCAATGGGTATAGACTCTCACAGGCTGACTGTACCCCCAGAAATGACACCATTATCCAGCATGTTGCCTCAAGTACTATAAAAGAGATCATATTCCCTATAATTTTTACTCCACAACTTCATGGAATCAAATGTAAACAACCTAATAAACTAATTATGAGAAATGAAAACATATTATACTGTTTCAAACTATGTTTAATATTATTATTTTTTTATTGCATATTGTCTTTTTAAGGTTCGCACGCTTCTCCTTAAAGCTGCTTTAGTATAGGAAGAGCAATTTAAATGCAAAATGCCTTTTTTTTTTCCAGAGGGGGTGTAAACCTATAAATGCATCATTGCACACGTGGATGAACCTTTCATAAAAATGGAAAGTGAGTAATGAGGTGCATCTATCTCCCCAATATGATTACTTATGAAATTCTGTGGCAGGCATATTCTTCTATGATCAAATAACTCTCAACAGTTCTCTGCCAAAATTTTTAAAAATTTACACTTGGGGTTTACTTGTGAATGTTTTTATACCAGATTCCAGAAACTCAAATATTCCTTCTCTCTCCCATGAACGAACTAAAATATTTCTCTTATCACTTCTTATTATTCACTTCCATAAATAATAACTAATTTAGAGGATGATGGTGCTCAAAAATGCTTGCTCTATTTTGAGAGAGATATGTAACGTCAGATTTTCAACATCCCCACTCCAAAATCAATTTACCATTTGAGATAACAATATTCTTAAAATGTATGTACACTTTAACTAACATCTTGACATTTGTGTGTCTATATAGATCAATGTACATTCAGACAGTTCATGGGGATGTTCACTCTTGAGGCAGACTGAGTGTGGTTAGAGTAAACTGTCCACTAGGGAGAGCTCCCTTACAGCGTACCACAGCTACGGCACTGCCACACTGGAAAATTCTCCATCACCAGTAACAGTAATGGGAAAAACAACAGTAGTTTTCCCAACCAAATAAGTTTAGTAATAGCATCTACTTAACATCTAATATCATTGTGTGAGATTACACGTGTGATTCGCGGGTATCTGGAACTGCATCAATCATCAATTTTGGACTTTGCTGCCATTTCAATATGGAATGAACCGTGTTCCAAACCATTTTTACTTTTCACTTCATCACTCCTCTTTGGCTGTGTAAAAGTAACTTTATAATATTCTTGATTACAAGAGAAAAACACACAAATCTCCATGTGCATCAGATTGTATATTGTAGAAAGTTGTGTTCTTTAAGAATAAGATAGGTTTATATAAAGCAGTAATAACGTTTAAAGGCAAAGTACTGCCTTCAAACATTAAAAATTTATTGATGAAACAAACTGCAAAATCTAAACAGCTTCAATAGTGGAATAAAAAAAATAAACTGGCACAATTTTTAAGAAATGAAGGCCTATATTTTAGAGCTTACAATATGATATTCTTATAATCAAGGTTGGCACTTTCAAATCACTATTGATGTTAAAGAAGAAAATTTGTACTGGATTTCTCTTGTGTTTTAGGATTAGCCTTAGCACAAGTTGTTTCATCTTAAAAGAGGAATACATAAGGTGAATGATTCATTTTGGTGAGCAAAATAAAATCCCCCCTCCAGTATGCACAATTTAGACATACCTCTTAAGACTGTGCGTGCTTAAGAACATACCATCACTGATGTTATAATATTAAAACTTCTAAATTGTACTATTTTTAATAATTGCAACTTGAAACTATTTTTGTTGAATATATTTATACTACTGACCTCAGTTACATGTGTCTATTGATTCGTGTACATTTAATGGTTATTTCCTTTTCCGTTTCTGTTTTTACTTATTATCCTTCCACATCATTTAGCTTTGGCTCTGGCCTAACAATTTTTCTATTTTGCAATTGAGTTTAAAGGGAAATGTTATTAAATCAGGGAATTCCATAAATATTGCTTAAAAGTTATAAATAGGCTGTCTTCGGTATTTGTCAACATAGAGTTCTTTCAATTAAAATATTTCCTGGCTACCACAGCGTGGAAGCTGCGGAAATTGGCTCCACATCCAGCTGGCTGATTCAGTAAGAAATCAGCTGGCCTCAATTTAGATTTCTTTTCTTTTAAAGCAGTGCCAAATTGAGGATTAGTACATTGTGGAGAGGGAGGCGGGCAGCTCCACCCCTGATCAGCCATTCTTCATTCTCTAGAATGGGCTTGCCATCCCAGCCCCAGCTGTGCACTGAATTAATCTACACAGGGAGCTTCTCTATCTACATGGTTTTCAACCTGCTCATCAAGGTCCTACACCACTTCTGACAAAAGTGAAATGTGGCTCTGCTGACACTGGGTTTGGAGCCTTTGCTCAGGCCTTCAATGGAATACCCCACCTCCCCCAACACACTCACACAGTTTTAATCTCATCTGTGTATTATGAAGACAATCAACAGTTAACACCACATCTTAGGAAAACTGAATAAGAGAATAACAGACAAGAACAATCCTTCAGAAACAAGTTCATCAGGGAATGAGCCTGATTTTACTCCTCCAGAAGTTGTTCTTTCATACTAAGTGTGTAAGAATCGTTTAGTTTGCAACCACGCTGAGGAGACACTCTTTTCATTGCCACATGCAAATGTTTATGTTATTACCCCATTACCCTCTTCTTATGGTAGCTTCTATTCACATCACCCAGGCCAAGTCTAGCAAGATCACATTTTCATTTCAAATGCCTGCTTTGAAGCTTGTCAAAGCCTTGGGTCAATCAAGGGACTTTACAAACTAATCTCGTATTTCTATCACTAAGAAAATATACTCCATGCATATAGTTTTATTGTGCATTATTGTTACTATAACCAGTGGCCTTTTGTAAAACATCTCAGTCCTTGAGTTTGAAGTATTATTGATGATAATGCTTAAGAAAATTGTTTGGAGATGTGATCTCACTCAAACCAAGTGAGCCAACGAACCATAACTGTTTAGATTTAGTCTTGGTTTATATAATCATCTATCTGTAGACTATAAAAGTAATTGACTGACTGTATTTTCATAAATATTTGCAAAAGACTTTATATTTAAAATTGATTAAAAGATTTTTGAAAGAAAGAAAAATACAAAAAAGAATTTAGCAGAGTAATTTTAGCAGAAAATTATTTCAGATCATTTTCCTGATAGTTTAGGATTTATTTTATAATTTGGATAAGTGGACAGAAAATGTATAGCTAGAGGAGCTCTTAATTAGTCATCCTCTGAGGACCACAGCAGTCATATTACTGGAATTAACATTCTGACAGAAAACAACATTCATATTAAAAAGATAGAGATATTAATAGTGAAAACATTGATAAATATTTTTCAGGCTCTGGTAAGCTGTATTCATTATTGCCTATGAATACATTTCATACATTTCCTTAATTTAATTTAACAATCACTGGTTCTCTAACATGTTTCAGGTTTAAGATCAAATACTACTGCTTTTTACCAGCAAAGCTAAGCCACTGAAAGTTAATTTTCAGGTTTTTCCATGCGATTTCCATAAGTTTGTTATAGTAGGCCACAAAGTTATCAAACATTCATTTATGAAAAATATATCTGAAGTGGTTGAAAAAACAAGAGATGTACCTGAAAACATCAGGTTGTGTGGATTGAAATAAAATAAAAACTACATAAAGAAATGAAATGTACTGTTTTGGTCATGTTGTTTCTGCTTATCATTCCTGGCTGAAATGGAAACTTCAAATAAAAAACTTCAAAGAATTGACTTGTAGATGTGAATGTTAACTCAGTTTTTACAAAAGCATATTTGCCTCCCCTATTGTCAGAGGTGAATTTTAAAATCTGTATTACATTGGTGTGTTTGAAGAGAAACAAAAATCATAACAAGAGGAAAATAAATGTATCTATGGATCAAAAAAGCAATTTAGATTGTAATTGCTTCTGTAGAGATGAAATAGTTTCAGGTGCCAAACTAGAAGTAGGAAAGAATCATTTGGATCCTTTGCCACTTGTTTTGTATGGGATCCTGTAGGAAAACAAAGGGACTGCCTTTCATTTTGGCCACAGTGCCAGAAAATATACAAGGAATGAGGAGAAAAACAGGGTGACATCAACGGTCATAAAAATGTGACCTTCGTCTTGATAGAATAAAACAAATAAAAAGTTTCCACAGCACCTGGTGTTTAAACATTAAAGGAAGTTGTAAGGACAAGCTACTCTTTACAATGGGCCTAAGAATTATTGTGTTTTTGAATATTCCTGAGAGTCACACTTTTGAGTCATTGAACATTTAGTATGCTACTTCAGAGAAAGACAAAATCCTCAAAGGCTGGACTGAACATGAGATGTTTTTTTGCCACTTTAGGTAAAAGGACTGTGAACTGTATTGGAGAACAATCTTCTTTCATTGCTAACAGTTCTTCAGCCCTCACCAAGGAATGGTGCTCAGTAAACTAGTTGGCATCTCTCTGTCTAGAATTTAAACCCCCCTGAGATTAAAAGCCTGGAGACCTTGGGCTGGTTTAACCTTAAAGAACGAAATGTTAGTCATTGCTACTGTGAACTTGGGAACCGTGAAGCTGTCCTGATTTTAGTACTTTCCAAACCCGTTTCCTCAGCTTTCCCTTCACTCATGCTCATAGCTTTCCCCAAAATTTTATATTTGCTTAAGTTACTCACAGTTAACTTCTAAAACCAAAGAAGCAGAAGTGACATGCAGAGGTTAACATTGTATGAATTGATGAAATCACAGTGACACTTTTAATAAATCAAAGATGAAATCAAATGTGTTTATTCTATTTACATTTAGTGCTCCCTCACCAAATTTAAATAATAATAATGAAATTAAAAAGCCAGTGTGCCTTTTTTCTGCGATACTATGTTGGATTGACATTTACTAACTATGCCCTCCTGACTTCTCAGATAGACAGGGTTCTGCTGGAGAAATCAGAAATTGGTGGCTTTTTGAGGAAAGTTGTCTTCATCTGGACACAGACTAGCCTTTAAAGATTTTTGTCTTTATTAGAAGTAGATTTCATTATAATCATTTCTTTGCACTATATTTGAAATGCAAGCAAATAAAAATATTTGCTGGGTCTTACTTAAGGAGAAAAAAGATATGAAACATACAAATACACATGTACACACATATTTGCATACAATTTTTAAATAAAATTGTATAAATTTATCCATTGGGAAGAATCTATTGGTTATTTACAAAATAACCATTCACTTTTTAGGGAGTGAGTAAAGAGCAACATCCCCACTAGAAAATTTTCATTTGATACCTGTCATTACAGATAGAGGTAGCCATGTGATTAATTTCTGGTTTATATGATGTTGGTTGAGGTTTTAATTGGGCTTCCAAGATCATTCTTTATAAAGGTATCTGACTCAATTGGCAAGTAGTTTTAGCCCATCTATTTCTTCTTTGCTTTTAATTATTCTTTTTGCTTGGAATGTGGATATAATTGCTGGGCCTCAGCAGCCATCTTCTAAACCCAGATGAAGTATGAAAGCCACTCTTCAAGCATGATGGAGAGAAAAGACTGGAGGAACTTAGAAGATTCATGAGGTTCAGCTAGAAGAGTCCCCATACAAGTCCTGGACTGTCTATCTCTGTCCCCCTTTTTTTTTTTTTTTTTTTAAAGAGAGGGAAGGGAAAAAAACTTTATCTTGTTAAATCCACTATTTTTCAGATTTTATCTTTGAAGCTGAATCCAATTTCTGAGAGATACAGCCACCAACATGTTTAACTTATATTTAATATTTTATAACTTAATTAGCCCTTATACATCTTTTGATAGCAGAATTAAAATTTTGTTTTTAGTAGCAATAGCTCTGGAGTTCTAGTTAAGTGGTTGGATTTCATATCAGACACCATCAGTTCACATCCTATCCTATCTCTTACACTGAGTAATTTGCAACATTACACAACTTTTAAAATATTTCTAATCTCAGTTTCTTCTTCTATAAGTTAGAAAAAAGCATTATAATACCTATAGAAGAGGATAGTTTTGAGCATGAAAAGTGCTTTGCACAGTGTTTGACACATTGCAAGTACTCAATAGATGATAGTTATAAAAAATAATATAAATTTATATGGTACCTCTGTTCCTCAACCAGCAGGAAATTAATCTTCAGCTTTTCTGAACAGGGTGCTAGATTGTAATTACTTAAATGTGTTTTGTGATGTAGTGGTTATTAAACAATATTTATAACATTTTAGACATAAATAACAAATGACTCATCAGCAAAAAAATAAATAAAAAATTATATTATAATCCAGATTTTGGCCTTTATAATATATGGATTTTAAGTAAGAGAGAATATATAAATATAAATATATATATACACACACACACATAATTCCTCAAAAGCATAAAAATGGAGAATAATGTCTTTTTTAAACTTTAATTGACCTATCTTTTCCATCTTTCAATATTATATTTATCCACAAAAATAAAGAGTTAAGACCAGTTGCAAATTTAGCAATAAAAAATTACTATTTAGCTCTAAGAATAAAAAGTATTTCCATGATATATATGTATAAATGTTATTTTTTCTCTGACATGTATTTCTACTTCAGCTCTTTTCTTAAAAACAAAACAAAACAAAAATTATTAATATACATACCCAGACACATATCTCAGTGGCAAATAAGATTTTAAAAAACCTTTCAAGCTTTTTTTTAAACTTCATTGTTTACTTTCAGATCTTTCTGTCCCTTGCTTTGATGGGTTCAATAATATCTTTTCATTTGGATATTATGATGGTTTTCACAACCATCAGAGACATAAATTAACATGTCATTGTGATAAGGTCTTAACAAAACAGTATTCCTAACAGGATTTCTCACAGATATAGGACTATGATTTATGCATTATTTTTCTGAGCACCTAACTATGATTTATATATGATTAATAATTAATTGATCTCTATTACTAGAGAGGCAAAATATTGTTAGTTGTTTGAATAGAAAAAATACTTTTTTTCTTTCTTTATTATATCTGCAACTATTTAGAGCTTTCATTTCAATAATGCTTCTCAGCCATCTGGCCTCAGACTCAAGGTGGCTAGAAAAATCAATTGTCTAAAATTCTCTAGTTCCAAGTGCCATGTTTTTTCTTTTCCTCTGGGACTTTGTAAGATAGGTTTACCATTAAGAGGGCTGATAGTAAAAGAAAATCCCTGCCCCTTTTTACACATTCATCTACAGAAGTAAGAAATGATCACCATTAGAGGATCACTCTGCCATTTATTCATGTGGGAACCTTCCAAAGGTGAAAGTGTTCCAACAGCATTTAAAGTAACAAAAATATAGGCTGGTATAGAAAAAGAAATAAAAATTCTACTTTGGGAGAGGTAAAAAAATAAAAAAGAGAGAGAGAATTTAGTGCACAATAGTAGTGTGAGATATGTTTATTTAAATAGCTTATTATATTTGCATTTTGATGACTCTTATTTTCATACTCTGCTTTCCTAACACTTTTCTACAAATAAGAAAGTGTGTTTTTCAGCACCTCTACACTAATGATTCCTCACTCAGCAAGGCTTGCACTTATTAAAGCTTTTTATTGCCACTTTGCTTAAAGAGGTGTTTGAATTCTAGCAGGTAGGCAAATCCAGAGGGGAACTTTATTTGAAACTATTCATAATTGAATACAAGAAGAAAAAACAAAATTATTGCCATGGACTACATTTTTTGTTTGTTTGTTTTTTTCTGGTCTCTGCAGATACATTAAGTTTCTGCACTTTGACTTAAGAATCTGAAATAAATCTCTTGGATTCAAGTATCTAACAATGTTAGAATTTTCTTATTCATCATTGTGTGACTATAAAAATTAAATTGGTATTAGGATATGACCTACTAAAATATAATAACATAGACTTATTATTTTTTTCTTCTCAATAAGAAATTATTCTGAAGAAATTGCATGGTGCTAATACAAATCAATGTTGTTTTTTCCAACAAATGATTCCAACCATTTTCAAAGATGAGTCATGAGTTTTCAAATCCTTAAAATTATCTAGATGATAGAAATCTTGAGCCTCAAAACTCCTTTTATGGCATGGCTTTCTTAGTTATCAGCATTCAACCAATATTTCTTACACAATTATTTTAAAATATAAAACAGGCCAGTACCCTAAAATAAATGAAGCATGGCTGAAACTTTGAAGAACCATAGCTACCTCTACATTGAACAAAAAGTGGTAGGCTTACATTTTTAGAAAAAGGAAGTGCACAAAGAGAGTTTTTAATTTGAGAGGATACGAAGAAAGTCTCTACCAGGAACATGTTCAAGATGAGTAGGTAATGCAGAAAAGGTATTCAGTTCAGAAACTTACAGAAAGAGAAGGCTCAAATTCCATTTTTTAAAAGGGAATCATGAATTGTCCTTCCCATCAATAAGAGAAGTTACTAGTTAGGTAATGATAAGGCACAAGAAGAAAATGAGGGAATTTGGGCAACAGATGGTAAGTTTTCCTGTTACTGCTGCAAGTTCTTGATTTTTTTGTTCATTTGTTTGTCTGATTTTGTATCTTAGTCAGTGCACATTACACTTAAGATCAACTCAGGGAGAGGTTCTACTTCTCCTTATGTTTTGTAAGCAGGCAAAGGGATATTTTCCATACATCTGCTTCTTATATTGTATCAAATATAAGAATTCAAGGAAGCTATTACTTCAGGAGGTTCTAATGCCTACAATTTTGGAGTGATAGTTGAAGTTATATTTAGTCATTGGCTAAATATCTAAAGTCCATACAGGATTTTAAATATCAATCTCTTACACAGAAAGTTGTTAAAATATACAAAATGCATATGTAATTAGCAAGTAAGGACATGTTAATACGTACCAACTCTCTTTTCTGAAATGAAACATCATCTAGGTGCTTTGGATCTTTGAATAAAGAAATATATAGAATTTTGCTATTTGAGTCCTACTAGGCAATTTGGGAAATCAGGTTTGTTTTTACCTACAGAGCAAAATACATTTGCCGCTTTTGCTTCCACACTGCTTTCCCAGCACTTCAATCCCAAATAGATGATTTACATATAACAAACAGAAAATGACTAACAGATAGTCTTTTTTCCCCCATTATTCCACAAGGAGAACTTTATATCCCATCTCTACCCACCTCCCCGCTGTCCTTTTGTCTTAAATCTGACTATTTCCTCAGGCAACAAGTGGTGAGCCTTATAACTATTTCTCTAATTCTAAGCTTCACTTGCTACTGTAACTTTCTTAGTGCTCTCTTCTAAACATTATTCCCAATATCTTAGGTCTCTGGCAACTCCTGGAAGATGCTATTCTGAATTCTAGTTCTCTTATTTAGCGGTAAATATTTGCTCTCTACTGCCTTTGGTAAACATTCTCAATTGCTCCATCCTCCTGTAGACTCATTAAGGTGCTTTTTAAATGCTAACACCAACATAAATCCTTTCTTCTCAATTCAGAAAGTAAGACCGCATTCTCTACATTTTATTTAGATCTTTGTTTCTTTGCAGAAACTTACTGTATGTAGCATTGAATTATTTGTACACATGTAGGCTCCTTAATAATAGAAGTAATGCTTCTTTAAACGTGTATTCTCAACACTTCAGCACAATGTCAAGCACTTAATAGATGCCCAATAATTTTTTGCTGATTCAGTTGAAGGTAGAAAAGAGGGGAGGAAGAAAGGAAGGAAGGAAGGACAGAAAAAAAGAAGAAAAGGCAAAGAAGGAAGTAATGAAGAAAAGAAGACAAGGCAGGAATTACTATCAAAATTTGTTTTTAGAGAGTAGTGTAAAAAAAAAAATTAGTAAACAGAAACTTAATTAAAAATGAAGTAGGGAGGCCAGAAATGGGGGTTCTCATGCCCAATGTAATAGTATAGCACAACAGAAAGAACTTTTTTGGTTATAATAGCCCTCCCAATTTCCTCTTCCCTTTGGTAAAAGAGTGTCCTCTCCTTTGCTTTAGTGGACTTGAACATGGCAGCCTGCCACAACAGCACGTTCTGGGTTGCAGTATGTTGTTCCTCAATAAACCCATTTAACTGCGGAAATATCTGACTGACTTTTTGTGTAAGGTCAATATATTTGATGACTTGTCCTGGGATCAAGAGAAGACCCCCATTACCTATGAGTCTGTTGAGCAAAGAGGTGCAGCATCTACAGAGCCCACTGAGCTCACTGCTTCTCACAGAGCCTAGAGTTCAAGGGTAAGTTTTCTCTAGGACCTGAGCTTCCTGTTTCTGTGTTTTGAAGCTCTGCAGGTTCTACTTGGGGTCTATTTAAAGGCTTTGTCATTTCCTGTTAAAGGTCTTATTTGTCTATAATTACTCCTTTGACTAACTGTCCCACTCAGCCTCTGGCCTGACTCCTTCCAAATCAAATTGTTCCCACTGGACCCAGCTAGTATTTGGCCTGTAGGCAGTTTGTGCTTTTGCTCCAAAGAAATATCTCTAAAAAAGAGATGCTAGTTGCGTAAGTACTTTGAGGGTGCCCCCTCCTTCAGGGACATTGGTCAATTTTATGTTTAAAAACCATAATTCTCTCCTCCCTCCACATTTTTAACCAAATGGACTGGTTTAAATGAAAATAATTGAGAATACCTATGGTCATTATGGAGCTTTCAAAATCTCCAAACATACTTTTTTAAAAACCAAATTGGATATACATTAGCTCTGAAATTGGCAAATTTGAATGAAACGCTATTTCAATTGGTATTTTGAGGCTTCCAAACATTACCCAGAGTCTAAAATTGCCTCTGAGCACAATAAAAATGTAAGATTAACTGAGGTAAACAAACAATTCAAAAAGGACAAACTAGCTTCCAAAACCTCATATTTCTCTCCTCTGGTGCCATCTTGTTCCTCTCCCCTGACTCCTGCGTTTCAGGCTCCACCTTTGACCCCATCTTCCTCCTCCTCCGAACCTACCAGTACCTGTCCTTTTAAAGTTAAGTCTTCTGAGGACTCTAACAAACCCCAAGTTTCTTATGCTCCCTGGACTAAGGCCACATTCCAATTCATAGTTAAAAGAATTTTATGAAGTAATTGAGGACTCCCATAGGTTTTATGAAGAATTTAGCATAGTTGTTCACACTTATCAACCTGGTTTCTCAAATTTATATTAATTAGTTTACATGCTTTTTGGTGAGGGCTGAGCCAAACGTAGGATGAAGCTTGCCCAGCAAGCATATCCTGAAAGGAACTTAGGAAAACAAAACTCCAACTTTCGGCAAAAACACTTACTAGAGACCTCCACTGAGCAATTCAGTAGACTTTTCTAGGCTTGTTAATTAACATATAATTCAGTCTTTTTCACAAAAGTCTAATGAAACCATGCATGATTATTATAACTGACTTTAGATTGTTTTCAAAGAAAATTGTGATCTTCCTTTAGATGTCGATTCCATTCAGGTAACTTTTAACTTTATGTATATTAATGGGCTGAAAGTTAAAAGAACCAGAATGGAGTGGAAAACTATGTCCAATCTAGATTTGGTTGATTTGGCAAATCAGCTAGTTTGTACCTTAAGTGAGTCATCTAGAAGTAAGACCACTAAATTTTTTTATTTTTCAACTCCAGTAAATGAAGGTCACTCTGCAAAACCAAAAGCATCCTAGTTTCTGCTACTATAGCAAAGAACCAGGACATTGGAAAAGAGACTCTCACCAGTGTAAGCACTTCAGCTGCCTCCAGCCTTCTAACGAACCTTTTCCATAACCTCCTAATTCCCAAAAATGGGGCTCCAAGGAATTAGAGCAGCTTTCCCCTAGCCTCTCTCTTAATTGGCTTGGAGAAACCATTCCAGACTGGAAATGAATCTCTCTCTGTTTTTATTGACCCCAGAGCCACACTCTTGGTGCTCAAACCACTGCTGTAAAGCAGCTCCTGCCTCAGAGTACTAAAACACTTCAAATAGTGGGGATCACTAATAGACCTCAAAAGGTTCCTGACTATAACCCCATCCTCTGTTGTTTAGACCTTTGAGAGGTACTCACCCTTTTCTCTTTAGTTCCTCTGCTCTTATTCATTTATTAGGCCAAGACTTCTTTAAAAAGTACCTCGGCAAATTTTCTTTCTCATAAAAGGGGGAAATAATTCTAGAATTTGATAGTGGCTGTCAAAGTAGCCAATTAGGTGAATTGAATGGCTCTTTGACATCTTTTATTTGCTCCATTTCTGATAACACTATAGCTGAATCTAGAAGCACTGATCATTTGTCCCTATTGGATCAGCTGCCATTCTCTTTATGGGCAAAATCTTCAATTGATTTTGGCAGAATCTACAGTGTACCTTCTATCAAGATTCAGATAGATTCTTCAAAACCTCTTCCCAGAATCAATCAATATCATATAAGTAAAGAGGCCTTTCAAGGTATAAAGCCCAACGATAGGCCTCAGAAATTTAAAAAAAATTAGATTAGAAATCCAATGATATTTGGTTTGATAAAAAGAGAAAGCTCCGTTTGGGACCAAAAAACTACACAATCTTACCAGAGACTAAAATTCCCACTCCTAACTACTGTACATGTGTTAAACCTTTGGTTCACTGACAAAATAAGAGCATTCATGAATCAATATTGTTGGGGGAAATGCTAATAAGGCCACAAAAAAGTGCCTACCTCATTCGTCCAAAGTACAACACAGGAAAGCTGTTTGCACTGCTCCTAGATGTTTTAAAAGTGCCTAATGGACTACTTAAAGTCTGACAAATGGATTTCAAATTGCTTCTCCCATCTCATGGATATAAATATATTGTAGTCAAGAACTGTAGGTTTTTTCACTGGATTGAAGCTTTCCCTTATAGACAGGCAACTACCTCTTCTGTGACTAAAGTCCTTTAGAAAAGATTATCTCTTCCAGGGGGACTGCTCTCACATTCCATAGCAATAGAAAACTGATTTTATCAGTCAGATGCTTTGACAAGTCTGTGCTGTTAGGTCAGTATTATAATACTTTCTTTGCACTGCCCTCAGTCCTCACATTTAGTGGAACACACTTATGGGATTATTAAGACTCAACTGACAAAATTTATAGAAACCCACCAAATACCCTAGCCAAAAGCACTGCCACTAGAACTTTTAAATCTCAGATCCACTCCTTTTTTGAATTCATAAACCCTCACCCTTTGAGATAAATATAAGATATCCATGCGCTTAGCTCTTACTTCTTTCAATCCATACTTTATTAAAAAAAAAAAAAGAGAGAGAGAGACATATCTCCATATTGCAAAAGTCTAATTGCTTCTATTAAAAATAACCATGCTTTGCAACCTAGAGATTTTATCTACTGGAAAAGATGTCTCCAGAAAGACTACCTTCAAACTTGCTGAAAAATCCCCTAGCAGGACCTGCTAACCAGCCCTTTTGCTTCAAAACTCCCGCAAATAGACTCTTGGATTCATGTGACACATCTAAAAATGTACTTAACTCTCACTGGATGTGCACACCAACTGATGACCTGAAATTAAAGATTTCTCACAACAGTCTCATTAGTTGACATCTGATGAGACAGTTTTCCCAAGATGTATGGATCAGGATATCTTGGGGAAAATGTATATTTTTTCCTCACTGTTTTTTCTTCCTTCTCTTTCATGGAAAAACAATGTCCTTTTCCACATTTTCCAATCCTTTGCAAAAGGGAGACACTTCTTCTTTTGATTATGGCTTTTCAGAAAAAGTCTCATCATGATCCCATGACAAGTCAATCTTTTCATTTGCTTTTTCTGAAGAGTCAAAAGGCCTAAAATTCATAGAAATCTGTCTTTCATCTAGACCATTAATTGACTCTCTACTCTTATCTAAAATGCCATAGTCTCTGAATTTGCAACCAAAGCTTTTATTGTTGATAAGATATTTTGTTCCTAACAATCTCATTTGAATTAATAAAATTACTTCATGTTTTATTTCTGTATTATCAATTATTTATTTTTTTCTATCCTAAGGGTGCCTTTGCCATATTCTTTATTCTAAGATACAGTGCCTGAAAGATCTTCTTTCTATCCCTCTTTCTTTCTCAACTGTGACCACAATTGGTTTCTAAATCTGTGCACTTCTGCTATGATGTGGGACATGACACCCAGGAAAGATCTCCCTGTCATTGAGGGACAAAAGTCACTGAAACTAGAAAACACTTGACTCTAGAAACTAGAAACTAGAAAACACTTGGTCAACGATGCTTTTAGAGAAAGATCTTGATAAAAAGGGGAAAATGTAAAAAAATTAGTAAACAGAGATTATCTAAAATTAAGTAGGGGGCCTGAAGGGGGAGTTTCATGTCTTTGTCAATTGAGAAGTACAACAGGTAGAACCCTGTTTGTAACAGCCCATCTAACTTCATCTTCCTCTCTATAAAACAGGTCCATCTTCTCTGTGTAGCAGACTTGCTCATGGCCCACGCTGCTTGCATGTTCTGGATTGTAATTTGTTCTTGTTTCCCAATAAACACATTTTGTTGGAGAAATATCTGGTTGATTTTTTTAAGGTCAATAGGTATTTTCTGTTTTTCCACAATACCCTGTATTCAATATATTCTTAATAAACTTATATTTAATCTAGAAAACTTAAGAGATAACATACATAAAATATATTTTATAATAATATTATCAAAAAAATCAAATGTCTTCTATGCATTTTATTCCATGGAATTCACCTAAGTTTTCTAAAGCTGAGTTAATTTTTCACATCAAAGATGGGAATAAATGCTGACATATCAATTTTAGATTATTTTATTTTCTATTTTAACATTGGAAATTAAAATATCAGAAAATAATTTTTTCTTTCATAAAAGAAAAAAAAACTGTTGAGAAGTCGGTGGGCACTATTCCTATTGTGATTAGTAAGAGGCATTTAGTCCTATCATTTGACTTCCAGTTTAAAGATGTTTCTGGGAACAGAATTGTTATTTTTGTAGAGTGAAGCTACAGATTCAATTCATGAACTAGTGTTCTTTCCACACTATTACACTAGACATGCCTGTTATTCCCTGGAAGGCTTGTCACTCTTCTGACTATTTAGAAACACTTTGAGGTCAAAGAAGGGGGTTGCATTTTGATGATTTGTTTTGCCTCCTGTGGCTTCCTCTTCACTTTTAAAATATATTCTGTCCAACAATGCCATCATCAAAAGGGCCATTTTCATGATGACAATAAGAATAAAATGTCTGACAATATACTTATTAAATTCAACATATTTATAAAGACAATAATTATAACTTTGACATTAATTGCAGCCCATTGGTGGTTTTTCATTCTGCCCTTGCCAATAGGCCCTTGCCAATCCAGGCTTCAATTTCTTTTGCATTAACTCTGCCTCGAATATAATGATTACCATTTAACTCGGTGGTTACATAATCCTAGTGAAATTTTAATGTGGACATCTTGCATTAACTTTCTTTCCTTTAACAACAACAAAAAAAGAAAAGGTGGCCCCTAAATAAATGAAACTCAATTTCACGGCACATTATCTCTCTCAATTCTTTCCTCACAGCTTTCATTTTCATTAAAATCACAGACAACCATAAATTAATAATTACTTCAGGTTGACTAAATGCAGGCCATACTATTTAGCTCTTGCTTTCCTATCGTGGCCCTTCTTGTTCATGCTGGAAAAATGTTAATTTAGATAATGTGACTTGCCCCTTGTCTTATAATTCTGTTTTGCAGTTTCACTGATCTATAATGGTCTGTTCTTATTAGATAGTATTAACTTTATCTTTTGTTCAATCAAGCTTTACACTTTGCTTGGTGGATAACAACTGTAAACTCTCAGCTGAAATGTGTCATTATCTGCATTTCTATTATATTTCAGTTCTTCTCAGAATGGTTTCTTTCTGTGTTTACTAACTTATTTGTGATTCCATGCATTCAGAGATGTATTGTCCATTAGCTTAAAGTGTGTGTTAGAGACACTTAAAAGGAGAATTGAAACATACACATAAAACCTAACCTTTCATAATTATGAGAATTTCAAACAAGCTATATTATTTTATATTTCAAAAGATTTAGGCAATATTTGTTTCGCTTAAAGAAGCAGTAACTAAGAATTCAGTCCAACAGCTTCTCTTGTTTCTCTGATATTTGAAAACTCTGATTAGCCTTAAAACAAGTTATTATATTGTTTACTTAAAACTCTACTTCCTTAGACAGCTTTTTAAGATATGCATCTATTTTTATAGAGGTTCCAGAGGGAAAGCAGTTACACAATTGTACATTAGTACACTGAGAACAATAAAATACAGGATCTGGCAGCTGAAATGGAAGTTAACAGTTTAGTCTCTGGCAATATTATTTTCGAGAATGCTTTCACTTTCTTAAGTTTGAGTAAAGCTAGTGGTTGATTTGAATTAAACAGACTTTGTTCAAGACTGTAGAACACATGCCATAGTGAATAGTGGTTTTAGTTAAGTTAAATAAGATGAATAAGTTTAACAAATTTAAGTTAGACTACAGAAAAACAAAAGCTTTGGTTAAAAATATATTCATATTTTCAACTTTGTTTCAACTTTTGGAAAATTGGGTAATTGTTTGTAGATGTGATGGAAAGATCTTACCTTTAGTCCAAAGTGTAAATCACTTAACATCATCCAACACAATGGTGCTCTCAATGATATCTTTAAATAAACATTCTCACTTTCTACACTATGGCAAAAACATTCATCATTAAAATATTTCCTCTCTACTTTAGATTACTAAAACTCAAGTTGTTGTTTCTGATGTCTAAATTAAAAACCACATGCTGTATAAATGGAAGACATTATTTCTGCTCAGTTACTGACACATACAATTTTAAAAACAAAGTAAATTATTTTTTTGAAGAAATGTGCCATCATAATTGATTTGTTGGCTAAACTCATTCAATAAGTATATTTTGGCTCCATTCCATTATGGCAATTTTTAAAATAATAGCCAGGGTTGACTTTCTTTAGTGTTAATTCACATATGTAATTGCCACCAAATTATCTAATTTGTGCTGATGTTATTAAGTTATAGAGACATGTGATATTTTCATTATTTGATTTTCCAATGAATACTTTCCTTAACTAATAACAAATCATATAAGCCATCTTAACTAATGATTATCTCCTGAAAATTTCCAGGTGCACAGTTGCTCTGAACCCCACAATCTAAAGAGTCCCAGAGGAGGCATTTGAAATGACTCGAACAATACAATAGTATGAAATTGATCTGGGAATCTCATTTCCCTCTTTGTACCCAAGCTCACCTCTGCTTGCTATAAATATTATGATATTATTCAGCACACATTAAGATCACTCAGTGCTTTAGCTAAAACATTACTTGCCTAATAATACAAATTAATTTTATAAGCATTGTACTTTTAACTCCTGTATTCTGAAATGTATTTGTATAGTGGATACAATAAAAGAATCTAAATGTATTTATGACATGTTAATTATTATTTTTTTATATATTTTGATTTAAAAATGAATATATTAGAGTTTAATCATTAAAGGCAACTAGATTAAGAAAATGATGTATTGGAATATTAACAGATAATTTCTTTTTAGTCTTTACACTTACATTTTAAATAAGCCCCTTCCCCAATGCAGAAATATCATATTTTGATCATTTCTTTTTAAGTCTATTTTATAGTCACATATATTTTTATTCTGTAATATATGACATTAATGTAAATCTTAAAAAAGAATCAAGAGACATATGTTGCTTAAAGGGTTCAGTCATTAATTGCTTATGTGAAGGTAAATGAATGGACTTTGCTGTCCAGTAGACTTTATATTCCTGACCCATCATGTAACCTTTCTTGATGTTTTGACAAGGTACTTAAATTCATTGAACCTCAGCCATTCTTTTAGTAAAATGAGAGTACACTCACCTTACGTAATGATTTTGAGGATTAAAGTAAGACCTCTGAATATTACTTGTTAGTCCCTTTAGTTTACCTTTCAAAATAAACAGTTACATGGAATTTGTTTTCATTAAGTTTAAATAGTTGATTATTTAGAAAGTAGCTTATATTTTTTAATGATATTGGCAGGCTACTTGTACTTTTCCTCAAGATCACCCTAAGAGAGAAAACATAGATTTGCAAGAAGTACAGCTTCATGCCAGTTAGCCGTGGCCAACGCTGATGTTAAGTGGCTCGTGTTGATGAAAAGAAACAAGGGTTTAAAGACAAGAGGTGGTTTAGAAAAGTATTTTTTTCTTGAAATCAAATAGTGAGAAGATCTGAACTGGTCTTCAAGTAAGAGAGACCAACTCTCTCTGAGATTGCCATTGGAACTCCGATGTCTATGTCTGAGCTGAGAACCATAATCAAAAGTCCCTAGATCCAAAGGCATATTTCCATTAGAGCCACTAGTTTGGAATAGAGCATAGAAATCTAGGCATGGAGGATGGGTAGCTCATTAAACACAGCTGAAAAACTTATTTTCAGGATACTCTCAACCATCGATTGAGATTGGTTTAAGAGATTGAAGTCTTCCTTCTACCCCAAATCCCACAAAATAATGAAACATACATTAAAAAAGAGTACATTAAATAATTACATTACATTTATGTAATGTAATTTAATTACATTAAATTCATACTGATTCTAAAAATTTAGTCAATAAATATTGATAAATTATGAAGGTTAAAAAAATATGAGTTACAAATATATAGAAAAACAGGACTGAAGAATGCTTGAGCACTAAACAAATGCAGGCTGAAATATGACAAAAGTAGAAACATTGAAGGAAGACTAGGTCCTGAGTCAATCAGTGATGTCACTGGTTTTTGGAGGTGAGAAATCTGGGAGCATCTAGGTGAGCCAGACTCTCCTTTTTTTTCATGGTTATCCTCAGCATTAAAACAGTGAGATTTATAAGCAAACTATACCAGTGGATCCAGCAATTAGAAAAAAATGGTGGGGCCATGACTTTGGTAACCACTAATCTTCAGAAAAGATAATACATGAATTTATATTAGAGACTTTAGCCCATATTAAGAATCTTCAAAATTTCAGGAAAATCAACCAATGATAAAAATAGTTGAATACCAAAAACTTATGTGACAGACACTATGCTATGTATTTTATATTTAATCTCTATAATAATTCATAATAAATATTGGTACTTCCTCTTTATTCTATTTTAATTGGTGAGAATTTTCTTGCTTGAAAGACTAAATAATAACTTTCAGGTCATATAGCTAAGAAATAGAAGAACTAAGTAGCATTTGATCCTAAAGAATCTGACCCTACAGTGGCTTTTAGCAGCCATCTTGATGGTATACAAGAATTCTGGAGTAGCTCAGAATAATTCTGAAAGACAAAAAGATGGAGATCACGATAGACCATTTACTTTAACATTTATCACAAAAATGTTCCAAAAGAACTCTTACCTTTTGATCCAGCAATCACACTCCTTGGTTTTTACCCAAAGGAGTTGAAAACATATGTCCACACAGCAATCTGCACACAGATGTTTACAGTGACTTTACTCATAACTGTCTAAACTTGGAAGCAACCAAGAAGTTCTTTAATATATAAATGAATAAACTGTGGTACATCTAGACAATGGAATAAGACTCAATGCTAAAATGAAATGAGCTATCAAGCTCTGAAAGACATGGAGTAACCTTAAATACATATTATTAAGTGAAAAAAAATCCAGTCAGAAAAGTCTAAATACTATATGTTTCTAAGTATATGATATTCTGGAAAAGGCAAAATTATAGAGATAATGAAAAGAACAGTGGTTGCTAGGGGTTGGGGAAGAGAATTGAATAGGTGAAACACAGAAGATTTTTAAAGCAATGAAAAAAACACTCTGTATGATACTATAATTGTGAATATATGTCATTATATATTTGTGCAGACCCATTGAATGGATGACACAAAGAGAGAAACCTAAAATAAACCATAAACTTGGGGTGATTGTGATGTGTCAATGTAGGTACATCAATTGTAACGTATGTACCACTCTAGTAGGGGGTGCTGAAAATGGGAATAGCTATGCATGTGTGAGGGCAGAAGCTGTATGGAAATCTCTGTACCTTCTGCTCAATTTTGCAATGAAAAAACTGCTCTAAAAATATTTTTGTAAAAATTAAATAGAAAATTAAAACCTCCAAGAGAATAAAAGATAGAGTAGAAATAATGAAGAAAATAATAGAAGAAAACTGTTGAGAGCTAAAAATATGTCATTAGATTGAAGGATGCACTAAATACTATACAGGATTAATAGGAAAGGCACACAACTAGATGAATCATGACATTCCAGCATCACGTGAAAAACAACAATAAAACATCCTAATAGCTTATAAAGTAAAAAATGGCTGCTTTTCTAAATTTCTGGATTCTAAAAAATTATTTAACAAATTTGTAAGAAACCATATTTTAAAACCTGTTTTATTAATTATTTAAATTGCCATTTATATGTCAAAACAATAAAACAGCAAATTAAAAATATTTTAGTTGAAAAAATACTCAAGGATAATACTCCATACAATATTCTATTTAAACATTATTATAATTCTGTCAATAACTCTCCTGATAATATTAACATGAATGGTGTTTGAGTGTTGAAAATTTTGAAGAGGAGGTTAATAGCAAAGTTTTCGTCTTATTTAGAAGAAAGATGTAGGTACTCATTATTTATAGATGGATCAAAAAATAATTGTGTGTTAAATGATTAAAGATACTGACAAGGAGAATACAAATATGATATATATATCCCCTCAATATGATATATATCTCCCCTCAACAACAACAAAAAACTGAGTTAATGCCTTTATTAAAAAGCACAGATTATCAAACACTGTTAAAAGAAAATCTATAACATGAGATAAATGGACAATTTAATTAATTCCTCAGAAAACAATAACAAATGTGGCATCAATCTACTATCACAAAGTGAGGGTGAGTGTCCAAGCCAAGATTGAAACTAAGCTGTCTGGATCCAGAGCCCACCCTTAGCCTCCATGCCATTCTGCTTTCTGATAATAAAAGATGCCTGCTTCGTTGAGAGTGTGACTCATATGTGAGAATTTCATAGTCCTTTTCCATAGCTGTGACCAAAAGTAAGCTTTGCTATCAGAACATAAATGAGCTGTTTAAAATTTACTGAACCCTCTATTAGCATGATGTACCAAGGGTTTATGATATAGAGTGCACAACGTTTCCTGAGAGAAATCTCCAAGTACCTCTTCTGGGAGTTCTGAGTCTCTTGACTCTTTTCCTCTGAAACCCTTCACCTTCTAAGGATGTTACTCATATCCTCTTATTAAATCCCTAATTTTTTTACTTGAATCTCTCTCAGTGTGTAGCAAAGAACATGGTGGTTTTCTCAGCATTTATCTCAATACATAGATACCCCAATCTACTCATTTATATTGTCTTAAAGCATGGCAAAGGTCATCATGAAAAGTATAAAAGGTTTGTTTGTTATCAGAAAAAACAATTAACTCTGAGAAAGATCCATGCTTTTTTGAAGGCATTGTGTATAACATGAATAAATTAAAACTAAGAAATTTATTACATGGACTGATTAGGAGGATAACAAACTTAAATTACATCAGTTGGATAAAGAGTTGCTCTTGGAAAATGAAATGAACTGCACTGTACCTGTATTTATTTTAGTGATATTGTATCACCCTATAGAGATTACACCCTACCTGGAAATCTCTCCTAGTTGGCTTTTAACCCTTCTCTATCTCTTCGTAATTTTTGTTTATCAAGATAACAAGAGTAAAATAAGGACTATTCAAACAAGAATGACTATAAATCTTCAACTATGCATATTTTTAAAATAAAATTTTTTTATTAAAGCTAGTTATTTTTTATAACCAAAAGTATAACAGTATAACATAAAGATTAAAAGTACAAACTCTAGATGCAAGCTGCTTGGTGTGAATCTTGGCTCAGCTATTCACTGGCTGTGTAACCACAGAATACTTCCTTAGCTCATCAGAGTTCCAGGATTCTCTTCTATATAGGAAAAACGATGGCCCCACTTCAGAGGGATGTTGTTGAGATTAAGTGAGAAAATACATAATAGCACTTAAGCATAAAAAAAGAGGGAGCTACAATTATTTTTCTGCTTTTGGATCCTGCTTATATGTATTAATTATATGAAATATAGCATTTTATTTTTTTTTTCTGTTGAACTTTTTGTTTTCTGAAATTCTAAATTTATGATGCTTTAAATTCTGCCCCTTCCTCATTTCTTTTGCACTTGATTCATGGGTGATTCCATCAACTTCGAGAGTTTCAGTGATAATTTCTCTACAGATACTTCCCACACCGAGATGCTTCGGATCTAGGTCTTCAGCCCAACCCCCCCAAATCTCTATGTCTCAATAGATAAAGGCACACAGGTGCTCCACCCTTACCTCAAACTGAAAGTACCCAGTGCTAAAAATATTATCTTCTCAAAATCATTTATCTTGTTTTCCCTGAAGGATATCTCTGCTTGCTCAATTATTACAGTCCAAACTTTATTATTAAATGAATGTCTCCCTCTCTCCCATCTATAAAAAATACTTAGCGAGTTTGAAATCCCATAAATTATCTCTCTCCTGTCTGCTTGTTAATATCCTCTTGCCTAAAGTCTTAACAATAGTTTTCTATGCACTTGTTCCCTCCAGTTTATTTTCCATGTTTTTTCCTACTTAAGGCATTAGGATTTATCTTGATAAACCATGACTTTATTGCTCCTCTCAAGCTAGAGTGGATCAAACGAGTGATTTCTTTCCCTTTTTTTTAATCCTCATGACATTTTAACTGCAACTATAATGGCAAGTATCCCCAAAATATTGTTTGAGGCTTCATAGTGTTTCATAGGCATCAAACAAGAATTTGAATAACTAAATCTGTTTTGGAAAATTATTAAATCTGTTTGAATCTGTACCTTTGTTTGTATTGTGGGGAAAATATAAACTTACTTTAGATAAGAGTATAAATACTGTGAAGTGCAGAAAAAATAGAACCAGGCAGAGAGTAAGTACTCAATAAATGTTAATTTTCTTATACAACTACTAGTGATAAAAATTACTCTCTTAATTTTTAAATAGACTTCTATAAAATTATAGCTTCCCTGAGCATAAGAATTCTAATTTTGATATTCCTACCTAGCTCTTATCTTTTTAGTCTCGTGTACAGGTCCTTACACAGTTGAAATTTAATAATATTACATTAAGTTCCTTTTATTAATAATCATAATATTTAATGTTAGAAATTTAGATGATTTTTTAAAATAGTCTGGTTTTTTTTTCCACTAGGTTTATTGAACTTAATTCAAATTCTGACTTTGACCAGTATTAATGACATGAGAGGATAAGAATGCTTGACCTGTGAGTTTTGAGGTTAACATTGTACATGAGAACTACTGTTCATTAAAAAGTGCATGATTTTTCTTGAAAACAATTCCAGGAAATATACTGCTATATAGATTGGGTTATATCCATCCAGAATAGTATTGAATGTCTGCTATATCCATTGCTTTGTCCAAATTTAGGCTATGAGTAATAGAGTCATGCAAAGTTTACCAACAGGAAAAAGTAATTGTTTAGACAATGTTCTCCTCATTGTATCAAATTATTTCACACATAGTTACCTTGGAGATGAAATAAAGAAAGGTTAGTTTTGAAAGCATCTTCCAAAATGTTAAAATGTACAGGAAAAGCTTTGCAATAGCACTTTAATCTACTATTAAAAATTTTTATGTGGTATACGCTACATTATTCTACTTTTCTATTGTCTCTTTTATAAAGTGGTATATATATTTGAGCTATGAAGCGTAATAATATTTCTTTGAATATTAAGAGGTTACATAAATCTGAAAACAGGTTGGGTAGATATTTTATTCAACAGTAGATCCATTTAATGTGATTTTCATCACTGCTATGTTTTTTCTACAAAATTTTAAAGTTATTTTTAATTCTGGAGAATGAACTTCAAGAAGGAAAAGTTGAAAAAACATATTTCCCATTTCAAATCAACATTATGAATTAATGAGGAATGTGAGATATAAGCACCATGCCACAATTTTATTGATCACAAAAATACGTCACAAACTAGTGACACTCAAGAAATTGATTGCCTCTTTCACATACTGTCCCTGAAAAGTGGGTATAAAGTAAGTTAAATGTACATTAGGTCTGAAGTAAGTGATATCAATAACAGATTTCCTCATAATTTTCTTCTCTACTATCTAAATATTTCAAATTCTTTTTTTTTTCTTCACTAAAGCACAGAAAATATACTTGGCAAACTACAAACCAAAAATGTAAAGTAAAATGTAGTGTGAAGAATAAATTATGAATGATAAAATATTAAGAATAGCAAAAGACTTCCAATGATAACCAAGATGGGATAAGATCATTACAGCCTATCTTTTCTTGGGATTTTCATAATAACTCTGGATAGAATATGAATGACTACATTTATTCTGGAAAGTAAATAACAGTAGATGAATTGGGAGGGAAGTCAAACTTGAAAAAGAAAGAAAAGGTGATGGCTTTACTTTTTGTTGTTGTTGTTGTTGTTCCTCCTTTATCTCCTGGCTTTTACCTGAGAGCTCAAGTAGTGGTGAGCTTTAAAATTAGAAGGAAAATTGTGTTTTTTTTTTTTCAAGGCAGAACACATGATAAAAAAACTTCTGTTAGCTGGAGAGTGAACTGGCAAGAGAATCACCTTTTTTTATATTTTCTTTCCTATTTCACCCTTGCCCTGATGAAACCCCAGTCATGAAGTTGCTCTGTTCACATGGCAGAGCAAAATAGCCAGAAAAAAAAAACCAAAGCAAAACAAAACAACAATGACAACAGAAACATCCCTCTGACCAGAGGAATCAAGAAATGGGCTTCAGTGGTCCAAAGAGTATAAGGAAGATCACGATTATTTTGTCTCTCTTTTCTCTTATCACCATGGTCTGTGAGCTTTGCCTGAGAATAGCTGAGGTATTGTAAAACTTCCCACCAGCACAAAAGGCTAAACATGAGAGAAACTCCTGATTACAAGTCAGAAGACTGGACAAAGGGACCCCAGGGAACCAAAGAGTGTCTGGGAAATTGGGAAGTTGAAAGATGAAGGGGATGCCCAAATACTGTATCTGAACTGACAAAAACCCAGGCTCACCCCAATCCGTGCACTAACAGAAGAGACATCAGTAAGCATAGTAAAGGCTTTGAGAACTGAGTTACTGTTTACACCAACACCTGAGTTCCAGACAAATCCCTGAGTGAACAGGCACAAGGAAATTCAAATACCATATTTGAGTGCAGACTTTGAAATCTGAACTGACTTTGGAAACACCACCGACAGAAGGCAAATCAAAACTTTTGATGTGACCCTAACTATGCCAATTGCCTGCTAAAACAAACAGGAAAAAAAATACAATAACTCTTCAAAGAAATTTTAACAGGATTCAAATTTTTACAACATAATATTCAAAATGTCCAAGATATAATCCAAAATCATTTCATATTGAAAAACTTGGGAAAATCTGGCCAACATCATGGGAAAAAAAATAATAGAAATGCCAATCTCAAGATGACTCAGATGTTAAAATTACCAGACAAAGACTTAAAGCAGCTTATCACCATGATCCATGAGCTAAAGTTGATCAATCTCAAATTAATAGAAATAAATTTTCAGCAGAAAACTAGAAACTGTATTATAGAATCAGGTGCCAAGTGGAAATGTTATAACTGAAAAATACAGTATATGAGATTAAAGGTTTACTGCAAGGGCTCAATATTGGCCATGGAAATAAAATAGGAAAAACTGAGTGAATTTAAAGATAGGTCAATATAAATTTTCCATCCTCAACAATAGAAGAATAAAAAACGATATTAAGCAAATGTAAGCAGAGATCAGGCACCCGTGGGATAGTATCAAAAAAAATCTATTGATTATTTTATTAGCATTCCAAAAAGAGGAGACAAAATGACTGGCACAGAAAGAAAATACTTGAAGAAATAATGGTCTGAAAACTATCTTCCAAAATTTAAACAGAATTCAATTCTTCTTTTCACTTCAGGTAAAATTCTGTCACCCAAAGTCGAGTCTTTATTAATAATGGAACTCATTGTATCTGGCTAAAGTGAAGACAACCTTTCTCAGCTTCATTTGCACCAGATGTGGCCATATGACTAAGTACTGGCTGAAGGGTATAAACAGACCTGATCTGAGTAACTTTTAGGTGATATACTTGCAATAAAATGTCATGTGTTCTCTTCCTTTTCTATTTCTTTCTGCCTGAAATGTAAATCTTTTAGGTCTAATATTAAATGTTAATTGACATGAAGATGAAAACAATATCCTTGGGGTAGGAGAATTAAGAAGAGCCAAAAGATAGAAGAAGAATGGACCTTGACAACATGGGCTGCTATTTCAAGGACTGTTATATGACAGGGAAAAAGTCATTTGCACTATTATCATTCAGTTGGGATTTTGTTTACAGGAACTGTACATCTATCCTAATATAGGATCTAAGCTCAACCACAATTTAAACATTTCCTTAGCACACTGTGAAAAAATAGTCCCTCCCAGATACTTTATACCATATGATTTTACTTTATCCATCACCCTCTATTATTTTAATGTATTTATCTGTAGATAAATTTTATCTCTATAGTATATGGATTTCCTAGTATTTGGATTTTCCCAAGCATGTATTTATGAATTTCTTTTACTAATTTTAAAATATTGAAGACTGAGTAAATCAATATTATTTTAAAGTTTTCCTTCCATGGAAATAATTTCTTAGCTTGTTATAATATAAAATCCAAAGACTATATTTGAAATTAAACATTACTCAGTTATCTTATTAATTACTTGATTTAGTACATTTTAAAGCTTAAAATGTAATGCTTAATTTAAATGTTGAAAATTGTTTAAAATAAACACATGAGTTTAAAAAAGGCGCAATGTTTAACCCTAGAAAGAGTGGGCTAAGTATTTGCATTTGCCATTTCTACACAGCATAATGAACAATAGCTCATACTTTATTTAGTTTTCCAACAGATGGAAAAAAATCAGTGTCACTACGTGAGAGGTGAAAGATATTTCAAAATTAACAAGGGTAAATGTAAGCAGTTTATTCCATATCTTTCCCAGACTTAAAAAAGAAACAACAACAACTGTACTTTATAAAACAGTATGTTAAATGAGTATAGTCATGTGTAGATCAATTTCTATAATTTGAAGAGTCCTTGTCAAAAACTGATTGAGCTATTGGTTCTTTGTTCTGCATTTTAATATTGGCTTCTATCTACCTTTTACATTTTATTTTAAATTTAAAGTTTAATTAGGACAGTGATTTTAACTTTTGTTGTCGTTGTTATTACTGATGCTTTCTCATTTGCTTTATTTTTTGTCTGTTTTTTTCCAGAGGTAAGTGTGAATTGATTTGCCTAAATTAGTAGCTTTACATGATAAATTACTTGTTAACTCTAAACCAACTTTAATAGTCACAAAAGTAAAGAGGAATGTAAATTTGTTAGAACAATTATATTTTATAGATAATCTAAAATTCTTCATGTCCAAAATTATTCCTTAAAACCTGATATTTTAATTACCATTAGTAACAAGTAATAATGAATCACTTTACATAAAAGTGTAATACCACTACACTGAAATACCGATTTAGCACTAATAAAGTAACTGTGTATTCCCCAAAATACACCCATAATTCTTATGGGTGAGAGAAATAGGCTGGCAGTGAAAAACAGTTGTTCCTATTATGAATTCATTTGTCTGCATGAAATGGAACACCACACCATGTTGGACCAATAAATAATGTTAGCTTTCCCTTACATGATAAGAAGCCCAGAGGTTAGTGTCCGAGAATGTCTAATTAATTTCATGTGTCAACCACATTTATACTTCCATCTTTCTGCTTCACTTATCTTGGCTTGTGATACTTATTCTCATGGTTTTCTTTCAAGTGTAGTTTAAGCCATTGTAAAAATACGGTTGCTCAATATTCAAGACATCATGTCAGTATTATACACAAGAAGAAGGGAAGTGTGCAAGAAAAAGGGGGCAAAACATTTTTTTAGAAATGTATCAGATACCAGTTTTGTCTTTAAGAAAGTCTGGGAAATGAAATATAATTATTTGTCTGGTTGCAATGCACATAAAACAACACTAGATTTTATTTTTAATAAAGAACTAGAAAAAGAAAGCTTGCATATTATCTAGTCAACTGTATCATAACTATATTTTCCCAAATGTCTTTGCTCTGCAGAGATAAGCCTGTGGAAATTCAGGTAATTTGGGGAACATGCTCAGTCACCTACAAAGTTCTCTTCCTCTGAAAAATGATACTGAAAGGTAAAAGCACACATTCTAGATCCTCATTCTTCTCCCAAGGTTCACTAAATGTCTAAAAATAGTCTTCTTATTCCTAAGGCTATTCTTATGTTTAAACATTAAACATAAGATTATACAACCAGACATGAGGACCTACTTTACAGCTATGACAATTAAGACAGTTAGATGCTGTACCAGGATACACAGACCAGTGTGAAGAAAAAGTAACATAGAAATAGATCCATACATTTAGGTGGTATGTTGTAATGTAATGTAATGATATGTAGTGTTATGAAGTAAAATGTAGTAAAATGTAGTGCTATGAAGAAATAATGGACTTTTTAATAAATGGGACTCTGTTGATTGGATAGCCATACTGCAAATAAAGATGAATCTTGACCTCATTGCTTATAAAAGTCAATCCCAGGTGGTTTGTAAACAGAAAAAGTAATGCCATAAAGCAATAAAAATAATATATTTCCATATCTAAGTACATAGATTTTATATTATAATTTAAGTAAAATGTAATTGTACCTTTTTAGCTATAGAAAATTATCACATTAAGAAGTGATAAAATTTAAAATGCTGCTTACCCTTATAGAATTAACCCATTTAATGGACATGGAGTTTAATTAATCTATGAAAACAGAAATTAACCTCAAAGATGTCAAAAAGAAAGTTTGAATCATGAAACTTCCAATCTTTTTTGTAATATGTAGGGTTGATAGCAAAGGATTCCCAAAATAAAATATGGTATCCTTGAGGAGCAGATACATCAGCCTATTTTGTATTTGATTCCCAGCTGTGGATATCGATAGTATGCCATAATTATAAAAGGTGTGTACAGAGTTCTTCCTTTCATTCTTTATTTTTAAAATTTTCAAGTAGTATGGGGTTTTGATTTTTAATTTTTTTGTAAGATTAATCTACAAAAGTGTTTGGTTTTAGTATACCTTTTTAGTTAGCTATTTTAAAACATTCTTGAGAAATGAACTTGCTCAGTTTTTTTCTTAAATCTATGTTGACCAAATTTAAAATATGGTTTTCAAAACAAATCATGTATTTTATAGAACTCTATATTTATTTGCCTGAACTTAAGTAAAATGATACCTTAAATTGAATAATAAGCATTTCATTTATTATTTTGTACATTTGTCAATAAATTATTAAATGACAACTGAATTTATTGACTGTTGCCATTTTTCTAAAATGATAGATTTATTAACATCTTCTTAGAGAACTCATTAGAGAACTTCTAAAAATTAGGAGCCATTTCATTCAGTGTACTCATAATGAAGAAATCCAGAAAAATGGAATGTATAAGTGCTTTATTAAGAATCATATAACTGTCTATGTATGTCCTTTAATTCTTATTTAGAATTTTTTTCTACAGAGCAAACATAGTAAGACCCATTTTAAGATTTAAGTCTTTGTGTCTATGGCCATGCCATCCTGAACGTGCCTGATTTCGATTTCATCTGATCTCGAAAGCTAAGCAGAGTTGGGCATGGTTAATACTTGGATGGGAGACCACCTAGGTAGGAATACCAGGTGCTCTAGGTATTAAAAAAAAAAAAAAGATTTATGTCTTAGAAAAATATATTGTATTCCCACCCTAGCACTTAATAACTCAGTGACCTTGGGCAAATTGCTTAACCTATCTGTACCTCATTTTTTCACCTTTAAAATAAGTCAATAATGTACTACCTGCCTTGTAGTATTGTCAATAGTGTTTGGTGAATAATCTATGCAAAAATATTTTCTTTCCTGAAAAACAGATGGACCACAAGCCCATGTTTTAAGAACTACTCTGTATTTTAATAACCTTATTTTATATGCTTAAACTTTACTGTCCTTGAGTTGACTTTTATAGCAAAATCTACATTTGGATTGAAAGAAAGATTTAAATAAGGTATTTTATATCTTCTGAAATACCCACTGTAAGATATATAGATGTATATTATATTTATGTTGCTTCATGTCTCTTAATCTACTGTTATTATTGAAATCAGTTCTCTTATTTCAGATGGTTTGTCAAATATCTCCTATGAATATTCGGCTTTTCTTTTCTCTCTAAAGGCTCTGTTTAAAAAAAATAATAATAACTCTCTAATCTTTTTCTAGTATCCTTTCCTTTGAACAAACACTATCTTTGTACCAGTTGTGTTCATTACCACATCAATAAGCCTGTTTTGTTTACTTTCCATCTTCATATGACTAATGGATCACTGTTTATATATTTTTCTGTTGCTTTTACTAACTATTCCTCTTGCCAATTGTGCTTTGTTTGAAGTATACATATCTTCCATCTGCTGTAACATTTTGTACCCATGTCCCAGCTGCACTAATTCTATTAATTGCATACTATTTATTGAACTTTATTACCCAGAATTAATCCTATTGTTAGAAAAACCTGAACTAGTTGTGAATGAAATTGTTACAGATTAAATATTTTGTTCCTGGAGTTCATTTGTAAAATAAAACATTTGTGCTTTTAGTTTTCTTTGAATTGGGCTCCTTAAATTAATCTAATAAGTATTTGATTCTTGTGTCTTGCCAGAAATGAGCCTTTTGTGAGAAAAATAAACTATCTTTTCACTCCCTTTGAGAATAGTACATTGTTGATAATTTTAAAGTGGATTGTATAGATTCTGGCAAAAGCAGAGTCCAGAATCTATAAAGCCTTAGTTCACTATCTGCCTCTTAATAGATCTAATAGCATTGAACATATCATTAAACCTCTCTGAATCTCAATTTTTCTACTTTGTAAACTTTTAAATTGGCATTTAAAATATTTTTCACATAGAAAAGCTTAAAAATACTAAATTTAAATAAACCAATGTGCAACACAGTTCCTGCAGAGCTCCCACAACTGTTTCTTCTCTTATAGAATTAAGAAATTAGACGAGATGTCATTAGGTCCCTTTCTTTTGTAATCCCCTCTGGTTCTGGAATATCTTTCACATTTTATAATATGAATATATTTATATTTTTTCTATCTATGCATTACCTTTCTTGTCTCCCCAACAGTTTTATTTCTTCAAGCTTCTTTGTAGCTATTTCCAGTCCTCAGAGTATAATTAATAGTGAGAGTAAAACTTTGATGAAAACAGGTAGAATCTATGATATTTCTGATCCAATTATTAAAAGTTAAGTCATCTCTTTATCAACCACAAATAAATATTCTTTTAGAACATAAAGCTTTGGCATTTGGATACAGATCTAGGTTTGAATCCTGGATCTGCTTATTGTATCAGCAATCTTAGACAAATCACTTAAACACTGTGAAATGTTTTTATCTTTTGTAGAATGAAAATAATATCTCTTTCCCTACCTTCCAAGCTCCTGTGAGAATCAAATATAACAATGTTCTGTGTGTTGTACATTTAAATGCCAAGTAAATGTTAGTTATATTTATTTACATGACATTGTGAATTACTTGCCATTTACCCCAAATGCAGAAGAACCTAGTCATGAAGACCAGCCCTCTATGGTGAGGATGGTTAAAAAGAAAAACAACCTGGAACACTGGGCCGCATTATGTATATGCCAATGTATTCAGAGAATGAGGCAGAGAAATTATCCCTTGAGCAGGGAGATTAGAAGCAAGGCCCCACAGCTTGACCTTGAGTACCCTGTTTTAAGTTAAGACATGTTGCCCCATGTAGGTGACCAGCCAGTCTTTGGAAAGCCCATGTTCTAAGAGTGCATAAATTAGTCAACAGTGAGATAGTAAAGGGTTGTTAGTGCTTATTATGATACATTCAGGCAACTCAAACCACTAAGACTTGCCTGGAAATTATTGGCAGAAATGTTTTGGGAGACACCAATTCGTCAAATTAAAGACACACACACACACACACACACACACACACACACACACACACAAAATTGTATAATGTATTGAATCAAAGTTTTTATGGTACTCTCATTCAACTCTTCCCCTGCCATTTTACTTTTTCAGCTCCAAATAGAAGTAGGTAAATAAACTTAGGCAGAGGAGAAGCAAGCACAAGTTTAAGCCATATGTATTACTGAAGCCTCAAGCATTCACAACAGAATAAGATATTACAACGTCCAGGAGCTACAGCAGTGGGGGATGATGCTGAGTAACATTACATGCCTATAAGTGCTCAGAAGGTTAAATTCAAACACAGAAATTTGCCTTATCTAACTTGAACATATCTTAACAGATCTTAATTTATTGAAAGTATAATCCATGGATCACAAAATTCACAAAAGACTGGACAAGGTTAGGAAATGAGCAGGGAAAAAAAAAAGGACTGGAAATAGAAAGCATAGCAAATTACTCTTAAATTCTACTGTTTGCAACATATATAGCATCTCACCATCCCATGTTCTTGTGCCTCTAAAAAATAAAATTCTCAGGAGATAAAGAATTTGACAGATTAAGCCTAAATCACCTAAGTGACCCCTGATGGGCCAGGAGAGGGAAAGTGAATAGTTAACTCCTTCAGCTTTTATACTGAAGGTGGCTACAGCCTCCTACATGGGCTACCCAGAATCTGGGATTGCCTAGAGGGGAGAATGATTTGCTAATAGGAGGACACAAGAATGACAAATTCCACTACACAGCCCCAAATCATGATCTCTCGTGATCCAATACAAGCATGCTTATTCTAGGCAAAGGTTCTTAAGCATTTTCTTAAAATCATGATCAATAAATCAACAAACCTAATATAGCAATGCTATGAAACACAGATATTTAGGAGTATATTTCTTCCAATACCATTGACAGGTAGCTATGCAACCAGTGGGGCAACTGCTAAGAATGGTGTTCTGTCTCCTCTAAATCACAAATGGGCATTTTTATTGTCACTCAGCTGCAAGCAGAATGAGAAATTTGAGCTAGCTCTTCGGTGAAATCTTGCCTGTTTATAGGTTTCTACCAGAAACCAAACCACAACTTGATAATTATTCACTTAGGAACTATAACAGATACCGATATCTATTTACCCAAACGCAATTCACCTCCAATCCCTCTTCTTTGTTGCTAGATCTTACCTTTTATTCAGAAACTAGAAGTGCTAAATATTCATTTTCTCTGTCTCCCCACTTTCATTTAGAGGATGGACAAATGAAAGACTCAGTAGTTGCCAATGACATTTAGGAAGTGACCTGAGTGACTTCCTGGGAAGCTTTTCCTCCTAATAAAATAGCATCCATGAGAAAAATGATCATTTTTCTAATTCTGTTTTGATATTGTAAACCTAGGCTGTGCTGCATAGATTTGCTATAGACATTTAAGTACCTTAAAAAGAAAGAGAAGTTAATCCTAGAGAAGTTACTCTGACATGTGACACGCTCGCAACCACCTTGCTCTGTAACACACAAAGAAAACTCTAGCCTTTAATCCATTTAGATAAGTTTTCTGTTACTTGCAAGATCATACTAACATATAAGGAATTTGAAAATGGGAAATGGGTTGTAACAATTAAGAGCTTATAAAACAAGTATTTGGCAGAGTAGAGGATATAGAATTGAGAATATAAATATTACAGGCTGGAAATTTGGTGTTTTTTATGAAGCAGTAAACATCCTGATATACCTTGGAATGGTAGTCTCCCTAAATCTTTACGGATATGGGAAGTAGTAGGAAAATTCAGAATTGAATTTTTATTGGTATTTGTCTATTTCTAGAGCTTTCTGCTAGATCCTACAGAAGATAGAAACCTAGTCTAAAGTCAGTTGGTCTGAAAGGAAGCAATGAAGGAAGGAAATATGGCCCTCTATATTTCCTTATATGGGATATTAGTGAAACATCCACCTCTTGCCTTAACTTCCAGTGTGTTAGTGAGTCTGAGTCTATTTAAAGAATTGGGATTTGTGCCAATTTTAACATGGCAATAGTGTCCCATCTCTTTTATGGCTTACAGTTAAAACTCTGTGGTATTCAGAGCAATACCACTTTCTAAACTCTTGCCTATATTAAAGACACCATTCATGTCTGTATTTTAAGGGCTCCTCAAAATTTATTTATTGGAATTTATTATGAAATGAATTTATTATATTGGAGTACCCCGAATTTAATGCAAATTAATCTATATACTGGGAAAACACACTATGTCACATTTATGAAAGATTTATGACTTTAACAAAGAATTCAAACATAGGTATCATTAAAGAGCTCAAGTAATAGTGTGCCTCAAGATAAATAGATATAATATGAGATAATATATATTTAAACTAAAAATAACTCAAGGGGTAGTTATTTACAGAATAAAGAATTTACCACTTATAAAAGAGGTTCTATAACTTCCAAATGGCTTTTAAAGGTATGATTTTTAGGAATTTGTTTTGCATGTAATTCACAATATATGGCATAAATAAGCTATTTCTATTTTTTTTCTTTAGGTCAATAATTATTTAAATTGAGGATTGACAAACTATGATTCTTAGACTGAAAGCATGACTTTGTAAATAACATTTTAATGGAATACAGCCATACCTTTCTGTCTCAAATTGTCTATGGCTGCTTTGGGGGCAAAATGGCAGTGTTGAGTAGCTGAGACATAGAAAACAGGTCTGCAAGCTTAAAACAGTTATTTGTCCCTTTAAAAAATAGTATGACAAAATGCAAACTTCGGTCTTAAGCTCTGTTGATCCCAACCTAGAGATTAAAAACACAAAACTTAAGGTACTATTTTAAAGAAATCATAACAAGTGGAGCTTTTCACTTGTCTGTTCCCAAAGTCCAGTTTCTCCTTTTCTCACTCCAACTGATTATAGCAGTAGGTGTAGTCATGCCTGTGGCAGAGACAGGCCAGATGGACACAAAGCCACCTTAGACAAGACAAGATTTCCCAGCTTTACTTCACGTAGCTTAGGGCCATATGATTGGGTCTGGCCAGTGGAATGGAAGTAGTACTGATGTATGCCTTTGCAGAACTATTTCTAAAATATCCCATGTAATACTCCAGTATCTCCAATTCCCATTCATATGGCTCAAAGTACAGGATGCTGAGATGGCAGAAACAGCTCAAGGATCCTTGAGTCACTGATTGGAGTACAATCACTCAAAAGAACTTCCCAATCCACATTAGACAGTGGTCAAAGTTAAAAAAAAAAAAGACTATTGTATTTAGCAACTAAAATATGGGATTGTTTGCTAAAACAGCTAATATGCCTTAACTAAACTAACATAATGCTATATAAAGATTTGGATTAATTGTTTCATTCACTTTTTAAATATTTAAATAAAGTTGATTATTCTGTCCCATTTTCTAGAACCACTTCACTTCCAAAATGATCGTGAATTTCTACACAAATGTAATCTTATTTCTACTTTTTGCTCTATTTCCTACTTTTACTAAATTTGATTTTCACTTTGCCTTTAGAAGATATATTCTGTTTCCTCTATCATGCTGACTCCGTTATTTAAGAAAAGCCTGTTTTCCTTAATTATTTGAGAATATCACTCACACAACCTTTACTGAATGCTTTTAGATGATGAATTACTGTGCCATGAAGTAAACGAATCAATTATGAGCAGCAGTAGACAAATTTCTGAAAAGTCATTTAGTCTCTCCCACTTCCAGGAATTTCTCACTGACCAACATTTTCCCTGACTGTTTCCACTTGTCCCCTCATGTCCTCTTATTTCTCTTCTATTCTCTGTTACACTCAAGAAAAGAAACTTCTTAATTTTTTTCTGAAAAAGTGTTCTCTTTGTCTAGGTTTATTTCACTCAAGATCATATTCACATTCAAACACATCTACTAGGCATGATTATAAAGATAGTTATCTACTTGACAATAATTCAGTAAATATCACTTAAAATGGCATCTTTTTCTTCTCACCACACATGAAATCTCACATCTTCCAAGCTCCACTCCTGCCAACATTCCCCACTCTCCACAATCTGTAGAGAGTCTCTGGGGATTTTCCAATATATACATTTTAAGGACATGTCTAGGACAAAAGCTAGAAATCTATGGATAGTAAGATACATAAAACCTATTTATGTGAGTGATCCAGGCCTTGAGATCTCTGGTTATTATGTGGTCTTCCACTGAGGCACTCATACAGGAAACGTACTGCCTTTCTTCCCAGTACATCTTATATATTCTGCTAATTAGGTTCAATACCACCCACTTCTTAAATCTACGCTTACTAAGATCAGACTCTGCCTTTGAATTTCTTATACAGTGGCTGAATTCAGGTCCCTGAATGATAAAGGCTGATCAAGGGTAGGAGACATCTCAATTACTTCTGCATTGCACAGAATTCGTGAACTATATTTATTCAAAACAACAATAAAAAATGTTAAATTAAAAGACATAATTGTTTTAAATTGATATAATAATGACTGTGGCAGCTAAGTCTTAGAAAACAAAAAGGAAGCTACACCAAAATAATTCCAAGCCTTAGAATTATTCTCCTGTACTTGCTACAATGCAGTGGGTGTGGTTTGTGTGAAAATTTTTAATGGAGCCATACTATAATTTTCTACTGGATCCTGATGCAGGCTAGCATAAAGTTACCATTAGTTGCTCCAGGGCTATATAACTCTTTCTATTGAGTTTATTGAAAAGAGTTTTTGAGAAATGCCTATCCAACTCTGCTGAGCTGAGTAGGTTAAATAAAGCTTAGACAAAGCTTTTTTCCATCTTGAGCATCTAAGTTACTTGGCATTTTCGAGATCTCAGTGGGACCCCAGAGACAAGAGTCAACAAAACCAGGCTATAAAATCAGGAAGGCATTGAATGTTTGGAATCAGGACTAAACAGAGAAAATAAAAAGAATGCCTTTTAAATGCATACTCTCGGCAACAAAGCAAAATCAATTTACAAATATTTAGTTGAGATTGCAAAGGGAGAACATTGTGTGAAATATTTTCAGGAAGCAAAAGAGATCTAAAGTATTTGTAAATCCTTTATATGTCCATTTGTTTTCTAAGGCTTATTTAAAATTTAGGGCCACCATTTCTTCTTGGAAAAAATGGTGGCCCTAAATCTTAAATAATATTGGCACTTCCTTTTTAATTATATGACCATCTAAAACATCACTAGGACCCTTCCCCAGTCCTAGATAAGTATCACTATCAGTGAAGAGCCCTGAAGTTCCTTTAATTAATTTCATGCCAAATCTGCTTCTCCCTATTTCTCAGAAAGTTTCACTTTATTGACCTAGAATTCTCTTACCAAGAAGTTTGTAAGAAATTAAATCTTGAGTTTGATGCAAGCATATGTTTTTGTTCTATTTTCAGAAACTCATAATGAATATTTTCTTCTGTCATTTTTAAATCCATTTTACATTTGAATGAATATTTAACCTAGATTGATCTAATATTATATTTATTCCAGGTATAACTTTATTCATATCACTTCCAAAATTATTGATTCAAAACTATTCCAATTTTCTCTTTTCTCTAGCTTTAATTCTGTTTTTTTCTTATTGTATAGATATTACTCTAACTTGTATCTTTTTATATTTGAAATTATATTCCCTAATCTGTATTGATAAATTAATACTTTGTTAATTAATAGGTAATAAATATTATGTTTTAAAATCAGGCACATGTATACCAAGGTATTTGTTATTTTTTAAATATATCTAACTAAATTTTATGATGACTGCTATCTTTTCTATCTTTCTGTTCTAATTCTCCCTTCTCATTTCATATGGACTTGCAAATATGGACTAGTTTATTATTAATAATAAGTAAATTGAGTCTGAAACACTGATTTATTCAGATTGATTTTTGTCAACATTAACCAAAACTAGTAAATACACATAAACATGTACCCACATAAATTAATACTTTTAGAAGCACCCCATTAAAAAAAAGTTTTCTTCATTTTTAAATTTTTTAAAATCAAATTTTTTAAAACTCTATTCTAAAGTTGATAGATTTTTCTCCTACATTTTTTTTCTAAAAGATTTTTTTGGTTTAATTTTTATATTTGATTGTGTAATAAATTTTTAATTGATTTATTTTTTACATATGCTGTGAATTAGAGATTAATTTTCAAGTGAATATTTAGTTTTCCAATACCATGTAATTAAGGCACTATCCTTTCCCTTTTGAATTAACTTGACACTGTAGTTAAGATAAATTAAACATTTTTACATGGTTGTATATCTATTAATCTGTTTCTTCCATCTTGAGTCAGTTTAAGTAACTAGAAATTAGTGTTTCTAGAAATTAGTACCATTTATCATGCCTAATTTATTGGTGTATAATTGTTTGTGGTGTTGTCCTATAATCACTTTTACTTCTGCAAGGTTAGTAAGCAATGCCTCAATTTTGATTTCTGATTTTATTTATTTTTGGCTTTTCTCTTTTTTCTTATTCAGTCTTGCTAATTTTTTAAAAAAATTTTTATTGACCTTTTCAAAGAATTAACTTTTGGTTTTACTGATTCTATTGTTTTTCTAACATTTATGATATTTATCTTCATTTTAATCTTTTCCCCCTTTCTTTTGCTAGCTTTAGATTTAGTTTGCTATTCTGTTTCTCCCTCTTCATAATATAAATTGGGTTATTGATTTTAAATCTTTTTATTTTTAAATATAGGCATTCACAGTTATAAGTTTTCTTCTGAGCATGTCTTCACTACATCCCATAAGTTCTAGTATGTTTTATTTCATTTGTCTCTAAATGTTTTCTAATCGCCTTTGCAATTTCTTCTTGGATCCATTAGTTGTTTAAAAGTACATTGATAATTTCTATATATTTGTAAAATTTCTGGTTTTACTTTTCTTATTAATTTTAATCTCATTCCATTGTGATCAAGAAATATAACTTATTTAGGATAACTTGTACCTGACCATCACGTCTCTCTTGATGCTTTTAAATTCTGTCTTTTGTTTTCATCAGTTTGATTATCATGTATTTACACATGAGTCACTTTAATTATCCTGCTTAGAATTCCTTGAGCTTCTTTGATATGTACATTCTTATCTTTCATCAGCTTGAAGAACTGTTCGACCATTATTTCCTCAAATACACTTTCTGCCTTACATCTCATCTTCTTCTGGTATTCTATAATCTGTATGTTGGTCCACTCTATGGTCTCCCACGTGTCTCTCAGGCTTTCCTGTCTTTTTTCCATCTCTTTTTCTTTCCACTTCTGACTCAATTATTTCAATTTTCCTGCCAGCAAGTTCACTGATTCTTTCTTCTAACTACTCATATTTATTGTTGATGCTATCCAGTAATATTTTTCATTTCAATTATTATACTTCTCAGCTCCAAAATTTGTTTCTTTTTTATAATTTTTCTTGATTGATATTCTAATTTTGTTCACAATCATTTTCCTGACTTTTTAAGTTTTTTACAGGTGTTTTCTTTTAGCTATTTTAGCATTAAGGCAGTAGTTTTAAAGTTTTTGCCAAGAAGTCTGACCTTCTGTAGAGATGGTTTCTGTTAGTTTATTTCATTCCTTTGAATTAGTCATACTTACCAGTCTTTTTGTATGCCTTGTGATTTATTTTTGTTGAAAAATGGGTGTTTAAATCTTCTAATATAGTAACTCTGGAAATCAGATATCTTCTTACCCAAGTTTTGCTGCTTTTTCAATTGCTGAAGACTTTAGTAGTCTCTTGTCCAGTGACCCCAAGCTGTTCCTACAAAGACTAAATTCTTTCTCATGTACAGGTCCCAATATCTCTGCTTCCCATCTAGTGTTCAGTTAGAATTTTGACAGAAATATCCTTGAACTTAGAGCCAAAGGAAAAAAAAGTGGAATCAACTTTTACATATTGGTTCTATATCAGAGTACTATTTCCACATTTAGCCAGGCTAGCACTAAGTCTACAGAATGCAGCCCAAAATGTAGGTTTGGGTTTTTCCAGACATTCTCTGAGAATGTGTCTTAGCCTGGCTATGTGTATATATTTCTAAATTCCCCAGTGTAGATGGTGCTTTTGAACATTCTAATTTCCTAAAGATACTCTCCCCAGCTTTTGTTACTGGGTCTTAGGTCGTCTATTGCTCGTGTGGACTATTATCTTTTGTTAGTTCAGCTCGCAGTGTTTTTTGAGCAATGCCTACCATTTGAGTTTCCAGTAAGGCAATAGAAAGATAAGCACATCATATTAGTCTGTAAGGTAGCCCCCAGATAGCTTAGAACATATGTACACAATAATTTGCAAAGAGATATGCTTTGTTTCCTCTGGAATCAATGAATTCCCTATGAAAATGCATGCTGCTGCCACTTTTAACCCAAGACCTCACCACCATAATGAGGGATGGGGCAAGGCAGGTAACAATAACACAGAACTTCCCTATTATTTTAAATTACCCTTTTCTTGATTCAGCATTTTCTCAGCTGCTATAAACTTTTGATTGTTTCTCAGGATTCTGACAAATTTGGTTATGACAGTTTCTGCTTGTTTTTAGGGGTTTCTGTGGGAGAATGAGAGCTAGTTGCTGCCTTCCACCATTTTGCTGTCACTTTCTTTATGCCCATTCTTGAATGGGTTGTTTGAAATGGCACATTGAGAAGGATTGTGAGGCTAAGTCAAGTCAAGTGGGAGAAAATGTCATGAATGATTAGTTATGTCTCTTATAGTTATGGAAAAAAAAAGCGTAACAGCAAATATTCCTCAAAGTTTCCAACTCTGGATAAGTGCAATTAATACTACATGACTTGGTCAACTGTTTTGGAAGTACTACTCAAGTACTGGCTGGAAGTGTTCTAAACTATACCTGCACATAACCATTCGGATGATGGGGCATAATACTGACTCACAAGGACAGCTCTGTCCTCAGTGAGGGGATGTTCTTAACAATGTGGCATGAAGGATCAAGAGGAAAATTTGACATCAAACAAACACAGGTTAAAATCCTGGCTCTACGCTTTATTAGTGTTATTTTGAGCAATTAATTTAACTCTTGGCCTAAATAAGCTTATTTCTAAAATTGTTAATTAAATTTGTTTTTAAAATTTTCAAGTTTGTTTAAAACAGCAAGAAAGATATCTGTGAACATGCTTTGATCTACTAATATTGGTTTTTATTGTTATTATGCTGGAGTAACACAGGCCCTAGCCTCAGGTTACTGAGAAGTTAAATAACAGGAAGTAGTGAAGTTGCTCATTATTCAACAATATTCACTTATCTTGACTTACTCAAGAGGATTCCAGTTTGTATCTATTATCTAACATAGGAATAGTGTCTTCTTTCAATTATAAAGTATCCTGATTTGGATAAATTAGATGGCTATTTTAGCTGTGACGTTATGAACATCACACCACAGTGTGTTGATCTCCTAAAGGGTACCAACAACAACTTCTTAGTGGTTTAGCCAGAGGAGAAAAAAACAGTATCTTTAGACTGCAGGTTTCATAATAAATCTATTCCCTTCTGCCAATCTGTCCTTTTGGCTCTCATTTTTCACTGTGAGCTGCCTCCCTCAATACTGTTCTCTTCTTCCCTAGCAGCAGAACCCAATTTTCAGATAGACATATTGCCACCTAGAATAAAAGACAACAGTTACTAGCCTCTTCTGGAGGCTTGCCAACCCGATGATTAAGTTTGAACAATGGTATATAAGTGTTGTGTGGAACATTTTTTAAGCAAGATGACTCAAGTCAGATGAACAAAAAAAGAGGGCCCCTCCAAGTTTGTCAGCTTTATTTAATAATTTCTGTCTTGTGCTTTGCTATGTAGACATATGATCAGAGCAGCAGCAGCACCCTTGTGTCTTCAAGTGAATGTTGGCATAAGTGCCATTCACTGGAATGGTGTACAATAAAGACAGAGATGAGGGCACCTGATGGCATTGGGGTCTTACCCACCAGCTCCGGACTACTTAGAGTATCAAAGAGAGAAATAAATTTATGTGTTTTTTTAAGTAACTACTTTCTGGGTCTCTGTTACCCTAAGCCTATCACAATTCTAATGTGCTACATACACATGAGAAATTGAAATATCCAAACCTGAAATGTGCCCCTGTTAGAGAATAAAATTCAATTGAGTAAATTTTCAAAATCTTACGGACTTTGTTCATAGATTCATGAAGAGCAACGTCTAATTTAGCAGACAGAAAGAAGCTCTGAAGGGCTGTGCAAGGCAAGAGATTTTATAGGAAGGAGGGAGCAGGAACAAGAAAGTTATACTGGGCATTTGCTGATTTGATAAAGCAGGATTACTTTCTTACATGGAGCAAAGAGAAGTCTTAAAGCCAGATCAGGTGACTTGTGCTGAGCAGGTAAGCATTGATTGGTTAAACTTGACCTTCCTTTCCTGGGAGAGTTGAGCATAATAACAGTTAACTTAGTTGAAAGTTTTAGTTTGCTGATGTGGGGCTTAGCATAAGTGACACCATTTGGGACTCAATCTGTTTACTTTAACAGCCCCAGTATTGTAGGGTAAACATTTGGTCAAACTGCTGTCTGCCTTTCCTTGGAAAGTAGACAAAAGGCTGTCTGGAAAGCAGACTAAATGGCCTTAAGGGAAAGTATGGAAAAATTAGAATGTTGTCTGTACTGGCTGCTTTTTGCTGATTTTAACAAAGTTCTAGGATGGATGAATTCAGACTCAAACCAGCTTATCTGTAGGCAGAGATGTTAGGAAGGCATTGTCTCTTTGTGGCTTAAAATCCAAATACATTAAATATGGAGACTTTCAAGAGAAAGAAAGAAAGAAAAGAAAGAAGAAAGAAAGAAAGAAAGAAAGAAAGAAAGAAAGAAAGAAAGAAAGAAAGAAAGAAAGAAAGAAAGAAAGAAAGAAAGAAAGAGAAAGAAAGCACATATAGGATATGCTGAAGAAGTAGCCTTAGCATAAGATAAATCATTGGCCCCAGTGCTTTTAAAAAGACCTTCTATTAATAGTTCTCTGTCAGACAATAGGAGCAAGCTAGCAGCAGAGATCAAATTAAGTATTTTGTCTTCCCACCCAAGCCTATTTTTTTAAGTGGTCTCAAGGTAGAATCAGGCTTTAAAACTACTAGATCTGAAAGCCAAAAGAAACCACAAACCTGGACTGCAACTGCCTGTTACTATTAAACTTTAATAATACCTAAACCTACACTAGGAGGAAATGGGCTTTAGAATCTTTACAGTCTCCAAAAAGAGACACCTTCCCATGCCATTGATAGAAATAGCTATGGAGAGTCAAGGAGAAGAAAGAACCCCTCAAAAGATGGAGCTCTGAAACAGGGCACTGAAAAACATAAGATCAGGAGAGATTCTCCAGATAGCAGAAGTAAGACAAATAGATAATACAACCAAGGAATCTAGTCTAACACTGGTTTAAGGGGCTTCACTATCACTGCCTAGCTGGATTTCATCATTTCAATGGGCTAATGATGTTAGTATTTTCTACTCTACATGAATCTAAATGGAATGTTTATGCCATTCTCCCTGTTCTTTCTCTTTTGGGTGTGTATCAGGCAGATAATTGTCTTTTACTTTATTGAGTCACCAAACAATAAAGAAATATGAGATCTGACAGAAAATCAGCAATTATCCAGAGATCCTACATGTGGAGCTGTATGCCTAGCTAGATAAGCTCCCATGCAGCTAGTTGTGGTCATGTGACTAAGTTCCAGGAAATAAGTTTCAAATAAAAGGGCTAAATGCTTAAGGAAAGTTCTTTACAAAACACTGGGCATGTCCTCTTTTTCTCACTCTATCCTAATAACTGGGATGTAGACGGGATAGCTGAAGCTCCAGCAGCCACCTTAGATCAATGAGGGCCAAACAAAGAGCAAGAAGACAGCAAGAAACTGACATACCAACTATACTTATTTTAGACTTTACTTGAAAGAAATTAGCTTCTCTTTGGGTAAGCCATCATTATTTAGTGGTTCTTGTGTGTGCGTGTATGTTTAATGTGACCAACTTAATTTAATGAATATATTTTCTTACGTGTATGAAAGGAAGAATAGGTGTGAGAATAATTTTATTGGAGATTTTCCTCCCCACCAAGATTAAAACAAAGTAGAAAACATATTTACCCTGAGAAGCTACATATCAACGCTTTTAGTTCAATGACCTTAATTTAAAGCAATTATCTTGATTATTCCTACATAGCCCTATTTTTCAAAAGATGTTTAATTTACCTAATTGCAAATATAGAGTTGTTTAGTGTTCATGTTAAAAAATTTTGTATTTGTCTTTTAATTTTCCAATATTTTACATGAATATTTAATCATATTACTTTTATGCAAAGCATATTTTTCAATGTCTACTGTTTTCTTAGTCTCTCATGAACTTGCATAAATAAAATTTTTACACAGTTTTGATACTGCTTTATGTCATGGCAAGCCATGGGTAGTCAATGGGTAGTCAATGCCCAAATTTCTCCCCCAAATGATCAGGGTGCTCCTTATTCCAGAAGCCAGATTATTTAGGGAACTGGGCCAGGACACAGTGGTAGGTGCTAGAGAAGGCTTTCTTGAATTCTGTCCGACAACAATGAGCTGAGTAAACCAGCTCATTTTTCCCCACTAAGTCTCCTCCCTCCCAGGCTGTCATACAGGACAGGACTATAACAGGCACAGCTGTAGGAGCCTCTCTACCCACAAGAAAACTTCATTGCTAAATTCTGGGCTTTAGTGATAGCAATCTGTGGCCTAGTTACCTGACTGTATTTATACACCCATCTATCCCTTGATCCATTTTCTTTCTTCATTCACTCACTGCTCACTGACCTCTAATCTATGTTGAGTCCTTTGGTGGATTCTGGAGACATCTAACTGAATTTAACAGGGCATCTTTGTTTAAAACTTAATCTAGCAGACACCATAAAGCTGCTGCCAGTCTTGGAGCCTAGAGAGAAGCCCAAGAAAGTAACATGGTATAAGTTGGTTCTTCATGGAGACAACTACTATACCTTGATTGACCACAGCTACTCATATTTACCCCTAGTCAAGAAAGGAAGATCTTCATTGTTGAGAAACAAATCCAAATGGGAGCTTCTCAGATATGTCCCCCACAGCTCTGGAATCAGGGTGTTTCTTGGCCAGTCAAAAAATCTAAATCATCCATAAGTCCTAAATTCTGAAACTAAGACTTGGACCATGCTAGAGATGACCACTCCCACATTCTCACTCTATCCTAAAACATTCCACAAATCATCAAAAGCCTTTGGAAACCAGCTGTATTTTTTTGGTGGAGGAGAGTAAGACACTAACCCCTGAAAAATTGAAGCTATGTGTGTTGGTGCAAACACTCTGACCTGACCTGGTCACAGCCAAACATCCATTAAAAAGACATAATATTTCTGCAATCATGTAATGATGGCAACAGAGACCAAACTCCACCCATAGAGGTTCAGCAAGTTAAAAATTCTGTGATTACCTCTACTGCATTGGTGTAAGTGATGTGAAGTTATAGAAGCTGAGTCCCATTGGGCCTATTCCCACAGGATGTGCCATGCATTTAACTGTGACTATGAAAAACTTATGTATATTATTGGGAAAAAAATGGCTCTTGCAAGAGAACTGGACACAACATACCAACATCACAGAGAAAAGCAACATTAGACCCCACTTAAATTTGATACCTTCTTCTTCCACTGTACAATTAGGTCACCCCATGTCTGTCATTTCAAGACTTGTGATGTCTACATTTGAGAAAAAAAGAGTCACTTCCTGTCTCTCTCAACTGTGAAACTAAGAAAGGAGATTTTGCTGACAAACGCATGTTGTGGCCCACATAAGAAAAATTAGACTGGCAAACAGCTGTTTTGTGTTTGGTGGAATGAATAAAGAAAGGAAACCTATAATGATCATATTGTGACTGCAGCTGACTAATAAAACCCATATTTTATTAAAGAAAAAAATTGATAAAATAAGTAAGTTCTGGGGATATAAGGTACTGTGTGGTGACTCTAGTTAACAATATTGTACTATATATTTGAAAGTTACTAAGAGAGCACATCTTAAACATTCTCATCACAAGGAAAATCAATCTGTTACGATGTGTGGTGGTCATTTTGCAATATATACAAATATTGAATCTTTATGTTGTGTACCTTAAACTAACACGTTATATAAATTAAAAATTAACAAAAAATATACATTACTTGTAAATAAAAAAAAATGCCTCAGCATAAAAGAAGAGCCTCACCCAAGGTTAAAAATGTCCCCCTGTAGGCAGGCATCATCAGCGACTAATCAAGGTTGTGGTGCAAAGGCTGGGCTCCTTGACTGAAATTTGGAATAATTTAGAAAGGCCATCACAGTTCTCAAGTCTCATGTGTGATCTGCTGAGACCACTGCCCAGTTCTGCTTTCTTTATCCCCACACATTAATATTCCTGCACATTAATATCTCTGTATATTAACCCTAAGACTACTTCCCAATAAATTTTCTGCAGGTGAATCTCTCTGACTCTGAGCCTGTTTCCTAGAGAACAGTAAACTAGACTTCACTATCTATTCAATTCAATGTAATCACATTTATTTGTTAAATTTGTACAGATAGTGTGTACTTCTTATAATAGGGAATGGAATTAGAATTTATTAATTTAGTCGTATGTGAATTTTTAGTCACTGTCATAAACCCTCAAGACTAGCCAATAGAAAAGAACCAGAGAATATCATACTATCAGTTATACCTTGCTATGTAACAAACTACCTTGAATTTATTGATTTTAAAAAGAAATCATTTTATTTATCATGATTCTATGGGTTGAGTGGGCAACCCTTCTGCCTGTCTCACCTGGGCAAACTCATGTGTTTGTATTCAGCTGGTAGGTCCACTGGGATCTGGACTGCAGCTGGGATGGCTGAACTTTTCTCTCCATGTAGCCTCAAAAAAGCTAGACTGGGCTTCTTCACATGGTGGTTTTTATAAGGGCACAGGTGTTGGGAGGTATGATTGTTCTCTCTCATTCTCTTTCTGTGTGTGTGTGTGTGTGTGTGTGTGTGTGTGTGTGTTTGTGTACACGTTAACTTTTATATAGTGCTGGCAGATGCTGTTTTAAATCACACACACACACACACACACACACACATTGGAAAACAGAAAATTATACTATGAAGTTCACACTATTATTATTTCTGATTTATCGATACATAAATTGAGGTATAAATAAGTAAGTAACTTGATTAAGGGCATAGAGCTAGAAAGTAGAGAAAACAAGATTTAAATCCCGATGGTTTAATCCTCAAGAGCACATACTCATCTACACTGTATTTTTATCCTTTTCTTCCACATCTTTTCCCCACACAGCAGTTGGGCTGGAATGAGTGGTAGGAAAGCAAGAAAGGAAGATGGAAGGAATTTTAGAGATTATTGAGCGCTTTGATTTATAGGTAATTTTGAGACCTACAAATATAATTTCCCTCAGAGCATGTAATTAGTTAAAAGTAAAGCTTTTTGCTTTATGTGGCACAACCTTTGCTCTGTGTCACAATACTATAAAAGGTTAGAAATATTTAATTTTATAAAACTATGGATAAGACTGCATAGATCAAAACTGCCAAATCATGAAAGGTAAAGATGAATTCCTTTTACCCAATTTAAGAGCACCAGGACTAGAGGATGCTCAATGTAGCGTAAAAATAAAAGGGATTTATGCTTTGTACTTTACATAGTTGGTAGGTAAACATATGCAAGTCATTATCCCAGGAGGTTATATAGCTAAAAATATAAATAGTTTCAGGAAAGGCTTAGATGAATTCATGAATGAAGTCTATAATGGGTTACCAAAAGGAAGTTAGGGATCACAGACTCCCTGAGGTTCAGGTGTGGAGGGCAACTAGCATGTTTTCCTAAAAAAACATCAAAGAAACTATGCTGGACCTCTAGCATTGATATGACTCTGTATGAAAACTATATTCTCATGCTTTCTCTATAGGATCCCCAATCCATGTAACTCCACTCATCTAAAGACATAGACTTCATATGTTTTACAAACATTTAAGAAAAAAATATTTCTCTTCCACCAACAATGTAATTTCTTTTACGGATTTTATAATATCATGTAAATTTTCTCTTCTGTTTTCTAAATTCTCTCCACTCTCTCATTTTCTTTATCAAACTTTATTTCTCTCTTTCCTATTTTAGCTCTCTTAAAAATTTTTCTGCTACCTCACTTTTGTCTTTACTATTCTCCTTCTTACAACTCCCTTCCATCTTCTCCTAACCATTTATCTTCAACCTTCTCTTTAAACTTCATTATACAGAAAATATGTGTGTATATCTATCTATAGATATCTCCCTATCTGTCTCTCTGTCTGTCTCTCTGTCTATCTATCTATCTATCTATCTATCTATCTATCTATCTATCTATTTTAAGCCTATAGCATAAGCCTATAGCAGAATAAAAATAACTGTAATATTTTAAAATTTAAATATTACAATAAAATAAATACAAGAAAACCAAACCAAGCACATATGCTTGAAGTAAATCTTTGCAAAAAATGTTGGTTCTCTTTATTTAGAAAGAGATATCTACATGAGAAATTTATCTAATAACGTTTCTTCTACCAGAATGAGTAAATCAATAAGTGATATTATGATTTTTCATGGAAATTGCTGCTCTAAGGACACTTTATTTTGATGTCAAAATACATTAGTAATTTGAAGTGACTAAAGTCACTTGTTATATATTTAAAAACAGAAATTACAACGATTTCTGATATATTAATTTCTAGAAACTATACTCAAAGGCCTATTTTGACCTATATCACCTGTATCATTTATATATATGTGATACATCTTAAAATAGTCTAGCATACAAAGGAAATCAAACATCTGAAATATTTTTGGCAGATTGATAGTAGTTTTTGTAAAACTTACTTTACCAATTTGCTGGCATTATGAAAATTCTAGTAATAAGCTATTAGTAAATTAATTTTGAAATTGATTTTCCATTGCTAGTATAATTGCTATAAATGTTGGTAATATACACAAAACTCTTCTAAATCTTAGTCTAAGTGTAAAAATTATTGCTTTTTATTCACTCACATTTTCAGGTTATTTTTCTTATATATTTTTGCCCTATTTAGTAGCTATCATTATTCTTTAACTATTCTACAATCATTTATTTAGTTTCTACATTATTCTAAATACTTTCCCTTTTCTGCAATGGTTACAACAATTAAATGTTAACTTCTAAAAACACAATCTTTGATGTACACATCCATTTTCACTAGTTTCTTTAATTTCCTATAGCCTCTCTTCTATCTTATCACAGAGGACATTGAAGTTTTCTCTGTGTTATCAAATTCAAAAAGCAAACACTCTCTTGCAACTAAGACATGGGCATGATACATAAAACTCTGTTCATTCAGAAGCACCATGAAGAAACAAGCGATGCCTGGAAAGTGACAGAGTCTGAACTGGTGATGCATAGTGTCCAGCATGAGCAATACTATCTGCAGGGTCGTGACAAAATTCAGGCAAAATTCCATCAAAGCAGTTTTTTCAATGTAACTTGTATCTTTCTGGTTTTCTGACTCTGAAAGAGTTCTCTGAATTTTTCAATAATTTTTAAAATTATTTTTCTTAAATCAGCTAAAATAGGTTTTATTTTTTTAGGTAAAGATTCTATCTAATAAACTGTCGATAAGTCCTTTAAAATGATATCTGTATTTTCTGTATATTCTTTCTCTTTAAAGACTCTTTTATCAACTATTCACCTCAGCAACTGCATGCTTATAGTAGTCTCCCCTTATCCACAGAGGACATGTTGCAAGACCCCCAGTGGGAGACCACAGATATTACCAGACCCTATATATATGACGTTTTTTCCTATACGTACATACCTATGATAAAGTTTACCTTATATATTTTGCACAGTAAGAGATGAACAATAATAATAATAAAATAGAACAATTATAACAATATACTGTAATAAAAGCTATGCGAGTGTGGGCTTTCTCTGTTCATGTCTTCTGCCCACAGTTTTAATGCTTTTTCCATAACTAAGCACTTATCAGGCACTGTGGCAATAACTTCTGTAGTTTAAGGTATGACAGAAACACTAACACTAATTTATTTTTCCTTCTTCACAGCTTTATGGTAGCAGATTCATTTTTACCATAGATCTTAGCAACCTCAGCCTACATATATTTTTCCTGATTAAGTCAATAACTTCCACCTTTTTTACTCAAAGGAAGCACTTTATGGCTTCTCTTTGGCATATCCAAATTGCTACTATATATTTTCATTTTCATTATATACCTTTTGTTTTGGGACCATTGTTAAGTAAAATAAGGGTACTTAACATAAGCACTGTGTCTGATAACCCAGATGGCTACTTAGTGACCAACAGGTAGGTGGCATATACAGCATGTATATGACAGACAAAGAAATGATTAACATCTCAGGCAGAATGAAAGGAGATGGTGAGAGAGTTCATTATACTACTCAAAACATGTGTAATCTAAAACTTACAAATTTTTTTATTTCTGGAATTTTCCACTTAATACCTTGGACCATGGTTGACTGTGGGTAACTGAAACCACAGAAAGCAAAACGTAGATAAGGAGGTTTTCTATATTCTACTGTTATACTCAACTGTGTCCAATTCAAACCATGACTCAATCCAAGCATCCTACTTATCCACTCCTAAGCCTGGGTGCTAAAGAACTCACTCAATCATTTAGAATTGTTTGTATTTAAAAAGAAAAAGTCGAGCTAAAATATTCAAGTTATATTGTTGTGCGAAAACAGCAAGTTGCTACAGATGTAAGTAGATAGATAGATAGATAGATAGATAGATAGATAGATAGATAGATAGATATGTGGTTAGATAATAGATTAGCTATCTAGGCCAATCTTTTTCTAGAGGATAGAGGCTAAATACTTGGCAAAGCCAAGATTTACACTCAAGTTTTAGTCTAGGGTGACATACTCATACTACATCACAAACTCCTTCAAATTTGTGATTATTCCTTTCCCCACTTTCAATTAAGGGCTTGTATTCCAAGCTAAAAGCATAATTACGTGGTATTTCCTCAGCAACATGACCTTGGTCACACACCTCAGCTCTGTTCTTTGTGAAACATCCCAGAAAGGGTTAAGAAAAGTGATAAAAACTGAAGCTTTGTGGAATGGTAAGGCACTTCTGGATGAGGTATGAGAGAAAATGGAAATATTTCATTCATATCCTTTTAAATTCTTAACTGCTAAAGTATCTAAATAGGCTCATGAAAAACAGATAAATGTGATTAATACTAATCTAAATGTTTACACAGTATCTACATTGATGTTTAAGTAGAACAAATAGTATTGCATGTTTTTTTATGCTGAAGGAGGAAGAATCTGTTAAAATAATTTATCCTCTATTATTAAGAAAATTCTCATCAAAGAATTTGGAAGAAAATTTATTAAACCCAAACATACAAGTAACTGAAATAACAGAATGTATAATGCGAACAGAACCATTTAAAATTGTACTATCCAATGCATTTTCTGCCTCATGACACAAAGGGTTTCTAAAAGTTAGACATCTAGTTTAAAGCCAGCTTGTTTATAATACAAAAAATTATAAGCACTATTTATAATATATAAATATTGAAGAGTAATTATCTATAAAATACACATACTCGTTTCTGTGTTCAAGAGTAATCAAAAATGAGCAGGTGCAACTAGACCGGAGAAACACATAGCTCGATATTATTGCTTTTTGATCAGAACACACATGAAAATGTCTATGACTGAAAGATCTGATGGGCCTTTTTTCTTCTGACATTTTTCATATGCTCTGAGTTTAAAAAAAGACAAAAACCAAAAAAAAAAAAACCAATAAATCTTTAGAAACAAGTAAAGCTTCCACAGTTCCCAACGTTGTGTGATTCTCTTTGGCTTCTGCTTCAGTCCACAACAGCAAAGAACTCATTTTTTATTCACTTGTATGATTCTTCTCTGCAGTTACTGACATCCTTTTAATGCATTTTCTCAGGGACCACGAGAATGACATTCCTATACGAATTTTCGTCATTGTTCTTTATAGTCCCAGCTTTTGCCATAGCCTTTTGTAGAAAGCAGATTCCCTATCCCATAGCTACTACATTCCTTCAGTTCTTCCCATTATCACTTGGAAGCGGCCTCAGTTCCTCAGTATATTTATTCGTCTTTGGTCCAGATCAATAGATCATTTTAAATCAGTGAATTGAAGACTGAGAGACCACCTTTTATTGCAGGCTGGTAGTTCAGATGTAAGAGAGTGAATGATTTCTTGGGGTTTGTGGTCCATAATTATATTAACCTTGGTCCCACACCAAGCTATTTGAAACTTCTCACACCTCATTACCAATCAATGCATCCTTCTGTGTATAAGAATTGCATTGTTTGACTTTGAAAGACATGTTGTTAAAATCCCTTTACAGGTTAGTGATGTTTCTTTAGAAGAGTGGAACAAATTTCATGGTCAAAGTCAAATTTTAGCACCCTTTTTATCACAAGAATATCTAACCCTGTGAATCCCGGACCATTTTATATTGTTGTAAATGAGTTAGAGAAGAATAAAAACACAAATTGTTTTAACCATTACCATATTAATACTATGTTTTATATTTTGACAAGTGATTGTATTACATGTCTGTATTCAGTGTTTTCTAAATTAAATGTATCTCCTCAAATTATAGAAAAGAAACTAGTGATAATGATTGATTTATATTTTTAAAAACCTATTTTGCAATCAACTATCTTAATTCTGCCTTAAGTTTAAAAAGAGAAATAGTTTGGGAAGCAGAAAAAACTTTTACTAATGTGAATGAAATGGTTCTATCTGAGAAATTTCCTTGAGATTGTATTAGACATTTTTGAAATGAATTAAGAAGTTATGAATCCAGTCTAACTAAAATCTTGTTAAATAAATAAACAAAAACAAACTAAAAAAAATATTGTGTATTGTAATGAGCCCAACTGAAATTATCAGCTTGTCTGTAGGTTAAAAAGAATCTAGATGAGAGATCTTTGATTTCTATTGAATAATTAAATAATCTAAAGTCAAAATGTTCTCTTTTTGCTCTAAGAGAAAAGCTAGAAGACAAAACGAAGAACTATATAAAGTTCCACTGTTCCTTTTTATGAGAAGACAGGCAGATAAAGTCTAGATGAGCAAAAAGGCAATTGCAGTGTGTATCACCCAAGAGATTCCTTTAAAACATAATGCAATCGCTCAGCATATGAAAGACTGAAAGCTTGCTGTTTTACTAGATGGGGATAAAGATTTATTCTTAGAAGATCAGTGACAAATTAAATCAACGGTGGGGTCAAAATTATAATTCACATAATTAAAAAATTAGATCATAAACTATCTCTATAAAAGGTAATCTATACACTTGAAAAAACTTGGGAAAAAGGATTAAAGTCAAATTAAATTAATCATATGCTAACTCAACATTCCACTAATAATCCCAATCATCTCTCAGGTATCCAGTTTTTCTCAATAATAATAAGAATCTTAATTGTTAGAAGAAAGATTTTTGAGACATAAATGTCATGTAATAAAGTTTATCTGAGATAATTTAAATGTATTAAAAATCACTGTAAAGTGTATTGAGTCAATTTTATTGCTAAGTAAGCATAATATATTGATCTATATTTTTAAGCATCTTATAGAATATTGGGGCTCTCATATTCAACATAATTTTTTAAACTATGCTCTACAAATTTAAAATACATGTCTTTTAGTGTATATTTTAGAAATGTTTGCTTCTGATATTATCACCATCAAGGATATAATGCAAAATTTAATATTTTAAGTTTCATGGTACAACTGGATTAAATTTTGTAAATAATGACTTTCACAAATATTTTATGAAGATTAGATTATTTTATATATGAAATATGAAATTGTATATATAATATATATATGAAATTGCCCTTTTGAAGCAATTGTCATCTTTTTATGTATTTAAATGTTTTAATAAGTATTATATCATGATTTGATCAATCCGAGTGAGATGTCTACTTTTAACACAAACAACTGCTCTCTGGCCCTTGAACTTACTCGTCCAGTTTATAGTATTGTCTCAGAGTAATATGTTATTATTTTTTTAAATCATTGTTTATGTTTATTGTCAAATCTTCTAGCTTCCATAATATTATGTTTTCTAACTTCAGTTGGTGTCAAATGATGTTTGGGCTTGTTGAGAATTTTGAAATAGAATTACTTGGAGGAAAATAATTCTTTCATTCAGTCTCTTATACAGTAGCATAAAACATAGTTATTTGCCATCTAAATGGTAAAATAGCCTAGCATTCACACAGAAAACAGTAAGCACTTTGTTAAACGAACAGATACTTTCAGTGTAGCTTTCTAGGACACTGGTTTATTTTAAAGAACTATTTGTGGAATTTTTCTTTGTATGCCTAAAGCATTTACGAAATGAAAGAAAAACTGTAGTTACATGTTTATTCACAGCAGCTGTTAGATGATTCAATACAATATGGTTTAAGAACTATTACCCGATTACCTAATGGTTCTTAGGTTGTGGGATTTAGCAAATAATTGCAAGCACATTCAGGGGTGTACTCTGCCCTTTATGCACTTCTCCACTGCTGAGAATTGTTGCCATTTTAATGAGATTGTTTCAATGCTCCTTCCACCTTCATTATCAGATGAGCAGAGGGCTGTGGGCAGAGCATTAAACTTGGAGTCAAGATACTTTAAGTCCAATCTCACCCTCTACCTAATAGGTAAATGTGAATAAGCCTAGCACCCTGAGGATTAGCAACCTCCCAAAACAAGAATATTAAATGATATAAACTCTAGGGTCTTTCCTTTTCAGAGCAAAAAAACATATTAATATACTTAAATATAATTAAACAATGTTTAATTCTATGTTAAATAAGTTTCTATCTTCCTTTTCATAATATCCCTTTTCCAGACAAATAATTCATTTTAAAGTATAATAGTCTTAATTGTTAAATACAGATGTTCAAGAAATGTAGTTTTTTATTGTTATTTTATTTTTTCTATCCCAAATTCCCACTTCTCCTGCTTTAAAGAAAGCCTCACTTACATAATTTTGGAAGCGATTCTGTTTTTGCATCCTGAGGCCTTGTGTGATGCCAATACCTGAAAGGGAGGTGTCAGCCAAAGGTACATTAAATTACCACTGAGACACCTTTTACCTCGGTCCTCACCCTTCACTTCAGTTCTGGTGTTTCTCTGCTGATTCTATGTCCGTGTGGGGGATGAGAATTTTTTTTTTTTGTTATGAGCCTGTCTATGATTCTGTTTGCCAAGGAGATTATGTACCCATTCCAGTGGGAGAAGGGTAGAAAGGAGGAATGTAGTTGTTGCATCCACAGTTGTTCTGTAACAGGCACTAGGTCACTGAAGCTAAAGGAACCATAGAGATCTGTCTTTTCCTCATATCTAAAGCCCAGGAATATCTTTTTTAGTTTGAGAGGCAAACCCAGACCTTTCATTGTGCACCAAAGAAAGGATTCAGAATAGGCTTCCCCAAGGTGTGCCATTTTGGCATGAGGATTATTTTGAGTTAAAGGCAATTGATGCTTTGTAGGCTTAAGAAAAACTTTTACCTCTTCTTTAAATAATTCTAATTGAGGACTTTGCCCATAATAAGCATTACTACCAGAAATAAATTTTTATGACTTATTGGTATGGCAAAGAAAATATCTAATTACAGAATATCTGTTCTTACTGTCCTGTGTATTACCCTCCCCACCCTCTGAAACCACAGAGGGCTTAGCCTGTTCCTTAGCAATCTATTATCTATCTATCAACATCTATCTATCTATCTATCTATCTATCTATCTATCTATCTATCTATCTACCTACCTACCTACCTATCTATCTATCTCCCTCCTCATTTTACCTTTCTGTCTTCTAACCTCTCATGTATGTGTGGTTCCTATTCATATGAATTAATTTTTTTCTCCTGTCAATCTATCTCATGCCAATTTGATTATTAGACCAGATGAAAGAAACTTTACAGAGTAGAGAAAACTTTTTTCTCTCCAACCCAAAGAAATCCCCTTTGCTCACCACTTCTTGAATCTCCTTTAATCTCTTTATAAATATCTGTGGTTCTACAGAAAGAAAAAAGATTTGATTAATTTTAGAATTTAGTTAAGTGTGCATATTTAAAATATAAAGAGAAACACTAAAAGAATATAAATAGAACATTTAAACCAGCAGATGAGAAAAAAAAACTTTAGAAAACTAAGCAGTTCAAATAAGGCAAAAGAGAAAAAAAAGAGAGAAGTAGAAAATAGTAAAATAGGTTGAAAGCAAAAAATAGAACACTAGAAACAAATATAAATATACTGGTAATCATAATAAGTATAAAATACTGAAAGCTAGCAATTAAAGCTAGATATTATCAGATTATATCTCCAAAATTATATCAGCAACAAACTACTAAAGACAAGAAACATAAAAATTCAAAAAGTTGGAAAGTAAAAGCTAGGGAAATAGATATTGAAAAAATATTTATCAATATGCAACCTCTTTAGCTAACTTAACTTGAGACATAAAAGGCTTTAGACAAATATATTACTGTGGTAATAAAAGAGGTCATTATGTAATTGTATTATAATTCCTAATTATAAGAATCAAAATAATTAACATTTATATGAACCTAGTAATATGAAGTTAAAATATGTAAAGCAAAAATATAAACTAAGGGAGAATTTAAATTTGAGAGTTGTAGTGGAAATATTTTACTAAACTTTTTATTACTGAATATATATATTGGGTGAAAATTAATACTTAAATATAACTATTAATAAGATTAATATATTAGAAATGGTAATACAGATATTATTATTTCTATATTGTTATATTTAAGCATTATCATTTCTATATGGTTATATGTTTAAGCATTATCATTTCTATATTGTTATATTTAAGCATTATTTAGATTCTTTTCAAGCATATTTTAAAATTTATGAAATGCACTAGCTCAAAATTTTATATCAACAAATATCAAAAGATAAGTCAATGTATGACAACAATGGCACTAAGCTATAAATTAATAAAAAGAGTAATTTAAAAAATTGCATTTATTGAAAATTTTAATCATTTTAAATAAGTCATGGTTTAAAAAATAATAATGGTTCTCATCAAATATTTAAAAGAAAATAATATTGAAATTATTTCAAGTAAAATAAATCTTGTAGAGTTTAGCTAAAGCAGTTCTTAGAGGAACATTTATAATACCAATTTCATGTTTTAGAAAAAAATAGAAACAAAATTAATAGAGTGATTGTCTCACAAAGTTAGAAAATATATGATAAAGCAATTCCAAAGACTGAAAGAAAAGGATATTAATTTAGTACTAAGAAAGAAAGAATGGAGAATAGATCATCAAACCAAAATCTGACTCTAGAAAAAAACAGAAAAAAACTTTTATAAGATAGTCTCTGACACAGTGGATAACATTACACGTAATAGAAAGTTTAGATATCATTTGAAATATTATGAACCATTTATACTCATATATTTGTAATCTTAGAGGAAAAGAGCATTTATCTAGAAATATATGAAGCATAGAGACTGACTTTAGAATAAAAGAATATAGCTGAAGGGCAAAGCCTCCAGACATTAGCGAAATTGAATTGGTAGTTAAAATTCTACCCATATAAATTTATCAGATCCAAATGAATTTATGAATAATTTTGCAGAAAATGAAATACAGATAACAGTTATTGCATAGAAAATTTATAGAAAATAAAAAAGAAGAAAACATTAATGAAAATGATATTATGAACTTAGTATGGCATTGGTACCATAATTAGAGTGTAAAAAGTAAACATAAAATAATTTAAAATATGAATATAAATGTGTAAATAAAATAATTCATTGAATATAACAATGTTATTTTAAAATTGACAAATGTAAAAATGGTTTATATTAAAAAGGATATTGTATTAAGGATACATTAAACATAAATGTAACTTTATTGACTTTTATCAAATTAATGATTAAAGAATTATTATTGTCTCAATAAATACCAAAAAAGTAAAACTCACATATAATCATAGAAAAATACTCTTATAGAAAGCCATGTACAAATACAACTTTTTGATAGAATGAAAAAATAAAGTACATAGAAAAATTTTAAAAAGGAAAGAATCCTTTCTTTAAAACATACAAAAATTTGTTTCTGCAAACAACATATACAAGGCTTTATAACAAAACATTTTAACAATATCTAACAAGGTTAATCATGCATAGAAATTTAGCAATTCCATTGAGAATTATATATTCTAGGGAACACATATGTACAAAGAGATGTGTGCAAGAGAGTAGATTGTAGCATTTTTCAGCAAAAAAGTAAAATAATTTTAAATGTCACTCAGTGAGAGAATGGATGAATAAATTGTGCAATCATTGGAATTTTAAGTAACAAATGTAATACACTAGTTGAACAAAAATCGATATGATAAATCTTGAAAGTATTTGTTGGTTGAGAAAATCAAGTTGTAGTGATATAGTATAATTATAAAAATTAAAATATTAAGAATTAATGTATTACATGGGAATATATAATTTTATAGTAATAGTTGAGCATATTAAAGGGAAGAAAACACATCTAATTCAGTATATTTGTTTTCTCTTAGAACTGGATGATGTGGAATAAAATGAAAAGGGTTACTTCAAAAACATCTCTAAAATTCATTTCTTAAAATCCTAATTCTGAAACAAAGATGACAAAATGTTAATCTATATGGTGGGTACATATGTGCCTCTGTATCATTATATATACTTGACATATTACATTATTAAAATATTTTTTAAAGTTTCATGTTTCCAAGTGTATACAGAAGAATGTTAAATCAGCTTTTCAAAGAGTTTTTAAGAATTATTAGACCATGAAAGTTATAGTTGGTTCCTCAAATGTTCATTGACCCAAATTAAATTACAAATGCCATTGCTTCAGCCTTCCATTCAACCATACTCTGGTGGTATTCTAGTAATCAGCAGGTTAAAAGAAGACAAGCTCCTTCCTGCAACAAGTATTCTCAGAGTTCCAACCAAATGTAACTTGTTATAAAACCCAAGCTGACAGAAAATGTGAACAAAGTACACTAAATTTATTTTAGTCACTAATCATATGGGTCAATGCTTATTTGCATGACTGTCAACAAAACAATTCTCCTTTGTTGCTACTTATAACTTTCATCTATTTGTTGCCTTTGAATCAAATTGCATCTACCCTTAATCAAATGCCTTTCTTCTTTATCATTATCAATTAATATTTTTAAGCCCTGTGAACTGTTTCACTTTGTATTGGGTTTTCTGATAATGAGATAGCAAATTGAGTCTTTAGTATGTTTTAAAAACTTGATATAGATATTATCATTTGTCAGTGTCTTCAAGAGCAGTCCAAGACTTGCTGCTCTGCCTGACTTCCTTGGGATTAATTCAAAGCTTGTCCATACCTAAATTACTCCACAGCTAATCTGAAGGCATGATCTTCCATCCTAGATTGATTTAATATCTGTTCTTAGTTTTACCTTATCAGCTTTAAGAATATTTGTTGCAACAGCAAGTATGCAAACACTGAGGGGGAAGGAGGGATTTGGAGGCTGATCACTTGAATATTTTAGAGAAATTACATGGAAAGTAAAGTTTACAGATAATCTTATATACATTATTGCTATATATAATTTCTAATGTCTAATGGAAAATTTCTTCCATATTTTCTCTCCTGCATTTCCTCAAGAACTGCTGCCTACTGTCTATTTATAGTCTGCCTCAGTATGTTCTCATCTTAAATTTGGAGGAAGACATAGCATTTTCAGAGCCCTCATTCCTGAACACAAAATCTCAGTCCTGTTTTCTGGCTCTATTTTGGCACAGATATATTTAGCAGAATGCCAAATTATATAAATAAGTACTATCATCTAAACTGAGGTTATATTTGATTTTGGTCTGAATATAGAAAATGCCTGGTACATAGTAAGTACTCAATTAAGGTTAATTGTTGCTATTCTTATTGTTGTTATTGCTATTCAGTAATTAGTCAAATTTGAGAACATTGTGAAGCCACTAACTTGTCTGTGAGAGTTGATTTTCAACTTCACTGTAAAGTAAATTCATATATAAACTATTTATTAAGAGTTTTATTTTAGAAACAAATACTCAAAAACAAATTTATTGCCTCCCATGAAGGATTCAAGAAATAGAAATTATAAAATTCAGAAAATTTAATGCTTTCTGTGGCACTCCAAGCCCTAAGTTAACCCATCTTAGATCTCCATAAAGATGAACACTACTGTTGTGGAAAAAAGATTACTCATTTAGCCTGACTTGAATTCTTATATAGAAAGGGAAAGAGAACAAGGACTGTTCTTAAATACAGTTTCAAGATATTTGGAGGACCAGTTAAGACTCATCATCAAGAATAATAGCTAGGAACTTCCATTTTTATATATGCAATGTTAGATGAACCATGACTATAAATAATTTTTTTTTAGGGCAGTAAGAATGGTGGTGTTGAGAACGTTGTGTGGCCAGTCCTCCAGAAAGAAAATTTCAATAAAATGAGACTGGATCTCAGGGAGAAAAAAAGCAGCCTGGTTTTTTGGAGCCATTGGCAGAAGAAGAAAAAAAATAGTCAAGGAGTTAATTTGCACCTGAAATGTGACCATACTGACATGTTATGTTTATGTTGTAACTTAATAAGTTGATAAACTCCCAATGGGCTCAAGGTATGCATAGTTTTGGTTTCATGTAGAGGCTCCATATTTATAAAAAAAATTTAGGTGTTTCCATATATATAATCTTATTTGAAAAAATGAAACATTATTCTCTACATGCTATTATAATATTTTTTCACTTTATTTTGTCTCATTAAAATAGCAATTTAATGTCTGCATAAATAGTATAAAGATAAAGCTTAATTTTTAAAATTTTTATTATCAATTTATTAAATGACATTTAAGTTAAGATTCCTAGATAAAATACAGAATAACTAGTCAAATTTAAATTTCAGATAAACAAGAAAAACTTTTTTTTGGTATAAGTATGTACCAAATATCACACAGGACATTATCATGAGAAAAAACTGATAATATATTATGTGTGGGCATTAAAATTTGTATTAAATGTTTAAAAAATTTACATTAAAATGATATCCCTCATGGTTCAGTTCATAATTTTTTGAATATTGCCAAAATACAAGTGAAATGAAGACAGATTTCTGTTTGTTTTGTTCAATGCTATATTCCAGTGTCTGTTATAAAGGAGTTGCTTATGAATATTTATATGAATGAAATAAATGAGATTAAATTTTCTTCTAGAAGCCTAAAGTCCAATTGCATTATTTTCTATAAATAATTTTACATACCTTGAACACATACTTTTTAAAAGAAAAATAAAGGAAGAAATTCAATATTTGTTCAGAAGTAGGGAATCAGAAAATGACCAAGGCAAGCCCCGAGTCTTGGAGACTTTTACAATTTATGCTCAGGGAAGTAATCATTAATAAATAATTATTTTTTAAAGAGGTAGCACTTAAGTATCTTATGGAATCATGAGAAATATGATGTACAAATGTCAAAGAAAGAGCATCTAATTCTGACTAGACGATAAGACAGGCTTCACAAAAGATACTCTTCATTTGGATTTCAAATGGGCCTTGCAACGATTACAAATTGAATAGGTTCACAAGTTGAAGAATTTTCCAGCAGATTGAAAAAAATTCATGAAATATTAGCACTGCAAGGTATATTCAGGTAATAGCGTGAGATCTACCTTAGCTAAGATATAAGGACAGAGTTAGCAGGAGATAAGGCTAGAAGAAAAGGTGAGACCTGACAAAGAAAATTACATTCTAATTAACCAATTACTAATGTGAAGATAATTACTTGTCAGAAGATAACATTGGCAGAAGGAATGAAATTCTATCTGTATTCATAAGGCATTGCCAACTTGATAGACAAACCAAGCACTCTAGCTGTTGGAATAAGAAGTAAATATTCTTAGTTATAAATTCATAGAAAATAGGTGGCAAAAATGAGCTCTGATTAAGGAGGAGCCATCTTCCACTTTGGTGCCCAGTTTTTGAATTATGTCCCAAATTCACACAGAAGTAATGTCCTTCCATGATGCTCAGTTGTCTGTGTTTTAGTGTAAAGTACTTGGAAATGTTTTTTTCAGCAACAAAAGCATAGAAAAAGTCGACAAATTAATGTATTTTATTTGCATTCCACTTATAACACAATATGGCCCTTTGTTTTTAAAGAAGCACTGACAGTGTGAAACATAATATTACTTTGTTATAGAGGCCATTGATAAAATATGGCAGTTTTAACTCAAAATACTGTAGGTTTTGTTAAACCATACTTCATACTTCACCTTATTTTGCTATATAGGAAGGAAATAAAATTATATGTCCATATTAGAGTTTTGCATTAAATAGTAGGTTTTTGTTGTTGTTGTTTTTTGAGCCCCATCATATCTTTCTGCAAAGGGGATAGATCTGTAGAGGACTGCATTTTTTTTCACTTGTGACATATCTGCACAAACACGATATATAATTTTCAGCAAGAATATTGTTCCATGTGAGGGAAAAAAATAATGTCCTGGGTTATTATTTCAACTCGTAAGTCTGGATGCTGTACTTTAATATTATTTATTTGAAGTTTATGTAGCATATATTACTTGAAATTTGAAAGCTACTTTATTAATTCTAACAGTCAAAGCATTCTGAGCTAAGAAAAGCTGTCCTTCCACTTAGTTCAATGCTCAAGCACAAAATTATTAAAAAACATCATGTGCACAAAATGCAGCAGTAAGCTGATTTGTGTGCACAAGAGGGCTGTTTGTCCTCAAAAGTACATTCTTAAATAAGAAGAGAGTTGGGAAGAAAAGGCGAACAGCACCTTGAAGTAAAAGAACAGGAGCAGATGTCCTTTAGCTGTGTGTTTTATTGATTTATAAACACTCAGTCGGGCTCCCTCTTCTCTGCAGAGTAATTTAGATATGGGAAAATATCTGTGAAATATATTGATTGTGTTATTGATTGAAAAGCCAATTGCTGTCGCACTCCTGTTTTACCATTTAAGTCCTGACACATTTTGACATATGAGCCAGCTGTGACTACTGCCTCGACTCTGCAATAAGATAATGTGAAAGCTGTCATAACCACTTCTCTGTCAGCCTTGAGGATTTACAGCATGTTGGTGCCGCTATTTAGCTTGCTATTTAACTACTTGAATAATGAGGATATGTTAAAGCTCTTGTTCTAATACATTTGTGTGTGTTTGCATCGGGTATGTCTATAGATACATACAAATCCTTACTAGGTTTTATTTCATTTAGTGAACTGATACGTAGTGGATTAAAAAAGAATACGTGAGGAACCAACTTTTTTTACAAGTAACTAATTTTTACTATCTTCATATTTAATAAATGTTTAAATCTATGCATATGGGAATAATTGACTCTATGCAAATATTTTTCTCTTACTTTGGGGAAATTTGATTTCAGAACATTTCTCAGAATAATTTTCACTTATTATGAGATTGGTTTCTACTCAGTAGCAATAGAGTAAAAAGTGAAGAAAATCCATTCCTGTGTACAAATGTGTCATTTATTTGAGATATTTATTGAATAAAAAAAGAAGATTAAAATTACTCAATATCCTTGATTTGAAAAGAAAGACAAACTAGCTTCTAAATCTATCCATTAAAGCTCATAAAAATTCATATAAATATATCTCCAAACTATACTTTAAAATATCTATATTTTAGGCTAGCCTTCATTAGAAGATTGAAACTACAAATACTGTTTCCTGCGTCTAGTCACATAATCATAACACACAAGAAAAACTTCTCTAAATCACCCTTTTGGTGCATACGGTTCATATGGATCTTTTCCAAATAAGGCTGTTTAAATGTATACTATACATTATTAAAGTTGGTGTCCATAATATTCCTCTTATGTTCTGATGCATCTTCTCATTGTCACACAATCTCTCTGATTAATCACAAGCAGCATGTGAAGTTGAATTTTTTCTTCTTCTTTTTTAGTTTATTTAAAAGCATCCTTCATTTTATGTAAACCAATGGAACAGTTCCATTGTAAGGTAGCAGTGCTGATGTAAATAGCCTTGGAACAATGCTCCATATTATAAGGATGGACAGCAGATCACTCCTCTGGGAAATGAAAATGTTCATTTAACAGTATGAATGGCACACAATTCTGGCAAATGACTGACATATCACCAATCTTAAGCATTAGATTTGTGATTGATTTGGATCCAACTTCAGAAAATCCAACATTTCTTTTCAGTGTGCAGGCTTCCTGTAATGTGGAATCTTTAGAAGTACATTTTAGAGCCTCAATACACTCTAAAACAGATTTCACCTTCATATAAAATTGCAGACAAGCTTTTATACAACAAAATATTTAAAAGATTTTGACAAGTAAAATCTTTAGTTCAAGGATACAGGAGACAGCTTTAGAAAATGGCACCAGTGAAGGAGAGCTGAGAAGTGGTTAAACAACCTAAAAGGGCAGGATTGCATACATTCTGCAGTGCAAAACCAAACTGATACTAGAGAAGCCATTTCTTCAGTAACTGCCCACTCCTCCTCTCTAGGTGGGATTAGAGCAAGAACCATTCAGGAGAAGCTGTTTTGTAAATTGTTTGTGAACTTAATGTGTAAAATAATTGTCCAGAATGTGTTGGAAAAATACACGTTCCTTGCCTCCTCTCTAGAGATTCTGGTTTAGTAGGTCAAGAATAGAGGACATGGATTTGGTTTTATTGAAGATAAACTTTTAAATTTAAACTAATTTGACACAGAATACTCATGAATTATACAGTTCCATTATTTCTCTCACTCTACTTCCTCTAATGCTTTTTTGCATATGCATAGTATAATTTTTATATTAGAAAACCACCACTGGTACAATATTATTAAATAATCTACATATTTTATGTAAAATTCAATAATTTTATTTATTTCTTTTTCTGTTCAAGGTTTCCACGATATATTTAGTCATTTCTCCTTAGTCTTCTCCACTCTAATAATCTCTCAGGATCTGCTTTTAATCAATCACTTAGGTTTATCTGCTTTAGATTGATTTGAAAAAAATATGAGAAACGCACATCTAGGTAGGCACTTATATTCCTGAATCAGCAGCAAACCAATTAGCAGTTATTTTTTTAAAAACAACTATATGAATTATTTTGAAAACCAAAGCTTAAATATAAACAATATGGTTTTAAAAATCACTTTTGAGTCTCTGAGATTATTCTATACTTTAGGATTTTTTTCAATATTGTTTGTATTGTTCTGTAGTTGTTTTCACATGCATTCCATGTTGATCCTTTAGTTCAACCAATTGTCATTTCTCAGATCCTTGTTATTTAAAGTGAGGTCTATTTCTGGGAGTTTGTGAGAACTGCAGATTCTTAGGCCCCACCCCTAGCCCAGGCCTACTACATCAGAATCTACATTTTAACTAGATCCGTAAGTGACCTGTTTGCCTAATAAAGTTTGAGAAGCACATATTTGAAGAACTTTGTCACATGCAGAGGCTGAATGGGGAAATTCTTCGGCTCCCTCTGCATCACTATTAATTCTGAAACTACAGAAACAATTATTTCTATGAATTGGTTGCAATTGCCTCAGATACTTATGAGTGTTTCCTTTGTTTCTCTTTCCCCTTCTTATCTTTGATATAAATCCTACAATATGCTTTTATTGTAGACCTGATTTGTATTCCATATGTACGTTACACTTACTGAGTAGGCTGTCATTATGCTGGACTGTATTTCAGTGATGTTAAATTTCTGAATTACAGACATATTTGATACACTATTCTAACATTTCATGAATTGGCTTATTCAGGTAGTTTGTATGAAATTGATTTTGTACAAATACTTTATGCACTTTGCCTATGTCTTGATTCTCTAGTCTTGTGCACATATCTCAAATTTATCACTGACTTTCTAGATAAACTTAGGCAAATATCCTTTTGGCTTCTAATTTTCCAGTTATAAAATTGAGACTCTAACATTGCTATGGAATGATAGTATTCAAGAGAACCCCAGCAAGCAAATTTAACATTTAGAAAACTGAGACAGTAAAGTTGTGACTTGTCTAGGGTCAACAGTTCTTTACTAGGAAGAAGAAAAAGTCATATTCTAGGCCTTCTAACTATAACTTTGAGCTTTTCCCATAGCACCCATCCTCCCATGAAGTGCACCATTATTACCCTTTTTATATTTCCTCAAAGGAAAAGAAATCACTTTTTCCCTTTAAGGCTTTGCCTTTGCTTCTGTATGAGGTTCTCACTATTTCAACTTTGATTTCTTCATGCCTTTCTTCTCCACCCACAAATGTGTTACAGGTATTTTTTTTAATTAATAAATTACAACAATAATAAAAAATAATACTTTCTATTGCTTACATTCATATTACTGCACTTTCCATTTGTCCTAAAATCTCTTACATATCTCCATCCAGTTCCTGAGCATCCAATTACTCTTCATTCCATCTTATTCTAGCTTTTTCCTTAAATCATTTACTGACATATCACTCATGGATACCATTGATAACCTAAAGATTTACAAATTCTAAGGCTTTCCTTCTCTCTACATCCATCTTCACCTTGCCAAAGTGACTCAACTGTTCATTGTATCCTATTTTTTAAAACCATGATCTCCTTGGCTTTTCTAGCACCCTGCTCGTCGTGGTTCTCTAATCTTACATCTGTTTTACTCTGGCTTACCATTCTCTACCCACTTTTTTTTTCTACCCGCTTTAAAAATCTCACTATCTATCTGGCCTACATCATTTATTGTCTTATGCTCTTACTTGTGATACTCTTTCAAGGAAGTTATCTTAGTTTACGTGCCAGTGATCCATTTTTTGGCATATTTCTTTTACCCTTTTTGTCTGCTCAGTGAAAAGGAATTTGAGCCCTTTAAATTTTTTTTTTTTTCTTTGTCAAATGTCATGAGGCTAAGCTTTGTCAGTAGGTCATACTGGAGCAACATTTCAGGAGGAAAGAGTTTTTCTTCTTGGCTCCAGTGCTCACTGGGCAGGCTCCTTTAGCACGGGGGTATCTTCTCTAATGTCCAGCTTCTACAGCGCACTCAACTTTCCCAGGGCTCTGGCAAGAGTCTCATTCAGAACGTGCAGATTCCTCTACATTAAGCTTCCATAGCATCAAAATCTTCTTCAATGTTTATCCCTGGGATGCCTGGTGGCTGGCAGCACTCACCAACCTGCAATATCCCCCAGCAGCACTCTTGGGTGTTTTCATATTGGGGTATCTCTGGTGAGAAATCTCCCTATGAACAGCTTTTTCCAGCATTCTAGAAGACAAATTTCTGGAAAGTTCTACTGAAGTGGCACCACAGTGACTTCTCCGCCACTCAGTGGGCTAGGACTATGCCTGCTCCAAAAAAGATCTTGATCTCAGCCTGGGGACTTCATTCTTGGGTGCTCTATCTCACCGTATAGCGTACACCTCCTTTTTATATCTGCTATTCTGTTTTTTAGAATTCTATTTACTTTTTTCTCATTAATTCTTTATTACTCTAAGCCTTTGTTATAATTAATAATTATATTAAACTTTACCTGTTAAAATTACTCAGTGGTTTCTCTCTCCCATTTAGTCCTAGAAATAATAAACCTTTTCCAATATGATAAAATCTGGTTTCCCCAGACAGCATTGCCTTAACTAAAGTCTTATGTGCTACTATTCTTTTAAGACATAGAATCCTAAGAAAGTAAGAATGAGATAAAGGAGGAAGAGAGAAAGAGAAAGAAGGAAGAAGAAACAAGATGAGGGTTTTGTAACTAAGCTAAAAAGACCCCCTTGTTATGAAATGTAATTGATTGATGAATTACGTTAGGCCATGTTCTGAGAGTCTGTATGAACTAATGGAAATCCATTTTGAGGAGAAAGGGAAAATAATTTATCTGCTGGCTCTTGACGTCCATTGATCATATTACAGAGTATGAACACCCCACCACTTCCAGTTAGTGTACGCAAAGATGCCAAGCAGAGCCCTCCCTCATCTCACAGTGGCAAAGGGGTGTCCCGAGGAAACAGGGAAGAGATACAAGGTGTGGACATGAGGCGCATCTGCACAAAGATGGTCACAGTCTATGCAGCACTGATCACTGCCACGGCGACTTGCATGGAAATGATGGTGAGTAGCCAAAGGTCTCAGAGACAGATAAGTATTAGAGAATACAAAAAGGCATGTACAGGTATGCCTGACAGAAGATTTTATTCACACTTATGACCTAAAGTACATTCTACATGTAGATGAATCTTTAACCCTCAATCCCCAGCTACGCTTTTCCTCCTGAACTGTACTTCCAAATACTTAATCAACACACATACATTTGAGCACCTTAAATTGAGCATATGCAAAACTAAATTCAATTTTATATTTGCAAAACATATTCTGCCTGATGTCTTCTCTCTGTCAAGAGGGTCAGCATTCATTTTGATATTCTTCCGAGATGGAAGCTTAAGCTATTCCTTGGATCTTGCTTATTCTCACCAACTCAAAGTTAAATAACTCTTAAAAATTTGCTTTTTTTTTTTTAGAAATGCCTCTCAAGTCAAGTCTCTCCTCATCATTCTTTCTGATTATTGTAGCAGTCTCTTGTCACAGCCTTTCTCTAATCTCTTCAACATAATAATTATCTTAAAAAGAAAAAAAAATATTTTGTTTTCTCTACATTAAAACCATCCTTGGCTGTCCATTGACTACAAAATAAGATCCGCATTCCTGAACTTGGCATTCAAAGTCATTCACAGTGTGTACCTGTTATCCATCCCTGACACCACAACTTCTCCTTCCACTCATTCTACCCTTCGCCCATTCCAAACTCACATTCCAAACTCACACATCTCTGCCTGACTGAACTTTACAATGTACCATGACATTTCAAAATTGTTCTTGTTTCAGGACTTATACAGATGCTTTTTCTATTGCTTAGTATGGAAAAACTCTCTACTTCATACAAAACCCAGGTTAAATGTCACCTCGTCAGTAACTTTCTTAGAAGTTGACTGTTTTTTCCTCTGAGCTACCATAGCACATTTCCTTTTTGTTCTAAAAGTATTTATCATATTTTATTATAATTTATTTGTTTTTATACCTGTATTAGCCACTACATCGTGATTTTCTCAAGTGCAGGAACCATGTATTATTCATTTTTGCATCCCCAGCACTCAGCATAGCACTCATGCATAAACTGCTCAATAAATATGTGTTGAATTGAATTTAAATAAAATCACAGGTGTAAAAGTATGTGTGTATAGTATTGTTATCAGCAAAACAGCATTTCACTATAGCATGATATACATCTAATTTTATACTTATAAAAGCTCTGTGTTGATGCCATAGATACTTTGTCAACCATCCAAAAAGCAGCAGAGCTTTTTGCCAATGAGCAACAGTAGTATATGTTGACAGTTTATTTCAGTACATTATATGGCACTCAACCAAAATTGAACAGCAAGAAAAGATGGAAAGAAAATGACTATTTTTTAGGCCTTCATCACTGCATGTGGGACTAAATGGATTTCATGATGTTTGTGTGCCTTGGTTTGCATCAGCCTTATGTGTAAATCAAATTGATCACCCTAAGTCGTTTGGCCCAGGACTGTCATTCTAAAGTCTACAGTCATACAGTGCTATATTATACTCTATTATTGTATACTACATCACAGCTTACTGTATCTATTACCGTCATCTCATGGGGAAGTACCTCTTACAAAAGGATGGAACATACCCTAAATTATCAAGGCCTCATCACTTGTGGTCGCTTTAGTAGAAGAAGCCCTTTTAGCAGCCATGTTATTATCTCGGCTATGATTAGAGGAAAGGCAGTAATTCATTCCAAGACTAAATTGCTTTCCTAGGGAAAAAAAATAAATCTAGATGTTTTAAGATACTTAAGATTAGCTTTACAATTTACAGAACCATGTTCAGAAGTTTTTACCTTAGAATTATAGGATTATATTTATGATGCTAGAATTGAAGTTAACTTTTGGACTGATTTGTGGGTAATGAGACTTGGTTCTTGAGATCTTCACACCATATATAAAGATACAAAAGTTACTGTTTTTCTATAAGTTCTGTAGTTTGCTGGTCCAAAAATTATACATGAGTCAAATTTCTCCAATTTTTTGGACCTCGTATCATCTACACATAGGCTGTAAAAGTTTATCTCTGGTAGTAATAATTGTCCTCCCTCATGTATTGGCTTAGTTTTGTTATAGACAATATAAACTCTACAAATGCTTATTTTTCTTTTTTTGGCTAGACAAAGCTGAGAGTGAAATTTGTGACCTGTATTTAGCAAGTACATAAGTCTTTACATTAAATATTTTATGCTAACCTTCATCCCAAATTTATCTTAATTTTCTTCATTCTTTTTACTCTCTCTCTCTATCTTCACTTAATTTAATCTATTTCAGCATTCCAAAGTACCCATTTTTTTAAAAAAAACTGGATTGATTCATTTTGAGCAACAAGATGAGACATTAATAAATAAATACAGAAATAAAACTATTCCTTCTAATGAATTGTATCATTTTGATTCCTTGTCTCTGACCATTTGCTGAACTTCATATATAACTAGAACTACATAAAAGAAGCATTACATAGTCTACTTCAGTGACTCTTCATGTATCAGCATAACCTAGGAAAATATATCTTTAAAATTTTAAATAAATGTTTCTATGTCTCACACCTGGAAATCTGGCCCAAGTCTAGCACAAGGCCCATTTAGTTGTATTTTTTGGACATCTCCACAAATGAACTAAAACATAGATCCGTTTTTTAAAAAATGAATGTTTGGAGAAAATAGGAGAATCATTTTTTCAAAGTGAAAAAAATGATTGAATAACATTGTATATGTATATTTATGCTAGATAATAGATGATAGATGCTAGGAAACTAACAAAATAAGAAAGGTAAATAGAAAACAACAAAGATAGAGAAGGTATGTTAATTTAAATTAAATATCATGTTGGTAAAAACTGTACGTTAGAAACACATTAGGTTGGTAAAATAGTTTGAATGATTTCTTACAAACAATCACTTTACCCCTCTATTTTTAGGCCATCGTGGTAAGTCAGTAAATATCACAGTTGAGTGTGATTCATCTGCTAAGGAACATAGGTATTTCCTAATCTGTACCACATTTCATTCTAAAATAACCCTTTTAAGTGAGCATTATCATCACCATTTTTTTGGGATTAGCAAACTGAGATTTATTTAGGTTGGGCACTTGGCCACAGTTAACGTACAGATTCGGAAATGACAGAACCTGAATGCGAATCCCCATCTTTTCGCTCCCAACTCTGTATGTTGGCTTATACCACAGTTTACCGTGCTCCTTCCACATATTTGTTTTTTTCTTGATAGAATTCTGGATAATGCAAAATGAACTCATTATTCTTTCCTAAGTTCAAACACTGCAGGAGCAATCACTTAGATATTATGATAATTTCCAATGACTGTTTCTGGAAGTTAGGAAAATCTAGGTAAACATTGGCCTAAGAATGAGGTCAGCAACCATTAAGTTTTTTTCCGTTTTAAATATTCTGAGATGTTATTTAAATAAATGACACGGGTAGTTTTTTTTTTAAGATTAATGAAGCATATGTTCAGATTTATTTGATCCTAGATTCATTAACCCCTGTTCCACTGAATTTTAAATAGTATTTATAACAAGAGAGAATTACATCTTTGAAAGCGATGATGCATGTAAGCTCATATCCCATATAGTAAAAAAGCTCCACTTGAGTTTGCTAGGGTTTTTTTTCCTCTCCAAATATTTTTTCAATATGGTGTTGATTTGGTCTCCATACTTTTGTACTAATTAGAGTTAGTTTATTTTAAAAACATTTAACAAGGAATAATCAGATATCTAGAATATTTAATCAGATATCTAGAATATTTAATGTCCTGTGCATTTGGTAAAGTTAGTTTACAATATGGAATTAAAAGCACAATGATTAATTTGGTTTATTAAGGGTGCCAAATTCGATATTTTTAATTTATTTACTTTGCTAGATTTGAAATAACTTGTATACTATTTTGCATAACATTGTCATAAGATATACATTGTCAAAAACATTTTGACAATGTATATCTTTTTAGCATTGTCTTTAGATTTGATAATATCTCAAGTTTCCTAAGTCTTTATTAAAACTAAAACTGCACACAGAGTAGTTAAATTGAAGAGGTTTCAGATTTTCAATTGTATTCAACCAGCTTTCCTTGCACATATGGGTCAACTTCATTGTCAATTTTGGGCTGCCTGGATACATTCGCTTTTAACAAGAAATCGACTGTGATTTGATTTTCATAATTTATGTTGGGTCTCTGAATGTTCTAGTCATGCTGGAAAGATCCTATAAAAAAAACAGAGCAAGGTAACTGCATTGAAAGGGAATGTGATACAGACAAAGCTGACATTACGGGTAATCAGAGCAAGTAGTTAATATAAAATACTGCTTTCAGCTCCGAATGGTTCCTATTAAGTGTAAATATGCTAATGGATTGTGAACAGAGTACTGTATCTAGTACTAGCTAACCAATTAAGACATAGTATTTTATCAAATTTAATAGTTAGAAAGTATGTGTCCTGGGGTCCAAACATCTTTGAGACTCTTCCTTCTCACCTTTGACCATTAGTTAATAAAAGTGGGCACAATTTTTCGAGTACCCATCTTGGCCTAAACACTGTGTTTTAAATACCTAGCATTAACTCAATGAGATAATCTTTATAACTATTCTATGAAATAAATGTTTTAACAATAAGGAACCTGAGACTCAGAGAGGTAAATATCCTTGCCTTATGTTAAAGAGCTGGAAAATCATGATTTCAACTCAGGATTGAAATTTCAAAGCATGCACCCTTGACTATTGCTGTAATGCTTCCCTCTTTCTCTTTCTCCCAAACAAATCTTTTCTTTGTCAATATATTTGTTAGAGGCCAGTACACTTACATTTCTACATTTTTCTTTTTATTTATTTTCCTGATGAAATATTATTTTAGGAATTCCAACTATTGCAGATAAATCTATTCTGTAATTTAGGACTAGTTCATCCATTCTTGCTTGTTCCATTAGCAGAAAAGTAGGTTTGTTTTGCAGTCCTATGTAAAGATTATCTTGAAATATGAAAGATCTCTATTTCTCATTCAGGTATAGAAATCTAAGGAAAAGACAGTAATGTCATTTTGGCAGTGTATCATCCTGAATCAGAAACTAAAGCATGCAAACTGAAATTGATTTGTAACAGGTACCTTATTAGAAGCAAACATCAAGAAAACTAGAATCAATGTTGAAACAAAAATTTGTCTTGTAAGCAATCCTGAGTGAAATGTGTTGACACAGCATCACATTCTGTAGCCCCATTTTTGCATGCTTTTCAAAGCACAGCTATCTCAGGCTGAGGGAGATGAATAATTGACTGATCACTGCATAATTCAATATAGTGTTGTAAAAATTCAAGGTCTGGCAAATTTGAAGCTTTTCTTTTTTATTGAGACTGAGGTTAAAGTTTCAATCAACCTTGAAGAAACATTTAAATAGCACAAGGATATATGATTTATTAAAGTGCATATTATTCTTTCTTATATTCCCTCCTTCTTCATTAAGCTATCTCACATAATGTGCATATAAAGTTAAAAGACTATCTATAAGGTTTAGTGGAGTTCTGCCTGTAGTGACTTCAAAAGCACTAATATCCTCAGTGTCTAAACACACTTACCAAGTAAAGAAGCTCAAATAAGTTGCTTTTTATCTATCCCATTACATTCCTTTTATATTTTTATACACAAACTGTATTGTAAATCTAATACAGACAGAAGCAAGCAGAATTCTTATAAAATACGCTGACAATTTTATCCAATACATCACACAATTTCCACACACACAAAAAGAAAACAATTAGTGCATGGAGTGATTTTTCAATCTATTGATTTTCTTATTAAATTTTTTTATTGCCTATTATGTACCAGGCACTCTTCCAAACCAGAATACAAGTTGAAAAGGATAAAAACAGAGGCTTGGTCTAAAAGAAGAAAATGATTAGTTTTGATAGGGAAATATAGGAAAATAAAAAAAACATTTCTTGTTCAATTAAGTGTGAGATATGCTAAAAATTAGTGTATTTTTAAAATGCTATTGTTATTGTCAAATAAATATGTATTTTTAACTTTCAACTGTAAAGATTTCCCTATTTAGTTTTACTAAACACATTCAGGAAAAAATTTCCATATTATATTTATATTAACATATAATAATTAATTAACTGAATTAACAATTATATATAGTCTCAGAAATTTTGAGGGTATTTTTAAACTCTGGCTATTTTTGTTTATATAAATAATTTGGTTAGTATAAAAATGCAGTTTTGTAACAAGAATATTTTTCCAGTATGTGGAAGGTATATTTTATTAATCTATGTATATTTGTAAAAAAACCTGTTAAATCATACTCATTGTATATTTAGAGAAAACTGAATGAATAGCATGTTATGTGTGAATAGAACTGACTAACTTTGCTTTAGAAATATCCTTCATCATAAAAAACAAACTCAACTATAGTATTTGAGAAAATTCAGTCCAACCCTATATACGTAAATGAAAAAGTTAAGCATAATTCTATAATCAGAATGTCATCATTAAATAAGGTATGACCACACAAGACATGAAATAAACAGAAAATATGTTTGAACATCTCTGAACATCTGACAGTCTCACCAAAGAATAAAATGTTAATATATAAATAAAACAATCAACAAATGTAATAATTTAACATTTTTTCTTCCAAATATTTTCCTCAAATTCTAAATAAACAAGAGAATGACACGTGGCCAAAGAAGAATTTTAAAGTAAAGTGAACAAAACAGATCAATAAGTTGCCATGTTGTGGAACTGATTGGGAGACAAGATACCGTACTGATAATTATCAATCTTTTTAAATGTCATCATGTAATTAACCTTAAAATGAAAATACTCATTTTGCCTAATGTAATTTAAATGCTGAAATTCCTTTGAATGTATATGACATAAATCAGAAAGTCACATTCTTAAGACACTTTTTCAACTTTTTCAGTGATATAGATTTCCCAGAATCACATTAAACATTTTTTTGTGTGTGAAATTTACTTAGCAGTTTCTTGGGTTGTCTAATAAAACTAAAATAATTCTCATTATTGTTAGGTGCACAGGAGTGCAGGTGGCATGGCACACACTGTTGATTTGATACCCTCTATGATGACAGTCTATGGTTCACCAGCTTAGTTAAACAGCACATCAGAAGCAGTGATGGGTGATCAATCTCATTCCCCATAGCATTGCTCCCAAAAGAGTCATTATTGAGAATAAAATAGAGAAAGGCTATCAGAGGAAATTATTGGGTCTATGGCTTTAAAAAAATCTAAGAAAATAAGTGAATGAGAGTCTCTGAGAAATGAATTTATAAACCTTCTTACAATGGGAAGCAAAGGAAAAGATTAACATCTTGGCAATGGCAATTTTATTTTCATACTTACTAGTATATTTCAGTGTCAAATGCTAACTAAATAGCAGCATACTATACCGAGATAATTAACAAACTTCCATCTCATCACCACATTCATTTTCAAGAATCAGTTAAAAGAAGCATACATGGAATGAGAGTCTTGACCTTATGTCCAATAGTCAATACTTATTAATCAAAAACTAAATATTGACTAACAAATATTCCTATTATCAAATAAATTTTGATTATACTATTTTATATTGAAAAATGGAAAAATCAACAGTGTAACTGGGATAAGAAGCCAATTTTTAAAATCTAAAGCCAATTTTTAAATCACTTTCTAAAGTGATTCAGTTGACACAAATCTAATTCTAAATTCTTCCTCTTAAAATTAAAAAGATTAAGAATGTTTTTAGGCATATCTCGTGAGTTACAGTAACTAAAATTAATTTTATTTCTGCAAAAGTTTCACTTGTTGGAACTTGGTTATCTTGCAAGACCAATAAAAAATGGTGTGAAATGGTGTAATTCAGAAAAATAAAATGTAATTTGTTCAAGGTCATAATTTGTGTTTCAATAACGAATTGAAATAAGAGAGTTTGAATTGTTCCCACCTATTAATTATTGTGGATTATTTCCCATAAAATATTGCTTCAAATTTTCTATACATTGCTTTTATTTCCAGAGACCAAAATTTCTGGGTCTTATTATGGGAAATACTCTATTTGATAGTGAAAGATGTAATTTTTAAAAACTATTTTAAATTTACCCATTGTTTTGTTGGTTTGTGTATCAGGTTAGTTAATATCAACAGCAAGTTATGAAAAGCCCTTATCAAAGGTTTTTCAAAATTGTATTTAATAATTAGAAAATGTGAGTACCTCATATAAAAATTCACAATAATGTGATTCCAAGATGAAATTAATTCAATAGCTAGATGACATCATCTTTTCATATTACTAATTTGCCAACTTTAGTATATCAACTTGACCCTCTTAGATTAATAAGATAGCTTCAGAAACTCCAGATATCATATTTAGAAAGACTAATAAATGGTAGAAAAAGAGAAACCTTTTCAAAGGATCTCCTGGAAAAATCCCCCTCATGTCTCTTTGATGAAAATTTTGTAATATGTCCATTTCTAATTTACTTCCAGACAAGTAGAATACAAATATCATGATCAATTAAACCAAATATAATTCAATTCCAGGTAGGGATAGATGAGACTGCCTCTCTTGAAGGACTTGGCTGTATTGATCCAGGTGGATTTCTGAACGAAATTAAAATACTTAACTGAGGAGAAGAATTGGGTGGTGATGAGGGGGCTGGGGTAGTTACTATATAGGCAAAGAACAATGGCTTGTGGGTTAAGAGAAGAGATTAAATTTGAATAGCTTGAATTACTATTCTAGTGGCATCATTAAAAGCTATGTGACTTTGAAAAATTTCTTAGCCTCTATGTTCCTAAGTTTCTTTACCTGTAAAATAGAATCTATAGCAGTAACTATTTCTAAGGTTGACATGTGTTAATTCATGTGAAGCTCTGAGAATAGTGCCTGGCATACATCAAAGCACCTATGTCTACTATTATCAAATATAAAAAAATTCATATTATGAGGGCTTCTGGTTTCTGGTTCAGTATGTAAGAAGCTTGGAAGTAATCATTCAATCCTAAGAGCAAATAAAAAGCTGAACGAGCTAAAAAATCAACACATTTTTTAGATCCACTAAAGAAGTTAGATCATAGGGAAAATGGCTGTCCCCAAAACTGAAGAGACCAACAGGTAAATACAGGGAAACACAACTTACTGAAGCAGAAATACAATAAGCAGAAACCTTTGTGAGGATGGATACCAGGTAGGAAAACCTAAACTACAATTGATGAATTGCTGGTGGTTCAGTATAGACAGTCTGAGAGTTAAAAGTTTCAGGGCCACACAGTCATAGGAAACTCCCACACTTTCATGAGTTTTACTTTCAGGAGCTCAACAGGGTTCTCACCGTGAATGTCACAGGAAAGTTTCCCCTTGCTCCCAACAAAGGGAGGGGGCAAAGAAACTATTTTGAAATATACCAGAGCATTCTGCTCTTCTTAATAAGGCCTTCTCTTAAGAGAAATTATTTTACCAGAGCCTAAGCTCTTGAGGGTCTTTCAGAGCCTAACCAACCTGAGAAATATCCAACTCCAGTCCAGTTTAGTCATCCTGTCCTACCCGAGAGGGAAGAACAGGGCTACTAAGAAGCATTGGTGAAGTCCATAGTCCAGAGGCACAGTCTTACTAAAAAACTGAGACCTAATTATAGGTCTATAGAATGCCACCTCTTCCCCGACATCTTGCTGACACATTACTGAAGGTCTGGTTACCACATTTTTTTTTCACCCAGTACATTGTGTTTGGCTAGCAAAAAAAAAAAAAGTTACAAGGCATACTTAAAGGCAAAAAACACAGTTTGAAGAGACAGAGCAAGCATCAAACTAGATTCAGATATAATAGGGATGTTGAAGCCATCAGACTGGAAATTTAAAACAATAATTAACATCCTAAGGTCTCTAATGAATAAAATAATAGAATGTAGAGAAAAAGAATGGGCAATTTACATAGAGAGATAGAAATTCTAAGAAAGAATAAAATATAAATGCTAGAGATCAAGAACACTGTAATAGACATGAATGATTTTGATGGCTTTATTTGTAAACTGGACAGGGCTGATGAAAAACTGTTTGACCTTGAGGATATGTCAACAGATACTTCCCAATTGATAAGCAAAGATAAAAATAATTTCAAAGATAGAACAGAGCATCAAAAAACTCTGGATAATTACAAATAATTGGAATAATGGAATAAAAAAGAGAGAGAGAGAGGTACAGAAAAAAAATGTTTGAAGCCATAATATGTAAACTTTAGAAAACAAATATAAAGAAAAAAATTTAAAAAGCCAGAAGTTAGGGAATAAAACACATTTTCTGTAGAAGATCAAAGAAAAAAATTACGTCTGACTTTTCTTCATCTAACTTTTCATGCAAGCAAGAAAAGAGTGGAGTAAAATATTTAAATCATTGAGAGAGAGAAAAAAAGACCAATCTAGTATTCTGTGCCCTGAAAAATTATTCTGCAAAAGTGAAAAGAAAAAAAAGACTCTCTAGGACAAACAAAAATTGATGAAATTTATTGCCAGTAGATTACCTTGCAAGAAATGTTAAACTAAATTCTTTAGAGAGAAGGAAAAGTAACTGAGATATACAAGTCAGAAACTCAGTTATACATAAGAAAAGGAAGAGCATAAGAGAAGGAATAGTGAAGGTAAAATAATAATATTTTCTTATTTTTCATTGATCTAACAATAATAGTTTATTTCAAACACTAGCACCAATATCTTCAATTATCTATGCCTCTGTATAAATAAAATGAATCAGAGCAATGATGTCGGGGACAAGAGAGAGAATTAGAATTATTTTGTTACTATACAATTTTATATATAAATAATATGCTAAAAAAAGAGAAAAATGAAATAAAAAACATTCTCAATTGAAACCACAAAGTCATAAAAAGTGTGGAAGATAAAAATAAGAACAAAGAGCAAGGGCAACAAATAGAAAACAGTAACAAAGAAAATAGATATCAATACAGTTATATCAATAATCATTTTAAATGGTCTAAACACACAAATTAAGAGACAGATATGGTCTGACTAAATTGAAAAAGAAGACCCAATTATATGTTGTTTATAAAAAAATCCACTTTAAATATAAAAACACATATAGATTAGAAGTAAATGGATGGAAAAAATATATCATGCTGACAGTAATAAACAGAAAACAAGAATTGCTATATTAATTTTAGACAAAGGAGATTTTAGAGCAATGAAAGTCATTAGGGATAAAGAGAATTACACAATTACAAAGGGGTCAGTTCTTCAAGAAGACATAAAAACCCCCAATGTGTATGCACCTAACAACAGAGCATCAAAATATGTGAAGCAAAACTGATAGAACTTCAAGAAGAAATAGATGAGAGAGAGCAACAGTAATACAATAATTGTACGCAGAAAATTGGCAAGGAAACAATGGCCTAAAACACATTAGACCAGATAGATTTAATTGATATTTTTAGAGCATTTCATCCCACAGTAGCACAATATACATTCTTTTCAAGTGCATATAAAACATTTTTCAGAATAGAACAGATGTTAGGCCAAAAAGCAAGTCTCAATAAATTTAAGACTCAAATTATATCAAGCGTTGTCTCTTATCACAATGGTATGAAACTAGAAATTAATTATAAGAGAAAACTGAAAAACACACATCATACTAAAAGATTTTATACAACAAAGGAAACCATCAACAAAATGAAAAGAAAACCTACAGATTAGAAAAAGATATTTATGAATGATACATCTAATTAGAAGTTAACATCTAAAATTTATAAAGAACTCATACAATACCAAAAAAAAAAAAAAACTAGCCAATTAAAACATGGGCAGAGGACCTGTATAGACATTTCTCCAAAGAGGACATACTGATGGCCATTAGACATAAAAATAGATGGTCAGTGTAACTAATCAGAAAAATGCAAGTTAAAGTCACAATGAGATATCACCTCAAACCTGTTGGAATGGCCATCATCAATAAATCAACAAATAACAATGTTGGTGAGAATGTGAAGAAAAGGGAACCTTCATGCACTGTTGATGGGATTGCAAATTGGCACAGCCACTATGGAAAAAGGTATGGTTTTCCTCAGAAAATTAAAAATAGAACTACCATATGACCCAGCAATTTCTCTTCTGAGTATTTGCCCAAAGAAATTCAAAACACTAATTCAAAAAGATATATGCAACCCTATAATCACTGCAGCATTATTTACTATAACCAAGATATGGAAGCAACCCAAATGCCCATCAATAGGTGATTGACTAATCATGTGGTACATATTTGCAATGGAATATTACTTGGCCATAAAAAAGAATAAACTCTTACCTTTTGTGACACATGAATAGACCTAAAGGGTATCATGCTAAGTGAAATAAGTCAAACAGAAAAAGACTCAGATACAGAGAACAAATTGATGACCTCCAGATGGGAGATGGTTAGGGGACTGGATGAAAAAAGTGAAGAGAGTAAGTACAAATTGCTAGTTACAAAATAGTTATGGGGATGTAAAATAGAGCATAGAGAACATAGTCAATGTTGTAATAGCTATGCATGGTACCAGGTGGGTACTAGATTTATCAGTGAGATCACTTCATAAGTTATGTAAATGCCTAACCACTATGCAAAATAGTATTGCTACTTTGGAAAACAGTGTGGAGTTTCTTAGAAAATTAAACATACTTTTAACACATGTTCCAGTAATTACATCCTTTAGTATTTACACAAATAAATTGAAAACCTACGTCTACATAAAATCTGCACCTGAATATTTATAGCAGCTTTATTCATATTTGCCAAAACTTGAAAGCTACCGAGATGTCCTTCAGTAGGGAATAGTGGTACATTCAAACAGTGGAATATTATTTAGTCCACAAAAGACATGAGGAAATGAATGTATGCTACTAAATGAAAAAAGTCAATCTAAAAAAGGTTACATACATACTATATGATTCCAAATATATGACATTCTGGAAAAGGCACACTATGGAGACAGTGAAAATGTCAGTGAGGGTTTGCCAGCTGGTAGGGAGAGGGAGGGATAAATAGAGAACAAAGGACTTTTGGGGCAGTTAAAGTACTCTGTAAATATATTATAACAGTGAATACGTATCTGTATACACTTATGAATGTCTACGGACTGCACAGCAACAGGAATGAACCCTAAAGTATGAACTTTGTGTAACAAGGGTGTATTAATATGTAGGTTCATCAGTTGTAGCAAATGTACCATTCTGGTGAGGTATTTTCATAGTGAGGCTTTGTGTGTGTGTGTGTGTGTGTGTGTGTGTGTGTGTGTGTGTGTGTGTGTATCAGGAATCTCTTCTCAGTTTTGCCATGAACCTAAAACTGCTCTAAAAATAGTCAAATACACACACACACTCACACACACAAACTTGAATTCACATGGAAGTAATAGAATGGCCCTTTGGATACCACTGCAATGTAGTATAAGAGCTTACCCTGAGGTCTTTGGGGGTTAACATAAAGATTTATCACTCAGAAAGCCATTATGTGTTATTATCAGATTTATTATCCTTTATAAATTGTATTATAATGTTAGAAAATATAGCTAAATTTGATTTACTGAAGTTGTGCAAGAAATATACTGAAAATTTTTATTACACTTGCTTTAAATTAGGTAGTCTCTACTTATTCCCACTTGTTTGCAACACTGGGTGTGGGAGCAGAGAATAAGACAGGCCTGCTCTGCTATCTGCCAGTAAAGCTTATAGGACAGCGAGGTGACAGACATTAAATAGATAATTACATAATTAGTTACTGAATTGTCAATGTGAGAATTGCTATAAAAAATAGGATGCAATTGGAGCTTATAGCTGAGGAGCCAGATCTAGTCTCTGGAGTCAGGGTCCCGATATCTAAAGTAATGAAGGGTTAGACATAATTCATCCAGTAAAGGTACAATAGAGACTGATCCAGAGGTCAGCAGGTGTGAAAACCATTCAGGGGAGATTAATAAACCAGCATCCTGAACCTAAAAAAGTGGAATCCTCACACCAAAAGAGCATTAAGAGACAAGACTGGCAAGGCTGAATAAACGGAAGCATTGAGTCAAGTAGAGCATGGAAAGAAACTTGGTTATTATCTTACAAAAAAACATTAAAATTTTTATATTAAATTAAAATTTTTTAATTTAAATTATTTTCCTAAACAGTGATATGATATATTCTTCAGTGAACACTGACTTCTGTGTGAAAACTAGATTGAAGTGATCCAAGTCCATATAAAATCATATTACAGTAGCTTTTTGTTTTGATTTGTTTTGTTTGAGAGATAACAGTGTTTTGGACTAAGATTTTGGAGAAGATACAAAAAAAATCTGAAAGTAAAAACAACAGGATCTACAGATTGTCTTTGGAATATCAGTGTATAATATGTATAGCATTCTATTCTATCTGATAAGAAACATTATGTCCTTATTAATGTTTGAACAAACTACAGGCTTCCCATTGTATAGCTATGATAGTTTGGTAAAGAAGAATTACACCTCATAATTAAACTAATAACTATGTATTATTAATATGTCTGTTTAATTTAAAACCACCATTATGTCCCCATTGTATAGTATCAGCTACATTAACCTGAGATTCTAACCTGAGAACAATAGAATATGTTCAAGCAAAGTAAAAAGAAATAAAAAGGTAATAGAATAATAAAATAATAGACAAAGATATAATAGAGGATCAAGAGAGCCAAAATTTGTTTTTTTAAAAGTCCAATAAGGTGAATAAATTTCTGGAAACACTGATTAGTATAAGAAAGAGTCAAGACACAAGCAAACAATATTTATAATGAAAAGGAGGATATTAGTGCAGATGTGGGAGAGGTTAAAAATGCTTCCTAAACATTAATGCACTTATAATTTGAGGACTATATTAATTGACTAGGGCTGCCATAACAAAATACCAAAGAATGGGTGGTTTAAAAAACAGAAATTCTTTTTCTCATAGTTCTGGATGTTAGAAATCCAAGATCAAGGTGCTGGCAGTCTTGTTTTCTCCTGAGGCCCCTCTCCTTTGCTTTAGGTGGCCTCCTTCACTCAGCATCCTCATGTGGCCTCTCCTTTGTGCTTATGCATCCCTGATGTCTCTTCCTCTTCTTATAAGGACACCAATTATATTTAATTAGAGCTCACCTGTATGACCTCGTTTAACCTTAATTACCTCTTTAAAAGCCTTATCTCCAATTACTGTTATATTCTAAGGTAGTGAGGGTTAGCACTTCGATATACTAATTTGGGGGAACAGAATTCAGCCCACAATAGTGACCTCATTAAGTAGGTCTGGGGTGGGACCCAAGGTTGAGCATTTCTAAAAAGCTCCCAGGTGATGCTAATGCTGCCTATCTGCGGGCCATATCTTGAGTAGCAAGGAATTAAAATGATGAAAAATATTTTTTTGAGTAACTTTGTACTGATATAGTGAAAAACTTAGATGAAAAATAAAATTCCTAGAAAAGCATAAATAACAAAAACGATTAAAAAAATAAGTCCTAAAATTCTTATAATCATGAAATATTTAAACTGGTATTTAAAATGTTTTTAATAGAGAAAACGTCAGACCAATAGAGCTTTAGAGATGAATACTGTACTTTCACACATTTAAAGGATAAGAATTAGAATGTTACAGAACATTTCATGAGAGGAGAAAGGTAGCATTCCCCAACTAGTTTTATGAGGCTAGGACAAACTTGATATCATAACTGAATAAGGACAGTATGAGGAAAAAAAAAAACCCTAAACTCTAATTTCATTCATGAATATAGATGCTTAGTCAAATACTAAATATTAACCAAATGAATTCAACCATATATAAATAAAAGGGATAATATATATTTTCTTAGTTGATTTTATTCCAGATACACAAAGATTGTTTTAACATGAGAAAACGTATTTTAAATAAGTTACCTTAACTGATTAAAAAGAAAATCTTAAAAAGCTAAAAAATCTTAAAAATCTAAAAATCTCCTAAGAGGCAGAAAAGTAATTTGACAAAATTCAAAATCTGCTCATGAAAAATACTCTTAGAACACTATAAATAGAAGAATGACTCCGTAAGTCTGAGTGAGATCCAAGAATCTGTATTTCTAACAAGCTCCCATGTGATGCTGTTACCACTGGTCAGGAGATGACACTCTGATCCCAGTGTAGTACAAGGTACAACAAGGTCAGTGTTAGCATTTAGTCCTCTCCAAGTTTAACTAGTGTTGAAAAGTAGCAAAAGTTCCCATATACTCTCAAAACTATCAAATGTATAATGGTGTACTGTTAGATGCAAAGATTGCAAGCAAAAGAGCTAATTTTGTGGTGTTTAAAATTAATGACATAATCTCCATTTCTTTGGTTGATACCAGCCTAGAAGTTACATTAAAATAGTCACGATTAGTAATACATTTAAATTCTATAAAAGTATTCATGAGACTAGAATAAAAAGAGAGGCACCTCTCATGTATTTTTGTATTTTTTTTTCCAGAAAGTTTTCAGGAGCTGGTTCACACTTTCCGCCTTGGAAAATAGTTCTGATAGCCTTCTCCTTCATCCAGCTATAGATATGAGGCCCACCAAGACTCCTGATAGGTTCTATAGAATCCCACATCTGTCTGTATACACTTTGCACTCCTGATCCTGGTCAGACTGGTCTGGGTACAGAGCAGGCCAATTCAAACAAACATCTGAATAACACATTGCAATGTTATGTTCAAAATCTTCCTTCCATTATATCCCTGGTTCTCAACCAGGGATGAGTTTTCCCCAAGGTACATTTAGCAATGTCTGGAGACATTTTTAGGTTGTCATAACTAGGGAATGGGGACAGGAAATGATATTAATATCTATTGGATAGAGGCATGGAATGCTGTTGAACATCCTCCAACATAGAGGTTAGCTTCTGCCAGCAATAGGTCTCCTCTCTCTGTCTCTCTGCCTCTGCCTCTCTCTCTCTCTCTCTTTCTCTCTCTCTCTATGGTAAATTTCACCTTAGGAGACTCCTAATGTCATCATTATATCTCCCACACTGATCCTCTAGGTATTTCTAGCATGTCTAAATAGAGAACTACAGCACTTAATCTTTAAGTACCTTTAATGGCATGGGTCTTATTTGTTCAGACTATGGTTCCAAGACAAAGTGAGGGCAACTTTGAAGCCTGAACAAGGCAATGTCAGACAGGAATTTTTAAAAAGCAGTGACTGAGTTGACCCATGTAATTTTAAACTATAGGCTATATTAAATTTATGGTCACCCATTCTGCTTGACTCTCTCCCTAAAAGTTGTTTGAGATTCTCCCTGTCACTTAATAATACCTTTAACATGAAAAAAAAACACAACAAACAAACCTGTAAATACTATCTACTTTACTGCCTTAAAAAGACTTTTACATAAGCTTATAATAGTGATTATGTGATTGCATTTTAGATAAATATATACCAAGGGAAAATATTTCAAGGACAAAATGTAGATTAAATAATATAAGAGTAGATACTTAACGGCTAATTTCTAAATGATGTGATTAAGATCTCTAAATTCAGATAAACTAAAACTCTGCTTTTCAATACAACTGTTTATAAGTGTTCATATGACATGAATTAATAATATTTTTTAATACACATCAATTATACATAGTCCTCGTTTATCAGAAAGAATTTTCTTAAAAGAAAAAAAAAACAAAGAAAAGAAAACCTTTCTGACTTTATTATGCAAAAGCCATCAGACATTGTCAAACTGAGACAATCATCTTGATTATTTTTGGTTGTTTGGAGGATAAGTAAAATCCACCCAGACTAAAAAGTAGCTCTTGGGAGGCAAGCAATTTGGTTTTGTAATGAGGTATGCTTCCTCAGAAGGTGATTATAATGGAGTCTGAGGGGATAGGGATAAAAGCCTTAGTATATTATCTTTTATTTCTTAAAGTCTTTTATATCAGAAAGCTTTGGAAACGTGGTCAAATAGTCTATGGGGCTTGAAGTACTCTCCAGTGAGCTACTTTGAAACCAGCAGGGCTACATGTTCAGGACATGAGCATCCCTGCCTCTGCTCCTTCAGGCACTTTGTACCATGTGTAATTCACAACTGGTGATACCAGTTGATGCTGAAATGTTCCAGTGAAGATCAGAGCTAATTTTTGCCCCACCGTCCTTGTGTTATCACCAAAGCCCAAAGAAAATATATTTTATACCATATTATGCACATGTAAATTTTTGCATGTGTTTTCATAGTGACAGAAGAGTCTTCCAGAAATTCTCGCATTACAGATCCTAAGATCTCTCTTTTTCATTAAAAAACTATATCCAAAGAAGACCAGTTTTAACTAAATTTTCCTCTTCATTTATGGATACATTTTTCAATGGAAGAATCAACAAATTAATAAGATTTGAAAAAACTTGTGATAAATTAATATAAAAAGACAATTTTAATTATTTCTCAAAAAATAAAAAAAACGTACATTGGAATTTTGTTAGCTTTTTGGGAAATGGGATTCTGTTTTGGTATACCCTTTCCCTTTACAAAACAGACTTTTTCAACCGTATTTTACCTAAAACCAACAATCGTGTTACTTTTGCCAGATAAAAGAAACAGGTACAGCTGTTAATTCGAAAGTTAACTGGGATTCAAAACTATTTCTCAGGGATGAAATTAAAAAGAATAAGTTACATTGTAAAGCATGTTGTATCAAAAGTTATGATCAGCTGGTGAGGATATGAAAAAATGAAAAGATGAACTTATTTCTACAAGAAAAAATTTATAAAAATATTTATAAGGAAAATTGTTTTTTAAAGTTATAAAAATATGTAATATAGGAGCAATAATCTGTCCAATAATCTGTCTAATACAAATAGAACATTTTTATACAGGCAATTGAAAAGAGATACCAAGAGGAAGAGATGACTTATGAAAAAGAAATCTATTATGGTCATTACTTATATTTCTACAATCAAAGAGTGAAGTAGTTCAAGAACACACCTGGAATTCAATCAGATGTATTCAGAGACTTGATTGAGACTGGACAAGGTAGGCAGACAACAGGTATTGCGGCCTCTTTTCATGTTAATAACACATACTGTAATGAAAATGTTACCTGCAAACTAAGTAAGAGGTAATAGCCAAGGCCAGAGTGATATTATTTTACTTCCTCCACTGTAAGTGAAGTTCTGTGGAGCAGTTTAGTTGAATTTTGTGCAGAAAGGGGGGATAACTTTTAATGGGGTAATATATTAAGTTAGTAAATAAAAGAAATAACACTGAAACAATGAGTTCAAACTTTTGGGGGCGTTACCAGTTGTGCCATTTGCTAAAGAGGTTGTAAATAAGTAGGTGCAATAAATTAAACATTTGTCAGTTTGTGCTGCCTCACCTAGTCTATCTGGTAATTGCTGCTGCTTAGCGGGAACAACCATACATAAAAATCAAAGAGTTTATTTCCTAGTGGCTTTTCTTTTATTAACCTATTAATAAATGAGCCATTTTCCTGCCATTTTTTTAAAAATACATCTTCCTGCCAACCAGGTTCATCAATGACATCAAAATGAAAACTATTTTACTTATATATTCCTTAGGAATAGGAGTAGGCAATGTGTAAGGACAAATGCAAATTTTAGAAACTTAAAAAATTAACTAAAAATATTGCCACTTTCAAATTTTTATCAACTCTCAATAATTATTTAATTTACAAAAAAAGTTAAACATCATTACTTTATTGCCTTGTGAATACTTTATGTAAGTTGATATTAGTGATTATGCTGTTGTATTTTAACAAACATACATGAAAGGAAAATATAATACCTTATGCAAATACAGAAAAAAATATAAATTTTTCTCTAATTTGTATCTGTACATACTACCTTAGAGGAGTTCAAGTATAGTTCTATTGTCTGTAATCATTATATTCTGAATATATTTCAGTTATTCACATTTAAAATGTGCCCTGCTTACAATGTAAACAAGTATTACAAAAAATATAAGAAGATATGAAAGAGCAATTAAGTATTCTATAATCACAGTCAATCAATATAATTTATGATATTAACAATATAAAAAATTGTATGCTCTTAAGAAATGTAGAAAAGAGTATTTTACAAAATTCAAAAAGTAATCCAGAAAAAAAAAAAACACTCTCATCTAAAAGAAATTGAAGGTAAATTCTGCACACTGAGGAGAACACCCACAAAAACACTATGACATTGTGCTAGAGATTATAGACAGTGCAATAAGGAAAAAAAATTTAAGTATCTTAATTGAAAAAAAATATATAAAGCAATCTTTGTTCATAGTCAAGATGATGGTTTATGCAGAAACTTCTAAAGTACCTATAAAAAAAAAGATACTAGAACTAATAAGTGAATTAAGCAAAGTTGAACAGTATATTATTGTAAAACAGACTTCATTTTTATATGCCACAAATGAATGATCAGAAGTTACATTAGACAAAAATACTGGAAACTAAAAAGAATTGCTAAGAAAAATCAAAGACTGAAATAAATGAAGAAATATATTATCATAATGAACCAGAGAGTTGATATTGTTAAGATATTTTTAAAAATACACGTATTTATGAAGAAATGATTTCTGTTCAAGATACAGATACATATCAATAAGAATGGCTAGTCTTGTCAATAACTGATGATGTAAAAAAAGTGTATATCTATATTTAAAAATGAACCTCAATTTATACTTCACACTACATGAAAAAATTAAGTCAGAATGGTTCATAGCCCCAAATATAAAAGTTAAAATTATAAATACTCCAAAAGAAAATAGGAGAAAATGTGGTGACTTTGATTAGGCAAATAATTCTTACATAGGACAACAAAAGAATAATTTATTATATAAAATAACTGATTTATTATATTAGACTTCATCAAAATTAATAACCTCTACTTTTTGAAAGACACTGCTAAGAGATGAAAAGTTGAACCACAGACAAAAAGAAAATATTTGCAAATCATAAGTCTGATAAAGATCTTGTGTGCAGAGGATATAAAGAACTCTATAAACGTAAGAAAGAAGCACTTCCAGAATGACAAGTAAGAACCTCCAAAAATCCACTTCTTCAGAACTCTGGAAGTTAACAAAAGGCTTGCAACAATCTGATAAGCGTTTATTCGAGAAAAACAGTCGACTCTCAGTAAGAATAGCAAGCTCTGCCGTAATTTAAAACTCCCTTTTTGCCTACTCCTCTCCGTAGCTCCACAGCAGCCCTGAAAACCAGCAGTCTTGGAACAACAGTGGTTATGAAAATCTACTAGGCATTAGCACTTTAACAGTCTAGCAGCCACTGGAGGAGGAAGAATGAGTTTGGAGCTCAGCCTCCAAAAAACCCATTCCCAGAAAATTGCCATTATTTGACCTGAAAGCTCCTACAAGCCCCTTCATAAAGCTTGTCATTATTTAACTTGAGTCAGCTTGTTCAGTGAGGAAATTTCTATCTTCAAAGTGTGGGTCAAAAAAAAAAAAAAAAGGCAATCATGTCATACTTCTGCTGTGTAATGCAGTAATGCCTCTTTGAAAAAAGAAAGAGATGCAGAAAAAGATGAAAAGAAAAATCAGGGATAAGATGACCATAGCAGGTTCTGGAAAGTTCTGACATTTTCTGGGGATTTAAAAGAACATGTGCTTGTGTGGGGATATATGCTTACACAAGAAAGACCTACAAGAGCCTTCCTTATTTTTATTGATTTATTTATTTATTTACTTACTTACTTACTTACTTACTTACTTACTTATTGAATTAATTTATTTTTTACTTCTGGCTAACACAGAGTCTCTGCATAAGCTGGAAGTGAAGGTTGAGGAAATGTTGTAAATTGTCAAAGTGTGGAAGTCACATTTCAACATACATTTATACCAAAGGTGGGAGGTTTATTGGTTTAAGATATTTAATAAAGTGTCTATCCAATTATCAGCTAACCACTAAGCTATTAAGCAATGACTTTGGCAGTTGCAGATGCCAAAGAATACAGACTTTAGATAATTAGTTTCAAAAATTTAATAAACAAATAAATAGCAACAAAGGAACAATAAACAGCAATAAAAACAAATCCTGGGAGCAGAGAGAATTTTGCTTCCATTGTTGCCAAATATATTATTTAAAATGTTTAGTTTTCAACAAATAATGATGGCATATGCAAAGGAACAGCAAAGTATAACTCATATTTAGGAAAAATGGAATAAAAATTGTCCTTGGAAAAAGACCAGATGTTAGATTTACTGGACAAAGACTTTAGCTATTAAAAATACAGTCAAAGAATTTAGCAAATATTATATCCAAAGAATTAAAGGAAAGTATGAGAAAAATGTCTCCCCAAATGAAAAATATTAATAAAGACATAAAAATTATAATAAAGGACCAAATAGAAATTCTAAAATTGAAAAAGTATAATTAAAGTAAAAAATTCACTAGAGAGGCTAAACAGCATTTTGAGCTGGGAAATAAAAGCGTCAGTGAAATAATAAATAAATAAATAAAAGCATCAGTGAACTTGAAAATGTGTCAACTGAGATATTCTAGTCTGAGGAACAACAACAACAAAAAGTAAAACTAAATAAACAGAAGTATAGGGGTATCATGAGAGTACAAACATATGCACAGTGGGAGTCCCAGGCCAAGAGAGAAAGGGGCAGACAGAATATCTGTAGAAATCATGGCTCCAAATTTCCCAAATATGACAAAAACATTAATATATACATTTAGGAAGCAGCAAACTGTGAGTAGGATAAACTCAAAGAATTGATACCTTTGCCATAGTTCTCAAATGAGAACAAAGTTTATAACTCAGAAACAAAGCTTCTGCGTGCTTGCACATTGTGCAGGCTTAGTCGGTGCATCCTGTGTAGAAGAAAGTGAAGTTCACTTTCACAGATGTTTCCTGGTTCAACTGACTTATAAACAGCAAGCAAAGCAAAAAGCACTGGCAAAGGAGACTGTGAAGAATAGTCAAGTTGATAGAAAAAGAAGAGAAGAAAGTTTCTTGAAAGATGAAGAAAAGACTTTCAACAAGGTGCTAATATTCAAAGATTTTTTAAGTGTAGTGAAATCTGTGTAACGTGTTCAACATTTTGTTATTGAGAAATGTGGCCCTATTTATAGATGTGTCTGAAATAGAATTTTATGATGATTTATACAAAGTGCCAGAAACAATAAAATGCATCTTCTCTGTCAAGCATTTTGCCTATATGTAATCTCATGATAGTTTTAACATCCTTGAAATATGGCTTATCTAACTAGCTTTCAGTACAAAATTTAGAAAATAAGTAAACTAGTAGGTGACAATGTCATCATTTAGGATCAGTGTGACTACTTTGAAATCAGAAATACAAGACAGAAAAAAAAAGGATCATCCAAATGTAAAATTACTTAAAATTTACTCAGAAGTTGTATCTGTAATAATTAAGTATAAGATTCACTGTTGGAGTTTTAATTCTACTTAGAATGTGTTGACTTGACCCTAATACAGCTTGTTAAATTGAACACAATTTATTATTCGTGAAAAGACCTAAATTTTTTTTCAGTCCATGACATTTATGTGTACATTCTTCTTCCTTTATAAATGTGCTAAACATAACCCAAAGTATATTGCCAAATACAAATTTTTTTTCTCTCTTTAATTCTCCTGGGGGTAATAATGCATCCTCATTTCATTGACTCCTGTAGTAAAGAGCAAGAAAGTACATTTGGATATGTCTGAATAAAAAGTTGGATAGTTTTAGTCCATTCTCTTAAGATTTAAAAAAAAAATAATTCTTTGTATTTTAATTTTGTCTATTTTTACTAGGAACTCACTAACTTTGAACTTAGAAAAAATGGTTACAAATATTATATAGACAAAAGGTCAAAACTCAAATGTTCTGTGCTTCATTTTAGTAATTCAAGTCTCTTGCATGGGCAGCTTACTGTGCGAGCACTTTGTACCCACCCCAAGGGGAGTCTGGGCTTGTAAAAGGAAATCCCAAAGGAAAATGTGCAAAACAAAACAAAAAATCTAAGAAATAAATAGATTTTACATTTGATTTGATTTTTCTCTCTAGTTAAGAAAATGTTATTTTAGTAGTTTAAGATGTCCAAGGTTAGCTGACTAAACAATCTCTTTTATCCCCCATATTACTTAGATGTTAATACCATTAGAATGTATAAAACATCCTATAATTTCCAGCAAAGAAAAAGTCACTATACAATTTAAGAGTTTGTTTTCTTAACTATTCTAGTAACTTAGTCTGTGTTTATACATTTAGAATAGTTTTGGGTAAAAATAATTAGCCTCAACCATAAAATCTAATATCTGATCACTAATGTTTGCTGACTAATTTTGTTTTTCTGTGTCAGATCTGTTACAGAGATGTGTTAGCTCATTTAGGCCACCCAAGTACTGTTAAAAAAATTAGCAGATTAGTGCTGTGAGGGTTTAGTCATAAAGCCTCATGGAAGGTATAAAACCCTTTTCAAATTGTTGAATTCAGCTCCATTCTTACATGTAGTGAAATAAACATCCTCATCTCTCTACCACTAAAGATTCTCCAGTACTCTACATGTCTAAATTGCTTAGTCTCAACTATCTTCTCCAGCTTCATCTCTGTCCATGTCCCTACCAATCTTTCCTGCCAGGCATTGGAATCATTGATCCCTGGACTTGTAGTGCCTTTTCACATTGTCTTTGTTCTTGCCCATGTTTTTTTCCCTGTCCAAGATTCCCTTCCCTGTCCCTTGCTCCATTTTCATCATACACTTATGAAATCTTCCTTCAATCTTTCAAGCACAGTTAGTTACACTTATCTGAATATGTCTACACTTTTCTTAATGGCTTCAGATACTGCAGATGGGAAGAATAATTCAAAATCTATGAAAAATTAGAATACTAAGGACAGGAGACAAAATCTGACACCTAAGAACTCTTGTCTTCTCATCATAGAGCCATACCTAAGAAATGTCTCAGGGGTGACTGTCTCAACATTCCCCGATTCTTTCACTGTCTTTTTTTTTTTTTTAAAGGAAGAGTCTATGCTGTTTCTTGAACATTTTGTGTCTCCCACCACAGAGCCCCAAGCCAAGCCTCCTCAGCCTTGTAGCCTTTCATGCACTAGACTTTTGTCTCTTCTAGAATCAGTTTTGCTTTGTGCTAGGTGATTTTTAGCTAGTTCACACAAGGGTGTCTCTGCTAATATTCCTGGGTCAAATGAGATAAAAACTAACACAACCTGTAGCACAAAGTGCTGGCAGATGCATTTTAAGCTTCAGTGTCCTTCACTGAAGCTTAGGCACCTGGTAAAGGATGCCTAGCAGTGTGTACACATAGTCATATGCTTTTGTAAGTTTGCAAAGTAAGACATTTTAATTGTAATACAATAAGACCACTCCAGTTTCCCCTCCATCACATTCCCAAGCAAGGTGGTTTTAAGGTTGTTGCAAATATTTTGGGGAATCTGGCTAAAAAAAAATTGTGTTAGGGAGACATCAGTTTTGATTATGAGATGTATTTATTGGGTTCACAGTCATCACTGGCTCTACAAGCATATAGAGAAAATTTCAGAAATATTTATACCTTACAGGTGTCAGTTGCATACTGTATGACAGGGTAAAGGGTAGTATTGAGATAGGAGACATATGAATGAGTCCTATGGAAAGAAGTACTGGAAGAATGTAAGGACATTTAAGTTAGCCATTGCACATGGAAAGTTAAAAATGCCCTGAAGTCTTACAATTTGTCCTCTTGTTGATGGTAATTCTAAAATTTATCTGATATTACCTATAAGAAATTATGAACCTGAAAAAAATTATCTGATCCAAAGAATAAAATACACATTTCAATAAACCATGAAGTAGAAAGACTGATATATTTCTATCCTCTGTAGAGAAAATAGTTTTAAATTATTGCTAAATGTCTGAGTAGCCAGATTTAAAAAATATAATATTAATGTGTACCAGACAGATAATTAATTTTTAAATTTTTTCATTGAATTATTTATGATTTTTAAAAATTTAACATTTCTTATTTTGTTTCTTATTCTAAATAAATACCTTAATTTCTAATTTTATGTTCTTTGTCTTAAAGTAGGCTCCACAATTAGTATAAGCTTCAGCATCCACAAACCATCTTAAATATTAGTTATTACTATTAATTCAATGTCTAACCAGAGAACTTTTATAATTAATAAGAACTTTCTAGAAAAACATTTTTAAATGGTTTTGAAAGTGCTATGTAATCTGATTTCAACCTACCTTTCCAGTCTCATCCCAAACATTTGCCACTGTTGATATCTTGCCACATCATTCTCCTTTCAGTTCTTCTAACATGAAAAACTCCCAATTCAGAACAATGCACATGCTATTTTTACTTTCAGGATTACGAATATGATCACTCTTTACTTAGCTGTCTTTTCATCTTCCCATTTTATTTTTATCTTAAATATCATCTCTTCTAGGACATTTTTGCTAATTACTCTATTGAAAGATGACTTTAATTTGTACATAAAGCATTCAATTATAAAAAGGAAAGAGAACAAAAATAAATGGTGTATAAAGTGTTAGAGTATAAAAAGAGAGTATTGCTTCATATGTATCTAATTTAATCTAATTTAAAATTCTTGATTCTAGTGTTTTTTTACAATAAAAGGTAAAGCAGGATCCATATTTTTCTTGTTTACCACTATTGCTAGCATTTGACATAGTGGCTGAAATATACTAGGTATACAGTAAATATTTATTTCATGAATAAATTATAAAAGAAAAAAAGCTATTGAATAAACAATATTAATAAATTCAACATAAAAATCACAGAATATAAATAATGGTTTTTTATTTAGGCAATGCAAATTAAATAAAATGTAAGATTTGTTCTATATCCTGCTAAATATACATTTATATGAACAGCTAGATACCATATTTCATCCTTATTCAGGTAGTTTGAAGATTTTGCCTACATAGTAGTCAAATAAAAACAGAACTTAAAAGAGTTACCATTCCATCAGTAACTTATAGGAAACTTGTGGGTGTACATCTAAAGACCCCAAACAGAATACAGCCCTAGTACTCTCATTTTTGCAAATACACTCTCATACACACATAGTGTAAAAAAGAAGTAAATAATGGAGTAACAGCATTCACAATCTGTTGTTATCTGGGTGAAGGAAGACTTTTGCATAACCCTGGCAAGAGCAAACAAAGCTGGGTAATTGATACTGGATGGCAGATGATTAACTGTAGACTCGTGCAAAATATTGCACATTTAACTGAACAATGTAAATCATGTGTACGTACTAATGGGTTCTAAATTAGCTGTGATTCCTAAAGAGATCATCCAGGTATTATTGTGAACAACTCAATGAAGATGTCAAATTCATGTTTAGTTGTAGGCAAAAAGACAAGTACGATGTTAGTTTGGATTAAGATCATAAAATCTCATCTGGAAAACCTTCTATCTATAAATAAACCAGTGATTATAGGCTACCTTGGGAAATACATTTCCTTGAGATGATACCATGTATAAGTTATCTGAAATTTCCACTTAAAATAATGTTAATGTGTTAGATTTATGTCAGTATTTTTTTTTATTTTTAGGAAAATAAATAGTTAAGAGGCTGGTATCGTTTGACAGAACCATGATATAATATGCAGTATCCTGATGATATGCTAGTGTTAGAAAAAATCTCGAGATTGAGTAGATACTAAAGTAAAAAATAATATTCCTAATATTCAGGGGGAGGAAAGAAAATCAAATGATGTAAACAGTTGTTAAGCAAGATGTGAGTTTGATGAGGTTGGTATGAGGCAAGCAAATCCAGTTTACTGTGTTATTTATCTCAGAATATCTTTCTTCAATTTTATGATTATTTATTCATCCTATCAATAAAATGTAATCAAAAATGAGCTGTGAGGCCATGTCTAAATAATGCTAAAACAACTAATGGAAAGCTAAAGAGTTCCCATAGCTCCTACACTTGCTTTTATTAGAGAAATTATAAAATCATACATCTAGTAATTATTTACTACTGGTTCATTGCTTCCACTCTGCAGTGAGTTATTGAAAAGCAAGACTTATTCAAAAGCAAGACTTAATGTTCAATAATGTGTGCCTCAGACTCCACTTTCCAGCATTTGGTGATCAATAAATATTAGCTAAATGAATGAATTAATGAATGAGTTCACTTGCAAATAAATGAATTGGTTTTATTTGCATAACACTAAAGAAAAACTGTCACTGCTTCTTGAAGTATGAAACTGTATTCCTTCAATGAGTGAATAAAACAGCTTAAAATCAAAATTCTCTGTTGTAAACACAAATATTAAATACAAGGTATCTTTATGACGAAATAAATTAAGCTTCATACTTGGTTTTCTTTTTTGAACAGTATTTAATTTCTCTGAGAGATTCAGTCTGTAACTATGTGTTACATATTTACTCCTATAGAGTTATAGATGCTACAGACTGAATAAAGGGAATACATATGGCCCTGCCAGTGTGGACCTTAAAAAGCAAGCTAGAAAGATTGAACAAGTCATTAAAAATGTGATCACTCTTGCCAAAAGAGAAATATGGGTTAATATACAGACATAGAGCAAGATTTGTCCCAGTTAAGGTGGGCAAGAAAGGCTTCTCTCAAATTTATAACATTGAGGAACTCAGAGATGGGAAGAGTTAAGTAGGTGAATTGACAGAAATAGGAGAAAGTCAAATGTCTTCATTCCCTGGCACATTTGTAGAATTGAAAGTCTTATAAGGGAAGCACTTTGAGAACTGACATGAGTAGTACTATGGAAGCAGGTCATAGTCAGCTTTCTGAACATACACCGCTTTGTGAGCCACTTTGAAACTCTGGACTGGAATAATGGAACATTCTGATAAGGAGAGTAACACGTTCCAGTTTGTTTACAAAAATATTACTCTGGCTGCCTCATGCAGGATGGATTTGGCTAAGTATGCCAAGAATGATGTAAATTAGGGGGCTACTTCATTCACACAAAACACAGCAAGAGAGACTTACGTACAATATAAAGTACATAATAATCACAATGGAATATAGGATATATCAATTCTCAATGTCAAGTGTATAGTAATTATTATGAAAGATATTGGAAGACATAATATAGTAGTCTTCTGATGTTGATGGAGTAAAGTAGCACCTAAAAATTAGCATTTTTACATATTTTATGCAAGGTTCTATCATGTATCTCTTAATTATCATACTACTTCTCTATGAAGCTATCATTATACTGACTCATCTGTTCATTTAAACCACCAGTCAGTTCAGAAAATCAGCTAATTGAAATTAGTGAACTTCTATTAATTGAAAGTTTTACTTAATTAATTTAGTGAAAATTTTCACTAATTTGTCTGGTCGTTTAATTAAATTGGTAAAAATCAATTACCTGTCTTTGGCCTCTTGGGTTTTTTCATTATTATTGTTTTGTTTTTTTTTTTCATTTTGACAAAGACCTACAATGGCTACGCTCTTATACAATAGAAAGTATAAATAAATATGTGAAATGCACCCCTATTCTTAGATGCATGAACCAGGAAACATTGGGGCCCTGAGCTCTGTTTTCACGTTGCGCCCTTTTCTGCCATTCTTCTATACACTGGTATTTTCCACCATTTCAAGACCCCCAATTACTGTAATGGCTACCAGGAACATAAACTTATAGTAATACATAGCATTTGCTTTCCATTATAGATGTGATAACAAATTGGCTTTATGGATAGAGGAAAGCATATCCCGTTCTAAAAAGTCAGCATTGCCCTGTTTCTTTATGAATAAAAATATGCTGTAGCAATAGCCTGCCAAGAGTTGCTCTATATTTCCTTAGGATTAAAGGCAGTGTTTCATTTTTGATAATGTACTTAGAAAGATAAAATGCATCAGAAAACTCTATTCACTAAATTTATCATTTACATGGTTGGCCTATCATAGTTAGTCACATAATTCATAGACTGATTAAGTGCAAAGTGAATGAATCATGTAACTAAATATTTTCAAGGCAGTGCATGTACGATAGAGTTAATCAATAATGAACCCAAACTCACTTTACTAGCTATTAGCACAGTATTCTTTATTTTGGCAAATGGTAGAAAATCTATATTTGGAGGTCATTCAGAATCAGAGGTCCAAGTTCAATACTAGGCATAATTGTGAAGAATCAAGTATTTCTTTACAAGTCTCCAGGCTTTCCAGGTTTTTCTTCCCAAATCTTTTTAGCCTGTTTAACCTGGCATTTAAATCCCTAGAACATAATTTTAAAAGACCAATGGGAGTTGACTTTATTTAAAATAAATGCATGTCTTTTTCTTACTTTTATAAAACTAATGATGGAAATATTGTCTAAAAACTCATTTGTTATTTAAAATTTTACTGGAGATTCATCATGAGGGGCCCCCGCTAAAATTGAAGAGTAATTTAAAAACCATGAAAGGGTAAAAAGGTTGTGAGGAAATCAACATCAATATTGTCTTGCTCATAACCCTTATGGCACTATTAAGACTGAGTAGTCTTCTTCATTAATACTAGTTTATCTGGATTGCTTTATCTGTCATTTAAATCAAATGTCTTCTGAGATACAAAACCATCTTATTCTGCTTTTAAAAAGTGCCAACTGTGCTGACAGCTCTTGTAAATAAATAACCATGAATGTCCACAGGAGACAGTCTCACCTAGTACCACCATGCTTTTTAAGAGGATATAAAACCTCATAGGCATTTATTTTAAAGTATATAAATCTATATACTCATTGATAACTGGCCAATCTTCACATTTATAAAGCAAAAGATAATTTATATATTAAACCTAAATAGATAGAACAAAACCAAATTGGGATAAAGCAAAATTAAATAAATAAAAAACCCAATATCCCTTATTTTTGCCATGTTTGGAAAATAGCTACATTCAAGAAACTTATGATAGAGGAATAAAATTGTCTTCCAAGATTACTTGGAGATATTTTCCAAGGGGGAAAAAAATATCCCAGAGCTGGGAATTCACCCAGGAACTATTGCATCTCAACAATGTTAGTGAGTTTGTGTTCACTCCATTCTCCAAAACTCCAAACTCACTAAACTTAGTACTTCAGCAGTTACCTGAAAACATTGCAAGAACTCAGAACTAGCCATCTTTGACCAGACTCAAACCAAAAGCATGATCTGTCCAACCTCTCAGTCTTAATTGTGACAAAGCTTGTTACCTTTGAGACTGTAAATAAGATCAGTCACAGACACAATTGTGAGATAGGTAAACTTTGACTTGGCATCTTACCGAAGAGCCTCTTGATTCATAAAACTCTTCGTGGTGGAGGATACACTCATGTACCCTACCTTGAAGAGTGAAAGGAAGAAATCTTAATATTCTGTTTATATCCTTGATCTTTTAATATAATCAAATATTCAAATACATGATTATTAATGGTTATGGTGCTGACAGCATTATACTGGTTATCCCTTACACTTATATAATTTAGTGTTCTAATAGCTATTTCCCAATATATATTTTGTCATATTAACAGTAGTGCACTGGACATTTTTTTCATTTTGGTCTATTTCTTAGATTACAGTCCACCATAAGTTAGAGTTATAGAACAAAAAACTAAACTTATTTTTAATTTTGCAATTATAACTGTAGTTTATGAGAAACAAATTTTAATTGCTATTTGAACAAGATTATATTTTTACAAATATAAATTATTACCATATATTAACTCAAATGAAAAACACAAATCATAAGATTTGTTGGTGTGTTTGCAGATCAATAAAAAACTATCTCAACAGAAATTCAACACACTTCATACTTACTTTAACTATACATAGAGATGCTGAATTTAACTAACTGAAGTAACTGATTACTATATATTACTATACCAGGAAAACAGTAAGTTCCATCATTATTAGGTGGTATCATGCCACTTTAAATGTGATGAAGTTGTAAATTCTCTATCTATGAAAATATTTCTTGAACTACATTATCAATTTAGAATTTCTTGAATTAAGAAATTTATAAAAATATAAATGCCTTCCTAACCTCAAACAGAAATATTGGCTTAATTATTCTGGGATGGGAACATATATGGGTTTCAGTTTGTCAAAGTATGCACACAAGTATCTGTGTAAAAGTATAGGTTAAAGCAAATGAGCACATGTGCCTAATATATGGACTGAGGATCCAGGGACCTTACATAAGCATTTTTGCCACAAACATTTCTCTGCACAACTAATTGGCATAAGGCAATTTTGTCAAAATGGATAAAGTAACTGGTTAACAGTTTGTTTCTATTTCTCCATTAACAAAGATCTTGCAGTACTCCCATTTTCATGTAATATAAATCATAGCGGGTTTGAACCCAATACTAGAAACTGATAATGTATCAGTTTTTGCAAATCCTTTAGTGAACACAGTCATCTCTCCAACCCGCTATAACTAAAGGTTTAACAAGCTATGGCAAATATTAAAGAGGCAGCCATTAATTGACAACAGTCTTTAAGAGCATTAACTACCCATTCTTTAGTTGGAAACTGACATCTCTCTTCTCAAAAGAAGAAATTTTAGCACAAAAATAAAAAATATAATGCCTACAAGGATACAAATCAACAAGCAGAAAAAAAAAATTGTCTAATACTATGAACGAAATCAATATACTGTTTTTATTTTTGTCTTTTAAAATTTTATTAGTTATTTCTTATGTTTTATTATATTCTTTTTTAATGTCACTCTTTTATTTTTTGTTCTTTTATTTTTTACAGGGAAATTGCCTCATGGTCAATTAGTTATGCGGTGAAAATATTTGCAGTGAAAATAATTGTGGCAAACATGCTTGTGGCAAACATGTTTACAACAAAATGACCAGACCTGCTTATATACCATAGCTCTGATCAATTTCTCTAAGAAGATATAATGAAACTAGACAACTTCCAGTGAAAGGAAACAAAATTGGTTAATAGGAGAACTGAGAATAGCATGTGGGTAATAGCTTCCAAGACTGGTTGCAATATTTTTGTCTTATGAGGGTTAATGTTGGCAATAGTTATGAGAGAATACAGCACAATAGCCCTGCTAAAAATAACTTACATGTTCCACAAATTCAAACTTGTTTAGTTTACAAGGAAATGTTTGATCATGAAGTGATAAGTAAAGTTAGTAAAATTTTATCATTTTTTTCCTCAAAATGACAGAAATAAAGCAAAAATTATAGCAATTGAGATGATTATAAAGTCTAGTCTAATTCTTAGTAAATGGCATAGAAATTTTAGACAGCCAGGTATCATTTTTGAGTATGGATAATGGTAAACTGAAAAGCATAGAAAAAGAAAAGCTCAAAAAAAAGAATGGTGAAAAAATTCATTGGAAAAATTTTTCCCTTTTGTTATTTTGCTGAGAGATTCTGTTAGGAATTATTGCTCTAAATTAAGAGACTGGAAGGTTATAAAATTCAGCCTTAAGTAATTTAGTCAATCCATGTGTTTAGGTGAGCTCAGTGTCTCTGACTCACGTTGGTGTTTACTCTCTTAGAGGTACAGGGAAAGGGGTCTGGGCCACGGTCATCTCTCCTTTAAAAAACAGCACAAAAGTTAAGGATAAATTGTACTATGAAAATTTGTATAATTTTCCTTTAGAGTTATGTTTTACTAGTAGAAATATCAAAGATTTATGCTATATTCTTACTACATACTAGAAATAAACATGTTTGCAAGTCTGAGGTTATGTGGAATCACTCCACATGTAGACATGTCATTTCTGTGTACAGAATAGATGAGTTGATGAAAGAAAGACAGAATCAAATAACCCAATTACTACACTTATCTATTTAAGATTATTTGAAACATAAGTAGCTATGGAAAATGCATTTATGGTTAATATTTTTCAATACAACTTGCACTTTAAAATTGTGCTAAATGAACCCATCATATGTGAATTGGAAATGTGAATTTCTACTTTCATCTGAAAGGTTGATCAAAGAAGACCTAGATCCAAAGCATACATATTTATCCCTGTTTACATTAGCTTTTTAGTACAATATATAGATGACACAGATATAGATTATATATATGGTACATTTACTGCAATGTAATAATGTAACCTCCAAATATCAAATGTTAAGATATAACACTATTATAAGTTTATTTTATATAATCCATATATCTCTTTAGTCATTTTCATTTTTAGAGCCAACATAGAGTCATAACTATCTTCCTCTCAATATTTTGAAATATACTTTCATAATATCCTAAGCACATGTCTGGTGACTTTCAGCCTTCATTCCTTTGGTTTTAATATACTCAAAAATGACATGGTTACTTATTCCCAAAGATCATTTTGCTTCCACTCCCAATTTTCTTTACTCATCATAATAGTCCAGAGTTGCAGTTCTCTATATCGATTCCTCTACATTTTTCATGATGAAATATTTAATAAGGCAAGTCAAAAATTTATCTGATGTCTTCTTTTTGGCAGAATAAAACTTCCAACAGATAAAGTTCTCCATCATTATTAATATTGATACAGTGCCTGTTTTATAATCTGCATTAGGAAATAAATTTGAATATTGTTTGGATTTATATTTCTGTTTTTCTCATCTTTTATTCTCCCCTAAAAGGTTTCAACTGCAATTTCATTTTCTTTTGTGAGTTTTTATTCAAGAAAAAAATCTTTCTGACAAAGAATATAATGTAACAGAAATATCATCAGCTGTGGAATCAGACAGGCCCAGTTCACATCATGGTTGACTTCTGACAAATTGCATAAACTCTTTGAACCAATATGCTTTATCTAAAACCAAAATGGTAAGTTCAGTATAAAAGCTTTAGACTGTTTTGTATATTTTTATCCATTAACTTGGAGTTTTAAATCCTGTGTTGTTGTTTTTTTGAGTTGAAGAATCTATTGTTAAATATATTTCTTAAAGAACATTTTAATTCTTTTAAATTCTCTAGTTTCATAAAGTTCTAAGTATGTTGTATTATCATTTTTTTTGTAGAAGCTGAGATGTTAAAAATAAAAAGAGAACATCCCAAGCTTCAAATTGTCAATTTATTCAGTCTTATTTCTGAAATATGAATGAAGAATAAGTGTTAAATTTTGTTTCAGGAAGATAATAAAAGGTAAATTATATACGGTTCTAGTTTATAATTTAAGTAAAAAATTTTACTTACCTTTTACTTGTTTTTAGAAAAATTTTCTGATTGTATGTCTCTAATATGCAACAACAATAAAAACTGTGAACTTAGAAACAGAATTTAACAACTAGTAAATAACACTGAATTTTTCATATTTTAATCTCATGAGAGTTCCACTGAAGACTACTAAACCAAGGGTATTTCAAAGTCAAATGGCACATAACCTTTTCTTTCACAGAAAAGTATTATCTGTTGTTGCATAATTCTCCATAATGCTAAAGGTTGTTATTTGTATATCACAAATAAAGTAGGCTTTTTAGTGTTGGCTAATGCAGAGTGAAGTGGCCATTAACCATTTACTTTTTTTGTGATGGAGAGATTGCATTTACACAGCTTGTAGGCTTTTTATTTACCCATTTGTCAAGTTTACTTCTCTAAAGTTGTCACAATTTTTCTTAGTTATCATTTTAAAAGTTGCTTGTGGCATAAGTTCATTAAAGGTAGTATGGCCAAATGTACTGTGTATAGTATAGATAGAGTGGAAATTCTGTCAAACAAGATTTATATAAAATATAGCTCTGTATAATGATATGGCACTATTGATATTTGGCTAATATATCCTTGTTTTTTTTTTTCTCCACAGAAATTACCTTTCAGTTTCTTAAAATATAAAGATTTTAGCCTTGGGAAGACTATAGCAGAACTTCATAAAAGTGTAAAATATCCTTATATTACCTTCTTGTAATAATACAAGTCTATAACTTGTTTTTATTCTCGCACAGTCAAGTCTATGACAAATATTATTGTTTCTAAAACTATTCAATGAATAATAGTTTCATTGTTAGTTACAAATCTGACCAATTTTTTTCAAAGTGACATTAATCAGTCTTGGAATTTAAACATTAAAAAAAGACCTCATATGTAAAGGATAGAAAAAAAATGGATATTTCATTGACTGAAAATAAATTATAAATTCTGTTAAAAAAAAAAGAAAGCCTAAGTGGAACTATAACCAAGAGAAGAAAAAAATGACTAGATCTACAAGATTTTAAATGAAGTCAGGTGTTTTTTTTATCTCTTTAATATTATTTAAGAAATATATGTTTATTAGTGAAATAGTTTTCAAAAGAGAGTGGGAGCCTTGTAAATTGTGGTAATAAGAAAATCAGAAATTATAATACAGATGAAGTATAAGTGTTTATTTCTCAAAGTCCAAAATGGGGTTATAATGTCTACAGTTGACTCTTCCACACACAGTGATGCTGAAACCAGGCCTCCTCTCTTCTTCTAGCTCCGCTATCTTCAACACAGGCTCATCTGTGTCAAAGAGGGGAAGAAGTATGTAAGGAGGATTTCAAGTTAGCAAGTCCTTACAGGTTGGGATAGGCCTGAAAGTGATTTCTCATGCTGCTAACATGCCTTATAGATAGAGCTTAGTTATAAGACCATACATAGCTAAGAATGGCTTGGAAATATAGCCTGGCTGTGTGCCCAAGAAAAACAGGCTAGGGTAATGGTCCAGCAGACTCTGACACATCAACAGTCAAACACACAAAAAAACACATAGGCACATACACACATGCATGCTCACCCAGACACAGAACATATTATTCCAATCACAAATAAAGGAAAATTCTGTTATTAATCTCTTAATGTCTTTTCTGACTTAAAATGATAGTAGCACATGTACAAATGGACAAAACTTCTCACTTGTTAACAGAGATTTAAAACTTTCATCAATAGAAGTGGACAAAATATTTACATTCATTGTATAGAATATTAAACAGTTATTAAAAGAATGAAGTAGAGATAAGTATATACTATTGTAAATCTATGTTCATGATAGATAGATATACTAAAAAAACTACAGAGTAAAATTTGTGGGAAATAAAATTAGATGTATTTGTTAATACATTAAGATATATACAGAGCACAAAATCTGATGAAATATATGATAATCTAATGCCAAAGTTAGGGAGAGTGGAGGGAAGACTTTTACTTTATAATGTTCTGTATTTTCAGAGTTCATTTTCATTTTCTTATAAAGAAAAAAATCCCATGGTACATGTATAATGACAAAAAAATAAACATCTGATTACAAAATAATACACAATACAAGGAAGGAGAAATTGCATTTATCAGCATGATAATAAAACTTGAGACCTTCATATATGAACTGCTGAGAGACCTCCTATTATCTACAAAATAGAGCTAACAATGTGGTTTGCATTCATTTTTCAGGTGGCATGTTGATTTCTGAAACTGGACCCCAACTTTCAAAAGCCGCAGAGCAGCAGAATTAACTCTTTTCTTGGAGTGGTGCCACCTTTCAATACAACTGACACTCGAACAAAGTAACATTTAAGGGTGCTGATCACCACACAGCCCAAAATCTTTATATAACTTGTGATTATGCCAAAACTTAACTACTAATAGCCTACTGTTGACCAGAAACCTCAACCACAACATAAACAGTTTATTAACATATTTTGTATGTTAAATGTATTACATACTATAATCTTATGATTAAGTAAGCTAGAGAAAAGAGTTATTAAGATATCATAAGGAAGAGAAAACACATTTATAGTATATATTGAAAAAAATCTGCATCTAAGTAGACCCATGCAATTCAAATCCCTGTTGTTCAAGGGTCAATGTATTATCATCTTATGAAAAAGTTCCTTAAAATCGGTTTAAAGTTGTGATGTCTACTCAGTGTTGAATAGGTTGAGGCTCTAAGACCACATAAGTCAAACCTGTGTGCTTACTAAAATCCTTCTTCCTAGATGACCATTCTGGCTCCATCTGTTAGAACCAAGTAAATGTACGTCTAGCAAAACCCTCAGATGATTACATTACTGAAGCAAATCAGAGAATCTCTGAAATAGACAGTGTTTAACAGAAATATGAAAGTTAAAGAGATCCAGGCTTTATGGAGCTCCTGTGCAACTACTTGGATACTTGAGTTTTCTTGTCTAAAAAATGGTACAATAGCTTTCTCTTCGAAATGGAAACAATAGCATCTTCTACATCAATGGAGTGTTTGAGGATTGATGAGACAATACATCAAAAGTGTTTAGCAAAGTGACAATCTGTGCTGTTAGTTTACATTATTATTTTTGCTGTTGTGACTGCTGTTCTGTTGGGAGGTCCCCGAGAAGCAGCCCACGTTGGCCTGATAACACAAAGATAAGTAGCCTGAGCTGCGGGCTAAATGAGCTCAAGAGCTTTACCTGCTTCACAAAAAGACCACCATTCTTGTAGCTTTGCCTGCTACAGTTGAAGAAAATATACTGGAATCTTTAGCTTAGTTCCATAGTGCCATAAACATTTATTGGGCTGCTACCCTGTGCAAAGTACTTTGTTTCTTGAGAAGAAAGATGATTAAGGGTCTTCTAGCTGTGTTTCTGCAAAACATCTGAATGTCTGGTAAAGGTCCTGTGGGCGAGGCAGAGCAGCAGCTTTCTGAAACAAGAAGCAATCACAGCTCCTTCTCTGAGCTAGGAACACCCCTCCTTTGACCTCAACTGCAGCTGTTCTCTGCAGTCCTCCACATGCCCTTTCATAATGCTTGGGGCAGGGATGGGAGCTCTACTGTATAGAACTGGTTCTCTCAGACTTGCCCCCTTGGCTCGCACACACACGCACACACACACACACACACACACACACACACACACACACACCCCTTCACAGCCTATCTAATTTGACTCATTCACTATATGTCTGTTGTGTTATGGGCACAATGAATGATGAGATGCCTTTTAGGTGGTCTGAGCAGTATAGATGATCTCTTCCCATCAGTGTAATTGTATTGCAGGTGAACTCACAAATGAATAGTAACTGCCCCAGGGCCAGGTGTTTCTTCATCATTTATATTAATTTGTGAATTTATATATTTAGTTGTTGTGGTTCCTGGAGGAAAGGAGCGAAACAATACTATTGTAGAATAATTTTGATTGCATGTGATAGAAACATTAGAAAGCGACAGATATTCAATATTCAGGTCAGCGTAGATGTTAGTGTGACTGGCATATCAAAATCTCATCTTAATTAAAGCCTTGGAACAATTAAGCAGTGTAGAGAAGAAAGTAAAGCAAGGGAATAAGCAGTCTTCTTAAGAATCAAATAAATTTTTCAAATTTATTTTTTCTAACTACCTGTACATAACAAATGCAAAAAAATTAAGGTTATAGCATGTGAGAGTAAGATCTACATTTCATGAATATGGGGAAATCTGGCATAAGTCCAGAAATTGGGAAATATTTATTGTGCAGTTTTGTCTTCCATTTTTCTAATTAATTCACAATTAGACATGTAATTATAATTCAGAAACGGGCAAAATACATTCAATGGTTTTAACCATTGATAGATTTGTAAACAAAAGCAGCTGGACTGGAATTTCTTCAAGGAAATATTTACACACCAACAGTTTATCAAACTGAAAGTCTGCTGATAAATCTACACATGGGCATTATGTTAATGATAGCGCAACAATGATTCATTCAGTGCCTCCTACTAGCTTCATAAGGCAACAGATGTAAAAGAATAAAATTTGGGTGCAAAAAGGGAAAATGTCTCTGTGCTCTTAATTCCTTACAATCTTTCAAAGAGAACCATTGTTAATTTGGCTACTAACCCTCATTCCTTAAGCTACTTCATATTAAATTGTTTTTGAAGAGGAATTAAAAGAAATTAGGACAAAAGGAGATTAATTCTAAACCATAAGACTTCAGAGTTGCAGAATACTGAAAACTACTTTTTTCTAAATGTCCAAAAAACTACCACTTTGTTTTAACAGGCTGGCAATATGAATGACTATAGAGTATCCTAGTCTAGTAATCTCAAAATATCAACACTCTTTAAATTTTTTCACCAAGTAGCTGAGAGAATTAATGTCAAATGATTTCCTCCCCACCATCGGGCAGAGTGAGGGTGAGAACAAAGAGATGCCAGGAGGAGAAAGATGTATTCAGGAAAATAAGTGATTAAAACATAGGAATGGGACAGCATGGCAGAACAGAAACTACAAAACATCCAGTTTATAGAGATGCATGGCTTAAATCTTTTTTTTTAGTTCTGGGTTCCTAATACTTGTGGGATCTTGGACAATTTACTCAATCCCCCAAGACTCTGCATGGTCAGCTCTAAAAGACTGATTTTTTATGCCTATTAGATTTTTTGAGTCGTAGTACTAAGCACTGAGCTAAGAGTGTTTTCATTTAAACTTCATATTCATCTTTAGTAATATCATTGTCTCCAATTTACAGACAAGGAAAGCAAGGCCCTACAACATTTCCTAATGGGCTCAATTCTTGAATCTAATGAATGACAGAGTGGTGACTTGAAACTACCCATGCACTTGGACACCATTTTATACTGGAGAAATTCATTCTCAGAGGGGGAATCCAAAAACTGGTTATTAGAATCAGAAAACAATGCTTATTTTGGAATCTGCATGCAACATTCACCTGAAGTTGAATAACTGAATAAAAGTTCTACTGAAATTTACATTTTTCTAGCTTAAGGGGGAGATTGATTCCAGAGCTTGGAGAAAATCTGAACTAAAGGATGATGGTTATATATCACAAGATAAAAAAATAGAGAAGATAATCATGAAGGAGAGTCAAGGAGAACAGTTCTAAATAGAACCTTCTGGAACTAATGAAGAAAAGCAAGTTATTTAATGTACTTATAAAAAAGGATCCCAGCAGCAAGTAACAATAACAACAAAAGGCTAAAACTGGCTCAAAATATAGGGATATTTGTCTTATAAGTAACAAATTATACAGTACTTAAGCGATGTCATAAAGGGCCCAGGCATTTTTTTTTCTCTGTCCTAGCATTGCAGTATGTTAGATTTTTTACTGAATGACTTTTGCCTTATGAGTAAAATATGGCTCCGGTACTTCCAGCATCCCCCTAAAAGAAATAAGGCATATGAGACAAAATATTTTCTTTCCATGAATATCTGTCCTGTTATTTTGGACAAGGAGCATAGGAAGAAGTTTTTCCTGTTTCATTTGTCACATGCCTACCCCTGACTAAAGTTTAGTTAAAGGGACTGAGATTCCCAGATAGACATATGATTAGTCGTCTGATTTAATAATGGAATTGGGCAAGAATCTTCTCTTCCATAGGAATAAGGGATTTCTGATCACCATCTGCTTAAATATAGTTTCTACAAGCAGAAAATGCGGAGTGGTTGGCTGCTTGGTAGCCATGAGCAGCATCTGCTGCAATAGTATATGTACATCTAAAATGAGTATTCACAGATAGTTCTTTCAGCAAGATTCTTTCACCAACGATTCTTTCACCAACGATGTCTAAGAGGTGTATTTCAAGCCCTAAAAAACATACTATGCATACTAATTTCGAAGATAAAATGTTAACCAAAGTGAAGTAATTCTGTATCATCAGCTTCAAATAAATCAATGACAATAGCAATTAGTGATAGTGTGAATCATTCATTTTCTTTGTGAATTGTTCATAGTTGTAATTCAATAGAGAAAGAATAAGAAACAACAATAATAATAACATTTTATTAGTCATGCTAAAGTAGCAAACCAGTGGCATGGATAATTGAAAATAGTGGATTATATGCATAATGATGAACTACTTGGGTTATTTGTCTTACCAGAGATCACTTTATATTCCCTAAGTGTATGATCACCTATTTATTTGAGGATGTAATCACTAAGTCCTTGGGTGGAAAGTTCTATAAAACTAGGACAGAAAATTTTCCACAGTTAAAATATAATGAGAATATAAAATTCACTACAAAATGTTTATTTTCAAAAAGTATCTTTGCTGAGAAATGTCAATAAATGTTGTTTTGGAATGATAGTAGAGAATTTTAGAGAAGTTTGAAAAAAAATCAGGAATTATAACCCCAATTGTTATCTGTCTTAAATTTGGAAAGACTTTTCTTATTCTAGCTTCCTAAGAATTCAGGCTACTTTTTTTTTTTTCCAAACTATGTTTTGTTATAAAGTAATAAGGGGTCCAGAAATTTCTTGAATAGAAATTTCATGAACACATAGATGATTACAAGTCAAAAGGTATGCTAATAGTGAGTGGATCTCCACTATGACTGCTATTTTATTTAATGTACCTTCTCTCAGATCTGCAACTATGTGTAACAGTGGTAGAAATGACATTTGATGTCTACCTAAGTTCCTTTAGTAGATGGTATCTTGTTTTTCTGCTTTTTTTTTTTCTTATGGTGGTATAGTTCCTATTTCATAGTCTAGTTAGTATTGTCTGTATTATATTGTACATTCTATGGGACTTAAACTATTTTCTCAGTTATATTTAGTAATCACTTAATTCAAGAGCATTAAAAAATAAACATGAGAATCATAAAGTCCTTTCATATCTCATCCTGTCAACGAGAATTCAAAGATAAGCCTGACTCTTTGTACATTATCCTCGTTTAAAAGAAAAAAAAAAACTCTGTGTGTAAACTACTACTAGATATAAATATACAGAAGATAAACTAAAAAGCAATTGCCTCATTGATGTTACACATTATAAATATAAAAAAATGGCCTGGAATTTTTCCCTCCTATTCTCTGTCATTTAGATTTTTGTTGCTCTGAGATAGAGTTGGCCAAGTAGTTGCAAAAGAATACGCATGTAGCACCCATTTGCTCTAAGACGAGAATGGTCATGATCAATTATCATTTAAACTCAGTCATTTTACAGATTTAAAAGAGGCATTATTAATAAATACTCTAGGAAAACAGGCATAAACTGGGACTTCTCTGGGCACAACAGGATGGAGAATCGCCCTAGAGATAAGCTATTACAACACTTGATTCTCCAGTACTCATTAGCTAGATTCTTTTCTATGCAGTTTAGAAAGTAAAATAGAATTGAAAAAAATAAGTCTCATAAATTAACTTCTCAATAAAAGTCTATAGAGATCACCATGCAATAAAAGGAAATGAAAGAGGAATTGAGGAGGTGGAGATTTTTACAACTTGGTACAGAAAAGAGAAAGTGAGGGGAAAACACAGCCTTAAATAGGAACTTCACACAGTAGCACAAATGCAAGAAGAAAGGCCCCTTAAGATGTCCCTTGGCACCAATGTTCTTAGTTGCCAGAGGGCAGCTTGCTTTGGCCAAATGCTTTCTGATTTCAGTAAATCTACCTCCTTGACAATTTATGCAAGGATCTAAAGAAAAGGATTAGAGAGAAAATTACTTTGAAACGATCAAGAAATAAATCAGTTCAAGCATACAGTTTTGTTTTGTCTTTGATTTATAGAGAAGAGTGAAATAATATTCTGTTTGGTAAACTCCACTTAATGAAATATAATACTGAATCTAGGATATAAATTGTTTATGACTATAAAGAAGTAACCAGATGGCCTTAACAATAGACTAATTTCAAAAGTATGTTATGATTTCTCATTTCAGAAGACATGAGAGAGCTGAAGTCTGTTATAAGATGTTTCATAAGGATGAAATAAGATTGACCCCCAAATGTATAACTCACTACTCAAGCTTGAATATCCTTCAGTGTTCTCCTATTTCAGAATGTTTGTAACATTTATGATACCCAGCTTGCCTACAATTCTCTTTGTGAATACTGCATAAGGGAGACTTAAATACCACAATTCCTAACTTGTTTTTCTTTCCTCCCAAAACTATTGAGACCCTAGCTTGTGAGCTAATCAGTCACTGGATTTATAAGTCCAATACTACACTGGATTCACTAAGGAAATACAATAAAAACAAGATATAGTAGTCTGTTTTCAGTAATCTCCTTTTCAATTTAGGACATAAAAATAATATAAGTGTAATAATTGGAGGTTGGTTAAGAGTTTATCTCTATAGTATCAATTGTCCCTTGGTTCTGAGAAAGATTTTACACAAAGTGTCTACATGACTGAATCTGGAAGGGTAGGCAGTCCAAGGAGATAAAGAAGAAAAGAATGTTAGGAAGGAAGAGACAGAAAAAAAATAATCTACAATCTCCTTTGACTAGAGTGAAGCGTGCATGTTGCTAAAGGAATTGGTAGATTTAATGGTTAATTTTATCTGTCAACTTGGCTGGGCACTGGGGTACTAAGATTAAACATTATTTTTGGCTGTGTCTGTGAGATTAGCATGTGAATCAGAGGGCTGAGTAAAAAAGGTGGCCTCCCCAATGTGGATGGGCACCAGTCAATCCATTGAGGACCTGAAAAGAACAAAAAGGCAGAGGAAGGCAGAATTCTTATTGCTGTCTGATTGTCTGAACTGAGATAGCAGTCTTCTCCTATCCTTGGACTGGGAGTTATATATTAACCCTCCTAATTTGCAGGGCTTAAGAAGTGACTTTATACCATTGGCTACTGGATCTTCAGTTTGCAGATGAAAGATTTAAAATATATATATACATATAAAATCTTCTATTGGTTCTTTTCCTCTGAAGAACCATGACTGACTCAGATTTTGGCACTAAGAGTTGTTCTAAAAAAATAAATAAATAAATAAGGATAAGTTTTCTGAATTGTTTCTGGGGTTTCTGGAACTGGCTCTTTAATCTGACTGCATTTAAAGATGCTAATAACTCTATTTTCAGTAGTAAAGACAGCCCTAATAGGTCAGGGCTTGGACTTGTAATGAAGATATGCAAAATATCTTTATTGGATACTCTTAATCAACTGCTTATAAGAAGCATGGAGGTGGGTGGCTGTATATGTACTTCCAAAAAGTTTAGTAAAACTAATAGAAATAACAAGGTTGTCTGCTTGCACCCAGTGCCCCTGGACAAAGTGGTGAAAGAAAAGTTTGAGTTTAGGAATTTGAATTCCCAGCTCAAGTACATAAAAATGACCTGAGGTCTTGTGTGCCTTGAAGAACTTTATCTCCTATAGCCCAAGGGTTAAAATGGGAATGTATAATCTCATCCTGCGACTGGTTAAAGTCCAACTCAACTTGAACTCCTAGCCTAATGGGGTATCTATACCCTACAAGCAGACTTTAATAGTAGACTGTTTGAGTGAAGGCATTGTTTGTAAAAAAAAATATGACCCAGTAAGTTGAAATGGGAACATGTGGGAAGATCCTAATGAAGTGGAAGACATTGAGCCCCTAAATTCTGATGAGTCTTTTTTGCTAGTGGAAGAGAGCTCACCAATTACAGTGGAAGTGGCCCCCACATACTCCTTGGCATCAACATCTTCTATCCTGGAAGTATCTTCAGTTCCACCCTTTCATAGAGGATTAACTCTGCCTTGCCCAGTGAAACTGTAATGGTGTCCCCTGAGGCACTGACTATGTAAAACAAAGCTGAACCTTCTCAGGAACCATCCTCACCACTGCTCTTTGCTTTCAGACCTATAAGCAGACTCCAGTCCTAGTGGGCCTCTGAAGATGAGGTGTAAGATTTGAACCTTGAGGAGATGTGCTTCACTCCAAAACAGGTACTTGAGTTCTCTGATTTATACAAGCAGAAATCTAGGGACATGTGTGGAAATGGATACTAAGGTAAAGGATAATGGTGAAGGAATATGTTTGAGTAAGGCCATATCTATTGATATAGGCTCACTAAGTAGAAATTCTGCATTTAATGTTGCAACTTAGAAACTAGAAAAGCTTCCTAACAGTTTGGTTGTTTGGCTGAAATGGACCAAAAGGTGGCACACAGTGACTGAACTAGAAACGCAAAACTTGCCTTGGTTTAATGTAGAGGAAGGGCTTTAAAAATTCAGGAAGATTTGAATGAAAGAGTAGATTTGTCATTTAAGACCAGCTCACCCACCCTGGGTCCAGAAAACACGTCTCTCACTTATACTGTGAGAAATAAATTTGCGAGGGGAGTCCCACAGCACCCTTGAAGAGCTCTGTGATATCTCTTCTATGCTGTTCAGACTTTACAGTGAGAACTACAGTCACTGAATTGGGAAAAATAAAAACCAGGTGAGTAATTGAATCCAGGTATAGCAGGAGCCAACACTCAATGGAGAGAGGCAAAATGTTTTTGGTTGATGTAATGAACAGCAGAATCAAAGCAGCAATCAGAATACTCTGGGGTATGTAAACCACCAATGTGTTTCTAGAAGTGAAATAGATAGGAAATGCTAAGCAGGGTTGGGCCTAGTAAGTACTTGGATGGGAGACCACCAAGAAAGACCAGGTGATACAGCTGTAAAAAAAAAATTAATAAAAAATAAAGATTGTAAGCTGACAAGATCCTTGCAATCTGTGAGGTCAACCAAAGGTGGTCTCATTTATAAAAGAAAAAAAAAGAGAGAGAGATAGGAAACCTACTAAATTCTTACTTGATATATGTAAGCAGAAAAGTTTTAGGTTAAGTGAACAAAAGCCTAACCTGAATCAAAAAACAGACTTCAATCAATCAGTGTCCAGACTTGAACCAGTTTATAGACTCAAAACCCTTGAGTAAATGGGAGCCTAGGTCTCCTCGAGGAAGGACCCAGATATACCACCAAAAAGTATACTTATACTCTTTTTCTCTCATCCTTCCCCAATGGGACATCTGGCTTAAGAAGAAGCATATGAATGGGTGACAAGAAATGGACTTGTGATAGTTTATGTATCAATTCAACTTGGCCCTGGTTGCTCAGATTAAACATTATATCTGTGAGGGTGTTTGCAGATAAGACCAACTTTTCAGTTGATGGGCTGAGTAAAGCAGATTGCCCTCCCAATGCAGGCTGGCATCATCTAATCTGTTCAGGGCCTGAACAGAACAAAAAGGCAGAGAAAGGGAGAATTTGCTCTCTGCCTGACTGTTTGAGCTGAGATATTCTTCTCCTGTCCTTCATCTAGGACTTAATCATTGACCCTTTTGTTTCTCAGGCTATCAAACCCAGATCGGAATTTACAACATTGGCTTTCCAGGATTCCAGCTTGCAGATGTCAGAAAATGAGACTTTTCAGTCTTCATAATCAAGTGAGCCAATGTCTTATAATAAATCTCACTGTAGATATATTCTATTGAATCTGTTCCTGTAGAGAACATTAACACAGTAGACGAATGACTTCAAATAATTAAAAATCTTCAAATTTAAGAAAATAATAAAAGACATAGAATAATAAGTTGTTGTATTTGTTAACATATATTAAAGAATACTTAACGTGAGAAATGGTCTTAAGATAATATTTTTTAAAGCAGGGTACTAAATATTATAAATTCTATAATTATAAATAAATGTTAATGGGATTTATATGTTTCTAAAATGCATACTTTGAATTCTAATTCTGTATCACCACTAATTATTTTGCATTTTACAATTATTTAAAATTTTAATTGTACCACATGGTGTAATAAGACTACATATATTCTTGTACTTTTTAGTAATTCTCTAGTTTATTCAGATAATCTTTCTACATAATTATCATTAATGTATCTTCAAAGACTCCAATGGTCAGGTAAACTTCTCTCACATGAGATCAAATATATATCATATTTTATCAGTTTTTAAAATTATTTTCTAATTATTATTTTTTAATGATATTGCTGTTTGAGCTACACTTCATGTCTTTGATTTGATCAGAAATTTCTAGGCCTGCTGCTACCTTATTATATATTAAGACTCATCTTTATAATCATTCTAGGAATTCTCTTTGCTTTTCTTTTGTTCTAGATTCTATTCTTACTAGAGTCCATGTATTCCTATTTTTACATCAACTTTGTTGAAGTATAATTTGTATACAATAGGATACACCATTTTAAATATATAGTTAGATGAGTTTTCACAAACATGTATACCTACGTCTTATTCTTTTTATTTACTCATGGTTCTAGTTATTTATATAAGAAAGTGGCTTAAAATTACATACCTTAAAAATTATTTTTCTCACATTTTCATCAACTGATAAATATGTAACCTTATTTTATGTGTATTTGTGTTTAAAAACACCTTATTTATACCTTATTTTCATATTGTTGATTTATTAACATTAAACTCATAGTTAATAGTACAATAACTCGTGACTGAATGAAGTTTATCATATATATATATATATATATATTTTTTTTTTTTTCTCTGTAGGTACATTAGACCATTCTTGCTCTTAGGAATACTGAACAATACTTTAGCACTAAGCTTGGTAGACATTTTAAACAGAAAACTTAACAACAACAAAAAAATCACAAAATTGAGAAAACCATACCACTAAATAGACCTTGAAGAGAACACTTATTTACACTAGGAGAGATGAAACAAGAAAACAGTGTTGCCTTGTTTAATATAATTGAGAATATACACATTGGGTGATTCAAATTTTCACCACTCTATGCACTTGTGCAAATAATTAGAAAGCAAAAAGAATATTGATTTGGGGTTATAAGTAAATTTTATCAAATAAGAAAATTCACAAGTATGAAATTCATGAATAACAAGGATAGACTTTGTATATGTATATATGCATATACATATATGTATTAGCTTCTTTAAAAGATTCACATTATTTGCTGTGATGTTTTGAAATTTCAATAGTATATGCTTTAGTATAAATTTTTTTATTTAATTGTTCTGGACTTTCTTTGGGTCTAAAAAATCTTATCATTTTTATTTTGTAAAATTTTCTTGATATTTTCTTCCCTTGCATTTTCTCCATTATTATTCTTAAATGTATATTAATGGCTTATAAGCCTTCCTATATCAATTTTCACTGTCTTTTGATTTCTTTTAGATTTTCCATTTCTTAATTCTTTTGTCCTAATTTCCTTTTGAATTATCGATTTCTTCTCCTATATTATCAGTGGAAAATTTTATCAGTGGAAATACTATATTTTTATTTCTGTGAGGTTTTTTGATGTCTAAATTTTTGTATTTTATAGCATCTTGTTTCTGTTTTATGGATAAATATCATACTTTATCTCTGTGAGAATATAATTTCTCTGAATCTTTTCTTCTCTTGTATTCCATAAAAGTTGATTTTGCATTGTTTGCTATTTGTTTTTATTATGTTTTTCATGATGAAAATGTCCTCTAACTTATGAACAAGATGATAGATAATGGAATGTTATTTCATATCTAAAAATGAGTCATCAAAAAATGTGCATGTAGGGATTTGTAGGCTGTTCAAACTCACTATACTATAAGTGTTTGAGGATTTCACTGCGTTAATGAGGGACTTCCAAATAAATGTCTTCGTAGAGTTTTTCTCTTAGACTAGGAAGTTTTCCATAGAAGAGACCTCTAGTCTCTTTCTTGAGGTCTATAAGCCTGATTGCCAGCACCATGGGAACTTAGTAGGGGAAAGGAATGAGGTCATACTATTCTATGTAAGGAGATCATTACTCAATCCTCTTGCCCTTTTACTTAATGTAAATAAATCTCAAGATAGTCAAGATATTCAACATTTTTAGACATAAATCCATCTTCTACAGAAAAAAAGGAGGAGTTATTTGACTGATATGATAGGTAAATTATGTGGATTTTAACCTTGCTCTTTATGGAATATTATCTATTTCTCCTATGTTTGGCCCTAGAACTGAACACTTGGTCAAAAAATAAGCCCAGCAGTCATCAGACCCAAACCAAACGTGGGGTCTAGGGCTTTGGGACTGTTTGTTCCCAGGATCATCTGCCAAAGCTTTATCTCTGGGACTCTAGCTGCTCTATATCCAGGATCCCTGAGGACTCAGCCCTTGCTTCTATAAGACTGCACCTATTTGAGAAAATTTTCGTAAAAAACATTTGAAAATTCATCTCCTTTCTGTCTTGGAGCTAGCAAAGACTCGATAATGCTGCCTCAGAAGGGACTCTGAGTTCTTGAATAGAAATTTTATCCTCTGTTGGGTGTAATAATGTCTTGAACCAGCACCACCTATTTTTTTTAACCAGGGATTTCTCTTGTAATAAAAATTGCATTCTAGACAATAACAACAATAAAAATTCCTCAGAGTTTCTGAGACATTCTGGGATTTTGCAACTACTAATTGTATTGATTCTGAATGGTTGCTTGTAAGTCAAGTCCCTAAGTTCCGGCTTCCTCTGTTCAACTAAATCAGATACTATTTGGTCACGTATTTTCCATATTCTAAATTTGTATAATATTCCTTTCCACTATTACCATTACTACACTTTCCTTACTCTTGTGAGTTGACATTTTTATTAATTTAGTATAATTTTGATATTTAGAAAGGAGCAGAGTTCACTTCTGTTTTTAGTCAAGGTGCATTAATAGTGACTAATTTTCTTCCCTACTGAAATACCATAACAAGACAAAATATATGAAATGGTGGTTTTCAAGATGCTGGACATAAAGCAATGAAGAACAGTGATCACTGAGAAATGATAAAAAAGCAAGATGAGCCTTATAATTGCCTCAGCTTACTGCCTTGGGAGAATTTCCAAGCATATGGAGTAAAGAGAAATATAGGTTTATCCCGCAAACTCTGAATAGAGGAATTCTGGAAGATCAAAGTTGCTGAAGTATAGAGAGGAGAGTTACACAGAGAGAAAATTCTGGACATCCAGAAAGGAATCCTTTCTAGTATTCCCATGAGTATAGATCACACACATGTGAGAAAACTACCCAAGGTGGGAAATGAACCACTTGTAAAGCTAAGAGGAAACAGTGCTTTACACTCACACAGGGGTAGGAAAAGGGCCCATTCTCACCAACTAGACTGGAAAAACTCATTATTTAAAGGACATTGGGTGTATTACATGAAAATGTCTTACATCAGTGGAAATAACTAATCCTAGACTGAGCACTGTTATGGCCCTACCTAATAAATACTAAAAGAAAGATTTGAAGGGATCAAACTGCTTCCAAGTAACTTAACTGCATCCCAGAAAAAAGTTAAAGAATTTTAAAACAACATCAAAATATCAAAGATATGTCAGTCAAGCTAAAATTTATAATATCAGATGACCAATAAAATATAACAAAGCATGCAAAGAAGCAGAAAAATATGACCTAAAATGAGAAAAATATCAACCCATTAAAACTAACCCTGAACTGACATAGGTGTTAGAATTAGCAGATATTGACATTAAAACTGTGTATTCCATATGTTCAAAAAGTTAAGTTCAGACATGCCATATATATAAGTACATAAAAGTATATATGTCTTTTTAAAGAGTAAAAGAGAGAGACTTGAATCAAACTTCTAAAGTTGAAAACTACAGTGTGTGAGATGTAAATCACATTAGATGAAATTAATATCAGAGTAGATTTTAAAGAAGATTAGTAAGTTTGAAGACAAGGCATAATGAACTTGAAGATACAATATCTAGAAAGAAGAAGAAAGAAGAAGTATTTTTTAAAAAATTAATAGACAATCAATCAGTAAGCTGTGAGACAACTTAAAGAGATCTAAAATATACATAGCTGGAGTTCTTAAAGGAAAGTAAACAGGAATAAAAAAAATTTTTTAAATTATGACCTTTTACAGTTTTCAAATTTGATGAAAACTGTAAACCTATTGTTCCAAAAATCTCAAGGAACTCCAAGCACAAAAAACATAAAGAACACTTTACTATGGCATATCATAAACTTCTCAAAATCGGTGATAAAGAGAAGATCTCAAAAGCCAGTGACAAGGAATACATTATAAAAACAGAAACAAAGATAAAAATGTCATTTGGTAAAGTATATAAATGACTATCACTATGTTGTACATTGAAACTAATATAGTATTATGTCAACTATGACTGAAAAATAAGTTAATTTAAAAAAGATATAAAGATGTCAGCAGATTTTTTTTGTTGGAAACAATATATGTATATATACCAACAATCATACTTCTAAGTATTTAACTAAAGGAAATGTAAATTTATATTAACTCCAAAACCTGTACACAACTGTTTTAACAGCATTATTTGTAATCATCAAAACCCAGAAACAACCCTATATCTTTCAACTAGTGAGTAAATAAACTGGAATAATATTCAGCAGAAAAAAAATATTGACATATTAAACAACATGGATGAAGCACAAAGGCATTATGCAAAATGAAAGAGGTTAGACTGAGAGGTTACATATTGCATGATTTCATTAGTTGAGAGTTTGGAAAAGGCAATATTACAGAAATAGAAAACAGATCAATGGTTGGAGGGAAGTTCTGACTCAAAAGTTCAGCCAAAGATCATTTTGGGGAGGGATGGAATTGTTCTGTATATGGTTACATATCTGTATGCATTTACAAAACTCATAGGAGTACAACACAAATTATACTATATGTTTAAATTATACTATATGTATTTTTTAAATATAAATTAAAATATGATTAAAAATATAGTTAGCCAGAAATAAATATGGTGGTCCTGTCAAATAATTGACCTAATGTATATATCACATGGAAAGGTAATTATATCACATTATGTAATGTATACTATAATCCTTGTAGCTATGTTCAAAATGTAATGAAATGAAATAGAAATGAGGTAGCAAGACAAAGATATAGTTCTAGCAAGTAGATGTAAAATGTTAAAAACTTAAATATGATCAATAATCCTTATAACAGTAAGTTAAAGAAAAAATTTATACAACAGCTTTTAAAAAAAATTACTACATACACAGTAGGGAATAAAATGATGAATATAATTGATCAAATATTTTACTCACTTCTAAGTTTGCATCATATACACCTGCATTATAGAAGAAAGGTATAGGCAAAAAATCATTGAGTTATATTAACACCAACTGATGAGTCTAAGATACACTGTTCTTGCATGGAGTACACCATAGAGTGTAATATGATTTTTCTTCAAGTACCTACAAACTATGTCACATTTTCATATCACAGGAAATCACTAGGTAAGACAGTCCAAGATACACATAGTAATACAAGGAAGTGGAACTTTAAATCAAATTTATTGCCAGAGGTTATACAGGCTATTTCAACAGTGGCATTTGATGAAAATTTGTCTGGATTCAAAAGAATGAACAAATAAGTAAGGAAAGTTTTCTTCTTTTTCTTTGGTTTTGTATCATTGTGGTAGAGTATTAATGGAGAATTATTGTTGCCAATTAGCACAGTAAGACTAAAGTTAAGATATTCATTAAATATCTATCAAAACATAAAATTTTAATTTATTTTAATTTTCTTCAATTATGTGTGTTTTATTATAACAAAGGACCTTGTAAAACTATTTTCTCACTTTTCTCTTAATTATAACAAGGAATTTCCATGAATATTTACCATAATCTAAGACATATAGTTTTCCCAGATGATTATTTTTTGCTTTTGCTTGTTTATTTGTTTTTCTGTTTAACTTTGATTTCTTAGATAATTTACAATACAATTATCATATCTTTAAATCTCCTCACCTGTAGTGTTTTATGGTTTTTGCATAGGAGCTCATTTTCTTTATGATGTAAAGAAGGTTACATTGAAAGAACAGTGTTGGACACGTTATGCATAGTGTATCTGGTATTTTTTTTTTTCTCATGGGAACACAGAATTTAGAAAACTTAAACATCAGCAAATTCCAAATATGTGAATGAAGACATTTTTTATATGTGAATATGAAAGAAATGGAGCAAATTCAGGGTACGAAGATGACCTCATTTATCACTTATAAGGTGGGTACAAAGACAAAATAGAGAGACATTTTGTTTGTTCTGAGTTGCAAGTATGCTACTGTTATCGTTGTAAAGAGATCTCCAAGTAACAGAGTAGAAAAGTGGAAATCAAAATTAATTCTAGAAAAAAATATGCAAAATAAATGTATGCAATACATAATCATATCAAAAATTACATATATATATATGTATATAGATTATACATATAGTTAGAGAATTATGCCCTTAGTTTACAGATGGAAAAACTGAGTCACAGTATAATAAACTGATCTACTCAAGAACAAACAGCTTGTCTGTGGAAAACTCAGAGTTTAAATCCAATTCCACAGCACCATACTGCCTTCTAAATCAGATCTCTTGTCTTGACATGTCTACACAGTTAGGAGAATGGATTTGGAAGCCAGACTGCCTGGTTTTGAATTCCAATTTAACCACTTGTGAGCTGTGGGGACCTTTATCTCACTGTGTCTCAATGCTCTCATCTATAAAATGTAATGATATTTATTCCTTCCTCATAGGCTTATTAGGAGGCTCGAATGAATTTATACCTTAAAAAACTTAGGAGAGTACCTGACACAAAGTAAGTTTTCAATATATCTTAACTTTTTATTTTATAAAAACTAATTTCAGCATATAATTTTTGGACTTTTGTTGTTCAAGGCCAAGTCACAGTGATAATTTCATTTAAGACATCACCGTGTAGACTGTATAAAAGTAAATTTACTCCCTGCACCAGTAAAACACAGAGATATGTGCAAGTTGTTTTTACACTGTAAAAAATGTGAGTTTTGGTCTTAATATACTCTTTATATTGAAAGGGGAAATGACATGGATTGTGTAAAAAATGGCAGCACCTATTTGATTCACAAATTCTCTTTGTTAAATTGGTTTTCATCATTTTAGTCATTCTTTAAAGCACTTACAAACTACATTTCTCTTTCACTTCTTTTTTGTGATTGTTTCCTGGACAGTAAATGAGCCAAAGCAAAGTTTCCAATGGCAACATTTGCTCCTTTATCATACAACCAAGATCTCAGGGCTGGCAGTAAAAGCTGTATAAGCTGACTAATAGAGGGGAGAAGAGAAATCGAAAGAGTTAGAATGGGAGCATTCTGCCTTCATTTCACACCATGACTCTAAAGGAAGAATGGAACCACAAGAATCCTCCCTTAAACTATGGGTCAAACAGTTATGCCAATCACATTCATTGTGTTCTGAAAAGCTAGGTTTTGTCTGTGTTCACAAGTGTAGGTTTCCCTTATGCTAATCAGCTCATAAGTCCTAGCTGGATGATTTTCTTTTTCTGACAATTACATTATATCAGTAGCATCTGTGTTATAGGGAACTGAAACCCATCTAGTACAAGCCAAATATCAGAAAACTTCTATTATTATATATTATTTACTGAATTTAATCTTTATGCAACTGTTGAAATTATTATTGTTGTAATTCATGGGGTGGTGTTTGTTTTAGACAGCTCAACTATAAAACTATTGGAAGATGTTTTAGGTAGGAAGTAATAATGTGATAATCAGGCTGTTATCAAGTTAGTTTATCCTTTTGGACACTGTAGAGTCTTGTATTGTCCTTTTAAATGATATGCATCATTTTAAAAGTGTTCAGAATTCAGCAGAACTAATTAGTTAGAACACACAGCCCAGAAAGTTGAGTAAAAATTTTATGTACTTGAGTACGTAAGCAAGCCATGGTATTGCTATGAAAATTGATTCTCAAAGCTGAAAATGATCTGCTTGAAAAGGCCTGAAAGGAATACATAAATATAGGGACTTCATGTAATGTAATAGTTCTAAAAAAAAACTGGATGGTAATAAACTTTGTGTTTCCTTTTCTTGAAAAACAAGTGATGTGTGCAGTAGGTACTATGCTTTCACTTTGATATTAAATACTTAGCAGCAGAAATACTAAATAATTACTGAACTTGTTTTTGTAGAGACTTTTTAAATAATTAATCTTAAGTTTTTAAAATTAATTTTCCCTTTTTTATTACTAACTCTGTAGTATAAAAAAATCCTGATAATTCATAGAATTTAGTGACATTCTAATGATTTTTTTTTACCTAAGTAAATCTGAGAATTACAACTTTAAATGGCATGTGGATTTCTTATAAAGTTTCATGCCTTTCCTCTGTTTCTTGACAACAAAAGGTAAACAAAATCTTTTAAAGTAGTGAATTACTAATTTCTCACAAATCTCTCTGGGTGTGGGGAGGATAATTCATTTTCTTGCCTGTCCTCAATTCTCCTCCATTTTAAAATTGAGTTCCATTTGTCTGGGAGTTTTATATAGCAAACGACTTCAGCTTTTGAGGGAAAAAGACTTTGTCACTGGCATGCGGAAACACAACTTCAATAGGGTCCATGCTCACAAGAGAAACCCAAGTGACTGGGGGTTGTCTCGACTGGGGTCAGCACAACATCTGCTTTCCCATGTAATCGTGCATCTAATTTTCTCGGCTTTGAGGACTGCAGTAAATAGGACTGGAAAAAAAGTGGGTGGAATAATTTGACATTAATTTTATTTGAACTAAATCTAAATAACTAGGAATTGTGAAATATTTGGAGCTTTTAAAGTAGTCAATAAGATGTGATGCTGCTAAAAGAGATATTGTTTATACATAGGAAAAAAAGTAAATAGTGCATCAACACAAATCTACATTTTTGGCCAAATTCATTTTAGTCCAAATTGTTCAGAAATTATTATTAATAATAATAATAATAATAATAATTCAATGTCAGATCCCCTGTGATGAAAAGTTCAGGATATTTATACAGATATTCAAAATTTAAAGATTTGAAAAGCAAATAGCATAAATTTTCTATTTATGCAGATGTTTAAGGAAGGAAATGATTTTTGTGAAATAGCTGCAATTAACCTGGAAACAATTATTCTGTATAATATTGCTATATGCAAATCACAGCTCTCTGACATAATAGAGTCAAAACCAGGGTTTTTCAGACTGGATTTCTATAACTCTGGTTCCTATGAGTATATTCTCAGAGGTTGGTTAACTCCTAATACTAATTTCTAAAATAATTCATATTCATTTTCGGATAAAAATTGTTAAGAATAATAATTAATATTTATTGAGAACTGAGTATAAAATGTGTTTTCTAAGTGTTGAACACATTAATTCTAATATTCATATAAATCTATGAAGTAGCTATTATATTTATACTAATTTTATAGATAAGGAAACTGAGGTTCAGAAATGTTATATATCAGGCTCAAAATTATTTGCAAATCAAGCCAAAACAATATAAAAATTGTTATATGTGTATTCTGGGTTATCTGGTTCAATAAACAATTTATAATCTAATATAGCAATAAAATTTTAATGTCTAGGTCGGCATTTTGGTTCGCATTAACTTTTATTTAGAGTGGCTCAGATTAATGAGAAAGAATAGAGAACGACTGAATATTTGATGCTTTAGTAAACTATGCTTTTGTGCCAAATAAATGCCATGTAACTTTAGAACAGTCTGTAAAAGAATTCCTCGTTTAAAAAGAAGATGAAACTTAAATTCAATTTAAACTATAACATACTCACTTCTCAGTAGAACCCCAAGAGGACTGAGAACCCCCATAAACTAGTGAACCCTTTTACAATCTTATAGCCAGCTGACTATCATGTCTGACATCCTTTTATCCTTACTCTTGGCCAAAGAGTTTTTCATTTGTCCCTTCCCTCATCCTCATTATCTCATTTCTACTTTCCTAATCAACTTTCTACTAAATCCAATGTGCTCTCTCATCTATATTTGTCTGATTTTTCTCCTACCTCTCTGATTACACCTTTTATCAGGTTCAACTGCTTTCATCAAAATCATAAATCAGGATTAATACTGTCTTGTATTTCTTCTTACCATAAAATTGCTACACAGTTTCTCTGATTAATCTTACTACCATGGTTTTCCTTATGTTCCATAACCTGAAATATCTCAAACATGTATCGCCAGTTTGGGCTTTCCTTTTGTGACTTATACCTGTATATATAATTTCTTAAAGGATTATCTCTAGATATATTGTGACAATCTGAAACTTCACATAAAGTTTCTTGTATGTGCCTGACTAGCACATACACCTATTTTCTATGATTTCTAGCTCATTGATTGGTGTATTGTTCTCTCTGTTGGTACTATCTGTAAACCTGGGAGCCCTGCCAGACTCCTTGCTCTCTCTGACTCATCACATCTTAGAAACCAGACAGCTCTAGACTTTATCTTCCACTCATCCACTGGGCGAGCCTCCCTATATTATTTCCCTTATCCAGTCCACTCTCATCTCTTACTGAGTTACAACAGCAGCTTCCTAACTAGGTCCCTTATCTTTACTCTTATTCCTTTCCAATCCTTGCTTAGAAGACAATAATACAATATTCCTGATTAAAATTCTATAAAGGTTTCCCATTACCCTTGTTATAAAGGACAAACTCCTTATAAAACCCTGTATTATTTAAGCCCTGCTTATGTCTCAATATCTCTTACGAATAGGAATGTAAGTGATTTTTCTTTATCGATCTTATATCTAGAAATTTTATTAGAATCATTATCAATTCATAATTTGTATATTTTCTTTTTTCTTTTTTGTAGAGAAAAATAGTTAACTAATAATAATTCTCTTTATATACATTAGCAACGACTTTTAGCACAATGTTGAATAGAAGTATCCTTGCATCTTTGCAGAATTTAATAGGAAGTCTTTAAGATTTCCCCTTGAATATCACATTTATTAAAGTTTATTACAGGTATGTGATAGAGTTCCTTTATTAAGTTAAATAAGTTCTGAACTTCTTATTTAGCTAAAAGATTGACTATGGACTCCTTGTTATTTTTGAATTCTTATTCAGAAATTATAATACAAATTTTATCCCATCACAATCTAATTTCAAAAATTATACTAATTTACATATAATGTTAAGATTCTTAATACACTAAAATAAGTCCTGTTTCCCTCTAGAGTTTGTTGAGTTCTACTGTTAGTTCATTTTGTGTTCAGCTGCTTTAACTTTCCCAGATGAAAATTAGTGGAGATGCTTGTAAGGTGAGTCAAGAATTCTAAAGAATAACAGTGGTTGTGCCACTATGACTATAAAGAAAGGTATCCCCAGAAATCCTGGACTCAGTAGGCATCATCTTAAAATTGTTGGTGCCAGAGTCCCCAGCCATCCAGTAAGATTAATTTATAGGTAAAGGGTGTACAGCTTTTTGAATAGAGTCAGTAGGGTTGCTTGACACACTTTCATCTGCCACAAAACTGTGACAATCTTCATCTCAGGAGGGCGGACTATGCAGTGGATCAAGTGCTGTTGTATGGCAAAGACCCAGAAGAAGGCGTCAGTCCTCCCCACCTATCCCACCCAGCCATGAGCAAAGATTAGCTCATCAGCTGCTGGACTATCACCTGAAACAGGCATGGAAAGCAGTTTTCTCAAATGAAAAAAAAATGTCTGAAATAATGTTGGCGAGAAACAGGCCGAAAGGAAGACAGTGCTGCATAATTTGCATTTTCTCTCAAGGATCTGGAAAAGTTAGCTCAAATTTAATAACTTGCCCTTCTTGAAGGGGGAAAAAAAATGAAATGACTATATCTCATAGAAGGACCTAACTTCAAGATTTTTTCCAGTGTAAAACCAGTTTAAGGGGGCCCTTGAAAAGTATCTGTTAACCAGTTTTGTTCCCTACCTGGATTACACCAAGAAATACCCTGTGACTGCAAGCCACAGTGAAAGTTTACCCTCAGGAAAAACAGGGAGCCGCTTCCAGTTTTAGTCTTTTAAAAATAACAGGACACTTGGACTAAGATAAGGAGGTTTCTGTTTTCACATTAAATTAGCAGGCATGCTTTATTTATTTTTAAACTTTAGAGCCTGTTCAATGAGAATAATTTATAAATCAGATAATATGAATAAAGTGCAAGGAAAAAGATTTCCAGCAAACATTTCTATATTTCTGTTCAAAGCTACTTTCTTAAAATAAGTGCTTTGAGAATGGGGAGAAAGGATTTGAAGGATGGAATGTTTTAAGTAACTGAAAGAAGTCTCTTGCATTTGACATCACTTTTTCTGTGACAGTAAGGAACATTCAGGCACATAATGAATCATCAGTGTTGGATGAGAATATCACTGGGCCTTGGACATTAGCAGTCTGAGTCCAGATATGTAGAAGGAATAAAGGTGAGAACTGCTGTCAGGATAAGCATCATGAAAGAAGGTGGGATCTAGTAATTACTTAAAAGCTGTGTGCTATCTTTTCCTTGATCAGACTCCTCTTTCCCTAAATTAAGTGCCTTGGATTTATTAAGAAATAGTGCAAGAAAATCAAGTATGAATTGATACAATGTCTGTATGCTATTCCCATTTTTTACCAAATGTGTGTTAGTTAATTCACGGTACAGAGACACACATTATAGCAGTTCTTTTTTTCTTATTTTAAAAATAAAAAGGAAAAATCCATATGTTTTATTAATTTTGTGGAATTAATTTTCCTGTGGCAGAATGGATGTAGTGAGAGAAGGAATAGCAGATCTGTCCCTGGTGACTGGTGATCGCTGAATGATGCTTTGGCTGCCCTCTGTGTTGGGGCTGCATCTGTTATCTCCTTTTGTCTCTTTCCTCTCTGCTTTATCAGATTAGGAACAAGGCAGAGAACCTGGTACTAAAGTGCAATTCTGGACTATACACCATGGGGCTATGTTAACTATGATATTAAATTATCAGACTATTATTTTAATGTAGATGACAATATTATCTATTAGTTTAAATTTCAATATTCAAGTGAGAGATTGATACATCCTAACATTCAATGCTATGTCTGTATCTATATAAGTACAAAATAATGTACAAAACAAAAAAAATCATAGATAGTATCTTTATGTACTTTACACAATTAGAACATACTTAATAGCATTGTAAAATCCAGACATTTTAGAAAGGCCATTCCTTCTATTGTTTATCTTTTTATTATAACTTACTAACTTCTACCCAATGAATTGCCATCTGATAATTTTTCTGTTTGTGCTTCATGGGTGCCTGCACCAGATTCACTTGAGGTATGTGGCAGACGGTTCACATTAGCGTAGGGCACTTTCCCAAGGCTCCCTTGTCCCTGGATTCCGCAGAGGATCTATCTTCTGCAAGCAGATGTGCCCATGAGAGTTCGAGAGAAGGAGTGACTATCATGAAGCAGAGACCCTTCTTTTCTGCTAGTTTTTCTATTTCTGCTGCATGTAGGGTTATGGATATGGTCAGATTTTCCTGGGACAGCTGTAGGAGGTCTCTGAGTCTCATCCAATAGCTTTTTGATGCCAGTGGGGAAAGTGTGTACCATCAAAATGTACCACACATTTTGTTGGCATTTGTGGAGGCAGAGACTGCCTAATCCCCTAATGTTCTAATCACAGTAGGTAAAAAATCTCCTTTGAGGACCAAGTTTTGTGGTGTTATTTTGGGTGTTATTACTGGAATTCAGACCTGGAGCCATGTATGCCAACCTTCCCAGCAATTTTGTAGGCATCTGACTGCCTGCTTTAAAACTTTCTTCTGAAGGTAAGTAGAGTAGTTTTATCTGTAACTTATTAGAAACAGAATGTTTATTGTTATCCCAGGAATCTTTATTTTGAACTATCTTCCTAGGATATTAGGTTCACAGTGAAATTTGGATCAAATATTTTAGAGGGTAAATTTCTGTAAAGGGATAGCCATTATGAATTAGTAAGACAGGCAATAAGCTTCAGTTTAAACTGACCTCTAGTGAGTAGCTCCTTATTGCCTGCTTTGCCCAGAGTCCTCTTCCTGAGAAATTCTTTATAAATAGGTCATCCTGTTGTATAACTTGTGATTTCATATCTAATTTGGCCACATCACAAACTCAAAGGCAGTCATTTACATAGACCAGCTTATGATAAGACCTAGCACAAGAGAGTTTCCAAAGAGACACACTTTATCTTGAACAGTGAGGATCTAATATAATAATGTTCTAGCAGTTATGAATGTGAGACAAGAAGCAGACAGTAAAGTCATATAAAAGCAGGGAGACCCACAAAAAGAATGCTGTGGTATCTCTGAATCCTGAGAAGTTACGGTTATCAAGATAAATTAGCCAGTATCAGCAGAAGTTGCAGCAATAAAAACACAGACATAACACCACCAAAATATTACCTAGCAGAATAAAAAGATAAAGAGTTAAGAGCACTAAGTATATAATGAGAAAGCCCATTAATGCTAATGGCTGTTTTCTAAATCACATTCTAGTTTCTGAAACTGAGCCGTGCGACAAGGGAGAATGTTTCTAATATATTTTTTTTCGGTATAGTGGATGCTGTGGTATGCCAATCATGTCCCCCATCAAGGCTGCTCCTCCAGCTGCTGGGCTGATCAGCTCCTGCTAACATCTCTCATCTGAGTACCTCTCCAATACTGCCCTCCACAGAAGAGAGCTACCACACCCAGGATCGTGTTCCTTCCCAGAAACCACCCACATCCATGCAGGGGTATGAGGCCCAGTCCTCCTTGCCTTTATGTTGCACAACTTGCAAAGCTGCCCCAGCTCCCAAGAAATTTGCTGAGGCCCTTCTTATGACAGCACTGAACTGCTTCCTTTGCCCAAGTAATCCTATTTTCTTCACTTGCTCCAAGTTGTTGATCTGAAGAACCTACCCCCAAAAGCATCTGCACGTAAATTTCTGTCTCAGCATCTATTTGTCTGAGAACTTAGCCATTGATAGGTTTCTTCCCATGTAGCCTCAAAATAAATTTCAACTAAGTAATCTAATCATATCCTTGACTATTCATACTAAAAGAACCACCAAACAATCATGTTTTAACAAAAATTAAACTTAAAGCTCAATTAAGTATTTTAAGCCTTTAAATTACTGCAGCCTGACTGGTTTCTGCACAGTCACTACACTGAGATTATTTGCTGGAATTATTTTTATTTTATAATAAAATTGACTAAAATTAAGCAGTTGAGTTACAAGTTCTTTCTCATAATAAATTTCAGATTCTCCAGAAACCAAAATTTTTAAAATTCAAAACTTTTTCATTCACCAAATATAACTAAAACTGTGCTCATAAAAGATATTATACTTTCTTCACATGTGAAAAATTTTTATAATTTTAGAGTCTATGAAGAAAGTTTTAACAGTTGTTTTTTTCTTTTTCTGAGCACAAAAAGAGAGGAGAGCATGCATGAAATCAATATTCAACATAACAACTGAGCAACAGTGAAGACACTTTTAAAAGAAGTTTCCTAATAGTGATGTTTGTTCAAAAGCCAAGAAAATAATGTATCTTGTGCAGACTCGTGTACAAATATTCATAGGGCAAAGTATGAATCAGAACAGTTAAAAAATTGATCACGTTTAAATTAGGATCTTGTAAAGTAAAATATAAATTTATGCTGTATATTGTGCGTACAAGTCTGGGATATTCTTTATACAGATAGAAAGACTTTCTAAGCTTTTAATGTGTACTTTGTTAGGAAACTCTTTGGTTCTCTTTAGAAACCCATTGTTATTAGGAATTCAAAAATAATATCTGCTGATATCTATGCAGAATTTAACTGGAAAAACTAGAAATAGAAATATTCAAATCTTTACTAGTATTTCTACTTAATTAACTTTCAAATATGTGAATGAGCTTTCAAATATATCTAACTCTAAGCACTTAATAGTAAACATAAAATAGTTTCTATACAGAGTTCTATTAATATTTCGGTAGCTAAAAGAAATTAAAACAATTTGAGTATTATACTGTGACGAATAGTGTGATTCACATATACTCTAAAATCCTCTTTCCCAATATTTCCACTTCTAAGTATTGCTCTAAATTGCAGCCGCTTTTTCTCTTCCCTCACTCTAAGCCACTAAAACACTCTCCAAACTCTTATTGCTATCTTATCTTTTTCCCACTTCCTACTCTTCCTACTCTTGTCTTTTCTTTCTTCTCATTCTTGTAACTTTTTCTGTTTCTTCATCATCTTTAACTTTGTCTTTGTCATTTGTTTATTTTTTTCACCTTGACCAATTATCTGGTTTCTGAAAGCAAGAAAATGAAAGAGCAGGATACAAAACTTGCTCCCCCAAAGAGGTGGGAGTCAGTGAGTAGATTTTAAATATTTTCTATTTAGTGTCACTTTTTAAAATTCTATTCCTACAAAACCTCAAATGAATTCAAAATCTGTCTGCATCCAAATTCAGAGACGCTTAGTAAACAATAATATCTTAAACTTTCCTCAGCACTGTCTTCATCTGTAAAATGGAAATAAGATTTATATTACACAATTCACAAGGGCATGTGATAAAATGAGATTATATGTGTGAATAAGCCATGAAAAGCATAAACTTAAAATATTACTTACCTGACAAATCTCTCATCAAAAATTATACTGGAGATTATCTGCCATTCTGTTTTCTTTCTGGTAAAAATACTACAGTATAGCTATTATAAATGATACCCCCCTCCCATTCTTAGTCCAAGTAACAAGTAGATTTGAGTATTCTCTAATTCTAAGGGTGACTACAAGACTCAAATTGAACATAGTAACAATTCCACTTAGGCAAATCTTGGACATGAACAAATTAAGAAATTTAAGCCATGAAAGTGAAACCAAGAACTACTTTTCTAATTGACAATTATTCTGACAATAATTTCAAAAAATGTTATTTTTTACCCAAATAGGTGAGAGATGAGGATCAGTATTATATTTCATACATACATTCAGGAAAATGAGCTAATGCCCACCATTCCATTATCAAACATGTTTTACAATGTAGCTCTGAGAGCAACATTCATAAGTAGAAAGAGAATACAAAGGATCATATGGGAGATTTCACTGGGCCAGACCTATATGTGACACATATCAGCTCTATTCCCAATCCACTGGCTAGAATTCAGTTGCATGCTCTTACTTAGAAACTTTTTTCTCAGAAAAACTTATCCATAACTGCATTAAACCTCACACAAAAGAAATATGAAGAAAACTACACAAAGATATATCATAATCAAATTGAAGAAAACGTGTAATAAGAATAAAATTTTAAAAGCATCCAAAGGAAAAATACACATCACAGAGGAATTAGAAAGACCACAGATTTCTTGTCAGAAGAAATGTATATGAGAAGAAAACAAAGCATCAAAATTAAATTTATTTAAAAAACGGTTAATTCAGAATTTTATATTTATAAAAATGTCCAAAAATGAAAGCCATAAAGGTTTTTTAAATATACAAAAGCTGAAAGAGTTCATTACCAGCAGAGTCACACTAAAGAAAATGACAAAGAAAGTCCTCCATATACAAGGGAAATGATATCAAATAAAAAATGAATTTGCTAAAAGGAATAAAGATAATAGCAAATAGTAACTCAATGGGTAAATGTGACATTATTTTATTATTACTTAAATTACTTTAAACTATAGTTGGCTGTTTTAAGAAAAGCAATAATAATGTAGTATTGTAGTTTATAACATAGATAGTAATAAAATATATTGCAATGGAGCACAAAGATCAATAAGTAAGAAATAAAAGAATACTTTTATGACATTACTATATATAACATAAAATGATATAATTAATTTAGGTCAGAGTTTAATAAGTTAAGATGCATAACACAATTAGTTATTTTAGTAACTACCAAAATAAAACAAAGTATCATAACAATATACCCAAAAGAGATAATATCCCAAGAATACTTAACAACAAAAAAAAAAACAAACATAAAAATAAAATAATTGGACAAGTGGAAAATAAGTAGCAATAAGGGCTAACTGGAAGCTGCCTATTGGAAACTCATTTTAAATACAAAGACACATATAAGTCAAAGTAAATGGATGGAAAAGGATATACCACAGAAGCATTAATCAAAAGGAAGTTGAACTGTCTACATGAATATCAAACAAGTAGATTTCAGATAAAATAATATTAAAAGGAAGAAAAAAATGTCATAATGATAAAGTGTCAATACATCCAGAGGATTTAGTAATTCTAAATATTTATGCACAGAATAACCGAGTTTTAAAATACATAAAGCAAAAACTAACACTAAAAGGAGAAATAGAAAAAAATCCAAAATATTAAATATCTTACTATATCTTAATTTATTCAATACTGGAGAGAATAATTAAACCAAATATCAGCAAGATTATAAAATATTTGAACATCAATTAACTTGATCTAATTGACATTTATAGACTACCCGCTAAACAATAGAGAAATACATTCTTTTCAACTGCACATGAAACATTTGAAACACTGACCATAATTTAATAATCCAAGTCATAAGTCTCATAAATTTAAAAACATTCAAGTCTTACAAAGAATGTACTTTGATGACACTGGAGTTAAATTAAAAATCAATAATAGATTTCTGGAAAAATCACAAAATATTTGGAAATAAAATGACACAATTATACATAACCTTTGGGTCAAGAAGAAATTAAAGGAGAAATTAGAAAGAATTTTGAATTGAGTAAAAATGAAAACCTAAGGTAAAACATATAGTCTTAAATCAATGTTTTCACCTTAGGAAACTAGAAAAAGGTGAGCAAATAAAACCCAAAGCAAACAGAAGCAACACAGTCATAAAGATCAGCTATCATCTTCAGTGACTTCTCTACAACATCTCCTTTACTAAATCTTGAAAAGAAAACCAAGTAAAAAAGAATACAGGTTCAACCTAAAACTGCTCTAAAAAATAAAGTCTTAAAAAAAGCCGACCCTATAACATTACATATAAATTCAGTGATTCCATTATTGGTAATTTATGCTATAAAAATGAATTTCAATTAACTATTTGTACAAAGATGTTTATTACTTCATTATTTATAATAGCACAACTATATGATTATCCATGGAATGATAGAAAAATTAAGTAAACTTTGTGCATCAACTTGATGGGAGTGATGCAGCCATTACAAATAATGATTAGAAAGTCTGATTATAGTTGGAATTGTTATTAATAATTGTATCTACAATTAGCTCAACATATCACAGTACAAAAAAGAATAATTATAAAGTCTTCAAATATCGCATCCTTTCCATCTATCCTCCACAACTTTGTCCATGCTCATCCCTTAGCTTGGAACAAAACAGTGCACAAAAACAACTATGTTTGAATATACAGATACTGGTGGGCATTGCATTGAAATTAAAAAGCCACATAGTGAGAAATTTTCTTTTTAATTTTTAAATTTCTTTACTGTTGTTTATATAGTAATTAATTTACCTTTAAGTGAGGAGCAGTTCTATGCTTCTGATTCATCAGGGATTTAAGAGACTTGAAAGATCACCCTGGAGCAGTCATCTTTGGAGTATCTGCGCTATGGCAGAAAAATCTAATTTGAAGTATTTATCCAGATAATTCAACATCCTGACCATCCTCTCCTCAATCTCTCAAATAATCACTTTATATAAATCATATAATAATTAAAACAATTTTTTTTCTCTTCAATAATTGTCACAACACCCAACTCACTTCTCTGTTTAAAATCTGCTTCAGTGATGCTTCTTAAGCTTTAATTGCATATGAATCACCTGGGGATCTTGCTAAAAGGCAGACTTTGATTTGGCAGATCTGTAGTGGGGCCTGAGTGTTTTCACTTCTAACAAAGTCCCAGCAGATGTCAATGCTGCTGGCCCAACGACCACCTTTGAGTAATAAATCATATAGTACTTGAGTAATTTACTTATCTAGGGAATATACTCATATTTTAACTGTTACTTCAGTTTAGGCCATCAACATCAAGAAAATTTTGGAAATTACCCAAGCTACACTGCAGTTTATGCTATATATATCACCTGATTTCCTTAGTTTTCTCATTTTGAAACAAAGATAACAGTAGAAAGCTTACATATTGTTTCTGAATTCTGGAGGGGGAGGAAAGAGAAAGAGAAGGGGTGAGAGGGTGAGAGGGAGGGAGAGAGAGAGAGAAGAGAGGGAAAGGAAGGAGGGAGGTAGGAAGAAAGGAAGAAAGGAAGAAAGAAAGGAAGGAAGAAGAAAAGGAAGGAAGGAAGGAAGGAAGGAAGGAAGGAAGGAAGGAAGGAAGGAAGGAAAAAGAAAAGCAAAAAGAAAAAAGAAGGGGAGAGAAAGAGGAAGGAAGGGAGCAAGTGAGGGAGGGAGGAAAGAAGGAAAGAATAAAGAGGGAAGAAAGGGGAGGGGGGAAAGAAATAAAATGTTGAGTTAGGTCATGCTTGGCAGAAACTTTATTTGATCCATAATAAAAGCAAAACTTGGTTGTAAATGACCAAATAGCATCAATAACTTCTAGTAACTCTTGCTAAAGAAAAAAAAAGTAATACGTGTTCATTTTTTGAATTGAGGAGTCCTGAAAAATCATAAAGAAGAAAATAAATCCTTGTAATATCATCAGTAAAACATGGCATCTGGAAATATATATATATATATATATATATATATATATATATGTGTGTGTGTGTGTGTGTGTGTGTATGTATACACACACATATATATATACGTATATATATATTTAGAAATTTATATATTATATATGTTAAATGTCTTTTAATATAAAAAATTACATATGAAAACTAAATATCATTCATTATTTTTTATAAAATTATAATCAACATGTAAATATTTGTATCTTAATCTTCTACTTTTATTAAAACATGTTCCCTGAGACCCAAGATTGTGTTTTTGATGTTTTGTATTCTAAAATAATATTGTTCAGCATTTAATGTATTCTAGAAATTAAACTAAAAATTTTACACACATTATATTATTAATTCCTTATAACAAGAATATTACAGATGAATGTTTAACTGATTGATTAATGTTTATAAGTATCAAAGTGTATTTCAGGAATTTGAACACTCAGTTTTAAGAAGTGGGTATTCATTTCTGGTAATTTTACTCCAATAGACTCAAACCAACCTGCTACAAAAACAAAACCAAAAAATGCTGGATTAAATATCTAAAAACATGAAGGTGTCAATCCAAGGCCAGAATATAAGAGGAAAAGAACTCCAGGAAAGTGACGAGAGCAGAGCCCTTGTTTATCTTTGAGCCAGCTATATAAATCCATGGTGACAGAGCTTCAGTTCTAATGGTCATGATTATGGGGGATGGGAAATAAAGTCAGACTAACGAAATTCACATGAAGCCAGGAGTCAGAAAAGCTAACTCTCTGTTAAAACATTGAAGTAGAAAGAAAATCAACCTCACAAAGATATATTGCAAAAAAAAAAAAAAAATTATCAGCTGTAGTTTTGAGACTATAGCAGAATAAGCTTGCTCTCATGAATTTGGACATGTTTTGGAAATGATTATTTAAATTAATACTATCTTTGTGAACTAAGGGACTACAAGTGAAAAATTTTAAGTTAATTTAATTTTAAATTTAAGTTAAATGTGTCCCCAGGTACCTAGCAGAAGGATATAAAATTCTTTCATGGAGTATGACACTCTCAGACCAGAATTTAAAGAATTGCCACAGCTAAAGTTCCAATAAACATGAATTCAAATCAAAATTATTTTAAAATGATTAAGAATGAAGAGCATCATGAATATAATGAATGCCAAATCGGACCTTAATAATATAAGATATTGAATTATTAGAAACAAAATTAAATGTGAGCTATTTATATGTAAATATATATCACAATACATAAGGAAATAAGAGAACCAAACACATAGAGACTATCAAGAATGACTAAGAAGGTTTGGAAAAAAGCAAATAGAATATCTAAAAATAAAAATATTAAAAATTCTTAGTATTAAAATATTTAAAAATTCTATGCAAGTGTTAAATAGAAATTACATATATAGTTTATATACACATATATCCGAACTCATATTTAGTAGACTGAAAGATAAATCTGAAGAAATTATATGGAATGAAGTAGATTTAAATAAATGGAACATATGAGTGAAAGCTAACAAACCAAGAAGTAGAAAAGTTTACCTTAGAACTAAATTAAGATTCCAAAAAGTTGTAAAAAATACACAGAGGCATTATTTGAGGAGTTGTGGCTTAGAGTTTTCTAAATTAAAGAAAAACATCTCCTCGACTACTTGGGAAGCCTATTAGTTCCCTAACATAATAAATACAAATAAACTCATACTTATCTACACTATATATAAGGGGCAAAGCACCAAAGATAAATAAAAGTTGTTAAAAATATCCATAGAAAAAAGGCAAATTGCCTACAAAGAATAATATTTAAACTACCTTTCTATAACAACAATGGATGCCAGAAACCAGTTTAACACACAAATTGCTAAGAACAAAATCACTGGAAACCTAGAATTATACACTAGGCAAAATTTACTACCTTTTCTTCCCCCCGAAGAAGAGGACAAAATCTATTTTAAGAGTACCAAAGAGTAAATGTTGGTTCACAACCTCAGGTGTTCCCTGGGTGAAATCTGAAACTGGCTGCTGTACATGGAGGCCAAACAGAGACCCAACCCACTCTTGATTGGTTGGTGGCAGTTTTAACAAGCAAGGGAACTTCCTTACCAGGCTTGTCTCCAGGAAGTCTAGCCGAGTAAAACTTCCCACCTGCGGGACAGATTCGTAGAGTTTATATAGAGGCCGGAACTGGGTTCCGTCACGTATTCTGTCCAGATGATCTCAATAACACCTTCCTCTCTCAAGGCAACCCCCCTTGAACCAGCTCCTAATGTGGAAACAGTGGACCGAATCCACATTTCAAGGACAGGGGAGGAAGTGAGAAACCCTTGATTTCTTGGGTCAAGCTGGAGGGTCAACTGGAGGTCACATCCTCTAAATGATCTCCTCCACAATCCTGATTGGCTCTTGCAATCTCCCATACTTCTCTCTTTAGCAGTGTACCCTAAGTGATCATCAAGAGGTTTTTGTTAGCATGGAGGTGGCTATTGGTCTACACTGGACACAGATATCACAACAACATTGTAGGTACATGCAAGAGAAAACACATATAAGGATAGTAATCACCAAAATAATTTTTCCACTGAAAGCCCCATGATCTGCAGCCAACGGTTTACTAAACTCCTTAGGCTAGGGATCGTATCACTTAGGGCATTTACTTGTGTCTTCTCATGTGATTTAATAAAGGTGATGCATTAGTAGACTCATCAGGTATAAACACAATATTCTATTTGGATAATGGCACAGGTGCCTCCTTGTTTTGGAAGACAGCTATTGTCATTAGAGGCATTTAGTAAGGCAGGCTTCATTGTCTATCTTTCAAGGTCTGCTAGGTGAATTTAGAAGGGCCTCTGTGTGCGCTATAACATCCTCCAGGGTTATTGAGAGGGCTCCTACTGGTGCTAGGGCATCAGCTACCTGACTGCCAGGGAGTGCCAGTGCATTTTGAACCAGGATGGGAAAACAGTGAAGACTGACTCAGGCTCTTGCAGGAAAACCCAAATGTCCTTCTATATTCCCAGACCCCACGGTGGCTTATTTATGATTATCCATTCCTCGGCTTCCCATTGACCAAGCATTAGTGTTGATCCTTTTAGAACAGCCCACTGTCAGTGCAAGGGGCTTTCAGCCAAGGCTCGTGAGTGATCACCAGCCAAACAAGACTGCTGAGGTTCAATCCTGTTTCCATCTAGGTGGTATGCCAATGTTGTGCTGAATAGCAACAGCAATCTGTGGGGTGGGTTGACCCAATCAAATCTGTCTGTACCTAGGTGTCAGTGGGAATTCCCCTCGCTCCCTCTCTACAGGTCACACAGGCCACTGTAGGAATGGCGGGGGCGGGGGGTATTTGGAGAATATACATGCTCTATAGGGCCTAGTAGCTCCTGCATTTCTGTGTGTGAGTGTGTGTGTGTGTGTGTTAACATGCACGAACATGTCTGTGCATTTATCCTATTAGTTATGTTTCTCTGTACAACTTGACTTACACAGAGAGGTAGAAAGAGAGGTTAGTGGCTATAGCTATAAAAAAGATAGCGTGAGAGATATTTCTGATAGAATTATTCTGTGTCATGATGTGGTGGTGCTCATATGAATCTATACTTGTGATAAAATTGTATAAAACTAGACCCACACATACACCCATGTAGGTCTGGTGAAATCTGAATAAAGCTGGTAGATTTCAATGTCATTTCCTAGTTTTGATACTTTACTATATTTATGAAAAATGTTATTGTTGGGAAAAATAGGTGAAGTGTGCATGAGATTGCTCTTTGTTATGTCTTATGCCTGCAATTAGCCTATAATTATCTTTAAAAATTTTAATTCAAAATTTAATATTTTTTAAATAAACGAATAAAATGGATACCACCTTCTAAGGTAAGGTGCAAAATCAGAACTTGCAAATAGCTATCTGAAAACTATGAGCTCAGGTGTCCAACCACCTCCACACCTTAAAAGATATTTAAGCTATGAGATGAATAATTGAGGTAAAAAGATAGTTGTGAGTGAGGGACTTGGGCTGTATCAGGGCCAAGCCCCTGCAATCACCCATAAAAGGTGACAGGTGTCTGTCTCTCATCTGAAGTCTGAAGAAGAGCCCTCAGTGTGACCGACCACTCAGAAGACCTGATATGTGTCTGCTGGAGGCTGTTGAACACAGAGTACTCATGTCTATCTCAGCTTGAATTTCACATTGTAGGAATGTGTGTCTGACACATTGCTCTGACAAAGATTCAGAGAGAGTTGGTTTCATTTGAGGAAATGCTACAACGTTCCTGGTGTGTGGGGAAATACTGTGTTTACTATGGATACATGTGGCGCAGATACAAGAAAGAGCATAAGATAGCTGGGCCTAACACTAACACTCAGTGGATAAAAGAGGACTTTGAAGTGAGCTGGCAAGTTGGAGGTACATGTGGCTGCATCAAGGCGACTGCTGGTGAAACGAAAGATTCCTCAGGGGTGAGACAGTGTCCCACAAACCCATAGATAGCCACTTTAAATACTTGTCAAACTAGATGCTGAATTATCATTTATGTTAGTCAGTTAAGAATTTTCTACCGCTCTCCAACCATCCTCCCTTAAAAATACATTGTGCTGTTTGATCAGTTGCCCTTTGGCTCTTTGATCGGATACTCCATTCATATCCAATTCTGTTCTATATTGCAGGAAAGTTTATTTCCCAAGAACTTGCCTATTTTCACTGAGACTCTGAAGTGTACCTATTGCTGTCTCATAGTAGCTATCTTTGAGAAAAGAAAAATCATATATAAAGCATATATCAAAAAGCGTCAACATCTAATGGAAGAAGGCCCCGAACTATTCTATATCAATGAACTCAAGAATATAATAACTAGATGGATTAAAATTAAAAAGTCAACTCTGTGGGAGCCACTTTTCCTTTGTAAATTAACATGATGAGTTAGTAAGAAAAGGCCTGACTGGTATCAACATCTCCTCCTAACTCCCACACATGGGGTAGAAGCCAACAATGGGATTAAAAAAAAATAAATTTTAATGACTTAATAGTTACTTCAGTTTTTACTTGTTTTTAAAAATATCAGTTTGAGATATATTATTAGACATGAGTACACCCAATAAATGGAAAGTAGAAATGCATAGTGCTGGAGATGTATCAATCAACTTATCTTTATCTGTTACTTAAGATAGTAAATTTTGACACACAATTAACATTGTTGAAAGAACAGCCAAAGTACTTGAGAGAGGGTTGGAAACTTACTAGCAAAGTAGCTTAAAGCTCCAGATGAATTATCAAAAAATATTTACTGTTTATGTGAGATCTAACTTACTACAGCATTGAATTCCACTTTATTTCTAGTGATTTCAAGTATAATAGTGATAATAGCATTTTTTAGTCATTGCTCTAGGTATTATATTATAGGTACAGAATTTATCATAGTATAGTTGTATTAATCAACATTTTACCAGTTTAAAATGGAGAAACATTACCCCCCCGCTTCACACCACTTTACATGTCTCCATCTGTAACATAATTTTCTTAAATAATTTCTTTCCTTACATTGAGAATTACACCATGATGTTATAATTTTTGCTTCCACAAGACTGAAGGCCTCTCTAAAGAGAAGGGCTGCTTTTTGAAGGCTGGATTTTAGCAATGAAACCCCAAGGCTTTGGACTGAGGACATTCAGAAGAAGGAAGCCCTTAATGATTAAAATAGAATTTCTACCTCCCCATTCAGTTGGTTCTGGGGTCAGATTAATCAATAATTTTATTTAAGAAAAAAAATGTGACTTCTATTCCACCTAAATGGGAGGACTGAAAATTCATATTCAATTCAGAATTAAGTTCACAATGTTAAAATTACTTTAAATGATATAGTAAATATTTTACAGATTTTATATAATTTTTATTTTACAGAACTGTTAGTTGGCTTTTGTAGTGTGAACAGCTCACAATGCTTTCTAATCACCTCAAACTCAACCCCTGTCCATAGCAAGAGGCCCACCAGTAGTATTCTACAACATAATTTTTTCCACCCTCCCAGAGAGTGGTCCTCAACATTAGCAGCTCATTGGAATCACTCAAGACACTTAAAAATACTAATGCCCTAGTCCCAACTCCCGGAGATTCAAATTTAATTGGACATGATAGTTTCTAAAATTCTTCCAGATGCATCTAATGGACTGCCGAGCTACCTTACTGGCACATGCCCTGACTTGAGGCAATCAAAACTCAGGGAATCTGACTTGGGTCAAAAAAGAGAAAACGGGTGTGTCCCTTCTGTAGGCTGCATCTTATGCTTCTGAATAATAGAGGAGTGAAGAGATGAACAAGAGAAGCAAATGTCTGCGGTGAGAGGAGAAAGCAGCACGTCACTGAGAGAAGCAGAAAGGTGAAGCCATCATAGTGTCCCTGGGGGCTGACTGTGTTCCTAGCTTGAGGGTCCGCGTGTACCCTTCTGTCTTTATAGCCAGTCTTGTTTGGTGTCTAACCTTGCAGGAATTTGTTTTTGTTACATTCAACCAAAGGAGTCTTGACAGATCCAACATTTCAACTCAAAATCCCCAGCTCATTAACCTGTAAATGTAAATGATACTGCTACTGAAAATGCTTCTCATTACCTCATGCCCTTTTTCAGCATTTAGGAATTTACACTGTTTAATCACATTTGGCCATTAGTAACCCTAGGCATATAGATGTTGGGTGATAAGAATTAAACATTATACATCTATACTCAATAGTCTAATTATATTAAGACTTTATTGTTAATGATTAAATATTTGTGATTAAACAGGCTACTTACCTTAAAATAAAGTTTGTGAGCATTGTCAAGGAGAATGCTATGATTGAAATTAAGGAAAAATAATATGAAAAAAATAACTACAGTTGTGTGGTGTTTTACCTAAGGGCAAATGTATCCATGCTTTCCTCAATCTCCACACGACTGTCTGACTCCCAAAACACTTTGTAGGATTCTCTAGAAGTTGAATGGACGATACAAAGTCACTAGATCGTTACCACTTAGTGGGAAGGTGTTAACACCCTCTCCATACCAGCTCTGTGGCTACTATAGAGCAGAACATGCTCGAGGAATCTTTTCTTGTTGAAATTAAGATCTGATTCCAACAGAATTATAAGCTCCTCTGGGACAACAGCTATGTTTCAGTTTCAGTCATTACAACATCTAGCACAGTACTTTGTGCAGAATAGAGGCTTTATTAATGAATTTGTTTAAATGAATAAATGAGTATCAATTCAGCTTTTATATACCAGCTGTACATATTAAAGATAATGTTAGCACCAAGCCTACACATGAGGAAAAGTGATATTTTTACAATGCCATTTACAATAATATTTAATTCTGTTAACATCTCCACTTCCCATATTTTAAAGATGCAATCCATATAACTTTTTATTTATAATTTACTCTCTTCTAATAATAAATAGCTTTGTGCAGATTGTAAATTTGCTAGTCCGAATAAAAACACTTTGGAAAACCTTAAATTATCACCAAATTCCACTAATATTCAGAGACTGTACACTGTTCTAGTACAAGTCGTACTGACATAAACATATGATGACAGAAGACAAAAATGTGTTTGTAATGGCCACATAAACATTTTCGGTGTTTATTAGGGAAAGATCATAATTTGTTAACTCATTGAAATAATTTCTTTAGACAGAAAAAAAATCCATTTTTCATTCTCTTGGGAATGTTTAGAATATTCACAGAGATGGCAACCCAGTATTTCTTCAAACGCTGCATTTTGGATTGATTAAAATGTTTATATATTATTAAAGTATATTGAAATTTCAAAGTTTCTAAAGGCATTTTTTTTTCCAATGATAGAGATCAAAAGCAAAACACTGAGTTAGAGTTACAAATATACACTCATAGATATGGGAATAATATATTTTGTTCCATCAACATGTCTACTTTACATTATTCAGCACAAAGCTTTGTGAAATAAGAATCATGGGAATATAAGAATATAAAGGAAAAGGATACAAATAACAGCTTCATAAACTGAGAAATGTACATAAATAAATCATGTATATGTGGGCAGTTTGCTTAGCTGGCAAGAAACAAAATATGGAAAATCTGCTTGTTAAACAATAACTACAGAGTGTGCTTTTATGATGTTTTTCACCACAGTAATTCATATTAGAGATAGAAGCAGTTGCATGTTAAATAAAATCATTGAGCATTGTTTCCTCACATTGCAAAGAGCTGACTTATGTTGTTTTTAGATGCCTCCCATTAGAAAGTAAATATTCCTTCAATGCTATGCATTTCACAAAATTCAATAAAGACGAACTGTAAATAAACTCACGGGGAGATTTCAGACAGTTTTATTAGGAGATTGTTGAAAAGAAAAAGAAAATTAAATACAATAACAGTAAACGTGGTTCTCACATTGAAACCAGGCTCAAAGAACTAGGCTACCATAGAAAAATTTCCAATTCTTGCATCATGATGTAAAAACAGATTTTTTGTACAGATTTTGTACAACAAAATTCGTAATAACCTTTTATCATTTTTAGAAAACTTTAAATATATAGATAAAAATAGACAATTTTCATAGGTCCTACATGAAGATGAGAATGTTCTGGTCCAAGGGCTTGCATAGAGCGCAAATGTGGTTATATTATAGAACAACTAGACATTAATATTTTTAGGATTACAAAAGCATGGAAACCATAAAATGGGCACAATTTTACTTGTTTATACCAAAAAAACACACAAATTTCAAAACAACCTGTATAACTAAAAAAGGGGGAAGAAACTTAAGTTACTGACTTAAAAATAACATTTCATGAATTGTAATATTTACAACAATGTTAGTAAGATTCTCTCTTAACATATAGCTGATAGCTTTTTTTAAATCCTTGCTAAAATTTCCTTTTATATCAAACCAAACACTAAAGCATTCTCAAAGGTCTTGAAAGTATGTATTTTAAAACTATTTAACCTACTTAACAGGTGACCCTATGCAAGGAGCAGAGCAATGGCTGATTCTACTACATATGTAAGTTGTAGGTTTCTTAAAAAATCTTTCAAAAAATGTATGATTCAAAAGCTTGCCACAAGTCCCTCCAATTTTAAGTGTCGTAGTCCTTTAAAGACTGTATACAGGGAAAAACAAGAAATAGATACAACTAGGAATAGAATCTCTTGTGCTCGTAACAAGAGACGGTTATGGAAGAACTATGCTTAGAAAACCAAGTTTCTACAAAGCATTTACTAACAGCATTTTAAATAAAAATATTGCTCCCTTTAAGCAAGCTAAAATAGGAACCGTATATATAACCTTTTTATTGTATTAAAAAATGACTTAGCTGGTTAATAGCAAACTACACAAAAGAAATATGTTCTGGTGTTGCAAGGAAGACCTAAAAACTATAGAAGCTTAGTGCCAGAATATCTATATTTTTTCTTAACCAAATAATTAATACCCAATCAGAACTATCTTTAAACATTTTAAACTAGTTTTCTTGGACATTTAGACTTTACTGTTTATGGTAATAAATAATGTTATGATCATAAAATTTTAAGATGACAGCAAAATCATAAAATGTAGAGCAACTGGACTGATTTACAATATCAGTCTTTAAAGGTGTAACTGCATATACGTAAAAACAAAGAGAAGGTAACTTCATTATGTAATAAGTACTGTTTGCAGCTTTACTTCCAGCTTTACTTGCACAAAGTGAAAACACATACTGTAACTTTCAAAAAGACAATGAAAATAACACGTAGGCACCCTTCCCTCTGACCAGGGCGGGAAGCACAACACATTTTAACTTTATCACTCAGCGCTACATGGTATTAGACTGATACATCAAGGGTTTGTTAGGTTTTGTTTTTCAGCAACATTAACATAATATGACGTTAACATATAAAAATATTTCTGGTGTTTTGATTTACTGTTCAGCCACAATCCATTCGCAATAGTGCAGTTTGGGGCACTAAGTAGAGTTCAATATACAAATAAAAACGGCTGATACAGAGTTCTGATGTCACCAGATGCTTAAGATCTCATTCATTAATACTGTGACTCCAAACAAATATTTACATGCCTGCATGCGTTAAAACCAGAAAGGTGTCTTTCTGACCAACAGGGTGACAAAACATATTTTCTAAAATTTTCATTTTCCTAAACTCTAGTTTACTACAGCATACATAATACCTTCCTTGTATGTTTTATGTTTATATACTGTACATGTGACCAACAGTGTGAATAAGAAGCATCATTATTATTTTAAATTCTATATACCACTACCAGTTTGGAATGAAAACATGTTACATTTATATATTTTTAAGAAAAAAGACCTTCAGCCAAACCTTTTGGCTTATATTCAATGCTTCTTTTCAGTTACGCAAAATGTTATTCTACTGGGTTGTTGTCAACATCCATTTGTTGGTCTTTTGGAAATTATGTGAAAAAACAGCTTCAGGAGAAAACCCACAATTAGAGAGTTTAAAATTGAATGTAACAGAATATTACTCTTTATTGTATTGATTTTTTTTTTTAAGGAATCCTCTATGCCTCCTTCAAGTTCGTTTCCAAGTGTTCTTGCTGGTTTCCAGAGGACATAATTCTGCAAGTCTGGGTGACCACTGCTACGAGAGTCTCCTGATGTGCTCAGATACAGAATTTTCAGAGGAGGAAAATGGTTCATTCCATTAAAAAACAAAGCTAGGTCGTATTCAGACCTGCTTTAACTCAGTATACAAGTGTCCAGCAGCAAAGGTGCAGTTATCAATTGTAAGAAGTTTGATACTTATACATTTACAAACATTCTCAAGTCTCTGGTATGAACCACAGGTGAAAATCAATGGAGGAAATTTTTTTTTTGTAGAATACTTAAACTTAAAGAACATTAATACACAAAATTGAGGCAGTTCCCTTAAAAGGACTTTATTTTTTCTGAACTTTTCAATGACGAATGTCTGACTGCAAAGTTCTTTACTATAACATGGATTTCTTCAACAGGAAAGATTCAGTACATGACAGTAGTTTTCAAATACAGTCTTCCATCTAAAAATAAATAATAAAAATAATTAATGACGTGACAATTGGAACACAAATGTGAATATCAAAACTACATAGCCTGATATATACTTGGTAGGTTTTATTGTCTCCATTTGTTTAGGAAGTTACATTTTCCATATATTCTCAAAGTTAATTTTATAATTACATTGAGTTTATGTGATCGAAAAGAATATAGCATTTTTAGTTCTCATAAATATATATTTGGTATTTTGATATCAGTTCCAGAGCACTCAGAAAATAGATAAGAGTATGTGTGTGTTTTACTGATATGCAAAGCTAGTTGATTTCTTTTGAATGACAATTACTTCCTTCAAGCTTGCAGAACTAAATTTTCTCTGGATGCACTCAGGTGTATCTTTATCACGAAAGACTGAGTTCCCATCTTACTCCTTAGCAGTGTTGTTAAAAATACCATGTAATGTAACTATTGTGCACATTTGTTGCTATTTACATGAAAGCCACCTAGGTTATTTCATCACTATCAATGGACTATAACCTTTCCCCCTTGAAGTGAGATTAACCAAACAACTAAATGTTAAGATGAAAATACATTAGTCAACTTTTATCAGTTAGGAAACACAGAGTTATGTGGGGGAAAAAAAAAACGAAATTAAATCTTAAAAACATTCAATAAATGCACTTGAATGAAGCAGAAATAGGAAATTAAAAATCCAGAAGAAAAAAACAAAACAAAATGTAAACCTATTTATCAAATGTAACACCCTCTAAATTGTCCCTTTGTGATGTGGTCTAAACTTTAGATATGTTTGCGTAAACTATGTCAAAATTTCAAGGTTTAACTCCTGCAGTAGAAGGTAATCGGAAAGGAAAGTTTTCAAACATTTAAAAAATGCCCATTGCCATGTGAATGTTTGCAAAATGTCTGGTAGCTTTAAGAATTTAAATATAAAGTAATAAATAACCTGAAGTAATTTCAGAAAATAGATAAGATAGTCTTAATAGTTGCAGATCTCACCTTCAACCTTAAGCAAATTGAGTGCTTTTACATACTCAGTTGTAGATATAATAATTAATAGGAGACTAAAAAAAACCCATTAAATTGTTTTATTTCATAGAAACATTGATGTGCCCAAATTTTATATTCCTATCATATGTTTTATCTTAGCCTAATTTGTATGGTTGGGATATTACTTCCAGGATGCCACAGAACTCTCTTTTGCTCGTTGATATATCCCAAGCACCTAGTATATGTTCAATAAATATGTGTCAAATGAATGAATCAGTTTCATGTTATCTTTACAACACAATACATGGGCAGAAATGTCCATGAGCTTTGCAATGTACTGACTAATTTCTAATAGGGTGTGTCGAGTATTTATTAATTGACTCTAAAAATAATCCAGTTCAACTTTAAGAATAATGATAACATTACTTGAAAGTCTAAGTACTTTAGTTTTTCAGTTTGATAATCACATCAAAGTTATTCTCAATATATAACACATCTAATGATCACAATGAAAATCTGCTCCTCTTAAATAAAATACACCTTCAGATTTAAGATATAATCTAAGATTCACCAATAAAATATATTATTAAACTAACTGAACTCCATTTTTGAACAGTGACTTAAACGCATGCAAAAATTATGTTGAATAATCACTCTAGAAATGTGTTCTAAAAATATTAACTTCTTAGCTCTTAACAATGGTCTCTCATTGATATTCAATATTAATATAACTCATTAGTAGCTATTATAATATTCAATAGAGATACTTTTTAAATCAAGTATTAATCAAATATCAATACGAAAGTCATATTTTTATGAAAATTTCTAAGGACATGAGAGTATCACATTAGCCTATTGTGAAATATTTATTGTTTTGCATAAACCATGGCTTAATTTTTTTCTGTTTGATTGGTTTAATTGCAGCCACCTGTGGGACAAACCTATGATTTTTGTACTTACATTATATAAATAAACTAAAATATAACTATTTCAAATCTCATCTTAGCAGGAGTTTTAATTACTCACATTGTAAATAAACCTAATAGACTTGACATCATAAAAATAAATAAAACCAGTCTTTCCCATACTTAGTATCTTGTGGCTAAAATTGGACCCTTTAAAAGATAATTTTGATCCTAATATTTTTTTATTGCAGAAAACAACTTAATTTTTTAAAATCTAGCAATAGAAAATACATAAGTAACTGAAAAAATAAAGTGCTAATACTTTGACTAAATTTTTCATTAATTTATCTCTACTCTCTCAGTTGTCTCATCATTTCTATTGTGGATTCAGTTATTTTGATAGTATCCTTCTCATTGTCATTTTTTAAAAATAGACAATATTTTCTAGGATTAGAAAAAGTAAAGAGACATTCTCAACTTTCCCCAAATTCAAATTTTATTAAGTGAGGTCCTTCATAATACCATTGAAAAGAAATAATTTGCTTAAAATTAACATTTCAGTGCTCACTATGGATTTTTAAAAATCTTTGTACATTAAAGAAAAATTAAAATCTTGAAAAATAGTTTTCTAATTTTCTGTGACGTCTATGTCACACTGGGTATAAAGAATCTAGTAGTGAAGAATGGATGTATAAAAATAATTCATTAAGGGTCAATAATTGTTTTAAAAGATCTACTAGCCAAATTCTTCACCCAGGTCTACAAGGTGCCATATAATTTGGTATTAATTTTTCTCTCTAACCTTATTACCACTCTCTGCTTACTCAGTAACCCTAGTTCTCCTTTGCATTCTATGGCACATCAAGCTCTTCCCTGTGTTGGAATATTCAAGCCTGTTCTTCCTTCTGGAAGCCTAGAAGGCTTTACCCACTTACTCTCCTATTCTTGTCTATTGTACTTCTCTAAATGGAGTACTTCTATTTATTCTGCACTGCAGGCACCTTAACAATTAACTTAATAGCTCTTGTTTCATTTTGGAATTACATATGGGAGTCTGCTCTAAGGTGAGACTCAGAAAAGCAACAGCTATATCTCTTTCCTTATAAAAATTAGAATGAAAATGCTTTTCAGAATGATTCTTTCCTTCAACTATTTTTCCTTGAAAGTTTTAATGCAGTCTTAAATGCTAAACTTTTAAAGAAATAAATTAATATGCCTATGTAATAAAAATATTTATCTGTATGTTAGAAATTTAAAGACTAAGACTAAATTTTTAAATAAAACTAAATTTATTTAATAATATAACAAAAATTATTTCAAAAGCATTTTTCCTATAGATCATTTATAAAATACATTTATCAAAATTATATACATTATATTTGTATGCTCAGTATCTGACCTACTATAATTCCACTTTTAATAAATGTCTCCTTAAATTTTTAACTAATGTTCCTAACTGATGAACAAATACATCAGGCACTGAAGATGCCAGTTATAAAATAAATCCCACCTGCCACAATTAAGGCATTTCTTTGATTAAATAATACTTAGACATCTGAGATTATCTGCCTTATAATTAACTGCAAACAGAAATACACCAGGCACGGACAGACTCTAGAAGAGTGAATCTCTCTTCCTTTGTGTACAGAGTCTAAATTACAAAGCAATTCTACTTTATAATTTTGTCGTATTTATTGAAACACAGTTATGGATAATTTAAACTATGTACAAAAAAAGTTTTAACTAATTTTATGTTGTTCCAGAAAAGTTACAGTATCGGTCCTGCAACACACAGCAAACAGCCACATGTGGGTGTACCCAGAGAGCTAATGAGAAGGCTCTCAGGTATGGGAGTGTAGGTCTAGCCCAGGCCTCTGGTAACAAACCACCTGAGTTAAAGTTAAATGGCAAGGATGTTAGAAAGGACATATGTTCAAACCATGCCAAGTGATTACGTTATATAATAATGTTTCCAATAATTTCTTCTCAGACTGTTCAAACGGCAAGCAAAGCCAAGGGGCCACAGAGAGGGCCTGGCAAAAAAAAAAGAAAAAACAAATTCAGGATGGAGCTCATTGGAATCTCTGGAGTGTTTCCATGGTTTAGATTCTTTACTCAGTGCTGTTCACAACTCAGAGGGCTTATTCGTATGCTTTGTTTTAAGAGCTACCCTTTGTGCATTACTTTTTACCTAGACTATCTCACATCTTCCCATTGTCTTCTATATTGTCTTTATTTATGTATGCCTTGGCCTTGAAAAAATATTTTTCCTGTTTGTTCCTGATGTTGAGCCAGGTTTACCAAACAATTGGTCTTTGATATCTCAGATGGGGGAGAATTTTTCTTTAAGATCAAGCAAATTGGCAATAAAGGCAACAATGATTCTTAACATTATAGATAACATTTTCTGAGCACTTATTCTGTTCAGGGCACTTTATAGATTATAAATCTAATCTTCTTGACAACTCAACAAAATAGGTATTCTTAATGCCTTTTACAAATAGGCTATTAAGGTTCAACAAGGCTAAGTATCTTGAACATTTTCACAGAACTAGCAAATGGAAGTGAGGTGATTTGATATTTATGTGGAACCAAATATCACGCCCATTCTACTATGTCACTTTCTTCTAATAAACAACTGGATGATCACTGGGGGAAATCTGATATCTCTGACTCACAGAGGTGAAGGACCAACTCTTATGCATCTCAGTACTATCAGTGTCACTCCTTGTGGATCTGTTCCTCACTGTCATCCCAGTGACAGAAGCTTTTAGTGTTCAGAGCCTCAACTGAACAATTTGAAATCAGAAACAGAATTCTTATAGCTTGGTTTCAGAGAAAATATCTTCCTTTAACACAATGATTATTTGTTTTTGTAAGGGAGGCTGATATGACAGAAAAACCATCAAGCTATACTTTGTGCATGGGAGTACTTAATTAAAAAGTCTGTTCTAATTAAAAGCACTTGGGAGTAAAGATTGAGTGAAACTATTTAAATTACAAATTCCTAATAGTTCCTAAGAAGTTCATTGTAATTTGATGCTCACAGCTATAATTTGGTATATAAGAAAGTATCTAGATCACCGAATAGTTTATTGCAGGTGTGAATTTTCACATGCTATTTATTGTTATTATGCAGATTTAGATCTACAGATGAGCTGAAGAAGAATGTTAAATTCCTTATAAAAAATAGGTCTCACATTTTAATATTAAAGTAGAAATGATCAAATCAAACCATTAAGTATATAGATGCTATATGTTATTTATTATCTGAGGCAAAAAGAGAAAAATGGAGAATTTATTACAAAATTTCCAAATTTATTTTGTTTGTGTATTAAATCTATTGTTATGATTTAATGTTTTTGTAGGTATTATTATATATATTTATTGGTTATGTCTAATACATGTAGACAGATGTATAATTTAGCTTTCATTCATATTTAAAACTAGAATATTGAATAGCTTGATCAGTTACTTTAAAAACTAATGAAATTTGTTCAAGAAAACATTCACATTACACAACAAAATTTCATATTAGAAGAAGGCATAGAAATTGGAACAATTTCAAATTACTTAGTTGGGTGACACAAGAAATTCAATTATTTCATTAATGTAAAATCATTAACAAGGGAGTATGCTAGTGAAAGGTAACACATAATATGCAAATAGATATGTATTCCAATTTTGAATTGAACTCCCCTGCATACATCCACAAGGATCTCTTACATATTTTTTGCACAAAAGGCTTCCTGTTAGGATAGCTTTATTAAAAATTGCATCTGTTTGTTCAAAACTTAGTCAGATATTTGTAATCTAATAAAATTTGCTGCTTTTGCAAAACAGTACATGCATGTGTACATGTCTCTCTACTTCAGAGCTGAAGAAAATATTAACATAGCAGAGGACAAACATAGATTATATATCTAGAAAATTTAATATTTACTTAAATAATATTAAGTTAATATAAAATATAGTAGCTCTGAGCCTCTCTCAACATAATGTCTTAATCATGTGAAGTAAGGGAAACCAAAACAAGTGGTGAAAACAAATGTTAATGATTCATGTGATATTTGATAAGACAACGAAAGGAAGTCAAAATAAAAGCAAACAAACAGAAACAGATGGGAAGAATCTTTGTCAAGTCATAACCCTTCTTCTAAAACCCCCAAAGGAAGAAGTTAATTAAAGAAAATATTGTTTCTTGCTTTTTTTATAATTTTATATTTAGAGTAAGAACATTCTGCTACTGCTAAAGCAATGAAGCAGAGACACAAAGTCTACGTTTAATATAAGAAATATTTTAAGAGAGATTGAGGTTCAGCATAGGCCCTTTTATAAGAGGATACTGAATAAATATCATTTCTTCTCATGAAATATAGATAAGAGCAGTATAAGTGATTTGCAAAGTCATATTCAAGGGTGTGTCAATTAAAAAGTAATTAAAGAGTAAAACTAAAAGTCGCAGCAGATTTTGAATTTTATGTAATTTATGGTTATAGCCAGAGAACATGAGGCTCATCCAGTTGGGTCAAAGTGAGAGAGGACTAGAACCCAAATAGCTTTCAAATAGTTCCTTCATAAGTACCTGATGCTATTCTAGAGAGTGGGCACAGACTGTGTGTAAAAGAACACAATAAATATATTTTGCCTGTGCAATCCAAATATACTAGCACAAGCATAGATAAGGGATTATTTAATAGACCAACATGACCCAGCTTACTTGAAATCAGAGTAGATAACATTGTGTTTTTTTACAAGATTAGTATGAAGTAATGGTTTTGAATGTGGCTCATATCAAAGACATAAAAAAGTATAATCAAGAATCTCTTATATCTTTCAATTCTCTTCATAGAAGAACAGACTGTAGTTTAAAACATGTTCTGAGAACAGAAGATCACCTAAAATTATAATATACAGATTAAAAAGTAACTAAGTTTTTAGAAAGTGAAACCCTGTCTTTTTCATGTGAGGGACTTTTTATCAGACTCCAGGTAAGCACAGAAATTGAGGAGAAACCTGAGCTTCGAAAATTTAACATTTTGAAGCAGATGAGGCTAGGCTTTAGGTATTGTAGGGCTAGAAAGGATCATCATTGGGCAAATTAATCTAATCACAACATTCTTTCTAAATGGGAAACTAAACAAACAAACCATTAATGAAAGTTGAACTGAAGAATTTGAAGAGATGGCATTTCAAGATCTATACAGGGCTATGGTTAATCTTACTATGCCTGGAGTTATTTAGTCAACTCCAGCCCTACACAAAATACTTTTCCAAAATGGCTAGATCAGCTTGTAGCATTTCAGTTCCTCTGATAAATGAAATTATTATTAGCATCTTAAAAAACAGACCCTTTGCCTGAATTTCAGGCTCAACTGTGATGCTGGTGCTCTCTGTGGACAGTTTATGATCAAAAGCCAAGTTAAGCCTGCTTTACTGAATATTAAAGACCTTTTATTCTGTAACTCAAGAATCTTCCCCAACATGGATAGAAATGAGCACCTTGTGGTTCCAGGAACTGATATCATTTTAGAATGAATTATTCATAACCATAACTCCACGGCCACAAACTATATAGTGTTTGTTTATGCAATAGGGAACAGGTAATTCTATGCTTCATTAAGAAATGAGTCCTCTGACAGAATTTTAGTCATGAATGATCATCCTATACTCATGTGCACAGGGTTGGGAACCCATATATTGTATTAGAACTTAGGCATTGTTACAGACACTGTCATAGGATCTAAACTCTTGGGTTCCCACAAGTTATTGTCATTATACCAACACTTAAGAGCTTCACTATTCTAGAGAAATTTATTAAAGTCTGTCTATAATCTCTTTAAGAGCAGATAACTTACCATATGACCTTGTGTATTTCTAGCACCTTGAACATTGCCTGAAAATTGGCAAGTGCTCAATAAAAATATACAGACAGAATGATCAAAACTAACATCAAAAGTGAGGGGAAGGTGAATATTACATGGCCCTGAATGTTATACCTGAAGAAGAAAACAACCTTGCTTGGGTAGTATACTGGCTTAGAATATATGATTTGAGCCTAATCATCAAAAGACATCAGAAGAAAAATGAGAAATATTCTATTAAGACCAAATTTTTCAAAAATGTCAATTTTATAAATTTTAACAGGTCAAAGAAATGCTCAAGAGCAAAGGAACTAAATAGAAAGAATAACTTAATATGTTATGTGATCTTAATTTGGATTCAAAATTTCTATAAAAAATGTTATAAGGACATGATTGGGAGGGTCAAATGACAAAATTCAAATTTTAATGTCAGATTAAAAAAGTTATGTCAATTAAATATTTACTGAGCCGATAAATATGCCCTGTTTATGTATAAGAGAACGTTCTTATTTTTAGTAAATACTGCCTGAAATATCAATGGGGAAATATAATAAATAAAGGACCATGATTTATATATCTTACTCCCAAATTATTCAGAAAATAGTGTGCAGAAAGAGAATATCATAAAGTACATGTGAGCAAAATATTAATAATAAATGAATCTTACTAGAGTATGTGAAAGTTTCAATACTTTTTAAAAACTTTTTATAAGTATTTTCTTCAAGCACAAATTAAGATAATAAATTAGTTTCCCTGAGTAAAATATAGTTTTAATAAATCACCAATATCAGATATTTATTAATGTTGAAGATTAACACTCTCTACTATCTATATATACTTTTTCACTGATTAAATGAGTTGTATTCTCATGGTAGGATGTTTTCTGCTTAGTAACAGGCTTTTGAGAAGTCCTATTCGAGTATTAGATAGTAAGAAGATGCTTAGTGATTTTCTTTATAGAGTTCTCCAGGAAAACCAGATTCAGATTTGTGAAATTTACTGGTCTGAGGCAGTAGACTTAAGCTTGATTCTGGTATACTGGTCCATTGTTTTTTAATGGCAAATTTACCATTGTAAAGTTTATAAATTTTACTTAACTGTGTTACCTGTTAGACTGTGTACACTGATGTGCATTTTTTGGTATAAATGCAAAAACCAAAAAGAGCAAAGACCTCTTTAAAAGTTTTGTTTTATTTCTGTAAATAAATGAAAATTATATCGTTGGTAGGTCTGCTTTAGTAAAGCATTTCTGTGCATTTGTGTTCTAATTAAGTATTTATTAGTAAGAAGCTAGAAACCATCAGAGTGGTTAATGTACCAGCAAGTGAGAATAGGGTACTTTGCACTTAGGTTGCCTTGTCCTGATTGGAAGGTGAGACCTCCCAGTTTCAGTAAAGTGAAGCACAATGAGATTTTAGTACTTTCTCTATTCTTCCATACATTCCTGGGGGAAAGGAGACTAAGAAACAAGGATGGAAGGAAATAATCATTGGCAGGCATATCTGAACCAGAGTGATGAATGGACAAATTATCTACTGTGTCTAATTAAAACAGAGCATAGGGGAAAAAGTGATCTCTTATTTGATAAAATAGATAGTACAGAGAAGGGAAACAAGGATATTTCAAATCAATCATGTGTATCCTTCAGAACTTCAAGAAACAGGGAAAATCATCAATGAATAAATTAAGTGTTCAGAATAAATGTATGTGTCATCTCTCGGGAAAAAGTAAAGGTGGCAATTAGAAGGGCAGCTCTTGTCAGACCCTAGTAATTTTCTTTTAAGTTTGGAGGGGAAAAAATGATAATTTTCTTTTAAAAGTTTAGCAATTTGTATCTAAATCTCTAGAACTTTATTTAACATGTCTATACAATGCAGAGCTAAAATGCTGGTTTAGTGCTAAACTCCACCACTGACAAGCTTCCGTGAACGATCTCAAAATTTTTTCAATAAATATAAGAATTATTTTAACAAAAGAAATAATACCTTTGTAGGGAATAGCTTTTCTTTATATCTTATCTAAAGGTATCATCAAATGCATTTAGACAGTGTGTAAGTGAAAATAGTTTTTACATGCTATTAAATAAGATAAGCCTTTATAAACTAAACTTTAAAATTAACACATAGGGACCAGCTCAAAGACTTGAGAAGTTATGATATCCAAAGAAAGAATGAGAGAATCAGTAGCATTTGTTCAGAAATCTAGCCCAGAGAAAGCAGAGTTATTCAGGCAAGTTTTGGCAAATGCCCATTAAGTGATAACCAAAGACGTGTTACCTTCAAAGACTGATATGGACACCTGTTCTACCTTTAGAGATAGTTCTGAGCCGTAAGATATCTGAATTACATAAGCTCTTTGTTAGAGTGACTTGACAGTTTTACTTTCCACGTAGCCCCCTGTGGCAGGAATCCTCTAAGATGGCCAGCAATGTTCCCTGCCTCCTGGCAGTGACGTCCTTATATGATCCTCATCCCCTTTAAGTGTGGTTTATACTAGGAACATGCTTCTAATGAAGAAAATATGGCAAAAGTGATGGGAAGTCACTTCCAAGATTAGATTATAAAAACCCGTGACTTTCATCTTGCTGGCAGACTCACTCCCTCTCTGTATCTTTTCACTTGCTCGATCTGAAGAAGCAGGTTATAATGTACTGAGTTGCTCTATGACAAGTCCCTGGGGCAAGAAACAAATGATGGCCTCTAGCCGATAGCCAGCAAGATACTGAGGCTCTCAGTCCAGCAGCTGTCCCTTGAGGACATGAGGAATGCCAACAGCCACATGAGTAAGCTTGGGAGTAGATCACGCCTCAGTTGAGTATAGGCATGACTGTAACCCCTGCCAACACCTTACTGCAGCCCGGAAGAGACCCTGAAGGAGAGGACCCAACTACACTATTTCCAGATCCCTCACATTCAGAAACTGTGAGGTAACATATCTTTTAAACCATGAAGTTTTAAAGTAATTTGTTGTGCCACAATATCTAATTAATGCGCCTTCCTTTAGGAAAAAAAGATATGCTGGTTAATGTCACAGGTACATTTTTCAGTTCTTTTGACTGACAGTGTTCTAGTATATCTCAATTTGCTTTCTTTTGGAACACAGAAAAGATTAATAACCCAACTCACCGAGCCACCTTGTGAGTTCTCCCAGAGGGTTGCCTGCATTGCAGAGAAACAACAAAACCCACCAGCATGTTTCTCAGAACAGTATTTCTTGTCTTACTATATCAAAATAATGTTTTAAAAACTCTCTGATTTATTACTAATGGAATAAGTTATTCTAAATCACATAATATTTATCACACTTAAAAAAATTAGCCATATGTGTGTGTGTGTGTGCGCGCGTGTGTGTGCGTGTGTGTGTGTGTGTGCGTGTGTGTGTGTGTGTGTGTGTGTAAGTAAAAAATACTTGTATTACTTTAGGGAACCTTGATTCTACTGGGAATAAAAAATAGGTTTTTCTTAAAGATTGGTTATTTTATTTCATGACATATGGTGGCCTTTTTAGTTATAAAAAATAATGATCATTATCAATAGTCTATTCCTTGTATTAAATTTGTTTCAGAATAATAATAATTATGATTGTATCAGATCATCTAATACAATGTGGCAGAAGTAACCATCCCAGGGTACTGTATAGCTCCATACTGTTGAACTTGTAGCCATTTAATGAACTAGTATTTACTAAAAAAGAAAAAGAAAAAAAAAACACAACAAGTTCTAGACTTTCTATTAAAATCATGTACAAATATATTACTTTGAGTAAGGAACTAGATAATCTTTTTAATGTTCCCAAACAGCCTTTGATTTAGACATGGCAACTGGTCAAGTTCAGATTTGGTTAATTCTGGTATTCTGTAATATTTGAAGTTGTTTATTATACTGCATGTTTTCCAACATACTTTTTTTTCAGACATACTTTTTTGCAAATTGTTCAGAAAAATATCAATGAAACAGCCAGAAACAATAAGAAATTTAGTAAGACACTAAATGCTTTCTAAAATAGAAAACAATGAAAAAGAAGACAAAATGTGTTATCACAAGAATATGCAATGCTAAATAACTTTACATTTTACAAATTGTCTCTGTCTCCATAGACACAAAGAATTTTAAGAAACATCTGAGCACTCTAGACTTATAATTTACATTTATTATAAGTTCCAATTTGGCCTCAGCATATATTAAAATCCATGGGATTGCTGAATTTCTTTAATTGAATTTCAAAAAATGAACACAAAAACTATAAATAAACATTTAAAGTATATTATTATAAATGTGCATACATTTAGAAAGAAGATAAATGCTGATGTAGGTATATTTAATGCCCACTGTGAAATTCTGCTCTGGGTCTTATAACACAGACTACTATTTCCATTAAAATTAATAGTTTGTGGCTGTGGTTACTGTCAGTATTGCCTTATTTTCCCATCACTAGCAATTGTGACATGAATAAAATTAACTTATGTCACCACGTAAATCATTATATCCTGAATTAAGGTTCATTCTGAGAAGCATCATAAATTTAAGGAGCTCAGCTAGGATTTTGTCAAAACAACTTTATAATAAAATCTTTATTTTCCTACCATACAGACTATACACTACTTTTACTTTTAAAGCTAATTCCAAGTTGCACTTGGACAAAACCAGATTATTCAACTAAGTATTCCTAGTTTATCTTAATATTTCTGATTCATTTCAACTGGGAAGAATTCAGTTCTGTCTCTTTTAAAGAAAACTCACTTGCATATTATAAGAATGTTAATTTGTAAGTCTTAGATAATGAATTTTGCCTGTTTTTCCATTAGATCTTTGATAGCATCATGGTGTTTGAAGAGTTCACAACTTTTTGCACCCTTTTTAACAGGTTCTTTCCTAGTCCAGTGCTTGGATGAAAATCTAAATGCTGCAACTCTAGCAGATATTTGATGGCTACATTACCAAATGCCTCTGTAATGAAAAATCACAATGCTCTAAAGTTTTATAGTGTAGGACTAGTATTATTTTGTTGTAATGCATACTTTGTTGTGATAATTCAGAATACTATTACATGAGCACTTTTTCTTTACTTACCAAATCTCAAGAATAAGTTAATTTTACCTTCATTAAAATAAGAATGTATTATACTGTTCAAATGATTACAAAGAATATCTATGCATCTTGGGGAAAGCTAACAATAAGAGTAAATTATTGTTGCTTTTTTCTTTATGATTTTTTTCAATATAGTTTGATTACTTGAAAGGACTGATATTCAATATATTGCCATATGAAACAATATCATGAAAAATACATGTCTCTTAATGCAAGAGTTGAATTGACAGTTTGTCATAGGTAAAATCTGCAGAATCGAGAAAGATGCAAAATAAATAAGTCAAAATATGAATTATCTAATATACCACTATGTATTTTTAGCAATCTCTATCTTAATTTTATGTATATAATCGGGCACTGTAAATTTTTTAGTCCTTGTTTTATTACATTCACTTTAATGGACAAAATTCAACACTAGTAATCCATTCTTTCTAACTGCCATAAAAAAAGCTACATTATGTTTTCTCTAGTAAAAAAAATATTAGATCATTCATTTCAAATAAGGATGGTATAGAGTGTTCAGGAAATGTTTTAACTCAGCTATTTGAATATACTTTGCTCTTAATGCTGCATTTGTTATTCTTATTATAATCTGTTCTTTGTAAGGTAGGGGTTGGGTTGGCACTCTAGCCTTTTAGAATAATGACAATACCAAGATTATGAAAAGAGATTCTGCATTCCAACCCATGGCTTTAATGGTGCCCAAGGTAATATCTCTTGTTTGTCTTTGACAGTCAAACCGTCTTACATTAAAACTATAGCTTAATATTCACCTAAGTTCCTTCATTAAACCCCAAAGCAACAAGCCAAATTCATCATTATTTACTCTAGCCTGGATCTCTTTCCCAGATTATCTATTTCAAACTACCAACTACTGTTTTCCTGTTCTAAATCTCACAATTTTCTCCTCTTGTATTTCAAATGCACTTCCCGCTCTATTCTTTGCACATCAGAACTTGAATCCTCATTACCTGATTTCTGAATTTATTACATTCTTCATATCTTTGTTCTCATTCTATAGCAATATCTCTTATGCAAGATTTATATTAGATTTAAGATTTAGTATATTCATATGAGAGACAAAAACAAGAGAGACCAGGTCTTTATTTTAATAAATATTATTTAGGAAACTGTCTAATACCATACTCAGAAGTAGCCACGATATTTATTTCTCTTCTGTTTACAAATATTATTTAAAATATGTCAATAATATGTCTTCTCAGAAGATTTGCATTTACATGTTTAGACTTAAATGAATCTTCACTAATCACCCAAATGAAGTTTATTGCTTTATTTGTGCTCTGACAGTAATTGTTTACATTTCAAAGGCACTGGATCAAACTATTACTTCATTTAAAAAATAATAGATCTCTTACATCTTTCAAAAAAAAATCATCAAATTTTCTAAATTTCAGATTTAATTTATTAAATTATTTTTAGGTCTTGAATACATGTTTCCAATAGTGTGCTAGTGAGTTCTTATTAACATTAAAGCTAAAAATGAGTTCTACTGGAAAAACTTCAGAATATGATTACCTAAAATGTTTGCAGAGTATGTTACTTTATAAATATAAAGATATGTGTATACATGATAGGTCATATTTTGCTTTATTAAATTTATTCTTGTTTCATATAATTAAATTTAATGTGTAAATATTTTATATTTTTGTATAAATAAAATTTGACTTATACTTTCTACTACCCCCTGAAAAACACCTTGACAACCACAGCTTCATCAATAGGAGTTAACATGTATTTTATTAAAAGTATTTCTGCATCTGTATGCCTCACTAGATTATAAATTCATTAATAAAGATATTGTGTCTTTCACATTTTTCTGGCCCCAGCACTTAAGTGTAGCAGCCTCTGTAAAAGTGAATTGGTTATAAGATAGATTTAACAAGAACTAGTTATAAGAGACAGTGTGCAGAAGTTCACTCCATGAGATGTTATTATTTTTAATTCAATAAAAAAGATTTTGTAGTCAGATGATTTCAGGAAATGTTAATTTAACTTTCCAGTCAAATAAACTGACTTTAATGAAAGACATTGTTTAACTTTAATTCAAGACTTTGAGAGTCTTTAAAACACTAAACATGGACTTTAAAAAATTCAAGAGGATATATATTTTTTAAATGATATTCATGTTTCATAGACAATAATTTAAAAATTTTTTCTCTCAAACTGTTCATGAGATGGTTCTCTGAAGAGGACATTGACAGTATTCTGAAGACTTGTGGGAGGAGTGTGTTTATCTATGTTTTTCTCCATTCCACACCGCAGCAACAACTTTATACAACTGCAGTGGCAGAGGGGTTTCAGGAAGAGAAATCAGATAAAAAATATTTATGTGAAGAAAATAAGAATGGCAATTTTTGCAATTATAACTTACATGTCATGATTTGGAGCTTTTAGATCTGTCCTCCACGATATCATTTTATATATATATTTTATTTGTTACACTAAACATGTGAAAATGCAAATCTCCAGTTAGTGCTATAAAGAAGACAAAACCACAATAAAGAAGAAACTAAAATTAAAAGCACACAAAAAAATTAAAAAGAAGTCTAGTGTTATATATTTATGTACGTTTGTCACATTGGTAACTCATTTTATTCAGAAATCATAAATACTGCTGATAATAAAAAGTTGGTCATTATTTTCAAGTCTCAAAATTCTACAGTCATTGATGACACTAAGTATTGCTAAAATCACATGTATACCTATTTCCTAATATTTCATGTTAAAGCACAACTCAAGTGTTAAAATAAAAAGCCCATAGCTTTGGAATTATGACATAAAATTTTACTTCTTTGTTGACTATAAATTTGTAATATTAAGAAAATAATTAGAAAGATTTATACATTTTCTTTGTTTTGTAAAAATAACATGCAATGGAGCCTACTGAGTTGTGATAATTTACAATCTTCCTACGTGGATTGTTGGGATTCTAACTTTCTCACAAAGGAAAAGAATCACATATTGAAATACTATTCAAAACAAGGCAATCAAAAACTGCATTTGTGTTCAAAGTGGGAAATTAAATATCAACTAAATATTTAAACATTAATTAGGAAATTGACTCTTATGTGACTACAAAAATTAGCTATACTGGAACTTAAATATTAAGTATATTGGAATTTTTGTATATTTATTTATAACCACTCAAGCATTAATTTTCATAATCTTTCTACTGTATAGATAAAAGCTATCAGTATTTTTGAATTTAGTCATTTGAGACTTTCGTTGTGGATGTGAAATCATGAGGCAAGAATTTCAACAATAAGCTAAATGCTATTCCCAGTTCTAACTGAAATGAGGTTTGCTCTATTGTTAACACCATAGCCCGTATTCTGTGTCTTTACACTTCGTTCTGATAGATGGTCTGTTTGAGTGTTAGCCATGGTTTGTTGGTGAACAATCCAATGCTCTGAATTTGGAATTGACAATAATAACTTTTTGAGACCAGTGAGGGAGTTTCTGTCTAGTTCGAACCCAAATCAGTTCAGAGAAATGGGGCCACCTCTTCTCATTTCCTATATCGGTAGTTTTAACAAGGAACAGTAAGTCACCAGTTGAATTTTGTCTGCATTTTAAAATCTCATCGTAAGAATACAATAAAATATCTATAAATAATAGAATAATATAAATGGAGAAATAGATTTTTATAGCCATATTTTGATTCTGCTGCTGAAACTCTTGAAAAGTTAATACAATTACACATCACACATCTCAATGAGGTCTCACTTAGGAAACATAAGAATTATAAGAAATATATACCAAAAAATATAGACCATACACATATGAGGGCCATGCTATTAACATTTTTCCTTTTATCTACCACATTTACTTCACTCTTTTCACTCACTTACACTTGGATATATTTACCAAGATTAGTTCTGAATTCTTAGGGAAATACAAGTCTATTGGCTATATTATATAATTCAACAATCCTTTAAAGTATATTCTATAATTTCTTTAAATGGTTCTCATTCTAATAATTTACAAATTTAAGAAGTAGAATTTACAAATTAAAAAAAAATAAAGCATTTTTAATCCTTTGCAATAATTATATCATTTAAATGCCTAACACAATGGCATTAATCTGAATTGCATAAATTTGAAAACAGATGTGATCAGGTGAGCCTCAAAACATTAACTCAAAAGTACGTTTGAAATCAAAGAAGTTAGGGGAAGTTGCATTTATTCTAAAAAGCAAGGAGAGCTATTCTCTTTACTTTTGACTTAATGGCTATTTTCAATTTGGTTTATATGTTTGTGTCTGATATGCTATGAGTTTTTTTTTGGATCACAAGAACTTTTTCTATCTTACAGAAGATAAGTAAATATTTATCTCATTCAGACTTCCCCAGAATTTTTTTTCCAATCTATAACTTTACATATAAATGTGTATTTCTGAGTTCTCACAGAAAACAAATATAATAGTACTAAGTTTATGGTCCCATTGGGCAACAGTTGGCTAGAACCCAGGTTTAGAAGATCAATGTTATTTTCCATCCTTGTCTTACATCTAATCTTCTTTTCTCATTTGTAAAATTTCTTTTTAACCAGAGATTAAGCTTATACTGTGACATTTCATATGACTTTGCTGGAGAAATTAATAAAAACCAGTCAAAAGACTTTAACTTGGAACAAGATAGATCTAAAATTACAGTAACCAGTAAAAGCCATTTAGAAAAAATAAAGACTTTGGAATTTTTAATACAAGTAAATGTTATTTTATTATAAGTATTGTATTAGTTCTTAATTTGTTAAAATAGGAATTTCATAAGTAAATGTAAAACCATAGTATGGAATCAAAGTTAAACACAGCACATCCGATTATGTATGGGAATAATTTATAGTCTAAAATCTCCCATTCAGTGCTCTTTCTCCCAGGGAGAAATAAATAAAGAATGAGAGTCAGATCCAATAATTTGTAGCCATCATTCATTGTTTTATAGGTGTAATTAGTAAGCTTAAGTGGAACTATGTTTGGAGATTTACTATCTCTGGAGTATGATTATATATGAATTAAAAGAGTCTGCAGTTACTCCACACTATATGAAAATACCAACTGTATTAAGAGAAATTTGCCAAAATATAATTTAAAAAATTAAGAAGCTCTAATGCTTTCATATTAAATGAGTCAAAAATAATTTGTTTATCTTTTATTTAATTTGGAAAATGATAAATAATTATACAGAATATGCGGCTGCAAATAAATCTCCTTAAGTCATGTTGTTTCAACTGACATAAATATTGCCATCCATACTGTCAATTTTTTAAATGCTTTGGAAAATCTGGTAAATATAATATTTATTTTTCACCTTAGAACATGCTAGAAGAAAAAGTATGTCACAACAGGAAAATATTTATTGGCTTAAGAAATTTTTTTATTCAAATTATGTTTAATTTTTACCATAAGTGAATACTACTGTAAGCACCATTATAATGTGTGCATAACTGTAAAAATAGCAAATTCTTGTTATCACTTAGCCTCTACCAGACAATTCTAAGTTCTTTATATATCTCAATTCACCTAATCAACATACCAACTCTGTGACATAGATATTATGATCATTTTGTAAGTTTGGTTTCCACAATCAGTAAGAAATATGTGTGTGTGTGTGTGTGTGTGTATGTGTGTGTGTGTGTGTGTGTGTGTATATTTGATATTCTTTACTGCATCAAAATGAATACAGGTCACCAATTTCTTTTCTCTTACATCTTTTTAACTTTAAGGCTCTCTCCTCACACCCTTCCTCAGTTCTCTTGAATTCATACTACTTGGTACTTAACAAAATTTGGGATTTCATACCTTCCAAGGCATGTCTCTTGGTTTTCACTGTGATCTCGTTGTTTGTGAGAAGAGAAACCCCTGCTGAAAATCTCTAGGAGGCAGATTTAGAATAAAGTTGGAAGTGCATAGCTTCTGCCAGGAAATATTGTCAATCAATCTAGCAGTTGTTAATAATAGCAAATGGATTTTAATGGAGTAATTTTTTTCAAACAGCTAAAATATTTGTAACCAATGAACCATTTCCCAAACAATTAAACATACTGCTTTTTCTCAATTATACCCTCTAGTTACTCACTATTTCAGCCATAAAAATAACACTACCATTGAAAGAAATGATTAGGCCTTGGAAAATTTTACTTTTAAAACTAAGTAGTTAATTCATTGATTCATTTACTGAATGCTTTGCCACTTTAGAAAGCAAAATTAGACTTTTAAAAAATGTTGCTGTTGTTAAAATGATACTGAATGCTAAATAATGTGTTTGTTTTTCAGCTGTTGTAAATCTAAAGAGATTTTTCGAATGCTTCAATTATAAAAACATTTAAAACATACAAACTTGTACAATTTTTATTTTAATGAAGATGAGAAGTTCATTAAAGAAGATAAATATTTCATTAGATGTTAAATAAAACAAAGAGATTTTTTGGCTTCTCTCAGCACAAAATTCCTTTGAAAGATTAATTAATACATGCAAATTATGCAAATTAGACCCATGCAAATATTTTATGAAGACAATTAAGGGAACCATTAATTACTGCTTTTTTTGCTTCAGTGAGATTCATTCATTTAATTTTAATTTCACTTTAACTGTTTTGATGTATAATCTTTCAGCTAAGAACTTTATCTTTCCTGGCGGGTCACTTAAACTTATAAATTTCATCAAGTGAGTGCACAGAAATCTGTAAAGATATTCTCTAGACTATGTTTAGTATCAAGAGAAATTTCTGACACAATGCACTCCCAGAAACAGGGAAACTGGAAGGGAATGTGAGCTCATTCTTGGACAAGGTTCAACTGCTGGAAAAGCAATTAATTTGCTTTGGCTGTGCTAATATAGAGGAATTAGAAAGTGTGACACAAGACAAATAGAAATAATTAGTTCTCCAAAATGATGTTCTCATTAATATGGTTCAAACAGTAGAAATAAAAAACATTATTGTGGCATGTCTGCATTCTGTCCTTAACCATAGGACATGGAATAACGCACCATAAGCATTTTTACATTTATAGTCTAAACGATGATTTTTTTTTTCTAAAGGAAATTTATAGCAAAGAGTGTTATATATCACAAATGTCTAAACATGTACATGCTATCAAAATTGATGACATACCTTCCACCACCATGTGCTATGTACCTATTTTTTCACTGGTTCATACAAATCCTGTAATTTAGTTAATAAATTTTAAAAATAAAAGTTTTATGAAATTTAAATATTTTTAATAAATTTTGTAACTTAAAGTATAAGTAGTATTTTTCAAAAAATGTATTTATGCTCCATCTTAATGAAGTAACTGAATATTTCTTAAAGTTTCTTTTACCTGGCCAGGGTACTTTTACTGTTCAAGGGTGTATATGAAAAGCAAGTTTTGTGACTATGAATGACTAATCTATATTCTTAAATAGTAACTGTTTTCAGCTTTGGTAGACATACATATTTTCTACTTACAATCTTTAGTAAGAAAATTAATTGGATATAATGGCCATCAAAATTTTAGATTTCTTAAATCTAAAGGTAATACTATACTGCCTAAAAATAAGAAATTACTGTATTGACCATAATGAAAAACCAACTTACTAAACTTAATAATAAAACTAAACATAATAATAAAAAGTATCATCAATAAAAATATATATACAAGTAAAATGATTATTTTTCTATATTCTCTGATACTTTTCTCAGTCCTGCAGTCAGTCACTGTTAGTATAGTACTATGACAGGGTGTAACTGGACATATATTATCATTGATGTTTATTGAGCTTTTTACTGTTTACTAAAAACAGATCTTAAAATCAAATTTTCTATTGTAGAAAGATAATCTCATTTCATTCATTCTGAAATTTCTAAAATTCCTGTTTCTTTTGCATATTTACACTGTCCAATCAGATGTATGTTTCATCTTCTAAATTAGGATTATTTGTGAAATTTATTGATATACTTTCTTTAACCACTCTTCCATATTATTAATTAGAATTTTAAATCAAAATGGATCTAGCATTGATGTGTAGGGGCCCCCTGCTAATATCTTTCTCAATTTCCAGTTATTACTATTCTTTGATTATGGTCTTCAGAGAGTATTCAAGCCAAAAACATGTTTATAAATAAGCCAATTTAATTCACTTTTCAATTTTATCTATTCTAACAAAACATTATTACATTTTGTGTTAATAACTGCTCTCTTTCAATACTTAAAAAAGCAATATATTTTTACAAATGTCCATTTACCTTCTTTACACTCCATTATTCCTGATATTCCCTATCTCTCCTAAACGCTCATAGTACCTACCACCTATTAATTACTTTTACTAGGAAAAATGATATCATATATATTGCAAACTAAGCTTAATCACTTTGCCATATTTTACGCTGCATGATATTTAGGCAATGGCATAAGAAATAAAATCACAACATAAAGCTTCATGATATGTCACAACTCAACATGAACATATAATTATGACAATCACACTATTTTTATCCCATAAGAACCAGGAGTTTAGAAAATTTGTTCTATTGAGATAATACATTAAAAAATTATATATATAAAATTATAAATTACATTTTATTGCTATTTTGAACAATTTCATACTTAACTGCCCATCATGTTTACTTTCATGTAAAATTAGTTTAAATTACATAAGAAGCCATTTCCAATAAACTCTATAAGAAGCTTTCTTTTTGCTTGGAGTTTAAGCATATCTCCCTATATTTGAGAAGAAAAGATTTACTTTTTAACATATTTCTCCAAAGAACAAAAATGCTTATACTGGTTATAAAAAAACATTTTCTAAATGTTTATATAATACATGAGTACATCTGAGACTATATATTTAATAATTATAACTCTGATGGTCTAGTTAAATGAGTAGTTAACAATGACCTATGGTAACTATGGAACAATAGTCTGTTTATTGGTTGCTGCCTGCAATCAATATTGCCTTTTGTTCAACTTAATCAATGCTGTCTTAAATTGATTACGGTATTGAAATGCTGCCAAACACTAGAAATCAGTGCCAAGGAGACTAGAAGTAAATTTATTGTTTTGTTCATGATAGTATAATTCTAATATTTATTTTTTAAAATCAAGAAAAATAGTTTGAGGTAATCCCTATGATGATTATATATTTGTAAGTAAATCAACGATAGTAAATGTATACTGCAGGCAGCCCAGAAATCAGTTTTAAGCAAATTGTCCCCCGACTTTATTCCCCACTTTAGGAATTGCTTAACCTCAGAGTGTGTTATAAAGATTAAATAAAAATAATCCATGTAAAGGGAAAGGCTTTGATTGAAAAGTCTCCCTCTTTTATTAATCTATAAGCAATTTTTAAATATGGAAAATTAAGTTCAGTTAACAAAAAAAATTCTTGTAAATTTCTGCAAACACTTTACTATGGGAGTGAATGTTATATTATAAAGACCAATTCTCTAAAAAATAAATATATTAACACAAAATAATACATTTTAATATTAACAGCTAAAACTTAACTGGGTGCCAAGTATTACCTAGTATGTGCTAAGTGCTTTACACAGACTATTTATTTAATCTTTATAACAACACTCTGAGGTTAAGCAATTACTAAAGCAGGGGAAAAAGTAGAGCAAAGATTTGAATCCAAACCTGACTCCTAAAAGTTTTTAATTGCTAGATTCTACTGAGCTGGTTAAATTAAAAATAAAAATATGCATAAGTCAATTGCATGAAATCAAATTTATACAGTACTTCCATAAAGATCTTAAAAGTGCTAAGCTTAAGTAAGTTTCAATTTAAGACCATTATAGTGTAAAAGACTTGAGATATCATTTAGCAATTATGTTCAAACACATACTACAAAAGAAATGAAGAGGATAACCAAATGTCTTATATTAAACCAAAATTGGATTTTTGTCTGATTTTAAGTTTATCATAAGTTCATTGTTGCTAATGAATGTAGATAAGTCTTTTATCTAAATATAACTAATCTCTTACTTTCTTTTATTGCCACTTTATTTTCTTAGACTGAGATTTTCCCTAGTATGCCTGGAAGTTTCTATAAACATGGTATAGGCATGATGGCTGATTCAGAGGTAAAAAGCTGGAAAGGAAACTTTTTTTTTTCCAGTTGTATGTCATTCCATAGTAGCAAGCAGTAGATTGTTTTGAACATTTCAAGTTATTAATAGGTAATGTGCTAACTATCCAAAATAAATGATGGGGCTGCTATCGTAGGAGAGAGACATTAAGTCTAGACATCAAGGCATGGAGGAAAGAACAAGGATTTGGAGGTCATCAGTCTGGATCAAATGTCAGCCACCCCACTAGCTCATAGTGCAAATGTTAGAATGTTAATCAGCTACTCTGAGATTTAGTTATCTCACCTTTAAATTAGAATACACAGGAAAGGCTCAATAAATATCAACTCCTAATCCACCTCACTATTTTAATAAGTGAGTACTTCCACTTATTATGCAATATCACTGTCTAAATAAAAGACAATATATTGCTAGGAAATTCATTGAGTACCAGCACATTTGATTTAATTTTTAAAAAAGTTTGAGAAAACATTTAAGTTCCACTCACGAGGATGACATGCATGATAATGCTTTAGAGCTGAGTTACTAAACAAATAATACAGAGGTCCCCTGCTCTCTTCCATAGTTTCGCTTTCTGCAATTTCAGTTACTCACGATCAACAGCAGTCCGAAAAAATTAAATGGAAAATTCCATAAATAAACAATTCATAAATTTTAAATTGTGCACCATTCTGAGTAGCCTGATAAAATCATCCACCTTCCTGCTAGTCCCACCCAGAAGTGAATCATCTCGCTGTACAATATAATCACACTGTATATGCCACTTGTCCATTAGTCACTTAGTAGCAGTATTGGTTATCAACTGGTTATGTTTTAATTGTTCTATTTTATTAGTTATTGTTGTTAATCTCTTACTGTGCCTAATTTACAAATTAAACTTTATCCGTGGTAGGTATGGATAGGAAAAAAACAGTGTATATAGGATTGAGTACTATTCTTGGTTTCAAGCATTCACTACAAGTCTTGAAATGTATATCCCTGCAGATAAGGGAAGGCTACTGTAAAAATAACCACATATTTTAAAACAGCAATATATTTTAAGAACTCTAATCTAAAAACAAGCAGGAAAATATAAGGGGATCTAAAAAGCAACTGAACCAAGTTAATCCCCAACTTCCATTAACTCATGGTGTAACCCTTTAACAGGTTATATACATTCAGTAAGCCTTGGGTTCCTCTTTTGCAAAATAAAGAAATTTAATCTTTGAAGTTCTTTCCCAATGTTAAGGCAGTAACTTCATACAAGTGTCCCTGGTATATCATCAGTGTTCAATAAATATTTGTTGAATAAATGAATAACTTTTAAATTTAACTTGTATCTTCAAATATCTAGGCAACAGAAAGAAGATATTTTTAAATTAGAAAAAAAGATTGCTAATGTAAAGGCAAGTCTTTCATCCTTTAATTTGGAAGGATGTTTGGTTTTCTATGATCTGAGATCAGTCAAAAATAAAAAAAAAAAAGCCCAATAGTTTAGATTATAGCCATTCGGTGTAAATAAAAGAGATGTACTTTCAAGTGAAGTCAAGATTTTGCAAGCAGAACTTGCAGACATTCTAAGATGTCAGAGGAACTATGGGCCACATTTCCACTAAATTTAACAATTATTTTTTGGTTTATGAGGACAGGTTTTTACTTAGAAAAAACAAAGGGTACTATTTCAGAAGTGACCTGTGTAGACTTTTTGGAAATTTATAAAATAGCACTAATCTATGATTTTTCCCATGTTATAGTTCATGTCTATATATATTGATCTCCTGAACAATATATATGGATGACTTAATCATTTGAAATTATATGAAACAAATCAGAAAGAAGCATGAGATCAGTGTATATTAAACCAAAGAGGAAACTGTTATTTAAGAAATATGACTATAGTATGTTAAATTTAATATATATTTAAAATGGAAAATTGGGTGTAAGTGAATATTCACAAAATCCAAATCTTAGGTCAAATGTGCCAGAAGGAAGTTACATCAGCATATAAGAAGAATAAGCACATACTGTTAATTCAGCTATCTGAAATAAAAATTAATACTGCTTGAATTTGTAAGTCTGATTTTCCTAGACAGATTCATATTATCCTTTATATTTACTCATCAGTTTCTACAACCAAAGTCTGAGAAATGCCAGAACAATAAGGATCTCCAGCATCCACAAGATCTTACACAGACCCTAATTCACCAATGGTTGAAACATTCCTTCAGGAACAGGTAGCAGTCAGTCACCACGAGGTGTCCAACATCCTGCAGGACACTAGAGGTCAATAGTAAACAAAATAGGCATGGTCTATACACTGCCCAGCTACCATGCGGAGAGAAAGAAGCCTTGAAGAGGAAACTATAAATGCACATCGAGCTATCGTGGAAAAGTGAAATGTGTGGTACAAAACTCTAAGAGGCTTAACTAGACCCAGGAGGCAGGGAGGTGCTGCTAGGGTAGGCGGGGAGTCTAGGAAGCATGGATGGATGCAGTAACCCCGAAGACGAGACTTAAAGGTTGGGTAAGTAAAGGCATGGAAAAGGGAAAAATGTCCCAGGTGCGGCGAGGCAGATTGAGGCTTTCGGGGTTGGGGGCGTGGTGGGAGGGAGGAGAAAAGCCGGTATGCTAGAAGTACAGAGAATGAGGAGAAAGAGATGAGATTGGGATACACAAGGAAAATGTCAAGCTCCACACTTTCTTAATATATATTAAGGAGGATACTGGACTGGACAAATGAGGGCACCCAAAGGAGGGCACACTGGAAGGAGACAGTTTTGCAGGGGTGGGGGTGGAGTATCCTTTTGGTTTTGTGCACCTCCTTTGACTTCTCTGTGTGACAGCCAAATCAAAGCTGGATATTTTGTGGAGCTCTTAAAGATATCTGAATGGGCTGAATAGATATTTTTAAAAGTTGTTAATGTATTTGTTAATCTATTTAGGTGGATGTTGTTACTTAGGGAGAGAGAATAAAAAGGCTAGGACTTAGCTAAAGAACGCCAAGTCCTAGCTGTACACATTATGTGGAAGTGCATTTGTGTGTGTGTGGATCCAGAAGGGGTTTGGGAAGATATTTATGGACTAGTTTAAGAAACTGCTCAATGAGTATATGTGATCTCTGACTACTCTATATATTTTAAAGATTTTACAAAAAGCTTAAAAGTAAGATAAATTTTTCAAACCCTAACACAAATCATAATATATAAATCTATAAGGCTTAAGATATGAGAGAGTTAATCACCATACAGTTCAGCTCCTAAAACAATTTACTATTTGTTTTAAATTTTTGAATGTTTATTTTACATTCACAATATCTCCTCCAAACTCATGAATTTTGAGTTAGATATTAGAAGTATCAACAATGAAGAATTTGTCCCTGTATAGTATATTTGGCCTCTTTGCTCAGAAATATTTTCTAAACTGCTTTTTTGTTTCCGCTTCTCTTCCTCTATAGTTTTATACAAATGGTTGTAGTAAATGCCAATGAGGCAACATTTAGTCTAACCTGAGTTGCTTATAGGAGGTTATTCCCTGGCACTTGAGCAGTATTTAAGTGCCTGACTGCTAGGTGACTAAATTTCAGGCCAAGCACTCCATTTATTTACTGCCAAAATATTAAAAATAAATAAATACATGACAAGCATAAAGAAATGTGGGTTTCCTTTGTCTGTCCTAATTGAGTTGAGTTTATTTTGGGATAGAGAATAATTTCAGTTATGGTTGGATTGAAAATAAGAAAGAATTTAAAGACTATGATGACATATGAACTATGAAGGGAGCAAGAGGCTGTGTTTGTGTCATTCTTGAACAAACAAGCGGCAGGTGCTCATGGCTCCCAAAATGCCCGACATAGGCCATTTCACAAGTTAATAATGAGTTCTGGTTCTTTCTTCAGTGCCTTTCTCATTCTTGTGCTTAGACTCAGAATTTAACTAAAGACAGCGTTTTTCCTTTTATTTCTTTTTATTAATTTTGTTCTGTTACCTTCCAAATGAATAAATTTAGTTTTTAAAGTAAAAAAAAAAAAAAGCTTCAAAGGACTAAATAAGCTTATTTAGTGGAGTTACAGTAGCAAAAGATGATCTCCTTGCTCTACTATTTTAAAAGTCTTGGATATTTCAACTACTGATGAAATAAAGTTTTAGCCATTAACACACAGAAACACAGATTCACTTACAGTGCTTTTTAAAATGGCATTTGAGATAAAAAATCATATTATCAAATTAAAATCATGAATATTATTTAGTGTTTTATTGAAAACTAACTGTATTACATTGAACAACATAATGTAACCATTAAATCTAAACATAAGTATATAAAAGGCAAAATATAACTATTCACATTAGACTTGAGGAACACATCTTTTTAATTGACAAGCAGAATAAATGAATAAAGTGAATAAAGATTTCATATTATAATAAACCAAAGCAAAAAATAATCCAATAATCATTTACTATGTATAATCATTGTTCAAATGTTTTCTTCCCTTAAAGTTGTTTGAGTGGGTTTTCTTTATTACCCAACTGGTAGCTGTCTCGATAGCAAAAAGAAGGCAATTTATATTTAAAAATTTTCTTCATAGTAAGAAAATCACAACAGAAACTGAGAATTGAAAATAGTTCAATCTCATATAGTAAGACTTATCCATATTAAAGTGTATATTTGAATATATGTGAATTTTAAAAATTCAAATGTAAATAGTTATTGCTTATTGGTGATCAAAATGTTTCTGATAACAAAATCATGGAATATAGATTATTTCAATTAGGCAAAAATGTTTAATCATTGCCTAAATGCTTCTTACTGTTCATGAAAAATCTACCATTTATCTGCATTTATTGTCTATAATTTTTTCTTAGATTGCGTTCTGACCACCTTATTTATCACATCTACCTGGAGATTCATGTGCTTTCTTAGACCACTCTGGACATTAGCTAAATTAGTACATGAGGAGCCCCTGATCACACAAACCAGGGCCGATATTTCCATTGGCCTTATTGAGGTCATCAGCCTTGATAAAGAGGACTGGCTTTGATAGTAATACTTCGTTAATATCTTTATGTAATTTTTAAGAGATACAACAGAAATCTTATGATTTTAATAATATTATATAACACACAAAGATATATAATTTTGCTGAAATCCATAAGAATCTAAAAAATGAAGTCTTTTCTATATCTACAGTTGCATTAATCTTATATATCTAAAGAGATGTCTTATAAAAACATATGGTTCAAGTTTAGGATTAAGACAATTAATTATTGTGGTCTCAGGTAAAACAAATATAAACAAAAACATTCTCTAGGAATGTTTCAAGTTTCTGATATTTACTTATTGCATATATGATACTTTAGAAAAATATACTTCCTTCACATTAAACTAGAACAACATTAGGAGCTTATTAAGTAACACAATTTATGTCAAACAGAACCCCCAAAATGATTTAGCTTAAAATGCAAAATAAAAGCAATTGTGAGGATTATAGTAGTTAATCATTTTAGGCTTCCTTTTGAGGAGTCATCTTCATTTAAAACAGAAAACAAATGCTCTTTTTACTGTTTAGTATTCATGATGTTATATTGAGTTTATTGTCTAGAATAGATGTTAGACTATAAATGCTACCTTCTGATTTTGTCCTTTTCTCATAGTGTGGCTTTCTCTTCTGAGTGTACAATAGAACTCCTTTCAGTATTCTATTTAGGATTATGGTAAGCAGATTTGTACTATTATAACATGTATAATGGCATACCGAACTTTTGGAAAATCCATGTAAGCTAAACAATCTTATTTATTGTTAACATTCAACTAGTCCATTTTGCAGGCATTTTGCAGTAGTCACAAAACAGAAAATTTTTAAATTTTTAAGGCTACCTATTTGATTAGCCTATGATATTATTTCTATAGAATAGAACTTATAAACCCTTCCTGCATTAGAATGAGCTTCAAGCATTCAATAAAACACATTTACTGTGTCCAAGATTAAATCATACATTGTTTAAAATTAATTATTCCTTTTTAATTGCATTGTATAAACAGAAATGACCTGTTAATTTAAAGAAAATCTATCAGCACAAAATGAATTCACTCATATAAACAAGCAAGATGAACTTGACCTTGTTTGAACTTGTTTTGATGTGGCCCAGATGGTAGGCTACATGCTTGAATAGCAGGCTAAAGCTCAGGAAAACTCATATAGCAAGATCTAGATTTATAGCCTTTTGCAAATTCCTACCTTGTATTGTCCTTTCAGCATCTGTTCTGCCGCCACTGCGGTCAGCTTCTATCTCTGGGGTCAGAGAGTCTAAAAGCACAGAAAGGTAAGAGTGACACATATTTCATTTGATTCCTGTTGTCCTTTAAGAAGGAGTAACCTGTTACTCTGGTGCTGAATTAAACTCACATAAGTCTTTGTCACCTTTTAAAGGTTGAACAAAGACTATAATCATAAGGATTATCAAAAAATTTGAAAAGATAATGAGAAATTGTTCATAAAATAGGCTGGAGTTTAGGAAGTTCTCAGATTAATATTTTATCTTGATTTGGTAGAGACAGATTTGGTTAGACAGAGAAGCAATGTCAAGTCTCAGATACTGAAGTTAAGTAAGAAACAGAAGCACCTACAAACTAACAAATTTTCTTATAGCAAATTTATACACACTAACACATTTCCCTCAAAATATGTGATTATTCTTTGCACCATGCTGTCAGCTACAAGCACGATTTAATGAATGACAAGACAGAGAAAAATATAAAACCAGAAACACATGTCTAAATTGCATTTGAGTATTCAAAATGAAAGTTAGTTAGCCATGCATAAAGATACACTCTCTTACCATTTAAGACCCTGAGACTATCTGTTGAAGCTGCCTGTTTTAGTGTTTGTTCTGCTTGCTCACGTCGTTTTGTCTCAAATTCAAGTGCTTCCTGCAATTTTCTCTTTGCCTTCTTCTCCTTCTTCAGCCTCTTTTGAACTATGGCTAGAAAAGAGTATACGTTATTTTTTTCTTAAAGTTGTGCTATGTTTAAGTTTATAAAAGTCCTATCTTGCTTATATTTTTCCCTGCTAGAAAAAGTTCCCCAAACACCACCTTTACCTAAAATAAATCCTAGTAAAATATCCAAGGAGGTCAAATTTTATTTAGCCTTGAACTATATTACATTATAAGAATGACTTTAATTGTCATATGTAGAGACAGATTTAATGGGAAACTAATTTTAGTAAATATTTGAATTCACTGATAAAGGAAGCCTAATTAAATGAATGTTGTGGCTTTGTCTCTGCCCTTGAATCAGAACAGTGCAGAGTAGTTAGAATAGTGCAAATCTTTATAAGTATGCCTCTTCTCTTTACGAAGCACCAATTTTGAGTATCAAATGGAGTATTCCCCTATAAATGTTTTATAAAACAATGTTATACCAGCTAAATTTTTAATAATTCTTTCTTGAAATTTTACAAAATTCTATAAATATTATTGTAATATTTTTAATCATTATTAACAGATATAAGCAAAAATATTTTGGATGAAACTATTATAATTTACTTAGAGATATTAATTTTCTTATAGCAAATTTATATACACTAAAACACTTCAAGAAGGTTTTATTTTTAATCTTCAAGAATCTGATAGAATATGAAATCTCACTGCTAATAATAATATACTACTACTAACAATGTGATATATTCAAAAGCAGATTATGATCCAAAAAGTTGATTATGACCCATTTTTTTCCTACTGGACAATTTAAATATTTGTATAAATATGTAATCAATAAATAATAAACATATGTTTTTCATAAATGTATGTTAAATATATTTTCAGTATGATAATTGTTTTAACTTTTACTTTATATATATATATATAAGGTAAGCAATCAGCATATGGGAAGCATTCAAATGTTTTTTTTGGAAATATTTTTTTGATTGATAAACACTGTGAACGTAAATGTGACAGAATCAGTATGAGAAAATTCTTCTGGTAGAGTTAATCATAGAAGTAATCATTCCAAGTTTACTATTTGATTTATTACTACAGATTAAAGAACAACATTTTAATTTAACACAATTTAGTCCAAATATAAAATAAGGTAATATGGTTCCAGAAAGAATTTTAGCCTCAATTTCTAATTTCCACATATTCCATTTTTATAATTATTATAATTGTTAAGATGGTAGACCATTAACTTGTAGAGCATATTGTTGTTACCATTATATATGAATGGAAACTTTTCTTTTTTTAAATCAAATGTACACTGGCTATCGTCTTAGAAAAAAAAACTGATTTCAAATAAATGCTAATTTCTTTATTTTAATAGTGAAAATCATAGGCTTATTTTAACAAAATTACTTGTCTACTTTCATTTACAAAAGATGACTGTTTATAAGTCTCTTTGAAAAGAAACAGTAAATTCTGAATTATTTATTTGCATCGTACAGTCCCACAGCACTAAACGCTCAATACCCAGCACCTTGCCATTGACCACTTGCTGTTTCCTCCTATGTGATTGAACCAAATGGGATTGCCAAGTTCTCTCTCCAGGATAATACACTGCTTCAATAGATGCACTCATAATAGATAATTATTGACAGTTATTACCTTTAATTTATTGTTCACAATTAATTAAACTGGAGGTTCATGGGGTGGTTTGTGAATTGTTTTGCCCTCTAGTGGTTAAAGAAATAAAACGGAATGTAAATCCTCTCAACAGGTTTGAACCAATAAAATTCTAAAGGTCTCTCATGTAACTAAAAGCTTTACTTTAAGAATTCAAGGGTCTTACTTTAAATCTTCTTTAGAAAAAAAATTATTTTCCAGGTAATAACAAAATCAAGACATGGCTATTTCATGGAAGGTGATTCCATATAACGAACTCTTTAACCAAATTTCACTATTTGAATAGAACATATCTCATTATCAGTGATGACCTTATTTTGATTATTTTAGTATCTAAAACTACTGTGCTGTATGCCTGGGGTGACAGTTTCCCAAATCGACCAGAGGAAACTACTAGTTAATACTTTATAGTAACTAATAAAAAATACTACTAAATCCTTCCAATTTTAAAAGCAAAAAAGAAACAATGATTTATAAGTGACCATGTCAAACATATAAAAGGAAAATATGTGGAATATTTATATATTGGATACTAATTAAATGAAGGAAAAGGAGCCTTCCTTCTAGAATACATAGGAGAATCTTATAGTTGAGGCAAGGGGAAATTGGTTGTATAGAAAACAGTCTTCAGTTCTACACATAAACACAAATATAAATGACCTTCAAAATGATCTATATATACACTGTATGGTGTTAAAATAAACAACTAATAGATTGATAACATTGTTTTTACCTCATAAAAAAAATTCATATTGGTTTCTACTCTAGTGTGTACTTGACCTTGTTGCATGAAAATGAGGCACTCAGAAAAAAAATTATACAAACACTCAACTATGGTCATTTGTTCAGATATTCATCAGTCTTCAGTTTCAGTTGATAAATATCTTACTAAGCTTTCTTTGCTTGAATAATTAGCATTTTCTATTTTAGCTTTATGACTTTAACACTTAAGTTTTTCAAAATTGTGAATGAATATAAAATTGTTACATTCTGTTTTATAGTTGTCATCCTATCAGAGCTAATTCTATCTTAAAAATTATAAATCTCTTATACTTTATAAGCAAAAAAATTTATGCGATGAATGATGTAATGGATATATTTCAATATATTTAGGTATGAACAGAAAAGAAAATATGTAGTTTGGAGATTAAGAAATACAATGAGTCCTGAACTTAAATCCTGCTCTGAATTTTAACTACAAGTAAAAACAAAAAGCACGGTCTCATAGTAAATCACCAATCATAATATTGTTATATGAAGTATTTTACATAAAATATTAAACTTATTTAGAAGTTTGAAAATACCTCTATTTTTTTGTTCCATAGCCAATTGCTTCTCAAGTGTTTCCCTTAGCTCTCGTTCCCTTAAAAAATCCATCTTCAGCTCTGTTTTTTCCAGTTGGACCTGTTTTTCTTGAGCTCTGGCATTATCTATGGCAACCTTCAAGAGGCCCTGTACAAAGAAGGCATTCGGAATTGTAATATTTTGTTATGAAACACATTTCATTCATTACTTAAAAGCATTTTAAAAGAGAAGAACCCACATATCAAATTATTTCATTCTTGTGCATTCATTTTGTACGCACTGGGACAAAGAACTATTACGAAAGCACAAAATTTCCAAATCTAATTAAAATATTTTAGGAAGACAAATATTTTTGGCATCAGGCTCAGTTGCCCCTAATTAGAATATCTAAATCTAAAGCTAAATGAGGGCAGCACATAAGTGTGTCTAAAAAATAAGAACTAAGTTGAAAATTAGACAGAATCTCTTCCACAACTAATTATCTGACATGGTTTATGATACCCCAAATGATCCTGGCAGTACTCACCTATCTCGTGGAGCTCATATGCCACCATGCCCTACCTAGATTATACTAGACTCAGTGGGCTTTTTTATATTTCTCAAGCCATCAATTTGTTTCTGCATCAGGGACTTTACTCTTTCTGTTATCCTCCTGAATGCTTTCTCTCCCAATTTTCATATGGCTTATGCCCTCATTTAATGTCACCTTTGTTTAGTCATCAGTCAAGAAAGGATTTCTCTTACCACCCTATCTGGAATAGCCCTCCAAACAAACCTTGTTATTTCCTCCTTAAAATTATTCATAGCATTTATTATTTTGTAATACTGTCACATGTTTATTTGTTTACTGTTTTCCGTTGTGTTTCCTACACTAAAATGGAAGCTCTGTGAGGCAGGAACATTTTCTCTCATTTGGTACTATGTCCCCAGGACCCAAAGAGTGCCCACTACATAGTAAATTTTAAAACTTTTAGGAATAAAAATTATAATACTGGTAGATTTTTCTTGAGATATATAATATATGTAAGAGATCTAAAACTTAATGGCTTAATAGTGCATTATTTTTAAAAATTCATTCAAAATAATTATGATAGAGAATAATTAACTCTTAAGGAACTATTTGTCAGTGTAATAATACAAGAGCATATGGTAAAAGCAAAGTTTATTTGTACAATTGATCATGGCATCTTTCATATATATAATTGGATTTACTGTATGTATTCTGTATGTATTCTCTCCTAGGATGCTTTAAAAAATTATCAGTAAAATGATTAGTAAAAATAAGAGCTTAAATTTCTGTCCTTATCAACTCAGGAATACAAAATGCGCTTCTGAAGTAAAAGATATGTTGCTTTGGTCTGTGAACATTAGAGACTGAAATTTTCAACTGAAATTATAAAGGAAATGGAAGTTGGTGCTATTTGCAGATTCTCTCTAGGATGTGACTCCTTTGCAGGAGACAACATAAGCAGTTTGAATCAAACATTTCAACTGCAGCTTGACTTGTTAGCACAAAAGAGATGTACCCTGGGTGCAGCCCACGAATGTAGCATTGTCATAAGCCATTTTTATTCTCTTCTCATGCACATATAAATTATTTCATGTTTGTTAGACCTGCCCCTGAATTCCCTGGATTAATTGCTGTGATATGAAATGAGCTGGAGGAGTTTTACCCAGCACTGTGCCCCTCCCAAACCTTTTGTTTTTAACAATAAAACATAGCTGCTAAGGAAACTGCCATCCTCACTCAATTCAGCAACATTCCTGTGTATGTTTTTTCTTCATCAGGAACAAACAATTAGTAACAAATGAAAGAGATCATTACATCAAGTGCCCTTTTAGATCACCCCAATTAAAACTTTAGTTTAGCTGTATTTTAATTCTAAGATACCAAATTCTAATTTTCTGCTCTGATTGCTCTTGTTGACTTATCTTTGAAAGATGTACTCTCTGTGCAATGTCTAGAGATTATTTAGCAAGATGCCAATGTTGGCACCACTTAATGTGTTGATTGGTTGTATTATCAGTAGCTGTTTAAAATAAATTACTATTAAACTATTATTGTCCTTGGCTGACAAAACACAATATTTTGGTGTTCTTTAAATATGAAACAATTATTATGAATAAACATGTTGAATAACATTAAACTGTAACCCTAATTTGTGTTATTTTATATTAATATTTGTTGTAAAGTATGAAGTTGCTAAGAGCATTTGTTTACTCTTTCTTTTTGTTACAGTTGCTGCTAATGCTACTAATGGTAATACATTACTTATTCCTGCTGATTATATCTGAAAAATATTAGCTTTTAGGATCCAATACCCTCTAGGGACTACTTATAAACCGTATAAAATTAAGTTTCATTTTTAGACTTTAAATCAGTGCACATCAGTAGGAGTCTAGTGTGAACAAAATCTACACTAGAGCCAAACTGATGCATATGCAAAAATATGTTATTGCCTGTGACGGCTCTGCTGCAAAAAAAGATACAGATTAAATTTCAGTACAGCAGGAGGCTGGGAAAAGCAATAGCAAGTAGTGCTCATAACATCTACAAATCATTAGGACACCTTTTTAACTATCAGTGGTAATGGTACTTTCAGATTTGCATTAGTTTTGTAAATTTTCAAGGTGGAGCACTTGCAAAAGGTCATGCTAAATGCTGGGTCTCACGTGGACATGCAGTATCGAGCAAAATTCTGTGTGACAATGTGAGTTACAGTAAAAAAACACAAGGTTTAAAACATGAATTTTTCACCAAGGGGAGGTCAGTTCTTATGATGTTGAAGTTAGACAATGATAATTCTAAGGAAATGCATTTTAAACTTACTCTGTGGCACTTATTCTGAGGCGAGTACTCTACGACAATTATAAGAGACAACGATTGTTTGGTCTCAAATTTCTTTTCCAGAAGTGAGGCATAAAGGTTGTCATAATACACAAATATTTTCATTTTCTAAAATTATCTACCTTGTACATTAAATTATTTTCATAATTTTCAAAAGACTGAGTCTATATGTATTTCTTTAAAAAGAGGAACTATGATTGAACTAACAATGTTCCAACTATTTCTACAGCTTAGAAAGTACAAATCTCTGCTTGTATAAGAGGACTTAAAGTTATACTGATATGAAAGGACCATTGCTTAAATGTTAGTCAGATTGCAGGGGAAAAGCTTATTTCAGAATTCGATAACTGAGGCTCCTTGAGCATCATTAAACTCATGTGACAAAATTTGTGCTCAATAATGTATTGCTTCTAACAAGAGTAAATACCCTAGCTGAAGGGCATTTTAGTGATCACCCATTCTAATAAAAACCTTTTAAAGATGAGAAAACCAACAAGATCCAGGAGGATCAGGTAATTTGTGCAAAACCCCAAACCAGTAACTTTACCGAGCCTAGATCAGAACTCCAGGGCGTATACAACCTTTTATCTTTTGATGTTTCCTTCCGAGATGGGAATAAATGGTGTCCCTTGAAACCAGGAACTTTTGTAAAAAGAAAAAAAATATGATGTGACGATATCAACTGATACATTTTCCCCAAAAATTCTTGTAACAAAATATACACAGCTACACTTGGTTTAGTGTTTTGGCTGCTGTTTTTCAAAGTGGATGAATGATCAACTTTCTGTCAAAAACCCTTTCAGATATAAATCTGTCTTGTGATTCATATGATCTGTATGGCAATATGGCAACATAGGCTCTGCAATTAGCCTGCCTGTGTTTAAATCCTGACATCACCATCATTGTGTGATCTCGATCAACTGGCTTATTTGGCTCCACTTTCTCATTTATGAAATAGGGATAACAATAAAATCCACAGGTTTTAAAGAAGATTCATGTAATATGGTAATGTAATGGTACTTAATTAGCACAGAGACTGTGCTACTGTGTTTATAATAAGGAATACATATTTGGTCTTCATCTTGGTGCTGGAACTGGAATCCTACAATGGGTGGCTTTCCTAAGTGATAAGAACATAAAGGTAAAATGAGTGTCTTTTGTTATTCAGAATAAGCCTAGAGACTTAAGTTAATAAGGTGACTTTGGAAAAGCCCCTAAGGATAGAGGCTGGTGGTCAGAAGAATGAACTCTGTGATTAGAAACTTGGAGCTTTCAGCCTCATCCTCTGGACCTCCAGAGAGGGCAGAGAGACTAGAGGTTGAATTAATCACCGGTGAGAAATGATTTAATCAATCATACCTACATAATGAAACCCCCATAAACTGAAAAAGACAAGGTTCGGAAAGCTTCAGGACATGAAGGTGCTTGGGGGATGGCAGGCCCAGAGGGTGCACAGAAGCCCAGCCCTCCTTCCCAAACACTTTCCTCTGTGCATCTCTTCTATCTGGCTGTTTCTGAATTATATCCTTTTATAATAAACTTAGAATCCATAATTTAAAATGTTTTCCTGAGTTCTGTGAGTTGCTCTAGCAGATGAATTGAACCCAAGAAGTGGGTTGTAGGAACCTCTGACTTATAGCTGTTGGTCAGAAACACAAGTTACATCCTGGACTTGAAATTGGCATCTGAAATGGGGGCGAGAGGCAGTTCCGTGGGATTTAACCTTTAACCTGATCTAATGTGGATCCGATTCTCCAGGTAGATATTGTCAGAATCAAGCTAAACTGTAGGTACTCAGTTGGTATCCTGGTGTGAGAAAAAAATAACAGACATTTGATGACCAGAAATGTAAGAAGTGAAGTTGTGTTTCAGTAAAGTATTTATGATGTAAATGAGAAATATGGCATATACTTTTGATTTTTAAGAGAATGCTATTCTCTTCATCTTAGTGAACGGTCTTAAAATATTGGATATATTATACTGTTTTTCAATGATCTCTTTTCACAAACTGGTAGTGGTAACAAAAGAAAGAAGATATATAATTATGATTAAAGATATGATTAGCCTTCTCATATTTTAAAGCCATTGTCCTATTTTGTTGCTTTATCTTTTTGAAAAGTTTCCTCCTAATTCTTTTGGCTAACTCTATTATAATTAAAATGATGTGTTAATAATGTAAATAAAAACTTTAAAGTGTATAAAATTTAACATTATTGGCCATGAGATCAAAATGTAAAAACTAGAAGATGAGAGTATTTATTTTAGCGCTAAGACAAATTCTTTTTCATTTTTTCCCCTCAAATAGAGAAGTAGAACACACTTCTTAAATTCCACAGTTGGATTATGTTTATTTATTAGACATTGTGAATCAATGTGGGACAGCCATTTATTGTGGTATTAACATTCCTTTTGGGTCTTTCTTGTTTGTTTAATTCTTCCATATAGACAAACTATAGTGAACCAAACTTCTATCATATATCCCTTTATGGCATATGCCTTCAATGCTAACCTCATCCCCAACTAAATTTATATTCTATACCATTAATTTATATTTCTACTTTTTACTTATTTACTTATTTTAATATTTATAAGCCCTTTAAAATATTTCCTGTAATAAGATAAACAGTGTAATTATTTGTTCCCAGTTCCACATACAAATAGACCCTAACTATGATTTATAGCATGAAAGCTCAGATTAAGAATAGTAGGTAAAATTCTCCTTTGAGTGTATTCAAATGGTACTCAGTATTAGAAGGTATTACATCTAGGTGTCACATCTGAATCATATCTTTTTATAATAAACTGGGAATTCAGAATGTAAAATGTTTTCCTGAGTTCTGTGAGTTGCTCCAGCAAATTAACTGAACTCAAGAAGTGGGTTGTAGGAACCTCAGTCAGAAGCACAGACTACAATCTGGACTTGTAATTAGCATCTGAAGTGGAGATGAGAGGCAGTTTTATGGGATTGAATCCTTAACCTGATCTAATGTGGGATTTGATGCTCCAGATAGATTGACACTAAATTTCTAGTTTTCTCAACTAAAGGTAACAGACAGTACTCCACAGACATATTTGAATAAGAAAGTCATATAAAAAATTTTTCACATTAAAAAATCGGGAATGTATCATATCACTCAATGTGAAATTACTATACTTTAGATATCATTATACATTATTAATTTCTAAAACACTCAAATTTCAAGAGAGTTAATAAAAATCTGGTACCCCAAGTTTATTTATTTATACATACACACACATGCATATATATATAGTATATATATATATATATATATATAGTATATATAAAATATATATACTATATAGAGATAAAATACTAGCACATTAGTATACAGTATCATTCTACAGGTCCTCTCTTAAAGCACAAAAAAATAATATGAAAATTTAATATTGTAATGTATCATGAAGCAATATCTATAGTAACCATTACAAATTTTAAAATTGAGAATTATTAAATTATAGAATATCATGAAATTAAATTATTGAATATAAACAATTAGTCTTGAAACACATTATTTTGAAAGATTTTTTTTTTTGGTCATTAATTCTAAGAAACGGTTGATTTTATGTACATTCCATTTAAATATAACCTGGCACAGTGAGTTTAATTAAAATGGTAAATATGCATAATAAATCTTTAATTTCAGACATGGATTTTTATGATTTGAAAAATTAAACAGTTTCAGCTTTTGTTCATTGCCGTCCTAATAAAATACCTCCAAAGGAAATATGGAACTTCAACTTACCACACAAATGTTACCATTTTGAAATAGAAAGCAGAGAACCTATTGCATATAATTGAAATTGCAGAGAAAATTGAGGTAGGCAGAATGTAATTATCCAAATTAGAATTTGGACAGCAAACACATTTATACTGTATCCCTCATAAGCCAGGGTCATGACTGTTTAAACATTCTATACCATTCCTAGGATATTACTATAACTCAATAAATGTGGCAATAATAAAAAAGCTAGCATCTATGACCTTTTGTAAAATGATATAAAACCATTACTGACTGACCATAAATCCAGTATGTATATATATATATATGTGTATATGTATAATTATATATATGTACTTATGTATGTATGTGTTGTATGTGTAGATATATAGATATATATAACTGAATGGAACTCAGAAAGATTTTTAATCATTGTTTATTTAACCTTATGTACACATGTGTACATGCATATATACCTGTGAGTCTATTTATATATAATATGTATAATATTATACACACATTTATATAAAGGTATGTAATACCTACATCTATATACACATATACATAAATGTAAGACTAAAGTGTATAAGCATAATTTATTTTTAATGAACTATTCTTATTGTAGGTGTTCTAAGTTTATCAGTCCCTTATCTCTATGATTTTGGATTAGAAATAATTTCATTTTTGTCAACTGTCATTTATATTAACCTTTGCTAAAAGATGTCCTTGAGGCTGGTTGGAAGTTAGAAAAAGACTACACTATATCTAGAGATACCGTCAATAAAATATATAACATCTAAATCTGCACATTGTAAAACTGGGGTTTTCTTTTTTTCTTCTTTTTTTTTTTTCTTAAGAAATAACTACAGTTTGAAGTGCTGTACATATAATATCAGCACATATAACTGGTCTGGAGTGGGTGGGTGAAGTATTTGTCTTCAAGATGTGGTATTCACATAGAATAAAAGATTCCATGAGTAAAACTGCTCCTTAGGTGAGCAAGCTAGTTTTACATGGATGAAACACAGAAATGTTTTCTCTGCTGAAACAAATTAAATTACCACTTTCCTGGTTAAAAGAGGTTTTAGTTAGTAAAGATACGTACAACCAGATGGAGGAGTTTAAGTAAATGCCTTTTTTTTTTTTTTTTTTGCTTCAGATGGAGTTGTATACTTAAGAAAATAAATTGTTCCTTTTTCACAGTATAAATTCAGAAATCTTGAGGGATAGTTCCTGAATATTTTAATTTAACAAAGAGAAATTTATTAAAAACTTTATCTCTTAGAAAACAGTATTATGGGTTAAATTTAGATAAAAGAAAGTCTTATGTTTACTTTAAAATATAATCAACTATTTGGCCTTGATTAAGTTTAGGCTAGATCAATGATTTATTTCAATTAAAACATTAAAGTTGAATACAGTTCTGGAGACTCTAATTACATTAGTATTAAAAATGCCATATTAATAGATGAGAAGATATGTTACATTAAAGGCCTTCTGTTATGTCCTTGGAGAGGTAAATAAAATTAATTACATTTCTACTGGGAGAAAGTTGGATATGGTAGAAAATGTGTACAGAAAAATATCACCAAGGATGGACTGCTAGAGTAAAAATTTTATTTAAAAAATTACCAGTACAGTATCTACAAGCAAATTCTTACCACTAGCTACTTTAAACATGGAGAAGTAAATGGCAAAACTCTCCATCTGGGGTCCACATGATCACTTCATGTGTGGGCAAGAAAATTATGCTTTCTTTTATCTCAGACACTCTTATTATTTTGGCTCCATGTTCTATGTTATTGTTAACTGTAAGTATTTTTGATTCATAATGTACTGTACGTAAAATATACATCCTGAGGACTACATAGGAAATCCGTGGCAAGTTTTGTATGGTTTTTGAAGTCTATTCTTTGAAGAAACCCTATTAACTGAAACAAACTTATTTATAAAAGGAGAGATTTTTTTGGATTCTTTTATATTAGACATATTTTAAATGACTAAACATATCATTTCCTCACTGGAAGGCCAGCAGTTTAAAAATAACTAAATATTTATTAGAACTGGTGTGCTGTCATTTAGTAAATCAGGCAAACTTAAACATTTAGATTCTTCTCATTAGTCGGCAATAAGGAGAACATTTAGGCAAAATGATATTTTAAATGTCCAAGTCATTTTCACCTAAGTTTTTATTAAGACTTAGTATACATATCTGAGTATTTCTAAATCAATTAGGTTAGTGCAGCAAGTTTAAAATCTTCAATTGCTAGAAAAAGTTTAATACTTTGGTTCAGTCTCATGAATGGATTAAGTTGGAATAGTATGAATTTGGGAAAAAATCTACAACTGGGTCTTTATGTTCCTTTTTTCCAGATTGCAAAAAGGCCTACCTGGATGTTAGTCAGAAGGGTCTCTATGGAAGACAATCCATCAGGAAACAGAAAAGGAGACGGAAAACCTGGAGGCAGTGGTTGTCCGTGTCCAGCCAGAGAAAGTTTGTCAAGGCTGTCTCTTGCAGTTGGTGTGGAGAGCGGGGTCTCATCTGTATGTGATTGAAACAAAAATATAGAACAAGTTACGCTTGTCTGTTTTTATTAGACCTCAGTAATGGCTTCCCTAGTGGTTTCCAGAACATTTATTGCAAATTGGTTCCTGCTATCAGGAGAAAATGCTTTCTGCTGAATTTTCTTTAATGAAAAAGCTGTGGAGATACAACAAGATAACATTAATGAGTAACTTTATAAGCCTTTTAAATGCAGTCTCTAATGAGACTGAGTTTACAGTGCCATAGAATCTTTTTAAAACAAATATTATCTCATATATAGTTGTGATAATATATTCAGGCAGACTTTATGGGCACCTTCCCAATTATCTCATTTTGGTTCGTTCTGTTTGAATTGACAATAGAATCTTTCTAGAGCTTCATAGAAGAGAAAGTCTTTGTATATTAGTATGTTTCTTTCTCAATTAACCCTTCCTTTATAACAATGATTTGTTCAAATATATTTTTTAAAAAGCCTACAAAAGAATGCACAATTAAAATCTTTCATTGCACAACCAGAAAATAAAATGGAATCAAATATATTCTTTCTACTGAATAACTCAATTATTCAGTATCATTAAAACTAAATGTATAATTCTTTTGGCCTCGGACACCTTTTACCTTTATATTGAAAACTAGCATTTTGTAAATAAAATGTGGTCTAAATAAATGGTAATAAAATATAATTTCTATAATAATATTTAAAAAAAAACAAATATAAAACCCTCTAAGTTAGTCTTTACTTTGTTCATTGAAGTAATATTGCTTCAACATTACAAGCAACTCAAGAGTTGCCCCAAATCAGACTCTTTTTATTCTCACAGTTAAATAAAATCTTTTTGTTCAGTTCTTTATTATTTAAACATTTTTATAGTTTCATTTGAGATAGACACAAGTTGTGGCTTATTTTAGTTCATTATATCACAGAGAAAATTTTATTCATGGCAGAATTCTCGATTTTAGACATATTTTCATATTTCACCTCAGGAAAATTAATCAGAACAATGTATTTGCACAGTCCTGATAGTATCTCTCAATTTTGCAAGTGGCTAAAAATTTCAGCACACTTGCCTTTATGCTTATAATTTGATTCCACTGTTCTCCTCAATCATTCTTTTATTTTTCATTACAACACCTAACCACACAACACGTTTTCCAATTACCTCTCTCTGGAGCAGAAATACTAGAGAAGTTACCACAACTCTCTGTCTCTAACTAATATCAGAACAAGTTAAATTCATCTCCCTCACCTTTCCACATTTCTAGTTAATGAACCAATGGGAAGGAAGGTCGGGTAGGAGAGCAATGGACACAAGACCTTCTATTAGCTGTACTTCTCTAACACTCACTTACTCACTTCTCTGCTTTTTCATCTAGTCCCTCCTCTGTTCATTTATTGACAGATAATCTGAGGCAGCAGGTACCAGAGGAAGAAACAGAGTATGCAGCTAAAGTAGGGCTGATTATGTCCTTATTTTGTTTTTTATCACACTTGTCAATAGGGTTAAAGAAAGATGGCAATGAGGGGTAGGGCTACTGAATGGCTAATGTGATCAAGGTGATCTTGGACACCATTTACCTGGCTGTCATAAATTACTCCTCCAGACCAAGGCTGCTACTGTTTTCTCATAACAGCTCTGAAAAGGTGCTTGTTAAACATCTATGTGCATGTGAAATTGTTTAAGAATGAAGAGCAATATTTTTTGATCAGCATCACCTTAGCTGTCACATGCTAAAGAAAATGTGGCTTCATAGATCATGAGGATAATAATTGCTTGTCTCTTGAAGAAAGGCATAGAATCAGATGACCACCTGAGTTTGCTTTCAGCTTTAGGGTCTATGACTCCACAATTCTTAAAGGTTATCCTTGAAAATAGCATCATATGTATGTACGTACACACACACACACACACACACACACACACACATTTAATTAGAAGCTCCATCATTCTTATGACTATTTGATTTAACTTCTATACATTTATGCTTGACTATGTTTGTTGTGTGAATTAATTAAATCACTCAATATATATTTTACAGGCAATATTTATTTAACATAAACAATGTGCTAGATACTGAGGATAGAATGCTGAAAAACACAATCAACAAATCTCAAGAAGCATTTCTAGATTATAGTAATCAATCACAATTGTTAAGTAGCTAATAACTATAGTTAGTAAAACATTTTGTCTTCTATCCCTTTTCTGTTACTACTCTTTTTTCCAAGTATAAGATTAAAATTGTTTCATGTATGTGTGTGTGTATGTGTGTGTTTGTATGCACATGTGTCATTTTTTTTCTGCAGTAGCTTGGATGGAATAGATTATCATCATTTGGTATAGACTTACTTGATTGACTTTATTCATTTATCATTTCACATAATGAAGATACTACATGAGGTTACTTTAATTCAATACTTAGATAACAATCAAATTTAAGGCAAAATGACTGTTCAATGAATTTTTTTAAAGGGGTAATTTAAGATCAATATACATTTAAAAAACTAATCACAGATCAAACAAGTATTTGAGGGGAGTGTTTGAGACTCTATAGTCTGAGAAAAAGTAGTCATCTTGTGGCAATTAACATCATAGAAAGTCTCAGTTAGTCTTCCTACAAAGATAGTAAAATTGGGAACATGGTTCTTTCTTTTGAAATAAAAGTGACCTTTGATATCCTAAACGTTCTAAAAAGATTAAAGCAAAAGTTTGAGAGACCAGAAAACATCGAAGAGATTTTGACATCACATAATCTCCACTGACTTCAAACAGTAAATAAGGATGAAGCACAAATTTACAAAATACCTTATTCCAATTTAATATGTTTGTACATATTTTTAAGGTTTATCTTTAAAAGAAAGTGGGTTTATCAGATGCTATGATCTTTAATTATAGTGTTTGACAATGTAATACTTTTATTCTTTAATATTTTACTTCTACATAAATTTAAATTTGTGAAAAAGTTGCAAGAATTGTGCAAAGAATTCCCTTATACCCCATGTGGTGGGTTGAATGATAGAGCCCCAAAATATATATCCATGTCTAATCCCTGCAACCTAGTAAAGTTAGCTTATTTGGAAAAAGGGTTTTTAAAAATTTTACTAAATTAAGAATCTTGAGATGAGGAGATCATCCTGCTATAGGATGCACCCTTAATCCAATGACAAGTGTTTTTATAAGAGAAAGTCAGGGAAAATTTGAAAGAGATAGAGAGATTCATAGAGATGAAAAGGAGACAGAGAGAAAACAGACAGAGATCAGAATTTTGCCACCATAGTCAAGGAATGATGACAGCCAACAGAAGTTAGAACAGGTAAAGAAAGAATTCTCCTTTACAGCCACTTGGAGGGAACTTGTCCCTGCTGACACCTTGATGTTAGGCTCCTGGCTTTCAGAACTGTGAGGAAATAATTTCTGTTGCTTAAGCCACCAAGGTTGTGGTCATTTGTTACACCAACCCTAGGAAACTATTTCAAGTTTTTTACCCTAATTCATGAACTGTTTAATCTTCGCCACTTTTGCTTTTCATTTTTCTCTCTGTCTCTCTCTCTCTCATTCTGTATGTACATGTTTGAACTATCTTCCCCTTTTTACCCTTAGGACTTCACGGCATATTTCATAAGTACATAGACATATTTTTCATAGCCATAGTATAAAATTACCAAGAATCACATACATAGAATACTATCATTTAATCAAGAGTCCACATTGCAATTTTATTATCTGTGAGATGTTTTAATATAAAGAGTTAAATAATAAATATTTACATTAACAAGTACTGGGGGAGTATTTTCCCTGGGCATGTAGTTGGCATGTAGTAACATCTAAGATGACCTCTGAGGATTCTTCCCTATGCTTATTCACATTGTATCTAGAACTTTCCCCTTATTTTGAGTTAGACCTAACAAATAGGTTAAAACAGATGTGATGGGATGTCACTTCTAAGATTCAGTTATAAAATGTCTATAGTTTCCATATCTCTCACACTCTCTTTTATTTCTTGCCATGGCAGAAGCCAGCTGTCATGTCATGGGACAGCCTCGTTGAGATACACATGACAAGGGACTGAGGCCTGCAAAAAAACGCATGAGCTGGTTTGAGAGTAGGTTCCCCTTGTCTGGTTGAGCCTTTCGATGAGGCTGCAGCCCCCACTGACAGCATGACAGCAACCTCACAAGAGACCTTAAACCAGAGATCCTCAGCTAAGTTGCACCCAGATTTTTGATCCATAGAAACTGAAAGTTTTAAATGTTTGATGGTTTAAGCCACAAAGTTTTTGTCTAATGTGTTACAAGGCTATAGATAACTAAAAGAGTGCATAACATTCTTTAAAATACTTTAGAATATATTAGAAAAAATGACTTAAGAGTCCACTTAGTTTCAGCTTCTTTGTACATGTAACAGCTTCCTCAGGCTTCAATTTCCTCAATTTATAAAGGCTAGCAGGTTGAATGTGACAGAACTTACTATCACTCAAATCTATAATTCTGCGTTCTCTATTGTATTTTATAAAATTCGTAAAAATTAATTAATTGGAGATTTCATCAATATTGACTGAAGAGTGATAATGCAATGCTTTGGAATCACAAATATCAGGACTTTCTCTAGTCCAAGTTCCATAGTGTTATGGTATCTATGTAATACTTGAAAAAAAAAATGATAAATAGAAACAAAATTTCAGAGAAAGTTATTGATTACCCATGTTCACAAGTTTTACTTTATGAGAATTTTTAATTTATTTTGCTTTATTTTATCAAATTAGAAAATATTTCAATGATCTATAACTTTCTACATCTGAGATGGCACATTAGATGCAGTACAGGGTACATCATACTAGGAATAAAGGAAGCATTTTAAAGCTATATTAACCAGAGTACTATTTTTTTCTATGTCTGTAGGGACTAGAAGTTATACCAATTCTTAAAATGAGTTCTCATTTTTTTGCATTTTGAAGAAAGAATGTTTATTAATTTTAAAGTATTTTTGCATTTTAGTTCAGTTCCAAGAAACTATAGTGGTTTCCTAAAGGAAAATAGAATAGCACATATTATAATCTCAATAATTATTTCATCTTTTGACCAGAAAAAGTCTACAAAAAAACTATTAATAATTATATATTAAATATAATGTGATTATAAAAATATATAATGAGTTAACATCAATTAGAATAATAGACACTATAAAGATAAAGCAGAAATGGAAGAGAAGAAAATATTCTTAAAAATCCAAAATCAATGAAGTACAAAAATTATTTCATTTTTCTCATACTGTGATTCTATTCATATTTTAAGTCACTTATCAATAAATGACTATCAATAAGATTGATGCCTCTGTAAGACAAGTTTGTTTCCCTCCAATCTTATCACATGTAACAATTTAGCAGGATATCCTAAGGAACAATGTTGTTTTAAAAAATAATGGGTCTCTACTTTAAAATGTTTTCTTTCCTGTTAATAAAATCTAACTCAGTTGTTATTTTCATAATAAATCCCTTTGGGTTTGAATTATATATTCTCTTTCACCTTTGTGTGTGTGAGAGTCTGTGTGTATGTGTGTGTGTGTGTCTTTGTCTCTGATGTCTTTTATTACAACATAAAACCAAGTAGAAAAATACTCACTTTTAGAAAATCATTTAGTCTAAAGGGATTTATATTTATTTATCTTTATGTGAAATAGATAGAAATATTATTAAAACAAGAAAATCTCCATATTTAATGTTTACAAGTGATCTGGGAGTTTGCATAAAAACGCTATATTCCTATACTAGCAAAGTAAAAAAATGACAGAAATTTCAAAAGTATGGTACATTCTATACGAAAGTGAATATTTATAACAATACCAATTTTTTCATTTTGATAAATATTCATCATGATCACATAGAAAGATGAATTTTTTGGCGTTTTTTGGTAAACTCATCAGCCACATTATTTAACTAGAGTAGAGGCATGAATAATCTAAAAAATTAATGGTTGATGTTTAAAAAAGTTTTGAAACACATCCAGATATAAAACACAGTCATTTAAGTTGAATTCAATCATAACCTCAATCTTGGTTCATTACTACTTGGAACTCTGGATTTAATTTGTCAAGAGAAACTAACAATAAAGTTGAATAATATAATCTCAGAATGTAATCATAAATCAGAAAATGGTCACATATTTTTTTCTATTTTCATATTCTCACAAAATAAAGAATTCTAAAATATCATATTAAAATTTATTTACATGACTTTCATGTATTTATTCTAATTCTTATAAAATATCCATGCTATCATGAAATAAACTTAATTTTCTACATTAAATTTGAAACCCATTTTTAAAATTTTGAATTTAAAATTGCTCCAGAAATTTGTATAGAATAATCAACATAATGAGATAAAGCTATCCCATAAAATATGATAATTGGTGCAATAAATAGCAAACCAGGCTTGACTCAGAAAGTGTGATTTCAAGTCCTAGCAAATAGCAAGGCAAAGAATTCATCTTTTATATTCTGTGAAACTCATTTTACTTATTTATTTAAAAAGTGGTTAACAACTCAAAGTATTATAGTTTAAATCCAATTATATTATATATGTGAAACTACTTTATAAAATATAAAATGCTAATAAATATAAGGTATTAATCACTAACAAATAACTAAATCCACTATAAATTTCCTTTTGTAAATTTGGCTTCAGTGTGCCATGGAGGGAAGCCTGGTCTTGTACCATATGCCTGTGGTTTCTATATTATTTCTCTCTAATGAGGCTTGTGATAATGAAGTATCATGTTGATAATAAAATTATTACTATATATTATTACAGTTGCCTTATACAAACTAACCTTTAGTTAGTTCAGTGAACAGTTAAAATTAATTATGATAGAAATAACTTGAGAAAGGGCAAAAGATATGAGCTACTATATCAATTTCTCTTCAAGTAACAAGACCTAGAGGAAATGGGTAAGTTGACTTACACAAAAAGAAAACAGTACAGATTTTGGAGAAATAGACTGCAAGGAGAATAAAAACAATGAAGAGTTTCTTTGGATATACCTGAAGCAATATTAGAACTCTGGATTTTGAGTTTGAATGAATGAAGAAAAGATTTAGTATGAGAAGGAGATCATTGTAAGTGTGTGTTTGGCTGGATGCCGAAATGTGCTACAATATATACCAAACTCACAGCTCTGCCTAATTTAATGCATAAAGTATTTATTACACACATATGCAACTTTCACCTTTATAAGTTGTTTTTAACTTTGGGGTAGTTCACCTTAGAGATGATGCTGAAAGTTGGGGACCATGTCTTATATGAAGAAATAGTCTCAGTTCCCTAACATAGAATGAGTATTTATTAATGTCTGTTGAAAAAATATGTGAATGAGATGAGGAAGAGGAAAAGCTTGAAGGGTACAAAATGCAGAAATGAGAAGGATACAGAAGTCTCTGCTTACCCTGACGTTACACCACATTCATGATAGCAAAACTAAAAATACTTTCTATTGGAAAACCACACTATTGATTACAAGGCAATTTCGCAGACATTATCTTGGGGTGGGAGGAAGCTCTGGAAAGATGATTTAAAAAATACATGCAGTTATAATCTCAGTAATGTTATGTGCCAAAAGATTGATTCAAATAGCACCTAGTGGTTATTTAGAAAAATAAGAGATTATATTTAGATCATGCAAGTTGAGAGTAGAGTGAAGGAGAAAAATAAAATCTCCATGACAAGGTATATTTGAAATGGGCATTGAATATTGGGAAAAGTTTAAACAGGGGGGAGTTCAAGGGATTGTATGAGAAAACAAAACAAGATAACAGCTCAAGGATGACAGGGACCCTAAGAGCCCTGAAGAATCTTTGTATTTTTAAAGGGAAAGCTTATTTTCTACCATTATTCTCAAAACACAGTCTTTAATGTCTGGCTGTTTTGCATTTATCTTTAGAAAATCTAGGTATGGGGGAAACCCAAAATTGAGCTATATATTTCCAAACTTGGCCTTGACAGCAAACTCCTCGCTGTCTTTGGCAACTGAGAAAATGGAACTAAAGTATTCAGATATCTGTGAATGGGTCCCCCCCCCCGCCACTACTTGAAAATTCTTGGCAAAAATAGAATGGCACCAAGCATTAAACACACACACACACACACACACACACACACACACACACACACACACACACACTGATTTATCATTTAAATGTTCTGGATGGCTTTCACCCCTGCTTGTTTTTTAAGTCATATGTCTTAAATGTTTATGAAAAAGCTGGTGCAGCTTAGGCTGAAAAGATCCACTTAATTGACCTTTCTGTCTTTTCCATGGCTCTGTAGGTTGAACCTCACTGCTGATACTGCAAGTGAATTTGGGAAAGCATTTACTGAAAGTTGCATAACAGACACGGTTATATTTCCTAGGTTGATGTTCTGCATATCTGCACAGTAGGGCCATTAAGGGTTCTACGAGCGCAACGGAAACAATCATAACATTTGTTTTTAGATGACTGACTCAGGACATGTACACCAGGCTTTATATAGAAACTGTTTTTGTTTTATTAAGGGACTGTTTGCCTGTTAGTGATAACATCATTAAAAATAAATGAAAGGGGGCTGGTAAAATGCTTCCCAAAAGCAGAAACCTAATTAAAGGTGATATGCCTGCTATGAGGATTTTTTTTTCAGTGCTCAAAAATAGAACAAGGTTAGTTCTTTCTTATTTTATAAGGTCCAAAGAAGACTTCACAGTAAAACATCATTTCTGATCTAATTTTCTATTTCTGTGTACTTTAATAATCTACTTTACAGTCTCTGCTTGCCCATGGAAAGTGAACTAGTTTTGTTCCTGCTGCAGATAGCTTCTTCATCATGTCATATTGCATGAAAAGAAAATCTGATGGTTCAACTCAAACAAAAAACACACTCTCCTTTTAAAGCAAATTGTATAGGTTGTAATATATGCAGTAATAGTCATTGAAATAATGCACACACAAACATTTCATAGTCCTAAAAGACCACTTGTGAGAGCCTGAGTAAATGGTAAAAAAAAACATTTCCAAATCATGGTTTATAATTTCAGAGAGAGAGAGGAAAAAAAAGTAGACCCTTTCATTTTAAGGGGTGGAGTTACTCTAATTTCATGGATGGTGAAAAAAGCAGGAAACTGCCTTCCCTTGATAACTCTGCCCTTATTGTGCTGTGACCTTGGCCAATTTACTTAAATTTACATCTGCCAAAAATGAGTTTCTGAAATGAGTTTCTGCTTTGAGAATTTTCGGGGGACAGGGGAGAGGAGTTGTCACATAAATCCAAGGCCTTTTCAAATTAATATTACTTCGGAAACCAACAAAAAATGAGAAGAAACACTGGGCACCCATGCAGGGTACCATATTTTGATATTCTGGTCTCTTTGTGTTACTTTTGCACAATTCTATTTCATTTGTAAGTCTCCAAACTGAAAAGAAATCTTATTGCTAAGTGAGTAAAACAGAACAGTTCCCAATTATCCCCTTGAAATATAAAATAGCTTTGACATTTGTGGACTATTTAAACTCTGATTTGTATGTGGGATTTTGACTGAAATTATCATGGAATTGCAAAATGTGTAAAATATCTTTGGAAATCATTTGGTGTAAATTATTTTTCAGACAAAACAAGTCCAAGTCTTAAAATTCTCATTTTTTTTTGGTTAAAGTGTCAATTTAGAGAAAATACAAGGGAAGAACAACATTTTGAATAATTTCTAAGATATGTATCCATATATATACATACGTGTATGACAACTACAGAAATGTGAAATCTGACAGGATTTTTAATAAATATTAAGGGATTTTTAGAAGGGGTAATGGTAATATGATTGTGGTTTAAGGGAAAGAGTCTTTATCTTTATGAGATAACACACTGTAAATGAATAAAGAACAATATTTACAGATTACGTAAATTATGTTTGGGATTGGCTTCAGAATAATCCGGGGGAGGAGAGGAATGAGTGGGGAGATGTGAAACAAGTCTGGGCTTCAGATAATCATCTCTACAACTGAATCATGGGTAAATAAGTATATGGAGGGGGTTCATTACCCTATTCTAATTTTACGGCTGTTTGACATTTTCTATAATAAAAATTTTTGACATAAAAATGTTTCTCAGTAAAATTCTATTAACTTATTCTTCTTTCAAAAAGTCAGAGGCATTGGTATGATGATCATCATCATTATCATCCAAATAACTGCATATATCAAGTGCATTCTGTTATAAAGCAATGTTCTAAGCACATTGCATGCATTAACTCATTTAATCCTCACAACAATTCTATTAGATTGTTGCTAATGTTATACTCATTTTACACAGGAGTAGACAGAGGTACAATAATTAACTCACCAAGATAACTCAGCTAGTAAGGAGAGTAGCCATATTCAAACCCAGTAGGCTCACTTTAAAGTCTTAAACACCCAGAGAGTAAAATACAAATTTTCTGTAAACATTTAAAAAATGTATTGGATATGTGTGTTCAAAGGTGTTTAAGAAACTTATACTCCAAAAAAAAAAAAGGAATATAATTTTGCGGTTATTTTATCTCATAGTAGAAGAAAACTTGGACATTTCTACTTCACTCCTCTTAATTAAGGCTTGACTTCACTATAAAACACAGCTCATGGTCACCCTAAGCAGCCAGATTGACTATTTCCGCTGTCACACTTATGATTATTCATTTCGAAGCAAAGATATCTTTCTTAGAAATGAAATTACAGATTCCCTCCACACGAGACCAGAGAACTCCAGTAATTATAGGAGACATTTAATGTCAACTCTAAGGAGCTCACACTGGTATCTCCCTGCAAATCCCCCCATTGGACATCTTTACCAAATGCCAACCATATTAACAAGGTCTATACTCTCCTTGTGAGAAATATATAACTATGAAATTATCACCCCTTAAATGATATATGCATTCTATGAGGTAAAAGAGCAAGTTCTGTTTAAAGATTCCTAAAACCAAAAATTATTGTCTAAGAGATTTCACTTTAGAAAGAGCAGGTTTCACGCCTTACTTTTTTATCAGCTATAACTACATCTTGGATATTGCCACAAACTGTCTTTTATATTAGTTCTAATTTAACTTCTCCTGAATCTCTACATTGTGTACCCCTAGCCATGAACTTGCCTCATTTTCCACCAAAAGAATTTTTTCTAGGTTTCTAAATAACCCTTTCTCGGTTTCAGACCTCACCCTCCTCTGGCTCCATCAGCATGCTCCCTCCTGGCACCCAGGCCTCCCACATTCTTGGTTACTACTGCTCTGCTCAGATAAGATATAATACACCAAGCTGCTGAGACATGGCCCTAAGCTAGACATCAGTTTGTTGGTCTAGATAAATTAGTGTATGTAAGTCTTACAATTTACTAAGCATAATTACTCCTTTAAAGCCACAGGTGTGTTTTAATAGGCCCTTGAACCTCCACCTTCTTTACCACAATCCCTTGAGACCTGGAATGGGACAAGTGAATGTGTGAAGGCTCCTAAAGTAATACCTAATAGCTCTATACATTCAGCTTCACTGCCTTGAAACAATTCGTTTTTTCCCCTCTTGTCCATAACAACCAATTACTAATACATTTTACCAGGACTACGTCAAGTGACCAAATTCATTGAAAATTACAATCAAATGCATTTCCTTACAGGTTTGTTCCTTCAGTGGGTTTAACATGAAAAATGTGAAGGAATTATGTACATCTTATTCACCTGTGTAATCTCAATGCCTAGCACACTAAATATTTTTATTCTTGATAGGCTGAATATCCAATATAATATATTTCCCAGCCTAGTAAATTTGTTAAGCCCTTTGATCTTATTAATTAAGGTAAATTTTAACTAAGGTTAGTTTACAGTTTAAATTAGTTGACTTTGCATAAATGAAAAGGTATATAATAAAAAAATGCTTTTATTTTGGATTACATTTTTTAGAAATGATAATCCAGCATATGAAAATTATTTATAATATATAAAATTATAATTTTTAAATTATAATTTTAAGAAATGAATTAAATATACATGTGGCTACCTAGTGTAGAAAAGGACCTAATGAGTATGTGTAGAAAACAGTAAGATTTGATCCATCTCTCTAAATGTGCTGTTGGCTGCTTTGGGCAATCACAGGTTTGCCAGGACAGAGACTGTCCATACAAAGTTTGATAAGCACCCTGTCAGGAATATTAAAAAACTAGAAATTGATAGAAGGTTAAACTAAATTACCTTTACATCCATTTACCTATTGAGATTTTGTGACTTCTTCCTTGAAAACTAACTGTTTTCTTACACAGTCATATAAAAATGCAAAGAGAGCACTAATTTTTAGGATTTAGGGAAATATAAAAAGTTAGCAGTGTATGTTTATGTCATTGTCAGCATTCTTCTCTAGGCGAGAAGGGAATTCTTGAATAGCACAGCTGTTATTTTGCAACTCTCAGAGCACAGAAACATAATGCAAATTCCTGGACCTTTAATATATATCTTTTTAAAACTTGATTTCCAATTTATAACCATTTGTTCTTTGCAGCAAAAAAAAAAAAAATGACATTCCCAGATTTATAAAATTATTGTAACTTATAGTTTTTTTAATGTGTTATATTTCAGAAAAACACATCTATTGGCTCAAAAAAAGTCAAAAAATTAAATACAGAAATGAGAAACCTTGCTTGTTTTCCTGTATCACTTATTTTAATATTAATTTAAAAAACTACTTGTTTGAAATTTTCAAATTACTTGAAAAATTCAAATTAAAAAAAAGCTATCAAGCAAATTTTTCCATTACATTTTTTCCTGTTATCTTCTGCTTTTATCCTATATGCTTAATAGCATAAATGGTTCAGATTAATTTTGAGAATTTTTTTAAATGAAGAATTTATGCTTTCAAGTTAGAAGATAAAGCATAGATCAAGAATCTTAACTGGAAAGAGTACATGTTTTAAAGAAACTGAGGAAGTGTGGATGACATGCAGTAAGTGTGAGGGGAGTGGATAGTGTAGACATTAAAGAAATAAGAGGGCATGGACTCTCGTAGCCCTGGATGTGAGGTTGCAGCACACGATAATCATCTTGCAGAAATGGCACTTTTTTCTAATCATGTATACCTCATGAGAATGTAGAACTATTTTATCCTTATGTAACCCTGTGACCATTCATATATAAGCTAATGTATCTGAAGAAAAGTCAGAGAAAAGTATACCATGTGTACGTGTGTGTATACAAATGACTGTGTACACAAACACATAGTTATGTAAGAACAAGGTATATATGTACCTACATAGGTATATAGAAATCTTCTATCTTTAGTCAACCAATAACAATTCTATGTTTAGACTATTAATTTAATTTAAAAACTATCACCAAAATTTTTATGCAAATAAATAAGTTTATTATTTGCAATAATAAATTGTTTCATTACTTATTCCTTTTCCCCATATAGTAAAATTTCACAAGATTCCAAGAACAAGGTAGAATTTGGAAGATTTATCACTGCTTTCTACTTTAGCCCAAATAATTTAAAATTAACAAATTGCAAGCAGCATATGTATTAAAAGATGACTTCACAAACAACTTAAGACTGAGTGAAATTTTGAAAACAATTAAAATTTGTTTTATTTGAAAGTGCTTATTGGAACAAGCAAACCAAACATGCAGAATTTACTTCTGCACTCTTGATATACATGAAAAACTCACATTATCCTTTAATATCATAACAGAAAAAATAAAAATATTATATTTATATTCATTTTAAAACTCATACATAGCTCTAAAATTTCTGATATGTCTCTCACCTCCCTTGGTCCAGGACAATTATTACAGGGGATAATGTGTATCAGAGTATCTTTCTTTTAATTGGCAATCATCGCAAATATAGTGTCCCCATTGTTTTTCTTATAAGCTATTCTAAAATCTGTTTTCTAATTTTTATTTTATAGTATACAAATTCTCCAGAGATTTAAATATACTGCTTGGCATAACAGTAGCTTCAAAAGTGTCACAATATTCTTAAGGAAGTTTTTTCCTTCACAAAATTATTTTCACAACTGTTATATATTTAATCATGAATTTCACCAGAAAGCTTTTAGGAAACCAAATTCACCCTGAAATATGAATATATTTTATTTTTCCAATTGATTCATTTGGCAGTTTAGCCAAATTAGTAGTTAGTCTTTCTAAAAATATCTGTGACTCGAGGAATAGCAAATTTAATACAGTGTGGTATGCACTCTAACAAAGATAGAAATGTAAGACCATCAGAGCAAGTAAGGATATTTAGTTCATTTTTGGACTTTGTGGAGGAGGAGAAATCCAAGTTCAAAATGAAGGATAATCAGGATATGGCTAAAACTTTAATATATGAAAAGAAACAATAATTTTTGGGAAAAAAGATAATTTATTATCTTAAACCTATATCAAGGTTCTAAACTTTCCCTCTATATTTAGCCTTTCAAATGTTAATACACTTTCTCTATCATCTATTTATTGTTAACAATTAAACAAAAAACAAAACAAAACCCATATAAATGTTTACTAAAATCTCTTCATTCTATGATTACCATATTTCCATGATAGGCAAAGAAATGAAGCTAAATTAAAAGAATGTTTTCCTGGTGAGCACATCAGTTGAGTGATTACCATCTTATCTTCTAAGAAATTCTTTTAAGGAATGATTTTATAATCCTCCTCAGGGTCATTATCAAAGTGCTCCTTACACTGTCTGTGACATGCACCTCTTTTCATTTGTTTAAAAAAAATCATAATTGCATTAGCTTATTTTACTGATTGATCACCTCTCTTATGTTTGGGCCAGCAAATTCAGCTGTAAATTTAGTCCAGATATCAGAACATAATTCGTGTGGCCTAAATTTATTTAGAATAGCCATAACATTTTTTCCCACCTATTCATCTATCTGGGGCTCTCATGATGCTTATTCTCACTATTTATATTTTCTTGTGGAAAGATAATGAAAATAAAAGAATCACTTATTGTACTTCTTTGTACTTTGGATTCATGCTGTATACACTCAAGAGGGAATATGTTAAAAAAATTATATTGTTACTTGATTACTTGACTGCAGTTTGAGTTTATCTCCATCCTGAATACATAGTTTCAAATTCTGGGGGGAGAGTTGGTTTATATTTTCTCTAAGCTTTTCAATCTGAATTCTAAATCCAGCTTTTTAAAAAATTAATGATGATATCAAGTAAGTCATTCTCTTCTCTGTTCCAAGTTTACCAAATTATCAGGGTATCACTCATGCAATTATGCCCTATTTTACAGATTTGCTCCTTTTTTACTGAATAATTTTAATTGCATATAGCCATTTTATAATATATCCTTTCTAATCTAAAAAAGGAAATCTCCCTTAATACCAACCTTTCCTCCAATTAGTTTCAGTTTTCCATATCTCTTTTTAAGAGTTGTTGATCTATAATCTGTAAACTCATTTTCTCCCCATAATTTAATCTTGAGCCCAGTCTAGTAAATTTTTCATTTCTACCTTTCTAATAAAAGTGCTTTTATCAAAATTAACTGTATTGTCCGTATTGATGAATCTAACAGTCAATTCTCATCCTTCCCCATACTTAGCAGCCCTTGATATGTTGATCATCCTTCCATTCTTGAAACACCTTCTTCACTTGGCTTTCAGAACACCATGCCCTCTATCTCACCCAAAATCTCAATGGCCACTTCTTCTTCATATTTTTATTGCCTTTAAAAAAAATCTAATCTTTTATGCTCAAAACCTCACTGGGTAGCCTTCTGACCTTCTTCTTTGCTAGACCCATTCCCTCATGATCTCATTTAGATCCATGCTTTAAATACCGTATATACGCTGACGGCTCCAAAATTTATATCTTTAATTCAGACTTTTTACAAATACCAAAATGTCGAAAAGAAAATCAAATTCCCAATACAAAGACTGAGTAAAGACCACAGACACTGTCAGGAGACAAATATTTGGTCTCCTAGAACAATAAAGTTCTAAGACTGGAATAATTTTATTCTCTGACAAACTTCCCTTGGATCAGAAAATGTGAATAAACTTAACCTAATGCTATCAGGTTCTTAACATAGCAAAATCCTGTATGAAGAAATGTTAATGTTTTCATGTATAAATTAGGCATAAAAATCACACAGAACTACTTGAAAAATAATTTCAAATGTATCTATATTTGCCAAAATGTTGTCTTTCTGAACTCATCCTTCTATGCCTTTTGTTGTTTCAATTATAAAACCCCAATTTAAGAAACCCACAGAAGAATTATTATGACTTCAAAGAAAAGCTAGAAAGATAATCTTTTTTTTTAATGATTATATACTTAAAAAAAATAGAGACATAGATGCTTTGGAAAATAAAGTCAGTGAAAATGTCTATGCTTAAATTCAGCAAAAATATAAGAAATGAAACTGCAAAGAAATATGCACAAACTTAGAAGTATATACAGTAATTAGAACCATCTGCTAACAAATACAGGTACTACAAGACCTGTTTCAAAGACTAAATTAGATTCATTTGTTATTAGCAGTATATATTTGCATTCAATTAATGTGCTAAAATCCCTTAAAAGTATGCTCTCTTAAGTGGGTTAAACATGCTCATTGTAATCTTGTATATACTAATAATTGGCTTAGCAAATCTTTTCTTTATATCTAGTACAAAGGTAAACTTTATCAAGCCCAAGCTGAATTATCATAAATTCCATATTAGCAGAAACCAAATTAATGAGGTTTGATTGTACCAAGAAAATTGCTTTTGCCATTTGCTTAATTTCATTTGCTCTATATAATAACCAAAAATTCAAGTGATGGAAGGGGTAGATAATTCAGTATTTGCAAAAATATTAGTAGAAGCAAGACAAACTTTCAGGAACTCTAATTTAGTGTTATTTTTATCTGTTTAGGTTTAGTGTGTAATATGATGTTAAGTATATTACTGCACCATGCTATTATGGAACAGATGTTAAATGCAATGTAAAAATGTCAGAGGTAAATGATTGATGATCCTCTTTGCCATTTCAAAGTAAACCATGATTATTTATATGCTCTGGACATTGCTTGAAAGCATCATATTAAATCTAAACAATTGATCCATTTTCAAGGGTTTTTGTATAATGTATTATTTATGCGTTTTTATTCTTTTGTGAAGTGCCCCCAGTACAAGGAAGTATTTAGAGTCTCAAATGCCCCACCCAGTCCATATGGTAGATTTGTTCTCTGTGTAATACTTACTTTTTCCCTCTAGGGCCATATGGCAAGTCCATAGGCTGCCCAGGCCCCTCTGTCCTCCACAGGGGCCATATGGCAAGTTCACTGAGGACTCATTTACCTTGTATTAATATTTTATCTGCCTCAGACAGAAAAAGAGATCAGATTAAGTAAAGTCAGCCCCTGAAAATGGTTTAGCCATATAATCAATACTAAGTGTCAATGTGGCATGAGATATGGGTTCTGTTATTTCATTTATATTAAAAATAGCAAAATTCATTTGACTAATTTATCAAATAATTTCATAAGCTCTTTTGATCACTTGATATGCATTGACAGAATACTGTTTAATTATGCTAATCATCTAGGCAATATTAACACATGATAGTATAAGCTTATAAAGTTTAGAACTGGTTTAAACATATAGGCTTTGATATCTCCAAAGAGATAAGACTGAATCTAAATTATAATCTATATTACCATAGTAATTGCTCTAAAATTAATTCATTGTTATAACGTTTACAACTATAGGCTAAACTTTTGCTGTCAACTTAAAGTAATTAACTCAGCACTTTATTTACAGTTAAAATTTATGTATAAAATATGGAATACATTAAAATACTATTACTTCTACATCTTCTACTGCCAGTACAAATTCATAGGAAGTTACCAAATAAACTTCATGGGGTAATTTATCTGACTAAACTTATATAATTGATAAAGTTACTAATTTTATAAATGTAACATCTTACATTTTCCCTTTAACATCTAATAGTATTAATATTAATAGATATAATATGTTTTATAATAAAATTGCTATTCCAAGCACTTAACTCTTCTGGAATATGCCACAAAAAAAATGTGTGTCCTTTATGCTAGACAAAGTTATATGTATGCATTTCTCTCATCTCCTCAATAAAGACACTTGTTTCATTTTTAAAAACATCTTGGCTATTGATAACCTGGGCTCTATTATTCAAAATGAATGAGAAAGACAATGCAGTCCACCACGCTTATGGCAATTTATTTGTGTTAGACCTTAGAATTCTTGTCAGCTTATATATAAAATCTGATGTGAGACTAGAAGAGGAAATTTATACTTTAATACCTGGTTCTTTCTTAATAAAGCTATAATGTTTTCTTCTTGGACATGTCTTTAATCAGTCAACCCTTTCTCTACAAAAAATAAATAGTTGTGTTTTTTTAATTTGATTTCACACATTGTACATATTCTATTTTCATGTTTTGTACACATTTCCTTTGAATCTCTATATCTGTAATCACACTTGTTATGATCTCTGCCCAGAATACATTCACCAGGCCAATGTAAATTCTGAGATCATAGCACATGGGTGTTACAAAATAGATCCTGAAGTCATTTGAAATTTTAAAATGATAATATTGAAATAAAAATGTTAATGTGTTTAGATTTGTCACCTGTAAGTGCAAGTAAAGTCATAATTAAAATATAAAGACAACATCAGGATCTCTGACAGCTTATTTTAAGCTTGTACATATAGAAACATATTTTGATGAAAATATAAAAGTTTAATTTTATGCACTAAATATTTTCACAGAGTCAGCGTTTTCCTATTTTGTGATAACATGTTAAAATTAATGGGATGTCTTAACTAAGTTCTTTCTGCATATATACATATAAAAAAGGGAAAGCTCTGAACCTGACTTCATAAATAACATTCACTGTAATTTTGTTAAAGTTTAGATATGTGTATTTGTATTTGAAATCCTCAGAAGGTTACAGGGTGCTACCTTCCAACAATATCTCTGAGTCTTCAGGGACGAAATCCCATTATGTGGAGTTCAGTGAAGGGGGTAAACACCACCATAAAGAAATACAAATTGCACATATTTCCCATTTAGTGAGTGTCACCGAAGTTCACCGTTTAGAATTCTAACCAGTTAGGACTTATTCTTGGAGGTCAAGTACCTTGCAAACCTTGTCATCTCATTGATGACATCATATCCCATCCATCAATTCTTTCAGGAGCACACTTGCCATCTGCTCAGCTCACGTTGTAATAACTTACTAGACAAATTCACAGGGCAACAATCTGGACAATGGCACTGCTTTCTTAATGCTGGCACACACTGAGGTAACAACCACTGTTTCTATCAGGGTACTATGATTTTACCTTCAAAATTTAGAAAAGAAATCAGAAGCCTATTCAAATTTCTTTAAGTTTTATGGGAACTATCAGGTGATGGGCAAAAGCATTTTTCTCCATTATGAGATCACAAGTAAATTTCTCCTCACAAGGAGATCATCCCAATGGATGATTCCTGATTAGGAATTTTTTTGTGTGTGAGGAAATCAGATATATAAGAAGTATGCCAGAGTACCGCATAGAAACTTAAAAATAACATTCATAATCACCAAGTCATAAAACTCAATACTTCCTTTCCACTTGCTGAAATAATAACTGCAATCTCTCTTATCTACCTATCTATCTATTTATTTATTTATTTACTCTAAAAGTATTTAATTAATTAGCAGAGAGTCTCAGACATCTAGCTGACACTGCATACCTGCAACTCTAATAAGTCTTTTGCAAAAACCAAGGACAGCATCCAGGATCACATACCTGTATTTTAGCAGCTCTTTTTTCGAAGCAAAGAATTACCAGGCATGTTTAACCTAGCAGCTATCAAAGGCTTTATGACTTGATTTTATCTGGCATAACAATCTCTCTACCCCTGTTTTAAACATTATATATATATATATATATATATATATATATATATATATATATATATATAAAAATATATATTATATATATATATATATATATTTTTTTTTTTTTTAGAGAGGAAAATGGTCTTTATTTTGCATTACATGGAATTCATCCTCTGTTCCTTCTTTTGGCTTGTCATTTATTCCAGCTTACACTGTGATCAACATTGTACTAAAATAAAGTCAAGTACAACAGCCGCTCCCTGCCCATCAAAACGCACAGACGTCTGCCAAGCACTTGTAACAGCTGGTGTTACATTAATTAGTTTAAACTATTTATTTCATCCATCTCCAGAGCAGATTGAGCAAAAACATTAGAGATTATTCCAGCATCTGTAAGTACCCTGCAAACATTAACCAAGGAAAGTTAGAATATTCATCAGTATTGTATATACATATATACACAGATATATATTTATATTTGTATATATGACTTAGGAGTCTGAGCAGTCATTATTAGTGAGTAAAGGCTATCATTTATGAGTGAAGGGATGTTTTATTAACGATCTTTACAAATATACGTTTTCAACTTATATTCGCCTTTTGTGTCTACAAGTTTCTCTCTTTAAAAATTATGACTAGAAAGTGATAATAATTCTTGGCAGCATGGGCCATTAAACAATATATGACACGGACTGGGTGACTCAGTGGATTAGTCACAGATTTTATGGCCACTGTTGGAATCCTGCCCTTACTATAGTGATCAAAACATTGTTATCAAATGGTTGTAAAAATCTCAATTAAAATTACTTCTATGGCCTCCACTAAGTTACTAGTAAACCACATCCCATAACATGAATTTACATGTTATTGACAAAATTAATGCAACTGCCACTTTTTGGCTTAAGAGAATTTAGAAATTAACTATCTAACTGACTCTTCAAGTAATGGTTGTCAACAGGGGCTTGATTATAAATGTGCGTCCATTAAACACCTGTCAGTCTATGTTTTTTGTAGGACTTCTAGATTTTCAAGACTATATTATCTTTTGCCACATCTTTTATAGAAAACAAATATATATGGATTAGATTAACATGAAATGTATCTGTCTATTAGAAAACAGAAACGTTCTGAAATATCAGAAGACTAATTCACAGAAGTAGTGGTGGAGAACAGTTAGGATTTAAATATTTTTTGTAGAATATCAAAATAGCATAATGTAAACCACCTCAAGGCGATGATTCCCAAAGCAATCTGTTTTACTCCACCCGAAGCAAGGCCCTGAATAGCATTTTACACATGACTTAATCAACTAAAGTCAAACAAAAAGGTCTACATGATAGATAGTAGATAAACATTTAGAAAATAAATAATCTGATCTTCAGTGAAGAAAAGTAATAAGTAATAGAGGGCATTAGGGAAAACACTGCATACCTTGGTAAAAGTTTTCTTCATAAACACAGACAGAGGTCCTGAATCACTACTCATTATTCCCAGAGTTAAAAGCTTTTGCTGTTTTAACCTTACTCACAGGTCGAAAATCAATTCCTATAAAGCAAATTAATTTTACTTCTTGGCACTTTATTTTCTTATACCAAATGCAAATATATATATATATATATTTGTACTAATCCAATAGGGACACTAATCCAATAGGGCTGGTGTTCTTACAAAAAGAGGAAGAGACACCAGAGATGACAACACCCAGAGAAAAGGACATGTCAGGACACAGTGAGAAGGCAGAATATCTGCAAGCCAAGGATAGAGGCTTCAGGAAAAACCAAATCTATCAACACCTTGATTTTGGTCTTCTGGCCCCCAGAACTAGGAGAAAATGATTTATTTTTTTTAAGCCATCTAGTCTTTGGTATTTTGTTCCAGCTACTCTAGCAAACTAACACAGGAAGTCATAGTACAGACACTGAAAATTATCTTATAGTGTGATACTCATATCTCATAATTTTACAGTGCTCTCTAATTTACAATTAATTAAAACATACTTTATTTGTTACTTAAGGCAACCCTATTAGGTATAAAATTATTTTCCCTGCTTTCTAAATGAGAAGTCTGGGCTTATAATGTTTAACCAGCTTGTAGCAAAGCAGAACACTGGTAAATCGTAAAGCTGGCCTTGTACCCAACCTTTTGACCCAAGTTCCAAGTAATCAACACTCTGTCCTAGTCCATGTGTCTTCAAACTTTTTATGACAACAATTTGTGAGATGAGAGGCTGACAAAGATGACTAGAATAAAATGTTTTAGGGAAAACATTCATAAGAAACAAAATTATATTTCAGATCAGAGGTAGGCTAACTGTGGACCATGGGCCAGATCCGGCCTGCACCTGTTTCTGTACAGCCTGCGAGCAGGGAATATTTTTTGCATTTTGAAATGATTGAAAAAAATAAAATAAAAAATTGAACTATATTATGTGACACCTGAAAGTTACATGAAATTTAAATTTCAATGTTCATAAAGTTTTATTGGAACAGAGCCACAATTGTTTATTTATATATAATCTATTACTTTTTCTACTACAACAACAGAGTTGAGTAGTTGTGACAGGAATTGATATAACCCTAAACAAGCAAATTTATGTGGGTAGCACTTCACTATTACTTATGCTTTCTAGTATTTCCATGTGAGAAAAGGGTATTAGCAATATCTTGAAATAAGGTTATATATGGTAGAAGGCAGTTTGGAGAACAAGGGCACTAGAGAAGATCAAACTTGGATTTCTTCCTGATTATGTCATTTTCAAGCTCTGAGTCTCAAACAATCTATTAATCCTCTCTGAACCTCAATTTCTTTATCATTAGAATAAAGATAAAATAGTACCAACTTCAGAAGATTATTGTAAGAATTAAGGTGATAATGACATGCTCTTGCCACCACAACACAGCCCCATGGGGAAAGAGGGAAAAAAATCAACCTGTAGAATTTTTGTGAAATAGTTCATTTCAATTATTTCAGAACATCAAGGGGTAAGACATAGAAATAAGTTGACACTGGTCTCCAAAACTGCGAACGAGAATTTAGGGAAGATGAAATAAAAGAGACCTGAGGGAAAATTAAAGGAGATAATCACATATGAGTTCAAAAGTTCAAGATAACAGAATTCCAGAAATCTAGTATGAACACAAAAAAAGAAAATTATTGGAACAAAATTATTGAATATTACAAAAATAACAAGTTTAAATATAGAAAGCAAAGATTGGACCATATACACAGAAAAACTATGTTAGACAATTATATATAAAATCAGGGAATATATATCAGGGAATAATAGTGTGTCTTTATGTGTCTTTATCCAGGGGAGATACAGACTTTCTTCTGATATCAGAAAACAACTACAGAGACTGATGCATTTAAGAAAGGAAGGAAGGAAATTCAAAATCAATATTAATATTATGCTGATTCCCATAATATCATAGCATTAAGGGAGGTAGGTAAGGAAATAAATTGGAAGGCAGATATATAGGTAAAAAGAATCATATGTAGATGTAGATGTATATACTCACATAATATATTCTCCATTTCTAAAGCATATATACATAGAAGCTATGTCACTTCAAAGTTTTAGGTTCTATGGGCCCAGAGAATATATGTGTCTTAGTCATTATATTAAATGAATGGCACCATGGTTAAGAGGGTGGACTCTGGAGGCAAACTGCTGGGCCTGCCTGACATCTACTAGCCACCACAATCTTGAGTCTGCCTTATTATCCTCTCCTGTAAGATGGAGATAATAATGGTGGTGCAACTGCCACAAATTGCTGTGAGAACTGAATTATTATGATATCGCTAGTATTAAAATAGCACTTGATGTGAATATGGATATAGATATAGATTAGATGACAAATAGAGATATGAACATATAAATACAGGTAGGTATTTTTTATAGTTCTAAATCTCACTACTATGTAATAAAAGTTGAATAAAAAATTAAAATTTTAAACCTTTTTTAAAACATAGATTCAAGCCACCTCTTGGGGGGGAAAAACCTAAATTATAATCTTTTAATCTTTCAAACTCAGAGAAACTGTTGTTCGTAGATGCTGTCTTCTAAGCAGACACAATATTTCTTGACATTCTGAAGCCATAATCCATCATTTTCATCTCTTCATGGTTGACTCCTCATGCCTTTTCTTTACCCAGAAAGTTAAGTAATCACCTGATGCCAAAGTACCAGATAAAAATGCCAAATCACATATGCAGTCAGCCTCTATGGGACACTTAATCTCAAATTCCCTCTCAAATGGCCTACAGAGGAAGAGCCTCACGCTTACACTCAGCATAGTCTATACTTAGCCACCGTGGGGTCCTGACTAACAATAATGAAATCTATTTAAGACTTGAAAAATACATGCTAATACTTTGATTTCAAGAGAGCTCGAAGTTCACTTGTTCTCCTCATTTGAAAAGTCATTGTTTTGTAAGTATTTATAGCACAATAGAATGTGTCATGTGACATTTCCAGGAAACTTCAAACTTCTACAGTATAACAACCAAATCCAAATTGTTCTACTGTGTGGAAGAATCTGGATTGTTTAAATAACTAATGGAACGTAAACCATATTGACCAAAGACTTTTAATAAACATATGCAGTATTCATAGGCAGGACACTTTCAAGCTTTGCTAATTAAATAATTCTTTGTTTCATATGTAAGACAGTCTTTACAAAGTAAGTGGTAAAAAAAAGAACACCTGAGGAGACATCCAGGGAGCTTTTCCAAACTCTTACCTTCCCACTGAAACATGAATCTCAGAAGTGGTGGGAGAGTAGGGGTGAAGCTTGTGAATTGTCATTCAAAAAAGTGCGTCAGGTTCAGCCCTTCCCATCACTCCCCCCTGTTCATCCTTTGAGAATTACTTTTTAACTGTTTTGATGAGAGCACTACTTTAGTCCCCAATAATCCATCATATTGCTTTTCAAAGTCAAGCTCCAGTGCAAACATACTGATTTCTTATAACTTGCCAAATATATGTGTAAACTCTTTAGCTTATTAAGCAAATTTCAGTGCAATCTTTTTTTCATGGCACAGTACCATTGAGATTAGTAAGAACCACATTTTTTATTATTTTTTCACTTGCCCATAACTTGCTCAGGTATGGTGTTTAATGCACTTTGACATTATTAAAGAAGAAAATTTCATTTCAAAGGCTGAATGTTGCAGGAACTTCTTTCTTCTAAAATGGAATCTTATCACACTTTCTGATGAAATTGTTATTTGACCCCAAATTCTTTTTTCTCTTCTACCAAAAAGTTAATTGTAAAATTTTGCTACAAAACCCTTTGTTCTTATTGAAGTCACTTTGCTTGTCTCTCCTACTGTAAGGACACCAAATCCTAAAAGCTGGCAAGAATGCATATGTTTATTTCACCATTGCTCTGCAATTACTGAATGCCACTTAATTATAGCAACAGATGCTCGAGTGTAGGAACCAGAAAAATCAAACGCCTCATTTCCAGGTTATTTTTTTCCATTGCTTCTGCCAACAGCAGATGTGTGAGCCCCTTGTGCTCTGGCGTAAATACTTATCAAATCCTAACAGGTCACCTATGTCACAAACAACATTTCAGATGCAACTGTTTCACCTGATAATAGGCTCTGAAAATAAAACTGTGAGCTGTAAATACAATGTATTCAGAATGAAATGCCATAATGTGAAATTGCTTTTTCTCCAGCTACAACTGAAGTCCTTGACAGTTTTTGGCAGTGATAAATCACCCTCCCATTAATTGTCTTCTCTCTCATTGTGAGGTGAGCTGCTAAAAGGGGCAGTCAACAAAAATGACTTAAAGGACAAATTTTGGCAAAAAGACAATGAAGAAATCTGTCATCGCTCAGCCTCCAGTAAACTGTTGTGAAACAATCAAAATATATGTAGCCAAAGTGTTTATGTCTTTGTTAGAAAGATTATAGCATGATAAGTTTACTGTTAAAAGAGAGGAAGGACCCAGAGAAACTTAAATTGTGGATCCTTGACACCTCTTCCAAGCAATTTTTCTCCTACAAGATGCATTACTGTCTCTCCGATTTCAACATTTTTCTCATCTACTCAGATTCACACTCTGACCTAGAATAAATGAAAAGCTCCCCAATGTGCGATCACAAGTTATAAAATCTTAACATAATTTTGAATTGAGTGTAAATTTAATTTTTAAAAATTAATTTCAGAAATTCTCAAATAGCATATTTTGCCATAAAACAGGGACAAGAATTCATACAATCTACATCCCAAAGTGTGTTTGGCACTAGTAGACAATTTAATATTACCATACACAGTATGAGAAAATTGTATGTTACTACAGTGCCTGTCAAATGCACCATTTACATTTTAGTTTATATTCAGTAGTAGTAAGTAAAGATGTATAAAAAGTGGACCTATTGCTGTTCTTACATGAAAATTTTTCATATTCGCTTCATATAATTAATGTATTGCTTAAACTGCTGATTCTTAAGTCTAATAACAAAAACCCTAAATCTAAACTGTGTCATTTTCTGGAATGTCAACATATTTGAAAGCGATAGAGAGGTAAAATATTAGGACCACAAATATTCTATAGGTAGAATAATAAAAATAAAGCAAAACTATATATAAAAAAAAGTTAAGCTTTTAAAAATTCTTATGGAATACAATCTAATGTCCTGAATCTTGACTAGTACATTATTATGTCAACAATTTTTTTCTAGAAAAATTTAAAATAACTTTAAAAATAATTTACGGGTATTTTAATTAATACAGGAAATCACTGAGTCAGTAATTCTAAAAAAAATGGTTCAATATATCAACAGAGTGTTCTTGCTAATAGATAGGTGTCTCTGGTTTGCATTAAATGGGGCAAGTTGAAGAAGTGATATTGTGGCGGGTCAACGCTGTAATTCAATAAAGAGCCTAAGTTAAAAAAGGAAATCTTAAAATTACCTCAAGTCCTGTTTTGTAGCTCAAATGGAATGTTATCTGAACATTAATAAATATAGTTTATAGACTATGACATTAAAACATCTTTTGAATGACAGAAATAAAAATCAAGGGATTGATTTTTTTTCTTTTTTGGTGATCTGCCAGTTTGAGAGCTTACTGAGAGCATATGGAGATAGCATATTTGCAAGTCCATCTCTGGAGGATTGCAAAAGGCCCTTAGCTTGTGAAAAACAGCAATGTTATTTTTTTTTTAACGTTCCCTATATTTAGAGATTAAATCGCTCACTGCACAAACCCATTTGGAATAGGCGCGAAGGTGAAAAGGATAATCAGTACAGTCACTGGTCCGTGTTTCCTAAACGCTTTTGAAAACATTACTGTGTGCAGGCATAAAATTAGCGGCAGGACCTTAAAAAGGCTGGCATTTAGCATGACTTTTTGGAAAGTGACACCCTCATTTTTTTCTTGTAGGATATCATTAAATTTCAATCGCCCTATGGCAGTGCCTTTCCATTAATAACCAATTCACTGTGTCACTTTGGCTCTCCTTTGAAATAATGAGCCTTTGCTTCGCTTTAATAAATTTAAACATATTCTCAAGGCCAGGGAAGATAGGAAACCACAGATGGGCTGAGAAAAACACGATTCATAAATCCTTAACTGCCTGAGATCGTTGAGAGCAAAACAAAGTAACACTCGTAAAATATTAAACAATCCCAGCTGTATGAGGGAAGCTTCATTAACAAAAATGGACTATTTACTGCCTTGCTCAGAGCCTGTGGGTAGAGAGAATCAAAGAAATTAAAAAAAAAAGAAAAGAAAAGAAAGAAAGAAAAGAAAAAGAAAAAGAAAGAAAAAAGAAAAGAAAAAGAAAGAAAGAAATACCACAGTCATTTTTTTGTGATTCTTTACCCAACTAATGGAACACTGAAAATATTACCTGCAAAGTCCAGTTATTGTCAAGAATTAATAAACATTATTTAAAATGCTATAAATTATGTTTCTCACTGACACACTTTATTTAAAAGGGAACAAATGAAAGTCTGCCCATTTTTTTCTCTTGAAAATATTTTCATAAGTATGGCTAAGTTATTGAAGGTATGAGGACTACCTAAATACTCAAAAGAAGTTATAATCATAAGCATTGTGAACCTACTTACACAAATAGTTTCTGAAGTATATGTCAGACTAGAAGCAAGAATTTACTTTTTTTTGCTTTGAATCTTAATTTGATTATCTACTTGTCTCTTAATACTTAAGACTATTTTCTAAAACTGAGTTTATCAAAAACTTTAAGATTGATAGTATATTTGAAATCCTACTTAAAGGTCAGAAATTCAATGCAAAACTCCCAGCATAATAGATGGAAATTATGGTATCATCATCAAGCGTAACAATTTAAACGCCCTGCTTCAAAATCAAGTCCTGCTTGCTGGTGGTACACAAGTTTAAAGAACCAAGAGATCAATGTCAGTCTGTTAAATGCTAAGAACTTAGAAGCTCTAACCTTAAAGACAAGCTGACAATTTAGTGGACAGAATGTCAATACTTCTAAACATTTCAAGGGCAAAAATATTGCTTTATACAATCTGTGTCACATTTATTGCAAGAAAAGAATTTAGATTTTTCTTCTGCATTCTGTCAGCACTTTTTCCTTTATTATACAGAGATACATAATTAAGGAGTTCATATGGAATAATGCAGAAGCTGACCCTTTTAACAAAACATAGCCTAGCCTTCTGATATGACAAGCTAAAACACAAGAAAAATGCAAATACATTCATCCTTTTTCAAGCACTATATATTTTACCTTTATATGGAGAAATTTTCAGAAGACACAATAAAACATTAGAATAAATATGTAAGGTCTTTTCCATCATCATTAACAGTTCCATTTTTTAGATCATATTTAAGAGAAGCAAATAATTGTTGACATACTATATTTCCCAAAAGACAACCTAAGCTGAATAGTAATAACAGATTCAGTTTAATATCACAAATATTGACTCCAGGTGCTTTATGCATGTTTGTTTCTTAATCTGTAAAATGAGAAAAATTATTACCTGTCTGCAAAAGTTGCTTTAAGACAAAGCAAGTTATTACTTTATCTAGTACATGGTACATAAGTACATAATAATATAGGTTAGATTATGATTTAACTTTAAATGTAATAGTTTTGAAGGAAATATTATTCTAACATGATCATGTAAATATGTGTGATGCCTATTACAATGAATATTTAGACTTTCACTGTTATGTAAGAATATGGTGGTTTGTACTAGTATTACAAAGCTGTTCATTGTCAATTTTTGTCAGACATCTAAGACTTCCTGTGAATCAAAATGATTTCTTCAGAGGCTATTACTTTCAGGTTTAGAATCCGTCTAAGACTTCATTCTTCCATGGAAAGCTTAAATTTTGACTGTTATAGTCATCAGGTATTAGATCTGTTATTAATATCAATGAGATATGGTCATGAGATTTTAAAAACATTTTCCATTGTATGTCTAGTTAATGACCATTTAATATTATAAATAAATATGCACATGTATTTAGCACTATTACTTTTTTGAGACTGGGTTACCTTCAATTATATTTATAAAATCTACTTAATATAGATTCATAAACATAAAAGATTAAAATCTTTAGTTTCTATTGAATGAATCACTCAACTAATTTGTAGAAAGAGGTTAAAATTATAAAAGTAGTAATATAAAGAGATGTATCCACTTACACATAACTGATAAAATAACACTTTTACACTGCCATTATAGATCTTATAGTTACAAATTATTGAAACCAAAACATTTCTTTTTTTGCTTTGCAATTTCAGAGCACTTTGAAAAATCAGTGATTATATCTTCTCAGCATTAATGTAGAAAAGTTGAAAGGGTTTTGATAACTTAGATGGCATGGGGATGCCATAGCAAATCAGAGTGAAATAGCATCTTATTTGAATCTAAGTGACTAATCCCTAAAAAGTTGATATTTTATATTTTCTTTCCTAACGTCTTTCATCATTGACTATGGGAAACAATTACAATACGAGGCATGTGAGCACAGTCTTTGCCACTGGGCCCTCATAAATCTTGCCAGTTCCCAATGAACAACACCAAATATTTGCAGCTCAGGAACATTTGGTCTGGCTTAAATTAACATATCTCAGCAGTCAGAAGTCATTAAGTCTTGCCAACAATTTGAAACAATTTTTCCATTTCAAAAACAAAATTGGCTTTTGCTTTTTTTTCTGGACAAAGAAGTTAGTAAAACCTAAAACAAATTACGAATAAAAAAAAATGACAAGAGTATTTATTAACAACTTTCAAAAGAATCCCTTAGCTCTTATTCATATGATCAAATAAGTCAAGATGACTCAAGTATAAAAATATGGATGGTTTACCATGATTTTTTTGTGAATTTAGGCATTATAAATTATAAACCTGATAAAAAAAATTATAAGAAAGAATGTCTCAAGATTTTCAATTAAGGTTTTCAAGGAGATTAAGCACAGAAAGAAAAATATGTTAGTATGTTTTCCAAAGAGGAGTTCTGATATAAAGTTTATTCAGAAATCACAACAAGAGCAACTTGTTTAAGCAATTTAATGATTACACAAGGGAACGCTGCAAGTGTTAAATATATATATATATATATATATATATATATATATATATATATATATTATATATATATTATACATATATATGTATATATACACATATATATATGTATATATATATATATAATCAGATGATGAGACTGGGATTTAGAATTCATATAATACTTTTACCTATTTATATTAATTTCATCATCTGTATGTCTTTTCTTAAAAAAATAAAACTTTTTCAGAAAGAAGCAGGTTTTAGAAACATGATACTTGGTTCCAATTCCAGTTTCCCTACAGGATAGTCATGTCAACCTGAAAGAGTAATTTGGCTGCCCAGATTCTTGTCCACAGAGTAAGAATAACATTCACTTCTCAAGTCACTGAGAATTAGAGATGATGTACAAAATGCAATGACTACCCCACATTAAATGTTCTGCAAATGGTAGCTGTTAGTATTAATATCTTAAAGATAGTCAAATTGATGTCATCATGGTCAACATGTATGTATTCTAATATATTCTCAGGCCTAGTAAATGTTATTAATTGGTAATCATAAAATTAAAACGAGACCTTTTCTTGTAATAGATAACTGATGACAGAAATTTATATGCTTACCTCAAGTAAAATTGGGAATATAAATATTGAGGGTGAGAAATAAATAAAGCACTTACCGTGTACCAAAAGCTGTGCTAATTCTATTGTTAAGTGATTTAGCGCAGTGCTTCAAACAGATTTTGATTCGGATATTTCTGTTGGTCTGTTATTGTACCACTCATAGGTGCAGCAGTTGGGTTTCAAAGCCAGATCCACTTGCCTCCAGGTCTCTGTTCTCTCTCCTAAACTGTGCTGCTGGAAAATTACTTCAGAGAACATTTACTAAAGACTTTGGATAACTCTATTGTTTTTTTTTTAAAGCATATAATCTCCTTGTATATCGCCATTCAAGTTAAATGTAAATTCAACCAATCTTGAATCCTTAAACACATCATATGGGATTATGAGGTTTAAAACAGTCTGCAATCTGCTTGTAAATATTTTACATTCTTTCCAGAGATAAGACCCAAAGTAACTGTACTATAGAAAACAAATATTTTGAAAAACAAAACTTGGGCTCCTGTGTTTTAGCAAAATGGCATGAGAGACTAAGCAATGAATCACATTAATATACCTCAATTTATAAATATTCACAGAAAAAGACTTCCACATATATATATATTTTCTGCCAAATTGCTTAGAAAGTTAAAAATATATATATTTGTATTATGTTGGCTCTTTCTCGGTTGTATACTTTTTGAAAGATCTTTTAAATAAAATTAAAGTATACTACATGAGATAAATACAAAGAAACTAGATATTGCGGATGGAAACTGAAATAGTAAAAGTTCGAATGAGCAATACAGCATACTCAATGAAAACATGTAATGCTATTTTGGATCCATATGCCTTGGAATGCTGAGAAAAAATTAATGTTATTTATTTTGCTACTTAGAGAAGGACATCGAACATCAAATAAAGCTCTTTTAGTAATATATGGCATACCTACTCCAGGGCATGATGCACTTGGAGAAAGAGAAAAATATATTTTTATCATTGCTCCTATGTACCCTTTGTTGTTTACTCTATAATTTTCTAACTTACATGGTAATGATTGTTTTAAAACATATTTTGTTTTAAAATAAATATATTTTCCTTATTAACCTGAAAGTTGCCCTACATTCTTTGGACAAAGTTGAATAGATTTTTTTAAAAGCTACTTGACATTTTAAAAGAGGTTACAACATTTTCTTTCAGAAAAAGAAAAGATGTTGGCAGAGAAACTCTAGTGGGGAAGGAAAGTTGAAGCCCCTTGTTATGGTACTCAGTAGTCTGTAGATTGCCTACTTGACCTACTTCTTAGTCTCATGTCTTTCTGGTAATATACAGATCTCTAATTATTTTATAGAAATAAAAGAGACAAGCACATTACACTTCCTATCTTGTGGTTAAAAAAAATCAAATTCTTACTATTAGGAACTAATATTTGACATCACAGTATGTCAAATAAGTAACATCTTATATGTATTGACTAAATAAATGTAGAAAGATAAAGACTTAAATCGAATCTTTCATTTGTAAAAATAATTTTCATTTCATCTTCATTAAAAAATTAAAGAAAAAATTTCTAAAGGTAATTTCCAGGTTGGCTTTAGATTATTATTTCCAGGTTTTTTCTCCCCTCCTTACGATCAATATGAGGAGTGGAGAACAGATGGAAGCAGTAGGAGGTAGAAAATGAGTTAGAAAAAAATATATATAATAAAAACAAAATATAATTATGCTTAGAATAGTTTTACAATTTAAGTAGGTATCTTCCTCTTGTTAGATAATAAATAGTAGGCTTCCTGTCTATATGTACATGTAGATATCACTTTATTAGAAGAATGCTCCTCTAGCTTTGCTGAAGAGTTATTTACTTTAACAAAGAATGGATTTTCTTTAGATTTTAGGTCTTATTAATATAGTTATTATGTGTGCATAAATATAAATTGTTGAATTTACTTAAATTATTTCAGAACATAACTGAATTTCAAATATATTGTATTTTCACATGATCCTTATGAAGAAGGCTAGGGAGGGGTTTATAGCTTTATAAATAATTAGGAGATATTTGTGTAAAAACATATGGGAATTGAAGAAAAACTCAAATGATAAGTCACTGAGTTATAAAAATATAAATGAGGGCCTCTATAATGAATTCAGAAACTCTATAATCTCAAGTGGGATGAACAAAGTAAAACTCTTGATTAATTTAATTTACATGATGATATAATCAATAGTTCTTTTTAAAAATAATAAACTCAGAAATAGGACTTAGGCTGCTAACTCGTAAAATGTTAATACACACAAAGAAAGGAATGGATTAAAAAGTCAGGTTCCATATATAAATGTATGTATAAATATGCAAAGCTAACATTATAGGAAAATATAAATTAAATTTCTAATGGTTTTAAATAATTGTGTTATGTGTTGCCATTTTGTGTGCTCATTTGTTCTCAGAGGTATTATACTCAAAATAGGATGGCAAAACAGAAAACACAGGCTCATGAGTCAAAGACCTCTTTTAAAAGCCTGTTACATCACCCTGAGTTGTTAGGCCTCACTCTTAAAATGAATATAATAGTATATTTTTACATAGTTGTTTTGAAAAAGAAACATATTATAAATAATATTTATAAATATTATTTATAAATAAAATTACATGCTCTATCTGGCCCATAGTAGGCACTCGATAAATTCTTGTATTTATTAATTGTAATGTTCATTGCTCTCTTTCATTTGGAAAGCAGAAAATAAGCTAATTATAGCAACAAATTACTTTTATAAGACTTCTGATAACCAAATAATAATAAAGTCCTTGGTTTAAATATTGACAATTTTTAAGCCTTCAGATTTTTTTCTATTTAGAAAGGTAATTTAGCTGGCAACTGTTTTTGTAGTTTTTATACATACTGTATTATTAGAATATATTATTAAAACCTAACCCTGCAGAGAGTTTGAGAAAAGATACATTTCCTTTCAGTTTAAGAATTTGTTTTAATTTTGGAAATACTAGGGAAAGAGGGAAAAAAAGTAAAGAAAAATATTTACAAGATTTGTAAATCAGTTAAAGTTTTCAGAATTCATACCCCGCCTCTTGACATTCACTATTTACATGTTATATTGTTTCACCAAAAGCAATCTAGAAGGGCTTCTCCAACACAAAAGTAATTGAAAAAACCTTACCAAAATAAAAACTAGTACATCTATACCTCACAGTAATTAATTATAAAAAGCTTATACTATTGATGACAAATGAGATGTTGAGAAGAACTGAATGCAAAAGGAAAGATCTAATGCACATATGCTTAAAAGTTCTTGGTATACAGTAGACATTCAGTAAACACCTTCCTTCCTCTTCCTGTTATTGACTGAATCATGAGAATAACAGCTTTAAGAAAAAAATGCTTCTTTCTTAACAATCTATAACAGTTCTACTTGTCTCTTCAAGTTTGTATTTGCTTTAGTATCCTAAAATTATTGGGATACATGTGACAATAGAAAGTGATAAATGAAAATATTTCTTCATTAATTTTACTTTTACATGTCAAATGAAATTTTCAGATTAACAAATGTACTAAGCTATAAGCATTGACAAATTTTAAATAATACAATACATTTGCCTACATGGGGGCTATATTTAGAAAAATTAGTGAAAGGTGAATCGAAAAACCACTGGGATATATTTTTACCCTTTAGAACACCATATTTTGGAATTACCCATTTATATCATCAGTAAACCACTGTTTTATAGCAACTTGTCAGTAAAGTTGTTTAAAACATTTTTAAAAATACACAGACTACAAGAAGTAATATCAATAACATTTTTTAAATGTTTAAGAGAATACAATGAAAACTGTGAGTCACAGGAAAGCTCTTCAAAGTATATTTTATAATTTTTTTTTATTCTGTATTTTCCATTAATTGCACTTAGAGCGATTTTCCCTTTATTTCTCTTATGAGTTCATTTGGATATCAGCTTTCAAGGGAGTAAAAAAAAAAAAAAGCATCATATGTAATTCTTTTTTTTTTTTTTTACTTTCAATCTAAAAATCACCAAGACAAAAGGAAAGAAATATGATAGTGAAATGTATCTGTTAAGAGAAATCTCTAAGCTTCGTATTACTATTTGCTTATGTTTTCCAGTTCATTAAGTTAGGTTTAAACATGATATTGAAATCATCGTAAAAATGTGACCATAGATATCTAAAACCTAGATTAAATTCTAATATCCTATTTTTTAAAAATGTAATTAAAATTATTTGAAGGGCCTTTTTAACACTTTGTCAACATTTTATAGAAGAAGTTTGACATCATCTCTCTCTCTTTAGAATTATGAAATTCTCTATGGCCACATACTTATTAGGTTCTCTCTCTCCCTTTCCCTCCTCCCTCTCACTCATTTTCAAAAAAAGTATTGATATCCAGAATAAAAGTGTACTGAAAATTACTATTGGCCTGTATATTTTTTATTGGCATTTCAACAAGAACCTCTTCTCTCTATCCTCACCCCACACCCAGTGGTAGTGAGATAGACTCACATAAACACACCAGAAGCTTGGTCAGGAAATGAGACATCTTATCTTTGGTCTGCTAAATAAGGATCAATAACCTAGGCCTGCTGCACTCTTCATGATAACTGCCTTTACAAAATGAAATTTTGACTTCTTCACAGCTTAGCTACAAGAAGACACTATCAGTAGACCTGTATTTCTGTGCAATATGAATAGTAGTAAAAGAGTTCAACATCTGACAGGGGAAAATGAACAACTGATAAAAAATCTTTGAAATGTTCTTTCAATGCAAGGCAACATTTTTGATGTTGATTTACATTTTTGTTATTATTTACCTTCTTGATAGACTGAAGGTGTACTAAAAATGGAGCACATAAATTGAAGGAAAAACACAAACATCGATAGCAACAAAGAGAGGGCCAGAATCATTTAAAAAGTTATTATGGTTTCTTTGTTAACTTTGCTGTGTTTATTTTGCTGAGGATTGGGATCATTGAGTAATACTTATTATCTGAATATCATTTACATAAACCATAAAGAAAGGAAAGAAATCTTGAATTTCTACTTCTAAAATTAACCAAAATATCAACGCCAGATCTTTCAGCTTCTAAGAAGTAAACAGTATTTTGATCACCCCCAAAGTCAGGAATTGCAGCTATATAGAAGAAAAAATAATAAAGAAACAGCATCTGAATTTTAAAATAAAGTATGTATACTATTCTAAATCTCAGACTACAAAAAAAACTTCTAAAAGAATCAGAGGATGACTGAAAATGAAACAATGTTTACAATGATAAAACTATAAATTCCATTGTCATATAACATCATGAAAATATTGATTATAATTCATTTTTAATGATATATAATATTTAAAAATGTTTAAAAAAGTTTAAATTTTTACTAAATGTAGTCACTAGAATCAAATTGTGCTTTTAGTTTTGTTCCTGTCTATGGTATGGCTAAATGAGTTTTCAATACAAATAATAATGCCAAAATTCTTGATAAATTATCTAGAAGCATCCTAGATAATTTTTTTCATCAAAAAGTGGTGAGAAATGACAAGCTAAAAATAACTTGGATAAAGAACATCTATTCTTTAACTCCTACAACACTACTTAACATACCAGAGCATCTCTATGTTACTTAAAACTATTGTAGTAATTAGAAACTATTTTATGTAATTTAGTTAATTATGCAATGTAGAAAATTTATACTTTGAAAATCAAGCTTATGATTATCAATATATTAATATTTTGTTATAACGGTTATATAATGCATAATACTCATTAAAATTTGAAATAACATAACCTTAAATATGTTTTCTCTAGACATCAATTGTATTTTAGTCATTATAGACATAATAATGAGTATGTATCATGTAAATTTTTTTATAAAATTTAAAACTTTCAAATGATTCATAGTGTGCTTAAGAACTTGCAAATAATATATTACTAAGATTTTCTATTAAAACTTGGAAAGTTTTTGTTAAACTAAGTAATTAGAAATAAAGGAGTGAAAGTGATTTTCATATTTTGATAATGAAATAATGAGACAGACAACAAATTTTATACAGAAAGTAACACAGGAAATTTGCCTTCTTGTACAGACATGGTAAAATCCTTCATAGATTCTACAGATTAAACAAGATTAAAATGAAGACAGATGAATAGTTTTTGTCCCCAAGTCAGTGCTGTGATGCTGAGTATACTTTCCAGAAAATTATTTGTAATGAACACTTGTATTACTTAGTTTGTTCATGTAGTTACTTTATTAAAGTCAAAATCACCAGTGTTTACTTTGTATATTATAATTCTCTAAAATACATAAAACTTAATAAAGTTTTATGTTTATCAAAAATACATGTATAAATATTCTGAAGATTTAATAAGTTATCTCAAAATTTTTTTTAAAAAAGTTTTGAACAATGGCTTAACATTATCTCCCAAGTTAACTAAACTCAAAGGGAAACCTGTATTTAAATGCACACATTTAAATTTGTTAGATAGTTTCTTGGGAAAAATAATGAGTAAAGATTTTACAAATGGTTAAACATAGTCATTTAAGTATTTTTTTCTTTAGATGATTAATATCCATATTTGTTTTGTTTGATAAAGATGTTTAGTTACTCTCATTTCAAAAGTAAATGGTTAAGAGGAATGTATTGATTTGATCCCCCTAAAACTTCATTCTAGTAAAAATTTAACAAATATAGATCTTACTAAACTTATCCTTTAAATGAATAGTACAAATGAAAGTTAAATTTAAATAACTTTTTAAAATTAATAAATGTGTTAGAAATGTCAATATTTAAAATGTAAAAATGTATATATAAATATAAATATAAAGAACTTGCTCATTGCTTTTAAGTATTTTTAGCAGGAAAAAAAAAACATTTTCAAGTGCAACTTTATCCCTAATGATCTAGATAGAGCTACTCCTGTTAAAGAATTAGCCCATGGAATGCTATAACCTCTTACCCTCCAGTTCCCTAGTGAAGTTTCTTGATGTGGCCTCTACTTAAAAAACCCTCAGCCTTAATGTAAGTACTTGGAAGTCCTACCCACCTGGAGGCAGTGTACTCTAGGAAACAGGACATAATGCAGAGAGAAAAGACACTTCTCAGTAACTACTTATATTTTTGCTGTGCCTTGATTGTGTCTTCTGTTAAGTGGCTATGAATATAAGTATTTTACCCTTATTGTAATGATGCAACAAAATTCCTCAAATCAAGCTTACACATTATGGTATGCCTAACTCCAACACTTGAAATGTTTTGTCTATGTGGGCACTAAACTGCATGACAGGCTGAAAATGGTAACCATGGTGGACTTCACAAATTGCTTATAACTCAATATAAGACATCTTGATTTCTCTTTTTCTATCACCTTTCTCTCCATTAGCAAATCCACCCAATCCATTTTTCTCTAATTTCTAGCGTCAACAGGATGAACAAGCAGAAACTCATGGTCATGGACAATAGACTAGTGGGAGGGAGAGAGAGGTAGATGGGTAAAAGGGGTCAAATATGTGGTGACAGAAAACAAACTTAACTATGGGCGATGAAGACAAAGTGTTCGTGGTCTCACCTCTTCTTAACCTATAGCTTGTAACCACACACAAACTTCATTTCTTTAATAGCTTTTTCCCCCTCTGATTCAAGCTGGTTTTGCCCAGATGATGGCATTGTGACTCACTTGCTTTCCCCCACCCTAGTCCTGCCCTTATCCTCTGTATATCTGCTCATCAAATCATTAAGCCCTAGGATATGAGATTAACAGAGCCCCAGGACTATAACCAGGAGGACAGTAGGTTTTGGTTGGACTTTAGACTAAGGATAACATCTTGGCTCTAGATGTGCTTCATCCCCAGCCTCAATCAAAGCAGAACTACAATCTCACCAGCAGAAAACAGGTCACGGGACCAGACAAGATGGTGTCATGGCTGATTCCAGGACTGGTCACAATGATCAATTATCTCATCCCCTTTTAATCACCAAGGATCTCAACTTCCTTAGTTCATGAGTACTGATTTTCCTTATATGATCTGTATCCAGAGATACTCGGGGATCCAAGCCCCTGAGCGATAGCTTGCCTATGACTCCAAGCCATGCAGTTCTCTAAAAAATATTTATTCAAAGTATCCCAACTCCTGTGTCAGTCTATTAGCTGAGTGGTGCAGGCATCATGAGCTCCAGACTCAGTTGCTCTCCAGTTTCATTATCACAATGTCCAGTTCCATAGAAAGATAGGATAGAGTCTTTAATGGCTCCTTCATACTTAATCATTCTCTCTTTGATGCCATCTTAAATATATTGTGGTTGTTAAAGTTATTACACTGTGCTTTAATTTTGTCTCATGTTTGCTTTTCTATTAGGAGTCATGTTCCTTTAGGTGCCCTATTCTTCTTTGTATCTTCAGTAACTAATATGATGCCTGATCTAGAGTAGCTGCTCAATAAACAGTTGCTGTTGTCTAGAACTGCATAAAAAAGTAGGCACATTTATTTTATACGTATATACCCTTTTTACATAAAATTCTTTCTACTAAAATCACAGATACATGAGCTATACTGACATTAAATATAAAAAGTCTAACTCATTTTATGCAGCAGATATGCCAGCTTCTAAATTTTTACCAAATCTTTTTCTACTTTTCTAGATCTGCAAACATAATCACCATAAACTGTATCTCACATTACACTATTGTTTCTTGAAGCTAGATGCCACACCCTCTGCCACTGCTTTTAGACATTCCCCATTGTTTCTCAAGGCTACAGAACAGAAGGCATTAAAATAATATTAAGGTTAAAAACCTAATGATTTGAACTTGGAAGATAAAATGTCTAACGTCATCTTTAATTTCATCATTTTATTATGAAGGTGATACTTGAGTATGGTTCTATGAGTTTTTGTTAGTTTGTGTTTTGTTTGTTTTCTTTCAAGGAGAATTATTTTATGCAAAAGTGATTTTGTTTGTGGTGTTTGAAAAAGCAGGACTGACCAGAAAAAAACAAAACAAAAAACCTTGAAAGGTCATTTCTACTTGTAGAAAAATTCTGAGCAAGATAAAGGTTGATAAAGAGCACAGAAATTGTGAACTAGGAGGAAATCATTGACACTCCATTTACACAGAATGACACTATCCCTAGAGTAAATCAGATATTTCTAAAATACATTTACTTTTTGATGTAACTAAAGAATATTGTGACTTGGTTTGAATGGTATATTTTTACGATTCTCACTAGGGTAGCCTTTAGTTCTCTGATGTTATTAAATAAGAACAACGTAATTCCATAATCAGAAAGAGGAGCCTGTAAACACTACTGCAGCTAAAGCAGACTTGAATGTCCAGAGGATCTACCAAGAGAGGAGACAGTGCTGAAGATGGGGCCAGAAGAACTGGACTCATGAGGTGGCTGCCTTTAACATTAGATCTGTGGAAAAAATAGATCCTCAACTGTTAATAAAAACAACAGGCTGAAATATTCAAATCTTCACATAAATTTCCCCAGGGAAGCACTAAACATCAGTCTATAAGAGCTTCTAAAGATTTTTATGAAATGCAAGAAATACTGTACATTTAGTTTTTAAAAGAATCTTTAAGAGCGACTGAAATTTTAAATGTTTGGCATTTATCTGACTTATAGAAATCTACTTTTTGTTTATTTTTTAAAATCAATATTCCAGGGGAAGGTAAAACATTGCATTTTTGTTGCATTTCAATTATTAAAATACTTCTTGTTCTTTTAAATGGAGGAACTTTGTCAACAAGGTAATTAAAGAGTTAAAATTTTAGGCAGTAATTTGATATTTATGTTTACCATCAGAATATAATTCATTTCTCTTTCCTCAAAATGGCGCAGTTGATTATATTTTATTTTGCAATCATTGAGTAGCATTAAAATGTTTACTATCTAGATATTAAAGTGCAAATGTAGCTGAAATTGTTATAGTTCTGCCATATTCACACAGCTCTGTCTGGTAAGAGAAAAGAAATTGTAAAAATCATTTTCTCATTCACTGTTCTATAAAAATATTTTCACACTTGGTCTAGCTATTATTTTGATTCAGTTACTTAGCTTAGCTTTCCTTTTTTGGGGGGTGGGAGTCTATTCTTGATTTCCTCCTGTCTTTTGAACTTGCATATTCTATGGCCCGTAGTGATATTCATTGATGGGTACTCCTGATATTCAGAAAAATGTTTTTCTTTTTCTCTTTATCATAAGGTTCAGCAGTGACACCAGAGATTAGGTTCTGTGCGCCCTTTCATGAATTACAAGAAATATTTGTTTCAAAAGGCTTACTAAAAAAAAAGAAAATCTCTGAAATATAACTTCAAAATTAACTGTTTGATCCTAGCAGGATTTACAATGTATTTCTCTAACAGAAGCCTACAAACTGCAATACTTTTATAAACTCTTTGAAAATCTTAATGATAGGAACCTCTATTGGTATCAGAATTTACAATAATAAATGTAATCTATATACACAAGTTTTCCCTAAATTTTAATTTGCTAAATAAAGTTTGCATTTTTTTCTAATTCCTTTTAAATATGATTTTACACATATTTAATGTTTTAATGAAATAAATTTGGGCAAAATGGAAAAAGAAAAATTGTACCAAGCTCTTCTTCTTTATAGTGTACTTTTTAACTGAATGAGAGCTAAAAATTTTATGAAAGTTTTAAGTTAATCAATGTATTTACAAGAGAAAGCATCAAAAGATGTTAGAATGGGAAAATAAAGAGCGTTAAAAACTGTAGTTATAAAAAAACTAAACCTATTTTCAAGAGTCTCATCTATTTTTAGTTTGTTTTAAATATGCAAAATAAATAAATATAATTTGAAATGATATTCTCAATTACATCATAAAATAATAGAAATTTATTTTTGGTGTCTACAAAATTTACCATTAGTATAATATAAGCTTCATGAATTTCTGCTTCCATGTCATTTATTCTGTATCGTATAGCTAATGCTTATTTATAATGAGTTCACAAGGCAATATAATTGGAAAATAGTTCCAATTTGATTCAGTATTATGACTCTAAAATGGATGCATTTATGTTAATATAAAAGTATACCTGGTACTTTTTATCATGCATTAGAGATTTTAATCAGGTAATCTACACAGCATCTGGAAACCTAAGCAGAGGCAAAGTCTGCTATAACAAAGGCACTGTAACAGTTCACCTTCAGTGAAGAACAATAATGCATTATTAAATTCACTTTCCTGCTCAGTGGTTACACTTAGCTGACCACAGCAAATTTGCTCTCTGCCTGGTCCTCACAAGTTGGCAGAAAAATAGATTCTGTCACATTTAACGGGTTTAGAAAATGACAGGATGCCTCCTTTGTTTTAACTATAAACCATAATCTTTCAGAAGTAAATATAATTACAAATGCCTTTGGTCATGTCATTCTTAGGACAGATATTATATGTGAGTTATCACAGAAGCACATATCATTAATAAATGAAACTGATACTATATATCAAAAATCCAGGTTTTTAATGGTCCTTTCATTCTATATAACATCATAATTCTTAGGACATAATAAAAATCATTTGGAAATCTAATAGAGCTATAAACATTATAATTACCTGTAGATTTTTGATTTATTTAAATTTATGTTACACAAATTTGAATATTTGATCTACCATAAAAACATCATATTTAGCAAACTCACTAATCAACTTCTAGAATATTGTTTAAGCTAAAATTAAAATAATTCTTTAAGCCATCAAGTGATTACCAAGACAAAAAAAAAACTTTATGGTTGTTTATCTAGTAATTCATAAACACTTTCTTTACACACATATGTGACTAATTGATACATATAAAGAAAATTCCATGTCTCTTATTTTAAGCTGTTAAATATAAGTTATACATTTCTTAGTATTTTCATGAAATAGAAAAGGAGCAATGCTCTGTAATCCTGAACTATTTCTTTAGAAACACTTTCACAAGTAATAAGTGCAAATTATAATATACATATTTGTGGATAATGCAGTTCATTAAAAATTTTAATTTAAAAAAAAACAAAATATAATGGTTCTATAGAAATTTTCTTTAGAATGCTTTGCAGAGAGAAGCAAGGGATTTACTAGCTAACATGATTTTAAGCAAAAAATTATTGCTTCCTTAGGTGATATTGAATATCAGTTACTTATGGATGTATTTTCATATTGCCTAAAATTACTTTCTACCGACTTTTAAACTTTCTTTATGTCTCACTCAATTTCTCTTAGTAATTATGTGAAGATAACTAGTATGGCTTACCTTAATATTTAATTATGCAGATTACCTATATAATACCTTTAATAAAAAGGTAGATATTAAAAAATATCAATTAAAATATATTACTTGATTATTTAAGATATGAATTTTTTTTCTTTACAAGAAGCATACTGGATCTGTAATTTGTACACATAGCTTATTCTATAGATTACATTTTATACATGCTAATTTACATACAGCATATTATATTATATTACATTATTACTAATAATATATAAATCATTTGCTATTATTAAACAGAGGCCTCCTGTCATAATGAAGTGGAAACAATGTAAAAGCATAAAATTTCCACTTGTAATTTCAGTAACATTTTTACATGGTGTAGAGTTAAAATTTTATCTAAAAAAAAAATTAAAATGTACTTTGCAATTTATTTTAATTATGTTGATTCTATAGGTTCTAGCAAGGAATTATTGCAGTTTTACACAGAGTGTTCTAAGTATTTAACATTCTTTAGCTTAACATGCTTTTAAAAACTTATTGACATTTAAGGCAAAACCTGATCTTTGTTTTTTCCCACATTCCAAATCGCAAAATTGTACATGAAGTATAAAATGTGTGTCATTGTACAGAGATAAATCTGTTATATGACAATGAAAAAACATAGCTTATTTTTAATTATCTGAAAAAATTTCAAACTTGCTGTAAATTTCTTCATTTGGTCATGAAAACTTTAAATTATTAGCCAGAAATAACTGATAGAAAGAAATACATGTGATGATAGTTTTCTATTGACTACTGATAATGACATTACAATGACTCTGAACTTTCTCTTAAAATTCTTCCCTGATAAATAAATATCTTTTGGGGAAATAATCTAAACCAATAAGAGTAAGTTTATTTCATCTCCAACCATGGTCATAATTCCTGGAACACATAATTCCTGAAATTATGAATGATTCCTACATGAATGTTGTAACAAGACAAATTATTCTGTAAAGAGAAACTACACACTCTAATCTAAATTCTAACTTTAGAGTTTCTCATTGCACCTTCTTCATACTAGAGAAGAAAGAAACAGTCATAAGCCAATATACTGCTAATACGGAAGCCTAGAACTTTGGCTATTTAAAGTCAAAAGTAAGATTCAATTTGGACAATAGTAGGCATCTTGAGGGAACTGAAAGCTCAGCTATTTGTATCATCAGCAATTATTCCAAGCATAAGAAGGCAGGATAGCAAGGATCAAAGCAGAATAGAACACATATATTTAAATAAGAGATTGGAGACTCTTGAGGAATAGGAATCGATGGTAAAAGAAGAGGCTGTCCCCATGTTAGTGAAATAGACTTCTCTGTCTCTTTTGCCTGATGTCTAAACGTGACTACTGCATTTAAGCTGGGATACATTATAAACTGTGAACATGTTGGGATCTGAAGGAATTAGGTTCACCATTAGAAACTCAAAGGCAACAAAAGAAAACTATAATTGTATTGACCTTGGTTTCTGAGTAATGTCTGGAAGATACACTAGAATCAACATACCTCCCTTTATCAGAGTTTTTCATAGAAAAGTAATCCAACTTTTTTTATCAAAGGATCCATTTCATCAAATAGATCCTAGTAGATATAATATAAACTAAAAGTCAAAATAGTTAGATGATTAAAACAAAACAAAACAAAAATTCAAGAACAAGTGAAAAAATTGTAATTCAGAAGAAAACTACCAGAACACATTGATTTACATAATGCTTCTATTTCTATATATAAGGACATAAATTCCTGATTTTTTTTTCTCAATAGACAAAGGGAACCAATATTCTTGAGCAGACAACTCTGTGCCAAATACTTTTCTAAGTGATGAACAGAGTATCTAGTTTCAGTTTTGTGGGTAAGGAGATACTTTGCTCTTAAATTGTGCATTTTCTTTTATTTGAATTTTCTTTCAAATATAATAAGGAGGTAGCATACTGATTTAGAGAATGTACTGCTATACATCTTCAAAAACCTCACCCTTTACTTCAAGACTTAATTTATGACATAGGTCATGTCCACTCTTCTATTCTATCTGTAAATGACAGGAAAACTTAGAAAGGTATTCCATCCTCAGTTCTAGATTTTAGTGGACTATTTCTGCTAAGAGTCCCCAGGAAGTACTACATTTTCTTTCTTACCATGGGTGATATGATATCACTCTTTAACAT